>BSBK01006164.1:0-622500 GCA_027943335.1 Chamaecyparis obtusa
ACATATATAGTAGTACATACACACACACACACACACATATACATGTATAAACATATATAAATGAAAAATAATTATTTAATATAAAAATTGACATATGTACATGAAAAAATGTTGAAAAATTCCTTGAAAATGATGTTTGAAAGTCACTTTCCACTACAACACTTTCATTTTAGATGAAACCTCACTGTCCAAATGAAAGCAATGGTAGGGTTAAAAATGGGGTTAAAACCCCCAATTCCCTACTTTCAATCGAAAGTGATGTCATAGTTACTTTCGATCGAAAGTGATGTCATAGTTACTTTCGATCAAAGTGACATCATAGTTACTTTCGATCAAAAGTGGCATCATAGTTATTTTTGTTCAATTACTTTTTAAAAAAAAATTAATTATATTTTTTTAACTTTCGGTCGAAAGTAACCGATTATAGTACTTTAGATCAAAATTATAGAAAGGGAGGGTTTCTAGCACATTTCTCACTCCCATGCAAAGCTAGGTGTTCAACATATCATCCTCCTTAATGCTAATGGGGGCTAGAAACCCAAGTTGACCAAAGTAAATCAATTATTCCATTACTAGTAATCATAATATTAGAAAACTAACATAATTTTTTCAAGTTAAATTATTATATTCTCATCTCACAGAGCCTCTAGACACCCCATTAAAATGGGCACAATAGTTTTCTATTGTCTAATATATTTTTAAATATATAAAAATATTTTAATCTAAAAATAAATTCTTTCATATTCACACTCAACTAGCTTATGAGATAATGTGTATTTTCTAGATCAAATATTTTATCACCCTCTACTTTCTTGAATAGTCACCATAACAAATATTTAACAATTCTAAAAGCACTTTACATGTACATGTTAATTATTTACATGCATTCATACATGTATATAATACCCCACCAGGGAACCCATGAGAGATTAACCTAAAAATTGTTACTAAGTTTATAAAATAATTGTTTTCTTAAGAGTTTACAAACAATATTGAATAAAAAAGCAAAAAAAATAACATAAAGTCGATACATACTCACAAACACAATCTCAATTATAAATTACAAATATCAAGGGTTCCTTGATGTAGAATTACCTAAGTAAAATTTAATCTATTAAGTACAATAATCATATAAATCTTCTACACAATGAAACCAAAGTACATCATCTCATAAAAGAATAAATAAATACTTCCAAACCATACGGTATACAAGATAACCAACATCCACTGCACAAGTCATAGGGTATGTAAATACAATTGAGTACAAAGTAAAAATAAAAGAAAGAATAGGAACAAATCTCCAAGGATGAAAGAATAAGAAATAACCACAATAAGGATCATCTAGCACTTATATGGGAATGTCAGAGTCTCAAATGGTAAGAGAATCACTACATCCTGACCTCGTGGAAACCTTTGGTTCCACTCCCACCATGCTAAGGAGATAACATCAGACCCCACTTGGATTAAAATATCAAAATCACTCATTAGGTAGAACTAAGAAAGGGATCCTGAAAACTTCCTATCTCAAAGGTAAAACTCAAACCCAAAGTTACACATACTAATCTAGAGGAAACCAACATACGTAAGAAATGAAAGATGAAATCAAGAAAGTTTCATCATAATGAAACCTATGTATGGGGGAGTAGTCGATCCCACCCAATGGCTGCTACCACAACATAGGTTGTCATGCATCCTATTGTTTTGGCAACTTATGTTGTTAGCAGCCCACATCACCGGTATCTTAGTTTCTCATGCCACTAAGCTACCATGACAGCTTAGGTTGTCAGGCAACTCAGCTACCACAACAACTTAGGTTGTTGTACAACCTCTTCTAGATGTGGGGGAAGGGTTAATAACTGATTTCTAACAAGAAACATAATCTTCTTAGATCTACAAAATGAATATAGCTACATGTTAAAATTATAAAGACATGTAAATCTAATTTGAATCTCTAGGGTTTCAACAAAATTTAAACAAACCCTAACTTATCAAAAATAATATCTTTTCATAATGTTCTTGAAATACCATATATCTTCTAACAAAACTTTTAAACCATAAATTTAAGCAAGAGAAGAAATTCCAAAATAATTAGCAACAAGATCTAATAGTCACGAAGCAAACAAACTTTCTTTAAAAAAAGAATTTAATCTACAAGGGTTTCCAAACCCTACCTCAAACCACCAATTGACAGGAACCACGAAGACAAATCAAAAGCCTGAAAATTTCCAAAGCTTTCACAATTTCCTCCAATTCAATCCTCAAATCCAAAAACTGCAAATATGTGTGTCTAGAATAATGGCCAAATCCTCATAATAAAGAAAAAGAGCCTAGAACTCGAACTCAACTATACAAACTCGGAACTCAACTTAACTCCAAAAACTTTGTTATTATCAATATTCCTTTTGCATGATTTTTGATTTAATAATTAATAACTCAATGCACTTTTAGTATTTCTTTTTTATATCAATTCACTCAACTTTTAAAAATACTTTATTCTATTATTTATTTTTAATTGATTCTGCAACTTAATTGCATATCAATTATAGCTAAAAGGATATTGTTTTAGTCATTAATCCAATTGATAATTTATCATTAATTAATAGATTTATCTTTAATTAAAATTTTATTATTTAATTAATCCCATAAATTTCACAATTAGACTTTAATTAAGTCTTTTTTATTGATAAATGTATTTTTTTAATATTAAGTTTATTTAAGCTCCCATTTCAAGAATCGAACACAAGATCTTGCTATTACAAAGAGAAGCAGCAACCACTACACTACAGGCCAATGCCCATTGATAAATATATTAAATTAATTTGTATTAATTAAATACCCTCACATTTAATATTTTTATATTTAATAAGATTTAATTATCAAACCACATAATAAATCTCAGTAATGTACTTAACCATTTCACAACAATCACACCAACCACATAACCAACCAAAGAACATTGAAACCAATTGAACCTAATAAAATGACAATCATGCTCAATGAATAAGGCTCGTGAATTCACATCACCTAGATGAATTCAGATAGGTAATATATCATAAACTTGTCCACTAGTTTAGGACAATAAAATAGCTTAGGTTGGGATTTAGACCTGAATATTATCTCCCCTCTCTTACCATTGAGACATTGCAATAGGGTACGCTCATCCTCACAATTCAGGGAAGTCAATGCCTGGTACTTGAAAACCTACATAAAAGAAAAGCATGTACATCCATGTGTGTGTGTGTGTGTATGTATATATATATATGTGTGTGTGTGTATATATGTATATATATACAACAAGCAATGGTGGAGATTTAGATATTATGTGGATCCCACAAGTAGGTAACTATGAATTTGTCTCTCAACCACATCAAACATGTCAAATAGAGAGGTAAAACATACATGATAGCCATATACATGCAAGTATGGGATAAGTAATATCATGAATATAAACAACATATTTAATCATATAAATAATCATCATCAAAGTACTAACATCATCTAATTGTAAACATATGATATCTCATGACTATCCAATATCAAATCACCATGTAATATCATACATCCAAAACCACATAATAAAGATGAAATAATCAATGCACACATGAAAGTGGCCTAAAAGAGTTTCTAAATATAAAATTGAAAAATAAAACTATGGGTGGGCACTACATCCACCTCCCCTAGAATTAGGCTTACTCCTGGAAGCCTATAAAATTTTTTTGTAATCTTGTTGCATCCTCCCAAATTATTGATGACTCATCAGTAGGGTCCCATTGAACCCTTACAAACTTTATGGTGTGATCTCTAAGGGTCAACTCCTGATGTTGAAGTATGCGAACAAGCTCCAAAAGTAGCTTCACATCCTCTACCAGTAATGCATTCCAATCAAGAACATGTGTAACATTTGGAATATAATGTGTAGGTATTGAAACATGGAAAACATCATGAACATGAGATAAGATGGACGACAAAGCAAGGTGGTAAAAAAATGACCCTTTCCTCTCAAGAATCTGAAATGGGCCAACAAAATGAGGTGCCAACTTCAATCCCTTTCCATAATGAATTGGACTCTTCCATGGAGGTGTTACAAGTAGTGGTTGTCGTTGCACCAAAAGATTGACCTGTTAATTCCTGATACAACCACTAGACTTATAGGAGACACAGGAGGTGGTTAAGCCATGTCATAAATCCTAAGGGGAGTGCTGACCATTTTTCCAACAATCTCCCCCTTAGCGCTACCTGAGGGGATTCAAACCTGTGACCAAGCTCTAATACCACTTGTTACAAGTAGTGGTTGTCATTGCACCAAAAGATTGACCTGTTAATGCCTGATACAACCACTAGACTTATAGAAGACACATGAATTTGTTAAGACATGTCACAAATCCTGAGGGGAGTGCTGACCATTTTTCCAATAGGAGGCACTCTGAGAAACACTTTAACACCAATTGTAAATTTTCTATCCACCCTATGAGCACCTGCATACTTCTTCTACCTATCTTGACCTATGGTTACATGCTCACAGATGTGCTCCACCTACTGCTCCATATCTCAAAGCATACCAAGACCTAAAAAATATATGATTTTGTAGCCTATCCCAACTCAAATGTGTACAAAAAGGATGACCATACAAATATTTTTAAGAGGACATACCAATCGAGCTATGATAACCCTTATTGTAAGCAAACTCAACCAAATGTAAATAGTCCTCCCAATGATTCTATCTATCCATGAAATACATCCTCAACATATCCTCTAACACCCTAATAACCCACTCTATCTTTCCATCAGTCTCAGGATGATATATCGAACTAAAATTTAGTTGTGCTCCAAGATCACACTACAAAGAAGTCCAAAATGCAGAAGTGAAAACTGGATTCGTATCTTATATAATCCTACGGAGAATACCATGTAGTCTCATAATATCATACATAAAGACTATATCTATTTAAATGGTTGTATATGATGCTCTCATAAAAGAAAAGTGTGCCACTTTGGTCAACCAGTCAATAATGACCATGATGGTATCATGTCTGTGAGGATTCATAAGTAAACCTACAATGAAATCCATTGAGATGATATCCCATTTCTAGGATGGAATGAGATTAGGTTGTAAAAGCCCTATGAGATGTTGATGGTTTGTCTTAACCCTTTGGCACTCTAGACATCTTACCAAAAAATAATCAATGTCATGTTTCATACCGGACTAGTAATATAGATGTTGAAGGTCCGCATGCATCTTCTTGACACTTGGATGCACTGAGTAAGGTGCACAATGAACCTCAAATAAAAAGAAAGGTATAAAGATCATCTAATGGAGGTACATAGAAAATAAATATTTTGGAGAAGCACCTTCAGGATATGGAGACACCTAAAATTAACCATGAAATAAATAAAATAAGAAGAACATACACATAAAGTAAATAACTCATAACACCATGATTTGTTCTCAAGGAAACCCTGGCCAATGGAAACCCTTGGTGGGGATGGTACCCAAAAATTATGCACTAAGAGTATAATGTCCTTGTTAGGAGACCTTGTCCTATTAGGACTGGAATATTACATTAGCACATGTCCTTATTAGAGGACAAACCCTATTAGGAGTTTATAAACCTATTAGGGATAAAGACAAAATGGAGCTCACTGCTCTTACAAAGGACACATTGTCTAGTATAACAAAATGAATTTACAATAGAAAAAGTGAACTATAACATCTTCTATGTCACATTAGTTCCAGTTGAATCTAGCAACAATAATCAAAGAATATCCACTTAATCAATCATCACATATCATCATAATATCTTCTCTTCTTTTCACAACTCAAAACCTTCATATATATATATATATATATATATATATATATATACCCAATCAACTTCATTTCATTTTTGGTTCACTAATTATTCACAAAACATGTCTTTACACTTCATTCATAGCAAAAAGATATAATGTGGTCATACACACGCCAAGATAGGTGAGGACCTATCATAAATCATCAATCACCTCACAAAAATAACTTATGTTATTATTCCAATCGTCACATCTATATATAGGTGCCCTATTTTCACTAGATATTGTACTCACACAACTTTAGAAGCAAGTAACTTTGTCTAGATGAAGCCAAAACTCAAGAGATCACAATAGAAGATTTATTATATCCCATATAATATATCTTTATACTCACAAACCATAAAGATAAGTATTGCATGCTTGCTAACCAAAAGAGTATGACTTGTTAGCATGAGTGTTAATGGATTTTCTTAGTAGGGAAGTTTAGATGTTGTTTAGAGATGATTGAGTTCTTATATGTTACATTCATGACTGGTTTTGTTATTGATGTCAAAATATATTCTTTTTGGACATAATTAAAAGAGTTACAAACACAAAATTGTTTCATGAGGTTTTATGTTGATGAATTGAGTTTTGTGAAGATTTATTAGAATTCAAGAATGTGGTCTAATAATGTGGTTGTAAGCACATAAAAATTTATTCAAATATGTTTGAGTTATGAGAAGTTTACTAAAGATTGTTCATAGTGAGAGTTTCGAGGAACTGGTGACATTTATTCATGATTTATTATTTCAAAGAGGTTGAAGCTAGTTTTGCAAGGTTGATATGTTTTTAGTGACATATTTAGGATGCTTGGATAAACATGATAGAATCAAATTGGCTTTCCGTGAAGACTTGCAGCCAATGTGAAGTGTGATACTTCTTTGAGAGCTGACTACAGATTAATATTTCTATGCAAGTTTTTATGATGTATTGAAATGTGTATTGTAAATTCTTATTGATGTCCTATATTATTAATTATAAATTGAGAAAGCCTTTTGGTTGACTCAATAATCATTAGGACTTGGTATAAAGGAAAGGAAGGTTATTTGATGCTAGAGGGTATCATAAAGATATCATGCAGTCATGAAATGTTGTGTGAGATTTGAATACAAAATCTATATCACCAAAGCAGAAGATGGTGTTGTTGGTTTGTTGAGGGCTTTAAAGGAACTGTACAAGAAAATAAAGTTGTTGTTTTAGTCATTTCACCCTTAGATGTGTTATCCTGAAGATTGTTTAGTGAAGACAGTCTTGAAGCAATTTAGATAGTGGGTTTAGTTATCTTTGTTGTGTTTCCCAATCAACTCCTCGTAGGGTTGGGATCTTTTAGCAGAGATCCAAAGTCTCCTAAAGGGGACTCATATGTACCAATTACATTGAAATAGACTTCTAATGAGGTCTATCCTTTCACAAGGAACTTTTATATTAGTACATCATTTTGTGGGCATCATTCCCACCGCGGTTTTCCCTCTGATCAAGGGTTTCCCTAGTTAACATATCTGGTGTTATTGTGTATGTTTATTATCTTGTGGTTATTGTTGTTATTGATTACAAGCTTAAGATTTGATAGAGTTACATTTAACTTAATTAAACTCACAACTAATTCACCCTCCCCCCCCTCTTAGTTGTGTTGGTGGACTTTATTTTCAAACAATTGGTATCAGAGCATCAAGTCCTTGAAAGAAAAGTTTAACAGCTTAAGGAAATCCATGGCTACTACATTTTTCAGGAAAGAAAGTATGAAGTTTGATAGAGTAAATTTTGACAATTGGAAAGAAAGAATTAAGACACACTTGCTATGCATGGGAATTGACTACTGGTTGGCTATCAAGATGAAGAAAATTGTTGTAGAAGAAGACAAACTCGATTCATGTACAGATGAAGAAAAGAACCAATACATGTACAATATGATTTCTAGAGAGACTATTTTATCAGCTCTTCTAGATACAAAATATACTAAGGTAAAAGATCTAAAACTTTCTATTGAGATTTGGACTAAATTAGAAAATCTTTTTGAAGGAGATGAAACTTTGAAGAAAGTAAAATTGCATAATTAAATTAGTATGTTTGAAAGTGCTAAGATGCAGGAAGATGAAACTATAAGAGGTTGCTTTAGCAAGATTACTAAAATTGTTGTAGGAATTAAGAGTTGTGGTGGAAGGAAATCAGATAATGAAGTCATATGGAAGATAGTGAAATCTCTACCACTAGCCTTTGAATACAAAGCACATATTATTGAAGAAATGATTACACCTGATTTTACAAAAGAATTGCTACTTGGAAAGTTGCAGGCACATTAGCAATGGCTGAAACAAAAGGAAGGAACAACTAGATTGGAAACAAATTTTAGTGTACAAAAGGACATACCTATGTTGACAAGAAGTGCAAGTATCAGTGGAGATTATGGTAAAGATTGGGCAGCTAAGAGAGAAGAAGAAAGGAAGTTTGATGATGCAATGGCACTGATTGCAAGGAGGGAACCCAAAGGTAAGAAAGATTTTTCTTGTTGGACATGCAAAGAATTCGGTCATTTTTCATCTAAATGTCCTAAGAGAGAAAATAAGATTAGATATAGAAAACCTTATAAACCTAAGACTAAAAATTGTTGTTATGTTGATGAAGAAGGATAAATTGCATTTAAACATGTCAAATTTTTAGAAAGTGATGATGATAATGAAGATGAAATAGGATTTATTTCTATTAAAGATGTAAATTTTGATGAAGAAGAAGTAAGAGAAGAAAAAGCTTTAGTCTCACATGTAGAACAGAAAAAGTCGAATTGGATTATTGATAGTGGATGTTGTCATCATATGACTAGAGATGTGGATAAATTTGTTGAACTTGATAGATATGATGGAGGAATAGTTAGAGTTGGAAATAATGCACCATGTCAGATTAAGAGAAAAGGATCTATTACACTTGATGGAAAGACTAACACTAAAGATGCCTACTCTGTTGATGGATTGAAACATAATATTTTGAGTGTTGGACAACTAATGGATAAAGGATATAGGTTATATTTCATGGAGAAGACTTGTTTTATTAAAGATAGTGATGGAAAACTAATTGGAATAGGTATAAAGTAGAAAGGTAATGTATTTCAGGTGTCTCCTAATAAAATAACATGTTTTATTGTTAAAGTGGATGACAATTGGCTATGGTAAAAGAATTTTTTTCATATCAACTTTGATAACATTGTGAAGACCATCTCATCAAATGCAGTCAAAGACTTTCCTAAGATTGTGAAGCCTACTAACATGGTTTGCAAGGAATGTGTTATGGATAAATAGAGAAAGAATTCATTTCTGAGAAAAATATTTACAACATCAGTCAAGTTAGAGATTGTGCACATAGACTTGTGTGGAACTACAAGGACAAAATGATTCTATGGTGAAAGGTATTTTGTGCTTTTTATTCATGATTTTACAAGAATGACGTGGGTTGCATTTCTTAAAGAAAGATCTAAAGCATTTGAGAAGTTTAAGTTATTGAAGAATAGAGTTGAGAATGAATCCATATGAAAAATTAAATGTTTGAGATCTAATAGAGGAGGAAAGTTTTCTTCAAATGAGTTTAATATCTTTTGTGAAGACAATGGAATTCGAAGACAATTTTCAAAACCTAGGACACCATAGTGGAATGGTATAGTAGAAAGAAGAAATAGATCAGTCAATGAGGCATCTAGAGCTATGATTCTTGAAGGTAACATATCACATATCTTTTGGAGAGAAGCAGTGAACACCTAGTTTACACAATGAACAGAGTTCAGATTAGACAAGGTATTGGTAAGTGTGAGGCCTCACCCCGTGCCATTATTTCATAGCAGTTTATTTTCCATCTTTGGACTCATGTTGACACTTTATTTTTATCATGTTAGAACTTTTTGGACAAAGAAATTATATTTTGATACTATGTGATGACCTATGGTTATGTGATGATGATTTAGGACCTTATTGTTGTGCTTAATTTTTAGTTCCTGAGCATAGTATTTGATGAATCTTTGATTTAACTATGATACTTTAATGTTACACTTATGTTAGGAAAATTTATGAGAAATGATCATGATTATTATGTTAGGTGAATTAACATATATCATTGTATTCTTGACTTAATAAGCTTTTAAAATTTAGAAATGCAATGTTGAAAACTATGAGAATTATCATGAGATGCAGTTAGAAATTTATGATGTTAAGAATGTGATTTTGAGATGTATATATATATGTGTGTGTGTGTGTGTGTGTGTTATTGACATTTCATGAGCTACTGATATTTTGTCAAGTGTGCAAGTAAGACCATGGTTAAATTAAGGGAAATTAAAGATGGATGCTTGTAAAAATCATGTTAAGCCAAGGTTATCTCCAAGGGGAGAAATTAACCTCGTTGTAATGTTTGATGTTGTAAAGTGATGCATGGATGTATTTAATTGTATATTTTTATTCTTTATTTTCATTATTAGTCCACTTGGCATGCCATGTGTATCATGATGTGTTGTGATTTATTGTGGTGTCAATTGACACATGTTTTATGTGATGGCATGACCAAGTGCTTTATGTGTGTGAGTGGTCTCCTATTTTTAGGAGCCTTGAGTGGCAATCTCTTTCATTTTCGTTAGTTATCTTTAGGTGGTCTTTTGAGTGGCTTTTAGTGACCCTTTAAGGTAGTGGAGGTTGAAAATAGACTACCCCATAGTGGTGCCATGTGTTGGGGGTCAAATTTTGACCATTATGATGTATTTTGGCTATTTTTGCCCCTCCAAAAGATGCTCTTTTGAAAAGTGACGAAAATTTGAGATGCTTGCCAAGTCCTCTCCTCATTTTGAATTTTGAAATTTGAATTTCCCCCTCTTGATTGAAGGGATTAGGGTTTTCCTTCATAAGGAGTTGGAGGGAAAATTAGAGGGTAATTGTCCACTCTCCAATTTTTGGAGACTTGTGAGATTGTGAGAGTTTCGTCTTAGTTTTGAGGATTTTGGGTTGTTGCATAGCAAAGGAGGAGGCTTGTAGGAGGAAGCTCATCTCAACCCAAATTTCTCTTAGCTTGGATTAAGGTTGGATCTTGAATACTCTTGTTCTTAATGTTATGTATATTTTACTTTCTTATGTTGTGTGAATGATAAGTTTTATAAGTATTTTGAATGGCTTCTTAGTCTATCCATGCATGTGGTTTTTCCTTTCTTTTGTTTCCTTTTCTTCTTTGGGGTGTGCAAGGCCAAACTCACCCTTGGGAGGGAAGAGAGCCTTGATGGGTGAAGGGATAGAGTTAGGACTACCCATCTAGTTTAGAGTCCTTCCTTAAGGAGGAAGGGGATAAGGCATGGATGTATGGGCATCCATGTTGCCATCCTTGTGTATATTATTTAAGGTTTGATTTAATTTTTGGAGCAAGGTATTTTATTTGTAGATTATTCTTTTAGTGTGCAGGTTTTGGATCCTCTTAATTATTTAATTATTAATTTAATTTAGATTGTGCTAATGATATTTTATTTATATATCTTCATTTTATTTGCATAAGTATTAAATTAATGGACCTTTATTATTTTAACATACTATTATTTCTCCTTGTGGTCATTAATTCTTTTAGGGAGTTAATTAATCCTGTAATTCCTAGATGGGGCCTAGATATGATAATAATCCCTAACAATTTTTATTGAATTATTAATTGTGACCTTATTTTTGTGTTTTAAATAGCTACGTGTAACACTTTATTCTTTTATAAATTAAGCTAGGGAAATTTAATATTAATTTATTTAAATTAGTAGTATTGTCTTAAATTTTGAAGATTATTTAATTTAGGGATTCCTCCCTCATAATCTCTTTTATGTTCAACCCTAGTTAGTGGTTTTCATCTAACTAGTGCACCTAACATTATAGGGGATGTTGGAAAGCCAGCGCATGCCACAAATCCTCTTGCAAGTTAAGTGTATTGGATGGTGATTTGTTCTTGTGTTTTAGTGCATCTTAGTATGCAACCTTGTAATTAGTGACCTTAGAAAAAAAAATTGTTGTGTGTGTTTTGCCCTAATTTTGGGCATGACAAAAAACATCTTATGAACTTTGGTTTGGACACACACCTACTGTGAAATACTTTAGAATATTCAGAAGTAAATTTTATATCAAAAGAGATGATGATATTGGAAATTTTGATGCTAGAAGTGATGAAGGAATTTTTCTTGGTTATTCATTAAAAAGTAAAGCATATAGATTTTTTAATCAAAGACTAAGGACTATTGTTGAGAGTACTAATGTGAAGGTTGATGAAAAGCTCATAATTTAGGAGAGAATTCTTGATTATTATTCTGATGAAGATAAAATACAAAGGACTAACATTAATCAGAATTATGAACAAAAATTATTTTATGAAACTAGCAATGATTTTCATATTGAAGAGTTTAGATTGGAATTGAGAGTTGAGCATGAATCAACACCTAGAGAAGAAGTTAAAGATAAATGAAGAACACCTAAATATGTTGCAAGAAATCACCCTACAAATCAAATCATTGGAAGTGAAAACAAAAGAGTTATGACAAGGAACTATGTTTATATCTCAAGTTGAACCAAAGACTGCAGATGAAGTATGCAAAGATGAACATTGGATGAAATCAATGAAAGAAGAACTTGAACAGATTGAAAAGAAAAAGACTTAGGAACTGGTCCCTAGACGTAAAGACAAGAATGTTATTGGCACAAAATGGGTTTTTAGGAACAAGATGAATGAACAAGGCGAAGTGGTAAGAAACAAAGAAAGATTGGTTTGTAAAGGATACTCATAGCAAGAAGGTATTGACTTTGAAGAAACCTGTGCACCTAAAAACTTCAAGGTATATCAGATTGATGTAAAATCACCTTTTCTTAATGGAGAACTTGAAGAGGAAGTCGACATTGAACAACCTGATGTTTTTTATTTAACAAAAGACAAGGATATTGTTTGAAAATTGAAGAAGGCATTGTATGGATTGAAGTAGGATCCTAGAGCTTGGCATGTAAGGTTATAAAAATACTTGATTAGAGATGATTGAGTTGTTATATGTTACATTCATGACTGGGTTTATCATTGATGTCACCATATATTCTTTCTACACAGAAATAATAGAGTTACAAACACACAATTATTTCACAAGGTTTTATGTTGATGAATGGAGTTTCATGAAGATTGTTTAGAATTAAATAATGTGTTCTCATGATGTGGTTGTAAGCATAGAAAAATTTATGCAAATATGTTCAAGTTATGTAAAGTTTACTGAAGACTGTTCATAGTGAGAGTTTCCAGGAACTGGTGATAGTTATTCAAGATTTATTATTTCAATGAGGTTGATATGTTGCTGATGAAATATTCAAGATGCTTGGATAAACATGGAAGAATTAAATTTTCATTCTGTGAATACTTATGGGTGATGTGAAGCGTGTTACTTCTTTGAGAGATGACTACAGATTAGTATTTCTTTGAAAGTGTTTAAGATGCATTGAAACGTATATTATAAATTCTTATTGATGTCCTATATTATTAATTATAAATTGAGAAAACCTTTTGGTCATCTCAATAATCATTAGGACTTGGTATAAAGTAAATTAAGGTTATTTGATACAATAGGGTATCATAAAGATATCACATGGTCATGAAATGTTGTGCGAGATTTGAATGAGAAATCTTTATGATAGAGAAGAAGATGATGTTATTGGTTTGTTGAGGACTTCAAAGGAACTGTACAAGAAAAGAGAGTTTTTTTTAGTCAGTTCACCCTTGGATGTTTTATCCTGAACATTGTTTAGTGAAGATAGTCTTGAAGCAATTTGGATAGTGGGTTCAATTATCTTCGTTGTGCTTCTTAATCAACTCCTCATAGGGTTGGGATATTTTAGTAGAGATCCAAAGTCTCCCAATAGGGATTCATATGTATCGATTTAATTTTAATATATTTCTAACAAGGTCTATCCTTTCACAAGGAACTTTTTATATTAGTACATCATTTTGTGGGCATCATTCCCATCGGGGTTTTCCCTCTGATCAAGGGTTTCCCTAGTTAACATATCTGGTGTTATTGTGTATGTTTATTATCTTGTGGTTATTTTTTTTATTGATTACAAGCTTAAGATTTGATAGAGTTGAATTAAAGTTAATTAAGCTCACAACTGATTCTTCCCCCCTCTCAGTTCAGTTGGTGGACTTTTCTTTCTAACATGACTGTATTTTGGAAATTATCTCTATACTTAGGCATTTTTCATTTATTTGATTACCAAAAAATTGTTTCCACTTTAGGTGACCATCATAGATGTATGTGTTTCCAGTAATGATAACATATACACCTTCATGCACTTCTCACTTTCCAACAATTTCCCCCTTTGGCATTTATGGAATCATTTAGTAAATAACATAACACAAAAGGTTATCTAACTCTAAAACATAACCTAAAAATTATTCTTACAAAGATCTCCCTGACTCAATCTCAACACTCACTTCCTTGAACCAAGTATCTATAGGAAGTTCTTGGAGTATACGACTCTTTAAATCTACACCAAGAGTCAAAGCTGATATCTCATGCCTCTTGCAACTCAAGGCATCAAAAACCACATTCTCCTTACCCTAGATGTACTTGACCTCAAATTCATACTCATAAAGAAACTCCATCCATCACCTTTGCCTAGTATTAATTTAAGGCTGGGTAAAGATATACTACAAACTGCGGTGATCACTATGAAGCTCAAATTGATGTCCCAATAGAAAATGTCTACATCAAAATAATGCATGAACCACAACCGCTAACTTAAGAACATGTGTAGGATATTTCAAATTGTGATCCTTGAGTTTGTGAGATTCATAAGCAATCACATGTCCTTCTTGCATAAGGACTTCTCCAAGACCTTCCAAAGAATTATCAACACACACCATGAAATCACCCATTGGTTCAAGTATTGCTAGAATAGGTGCACTACTCAAATGCTCCTTGAGGTTCTAAAAATCCTCTTCACACTTCTCTACCCAAAAATACATCTTCCCTTTCCTTTGAAGAAAATTAATTTGATATGCAACTCTAGAGAAGTCCTTAACAAACCTACAACAATATTTTGCCAAGCCCATGAAACTACAAACCTCAGACACATTTGTGGGGGTTGACCAATCTACTATAGCCTAAATCTTGGAAGAACCTATTGAAATACCCCCATTTCTGATCACATTTCCCAAGTACCAAACCACAAAGTGAAAGAAGTCACACTTTTCCACATTGGAATACAAATGATTTTCATGAAGACAGTACAAAACCAATCATATATTTTCCTCATGCTCTTTCATGGTTTAGAATATATCAATATATCATCCAAGAAGACAAGACAAAATGATCAAGGTAAGAAAGAAATACTCCATTCATCAAGCACATGAAAATAGATGGAGCATTTGTCAAACCAAAAGAGACTAATATGAACTCATAATATCCATAGCGAGTGTGAAATGTAGTCTTGTGAATATCAACATCCTAGATATGTAACTAATGGTATCCTAATTTAAGATCAATCTTTGAGCGTAACTTGGCCCCTTTTATCAAATAAAGGAGATCGACAATCCTTGGAAAAGGATACATGTTCTTGATTATTACCTTGTTCAACACTATATAGTTGATGCACAAGCATAAAGATATATCTTTCTTCTTAATGAATAGTACAAGGGCTCCCCATGGAGAAACACTTGGTTGAATACTACCCTTCACCAAAAGATCCTATAACCAGAGCTTAAGCTTACAAAACTCATGTGTGGTTATTCGACAAGGAGCTCTAGATATAGGTTATGCTCCTGGAACAAGATGGATGTAAAAATCTATGTCATGCTTTGGTGGCATACCTAGAATCTCACTAGGAAAGATATCAGTGAATTCCTGAAGAGTAGGATGATCAAGAGTCTTCTCCTTAGTTTCAATTTTGTCTATCTCATTCATAGTTACTACAAAAACTAGACAATCCTTTTGCATGCTTCTCTTGAGTTTCATAGTGGAAATCATACAAAGATATATAGGATACTGAACTCCCATAATCTCAAAATCCTTTCCAATGTCATCCTTGCATTTGATTATCTTTTGTCTATAATAAATGTTGGCTCCATGAGAACCTAGCCAATCTATCCCAAGGACAATATCATATGAGAACCTAGCCAATCTATCCTAAGGGATCATATGAAGATCAACCAAGGTAATGCATTTACCTAGGTTAAACTCACATTTATGCACAAGTGAGTTTTTTTTATACCCTTTACCCAGATTCCAACTCCACTTTCCAACCTATGTCTTGCTTTACTACCACAAGCCCACATTTCTCTACTACAAAAGGAGATATAAAAGAATCTATAACTCTTGAATAAAATAAGATAGAAAAAGAAACACCTCTGGAAGCACCATAAGTCTCTACCGTAGTACCTTAGTGATCTTCCTGATGATGATCCACTTCTACAAATCCTCTATGAGATATGCCAACATCTCCTATTCTAGGCTCAAAAGTTACAAGACTCTATCTTGAAAATTGTGATGCACATTGAGGTAAATTCATTGCAATGTGACCATATTGTCCACATGAGAAACAACCACTACTTCTATGATGACCTCTCCCAGTGGAGGGTGCACTAGAATAATAAAAGGTTCCCCTGCTAGCAACTGAATTTGTTCTCTATGCAGTTGGCTAGGCTAGTTGTGCTTGTTTCACATAAAGTTACAAAAGTTCTTAGATTGAGAATTGTCACTCTATGCTAGAGGGTTCTGTTAGAATAACTAAGAGGGGGGTGAATCAGTTATCCATAGTCCCAAAAATAAAATGTAAAACTTATAAACAAATTCAACTTAATCTGCAGCTCGGTAAATAATAATACTAAACTATTTGTGCATTTTACCGATTACCAGTTAATTGTGCATAGTGATTACCGACCAAATCAGATATGCAATATGTAAAGTATGACAATAAAAAAATCACCACAATAAACACATAACACAAGAGATTTAATGTGGAAACCCTACAAAGGGAAAAACCACCTTGGACCGGTAACCCAAAAATTGTTCACTCTTTTGAAGTGAGCTCGGTGAAGAGCCAACCCTATTAGAGGCTACAAAACACACTGTAAGGTGTGACCTTGTTAGAGGATTTAACACTAACCATTATCATCCAAAAAACATTCACTATGGGGTTGACATGATAACAAATGTACATTCTATGAATGACATTACAAGACTTTCAAGTCTACTTGGTTAAGAGATTTATCTGATTACAATGGTTAAACTATAACAACAAGTGATATGAATATAATACAACTTGATTTGTAGATGTTCAAATCTATTCTTAAGCTCATAAAATCCTCTAATCAATATATCCATTCAATTCATCAACATTCAGTAACTTACTGTCCCTCGGTAAAAGTTCTCTGACGCTTGGTTAACTCTGCAGTTCAATTCTCCTTTAACCAGTTTGATCAGGCATGCATGAAGCTTGTTCACATGATATCTCTACAGGTATCTTCCTCTAGCATAATTTTTGTTGTGAAACCCTAGTCTTTTAAATAGACAAGTAAACCGTTTTCTTTTCATCCATTAGATTTTGCCGCTTAATCACCTTTATTGATTTTTTCACTTAAACCTTCCTTGGCAGTTATGTAAGTAACACGTTTCAATTCTATCCTTTAGATCTTCCTTGAATTTTTCTAGCCATTGATCTTATAACAAAATTTATCTTTCCACCTCCTAATCATACACTTTATAGCCCATCAACTTTTGTATGCTAAACTCATCATTTAGTTCTTTTGTCCATACTTAGTTAACAAAGGAATGTGTCGGTGAACAAAAGCTCGATTTATACTGTGCTCAGTATACACTACATTGCTTGGTGTATACTAGAATGCTTCATTAACCGACCACACTACTTTGTAATATTTTTCTTCTATCTCCATAACAAATTAATGTAACATAATCAAGTTAACCATATGAAGTCATAGGCTCATCAATAAGTTACCAAGAGTATTCCTTATCTTCATCTGTCATATCCATCTTCCCCAATGTAGATATCTCAGTTCTTCATCTTTCTCTTCTCTTCTACAGATGTGTTAGATATTTGCAACTATCATGATAAGTACTATCAAAACTAGTTGACATCAATGACAACATAAAACTGATTCAATTATCTTACAAAACACTTCAGTGTTCAATGATCTCTAATCACTTTTAGTTCTTCAATCATGTTCTCAATCAGTTGTAGTTCATCAATCTCTCCCTTTGGCATTGATGGAAACTCAAGCAATATGAAGTATACCACACACATACCAAACATGTATTCTACAACTCTATAAACAAATGATGTAGCTTGGTATAAGCTTTCCCTAGCTTAATATGTTTAATCACTTTGTTACACAACATCATTGTAAGTGCAGACTATCTTTTGCAGATATGATCTTTGCAACTCTCAGAGTTCTTCTTCTGTTCTCAGCAACTGATCTTCAACACTCTCCCTGACTTTCTCAGATTGTCTCTCCCTTAGATAGATGTTCTAGTATTCTCCTTGGTTATCATATTGTTTATCTCTCCCTTTGACAACAATGCCAAAGAAACACATAAACATATAGCTCTGTAGTAGCCATGTAACTCTCTATTGTCTGGTTCATTTACTGTATCTTAGTATACTGAGTATGCTACTGGTTTCTCAAATCTTTCACAAACTTAGACAAAATCTAAAGTGTGAACTATGCTACATCAACATGAATGACCTTCTGATAAGATTAGGATGATGCAACCTCCATATCACATTAGTGACTGGTAGACAGGGAACAAACCCCAAGTCTAGTCCTCAATTATTCAAATGTATCTTTCAATAGAGGCTTGGTAAATATGTCTACAAGTTTCTCTTTAGATGTAACAAATTATAGCTCCACTTGCTTCTCTTGTACTTGTTCTCTTAAGTAGTGATACTTGATAGATATGTGCTTTGTTTTAAAATGCATCACTGGATTCTTTGAAATGTTTATAGCACTGGTATTATCACAATATATGATCACCAGCTCAATGATTACCTCATTCATTCCTTCCAACACTTGCTTAATATATGCAATATTTGAATAGTTTGTAGTAGTAGCAACATACTCTGGTTCGGCTATAGACTAACAAATACAAGACTACTTCTTACATGTCTAGGTAACAAGTCTTTCACAGAAGAAAAATGCTCCTTCGGTTGTGCTTTTTTTGTCATCCACATTTCCAGCCCAATCAGCATCGGTGTAGACTCTTAGTTCAAATTTGTCATCCTTAGGATACAATAATCCATAATCCTATGTTTTCTTTAGGTATCTTAAGATTCTCTTTGTAGAAACCATGTGTGACTCCCTAGGATTTGCAAAAAATTTTGCAACAATCCCCACAACATGTGCAATATCTGGTCTACTATGCACTACATACATTAATTTACCAATCATAGATCGATAAAATGTCTGGTTCACCTCTGTAGTTTCATCCTCTTTAGTCAATTTGTAGCCTATGACCATTAGTGTTCCAACTGGTTTAGCATCTTCCATGCCAAATGTTCTCAGTACTTCTTTGATATACTTGGGTTGTGTGATGAATATCCCATCATTCTACTGAATAACCTATAGTCCTAGAAAGAACTTAATCTCTCCAAACATAGACATTTCAAATTCTTTTCTCATCTCATCAGCAAATTATTTACATATGTGATCTTTTCCTCCAAAGATAATATCATCCGCAAATATTTCAGCAATTAGGATAGTATCATCTGATTCTCCTTTCATATATGGATTGATGTTCTCACTAGCTCTAACAAATCTAATACTTAACTAATAAGTATGCAGCCTTTCATACTAGGCTCTTGGTGCTTACTTTAAAACATATAAAGATTTATGTAGTCTATGTACCATGTCTTTCTTGTCTGGATCTACAAACCCTTCTGGTTGTTCTATGTAGACTTCTTCTTCAAGTATCCCATTCAGAAATGTAGACTTAGGGTCCATTTGATAAACTTTAAATTTCTTATGTGCTGCATAGGCCAATAAAATTTGAACTCCTTCTAGTCTAGAAATAGGTGCAAAGGTCTCACCATAATCAATTCCTTCCTCTTGTGCATATCCCTTGCAAACTAGTTTGGCTTTATTCCTTGTAACCTCTCCATTTTCATTCAGCTTGTTTCTAAAGATCCACTTAGTACTGATAACATTCTTATCCTTAGGTCTAGGTACTAAGGTCCATGCAGTCTTGTTTTTCTCTTTTTGTTCAATCTCCTCATTCATTGCATTTATCCATTCATCATTCTCCAATGCAACTTTAACATTTTTCAATTCAAACTCACAAACTAAGCATGTACCTTGTCTTGACTTATTTCTTGTTTGCATGCCTGCTTGCTTTTCACCAATGATTTGGTTCTCATGATGATGTCTCCTAAAAAATCTTGCCAATACCCGATCTCTTCTTTCTTGTTCATCCTGTTTAGGTTCAATTTCTTTCTCGGTAGCTTGTTCCTACTCATCAGTGTTCCTTTCTTGTTCCTCAACGTTGTTTTCCCGATGTCCAGTTGACACAGTCTGCAGCTTTAGTTGTTACTCTAGATGTTCAATGTAAGTGAATCTACCATAATCTTTTGGTTCCCTGATGTTCTCTTCACCATTCTTATCATCAAACTCATCAACCCTGACATTAGTACTTTCAATCATTTTATTAGTAACTTTGTTTAGACACTTATATGCTTTTATTTTATTGGAATATCCAATAAATATCCCTTCATCACCTTTTGATTCAAATTTTCCATTTCTTTCATCTTTCAAAATAAAGCATTTACTTCCAAAATTCTAAAATAACTTACAATGGGTTTGTGACCAAACCATAACTCATAGGGTGTTTTTTTAGTGTCCTTCAGTTGTACTCGATTCAAAACATAAAATGTTGTGCTAACTTCTTCTCTCTAGTATGTTTGAGCTACATTCTTCTCTATCATGAGTGTCCTTGCACAATCAACAATTGATCTATTCCTCCTTTTAGCAATGCCATTCTCCTGAGGTGTTCTCGGTGCAGAAACCTATCTTTTAATACCATGCTCATTACAATAGTTAGTAAATTCATCAAAAATAAATTCACCACCTCTATTAGATCTTAAGAATTTTAGTTCCTTACTAGTTTCTTTCTCTACTTTTTCTTTATACCATTTACACATTTTAAATGCTTCTGATTTCGCCTTTAAGAACATTACTGTCATCAATCTAGTATAATCATCAACAAACAAAATGAAGTATCTATCTCCATAATAGCTCTGTGTTCTCATGGCACCACATAGGTCAGTGTGAACTAGCTCCAAAATTTCCTTTGTTGATTAATCTTTTCTCTTAAAACTAGATCTTGTCATCTTACCTTTCTGACATTGATGAGACATTACATGATCTAGCTTAGCTAGGCTAGGAAGACCTCTAACCTTTTTCTTTTTACTGATCTTGATCATGTTGTCAAAGTTTACATGGCATAACCTTTTATGCCACGGCCATGCATCCTCATCTTTCATCATTAAACAAGAAGACTTATCATTATCAAGATAAAACAAGTTACCTTTTGTTTGTGCTCCTTTTCCAACAAGTTTTCCTCTTCCATCAAATATCTTCACTGTCTTCCTCTTAAAAGCTACACGGTGGCCTGAATTGTTAAGCTGTGCCACACTTAGAAAATTATAATTTAGTCCTTCTACCCAATAAGAATTATCACATTTAATTTTATCATTTATTAGTAAGGATCCCTTTCCTCTAACCATACAAGGTGTATCATTGCCCATTTTTACAGATCCTCCATTATATTGCTCAAGATGATCAATTTTTTCTTCATCACCAGTAAATTTACCTAGCTTTTTGTTTAACATTTTGAAGAAACAAGCTTCTTTGGTTCAGCCAGGTAAAGATCAGTTAGTTTCTCATCACTACTTAATTAAATTAATTTTGGAAAGGGTGTTGAATAAGGAAATGATAGGAACTTGGGATGAATTTTTAAAAATGGATGAAATAGAGCCTAGAATGGTTGGCCCTAGAGGCCAGGGTGTAGGAAGAAGGGAGAAAACAACCACATGGGTTTGTAAAATAATTCAAAGAACAAGAATCATTCCTAAAGCTTCTTCCTCTAACCCTAAACCACCTAGGAAGAGAGCTTGTGATATTAGTACTCCTAATTCCAGTGGGAAAAAAAGAAAAGACAAGGAAATTGTTATTCCTGAGACCCTACCTTCTGTAAAAACTAGGTCTGTCTCCAAGAAAGAAAAAGGTAAAACCCTGGAAACAAAAGAATTAATTCCAGAATAGCAGCCCAATAATAAAGGTGATAGTGACAAGGTTGATGAAACCTCACCCTTACATGAGAGTGGAACATTAGAAGAACCTCATGTAGCAGCTATTGAGGAAGTGTCTACCAGTAGGAGGAAACACAAGAATCCTCAATGCTCTTCCAAAACCCCTGCTAGAAGAAGTGAAAGGCTTTCCTCAAACATCAACAAGGATGTTGAGCCTCCTGTTCAAACTATTAACATATAATCCTCTGAATCTATGGAAAGATGCTCTTCTAAAAAAATGGTTCAGGAAAACACAGACGATGATAATATACAAATTCAGGGTAAAGATAGTGACATTGTTTCCTATAATAAGAATTTAGAAGCAGAAGTTAACCCTAATGTTGACTATATTCTTATTGATAGTGATAGAGATTCTAAAGGGGTAGATGATTTTGTTGATGAATTTGTTAGACAAGATAACCCTGATGATTCCAAAGATTTACCTTCTGAAGAATTCTTGGAAATCAATAAGGATATTATTGAAGAGGTGTTAGAACAAATTAATAAGGATGGGTTGGACACACTAGCCAGGGTAGTTGAATCCTGCCAAGGGGAGAAAGTAGTGAAAACTCTTGTTGTGTGGAAAGGAAAGTCCTCAACATAGGAAAATACAATAAAAAACCCTCAGCTTGCACCAGGATGGACTGACATTTTCAATCAAGGACCCATGCCACCACTAGACCTATCCACACCTCTCACTGCAAGGTTGAATTTGTATTAGAAACTATTATAGAAAAGGGCATAGTGGGAGTTAGAGAAAGAAAAATTGAAATGAACCATTGATGAACAAGCTCATCAATTGGAGCAAAAAACATACCAAATTGAGGTGTTGAAAGGAAGGGTTTTTTAGATCACTGAATTGATTCCAGAGATTATGGCATGTAGATCACCGTCACTGGTATATGCCCTATTTCTTAAAGAACAATTCATTAATTTCAAGTTCACAAGAATTGTGGAAGGATTGAACCCCTCTGTCTCAACACCCCATGAGTTTTATGATGCATTTAAATTAGCTCCTTTTTATTTGAAGAATTTGTTGCGTGAATTGTATTTTCATAATCTTGTTGTACCAGATGAAAGGGACTAGAATTCACTCCTCTATGTGGAGCATGTCCAATTGAGATTAGTAATGTCTTGGATACAAAATGAAATAAGAAAGGAACATCAAGATTTACCTTATAGAAATAGTGAGATGGAGACACCCTTGTTTATAAGACCTGAAGTTAAACATTCTAGGAAAAAATTTCTTGATTGGCTTTTGGTTACAGTGAATCCAATCAAAGCAAATAAATTATACCTAGTCAGAGAGAAAGCCTATACAGATTGGTATCATCACTCATCTCATGAGATTGTTGCTACAATCACTACTTGTAGGTAGAGATAAATGAAGATGCCAAAGATCATGACATGGCCAAATAAGTTCAGAGATGGGAAAGGTTGAGAGAGAACCATGGATACTTCAACTATATTGATGATGAGTCAGGGGAGAAGACTTCCGGTGACCTAAGGCTAAGAGCTAGGATCCACAACTTTATGATTGCTGGAGACCAGCAATAAGATAGTTGGGGGGAATGATTAGCCTCTTAAATGGCCATCTTTCTAAGTTCTTTTTATTTCTTTTTAGCAGTTTATTTGCAAAATAGATACATGGAATTATGGTTTGATATGTATATTTTATATGTGTAAAGACATAAGTAGGAATATGGCTGATAGAAGAACATGATATATTTGATTAAAATTAATGGACAAAAATGACAGAATACAACAATTATATATGCTAATGAATGATCCTTTGCCTATGCTATGTTTTTGGGTAGTTTCCTTCCTATAGCCATATGCCTTCCAAGAGTATTAATTAGAAATTAATACTTTCTTCCTAATATTAATGATGTGAATATGTATTTATCAAAGGTTGTGTATGCATTAATCATTTTGCATGGATCGGTCATGGTGTATTTAAAGATCAACATAATGGTGTTGTAGGATTCAAAGTCGACCATTGCCACAAGATGCCTTCGTGTTGAAGAAGTCAAGTGAGCGCTCGAATAGTTAAGGCATTACTACAAGACCTTTGCATGAGAAATGTGTCAATACAGTTTGTTCTTAAGAGCAATGCATAGATCTAGGACCCACAACGCACTATATTCTAGGAGGACTTATTCTTGATGATTGTTATTTATGTTATAATACATTATGTATCTATAATGATCCTCATTAATGGAGTGATCCTAGATTTAGGGAGTAGTTATAGTTTTCCTTTAAATAAGATGACTATTGTGACTCTTGGAGTTAGTCAATTTTTTGAATAGAAGCTATTGTAGTTGTAATACTATTTTATTTTCAATCCAAATATACTTGTTTCCCATGAATGAATAGAATGCATAGTTTGAGTTCAATCCTTTTATCTTGATTGTGTTTCTATTCACTCATCCAAGGGGGCCCACTTAATGAGTGAATTACTTTGTTAGAGTAGGAATCATTTTCATGCTTACTTAGAAGTAAAGTAGAACTTTGTTGTTCCTACAACCACTAGTAACATAACTAGTAGACTGTTCCTCCAGCATAGGTGGTTAGAGTAATTCCTATCTATGATTATTTTTTTTCCTAGAGTAAACTCATTTACTTGTATTAGCATAGATTTCATGAAGCTTAATGCATTTGAATTTCATAGATTAGTCATGGAGATTAAGAGAGTTTGAAGCATATACTTTGTAGATACCATTCCAATTTTACGTCCCTGGTTGATAATTAAATGAGATTGAATGATCTAATTAGAAATCATTTAGGGTTCCCAAACCTAAAATAAGCAGTCCAATGCTATAGATTTATGATGCAATTATTTGGCCAAGCAACCCAAAGTCAAATTTTCCTCCACTAAGGTAGTCTTAATAAACGCTTCCTTGAGGATCTTAGGTTCAAAATTATTAACTCCCCTAATGATATGACCATTAAGCCCCTTGATGAAATGTTGCAACATCAATGGTGACTTATCACTAAATATTTTATAAGGCTTGAGCTTGAAGAAATGATGCTCATTATCCTAGACAATTATACATAATTGCCATAGATTATGGAAATCATTTGTGTGCTTCTACTACCATTGATTAGATAAGAAGTGTTCCTGAAAGTTCTTGAGAAATAGCTCCCAAGTGACAGTCTCCATGGTAAGCTCTAGTTTCTAATTTAATCTTCCACCAAGAAGCTACAAAAACTTTGAGGTGCATAACGACACACCTTTCCCTAACATTGATATCAAATTTTTGCATAGTAAAAAATCAATCCAATGTAATGAGCCATGTCTCTACCTCAAAACTAGTAGCAAGACCATTAAAAGGAGGAGGTTTTGATCTAAGAAGATCTCTTATCTAATTGGCCTTTGCAGCCCCTTGACCAAGGGTAGTGTCCCTTCCTCTAGGACTCATGGATCTATGTCTCTCCTCATTATCAAAATGGTGTGATTCTTCCTACTCAGCCTTGTCATGAAAAGGTAGACATTCTAGAATAGTCTAGAGTATCTACATAGTATTAAGCTCTCCTAAATCACCATGATGCTCTCAACTATTCTCTTCCCTGATCTCCTCAACTTTATGGCTCATAGGAGGGATATGAATCCTACTCCTTCCACACCCTCCACTATGACCTCTAGCAAAAGATCTAGTCTCAGTGACCATATTTCCTATAACATTCAAACAAGAAGAACGCTATCTTAAATAAGTCATAAATAATAAAACATGATATAATCACAAACCAATAGTCTAAAATACAAGAGTGTTATATGTCTAATTTTTTTTTTCAAGTTTTAACTACTAGACATTTAATGGGCATACAAAATTCCTAGAGTTCCCAGTGTACAAACATGTGCTCTGATACCAAGTGTAATGCCCCACCAGGGAACCCAAGAGATATTAACCTAAAAACTGTTACTAAGTTTACAAAATAATTTTTTTCTTAGGATTTTACAAATAATATTGAATAACAAAGTGGAATAAATAACATAAAGTCGATATGTACTCATAAACACAATCTCAATTACAAATTACAAATATCAAGGGTTCCTTGATGTAGAATTACATAAGCACAATTTAATCTATTAAGTACAATAATCATAGAAATCTTCTTCATAGCGAAACTAAAGTACATCATCATAAGAATAAACAAATACATTTGAACCATATGGTATACATGATAAACCACATACACTGCACAAGTCATAGGGTATGTAAATATAATTGAGTACAAAGTACAAATAAAAGAAACAATAGGACCAAATCTCCAAGGATGAAATAATAAGAAACAACTGCAACAAGGATCATCCAATAGTGGTACAAGGACGTCACAGTCTCAAATGGTAAGAGAATTACTACCTCCCAGCCTTTTGGAACCTTGTTCTTCCACTTCCACTATGTTGAGGAGATAACATTGAACCCCACTTGGATAACAATACCAAAATCACTCATCAGGTGGAACTAAGAAAGTGATCTTGAAAAATTCCTATCTCAAAGGTACAACTCAAACCCAAAGGTACACATACTAATCTAGAGACAACCAACACACATAGGAAACCTAAAATGAAATTAGGGAAGTGTCATCACATATGTCAACCCCTTGGAATGATCTCACTAGACTCCAACTCCCAAGTGTGATCAAATGTGGAACCTAAAATCCTCTCATGTAGACAAGGATAGCCAATCATGCTAGAACTCACTGTCACTACTAGATGGGAAATCATCTTATCCCACTCCTATCTTTAGCCTATACTAGCACTCAAGGCATGGGTGAGGTATTCATTATCTTATCAATTCAATTTAAAACCCCATTTAATGTATTATATTATTACTTATTAAGTAACTTACTAAGGATACCCAGATAGCCACTTCTAGGCTCTGACACTTCCAAAGAAAGCCACTTCCCCTCTAACACTTAGATAAACTACCCTAATCTCAAAAGTCTCAAAAATACATCTCATATATAATTATGGATCATAAATGATAAGACCTGGTTCCAAAATGTCACAAGAACACACATAACCAACTTCCATCACATATACATCACAACATAATCAAGATTTTCCATAAAGTTGGGTTGTAAAAAAATCAAATGCGATACAAGTATGCAAGACAAAAAAACATAACACAATTTTCCCTAACCCCACCTCTAGTAACAATCCTAAAAAAAATGACATAAAAATAAAAGACTCCCTCTTAACCCACAATCATAGAAGGAAAACAATCATAAGAATTTATTCATAATAAACTAATTTGTAAAACACCATTACAAAAATTAATTTATTAAAATAATCAC
Organism: Chamaecyparis obtusa; assembly: GCA_027943335.1. Lineage (NCBI taxonomy): Eukaryota > Viridiplantae > Streptophyta > Pinopsida > Cupressales > Cupressaceae > Chamaecyparis > Chamaecyparis obtusa. The sequence continues at coordinate 27,447 of BSBK01006164.1, forward strand.
TAACACAACTATAATTATATTCCTAATTAAATTCTTCTTTATACATGAGAAAATCAATTTATACAAAGAATTAAATAAATTGATTTCAAATCCATAATTATTGAACTCATATAATTACAAAAATATTGATAATGAATCTTAAACAACTTACATTAGAATAAAAATTAATAATATTCATAATTTGTCATCTCACAACCTGGCCTTTGGTGGTAAGCTAGTTTGGAAGCTATTTTCTCAACCTAACACTAAATGGTGTCATTTGATGCAAGAGAAATGCTTTGATAATTTAGACCCGTCTAGAGTCTTTTCTGCTCTAGATCCTCCAAAAGGTTCAACCATTTGGAACTTTATGATGAGAGCTAGGCATATTATTACATCCTTTGTGTCATGGGAAGTCCATAATGGTGAGTCAGTCAATTTTTGGCTTGACTCATGGAACTGTTTGCCTCCATTAAACACTCTCCAACCTTTCGTAGATATTTGGGAAGTGGCTTCCTTGCATTTGGGTTCCAATCTCATTAAATATGTACCAGTAGTTTACATTCATTCTAGATTAGTCATATAGAATGATTTTTCCCTTCTTCCTATTGCTCCTTAGGGTGCCATCTCTGGTAATCAATTTTTATCTAGGCAATCTATTCTCTTTTCTAGGACTTGCGATCGACTTTTTTGGGCTCCATCCCCAGATGGAAACTACATAGTTAAGTTGGGATATAAGATAGCTCAAGCTTCTCAAAATAACAAAACTAAGCACAGGGCCTTTACTTTTTTCTGGCATAAGTCAATTTTACCCAAGGCAGGTTGTTTCTCCTAGCTTGTCTTGAGGAATCGTGTCCTTACAAGTGAAAGATTGTCTAGACTCAATATTACCAATGCATTTCCTTGTGTTTTGTGTAATCAGGCTCAAGAATCCACTGATCACCTTTTCCTTAACTGCCCCTTTACCCAAGATTGTTGGTTATTTGTTTTGAAAAAGCTATATTTTCCTATACCTCTCCCACTATCTGCGTGGGATCTTTTTCAATCTTGGCCAGTTTTGTTCCCCAAATCTATGTGTGCTTGCATCTGGATTTTTTCTCCTTCTTTGATCCTATGGGCTATCTAGTGGGAAAGAAATAAGAGGATTTTTTGAAATTGTCCCTCCTCTATTGATGTTGTTCTCAATAGGCTTCATCACTCCATTGTTGAGGTTACTAGTGCCTATACTTGTAAGTTTAAAGGGGATCAGGGATTTTCTTCTTGGGATATTATTACTTCTAAGAATTGGCAAGGTTTGGTATTCCCTTCCCTTCCTTTTCCCCTCTACCCTAAAGATAGATTGCAATCTAGAGCTTTAGTTAAATGGTCTCCTCCTCAAGCCAGGTGTATCAAACTTAATATTGATGGTTCCTCTAAGGGTAATCTGGGTAAGTCATGGATTGGCTTTGTTCTTTGTGACTATCATGGTTCTGTTCTTTACTTTGAGGCTCACCATGTCCCCCCAGGAACTAATAATTTGGCAAAAGCTTTTGCTTTTTTACATGGTCTCTTTGCAGCTAAGAAGTTGAATGTTAAATTCCTTCATGTTGAAGGTGATTCCTCGGTAATTATCAATGCTTGTGTTAAGAGATGCTCTTTTTCAAGCACATTCACTATGTTCTATCCTAGATTTGGTCCCTTCTTGATTCATTCTTGGATTGCTTCTTAACCCACATCTTTAGAGAAGGTAATTATTTAGCAGATTTTCTTGCTAATTTAGGTGCTGATGACTCTCACCTATATTATCCCTCCACTCTAGTATCCTTGGCTTCCCACCCCTCTATTTTTAACTTGATTCATAGTGAGTCTATCTTATTTTTTTGGTTACCCCCATTTGAATTTATTTTTATTGGTGAGGATGTGAATGTCCTATGAGATCCTTGGTTTATGATTTCATAAGATTCTCATTAATTATTTATGTGTGTGTACTTTACCATTTCAGTTTTATCATTTCTTGGTATTTTGTGTACATTTGGATTTAAATTGGTATTGCTTTTCAATCACATTTCTAACTGAGAAATTTTCCTTCATGATGGCTCCTCTCTTTCCTTATATTCTATCCTATCCCTTTCATTTCCTTTATTCAGTCCTCTACCTTCTAGCCCCTTGTTTATTTTTTTCCATGGCTTTCAATAGATATTTTGATGAGTTTAGGCCTTTGAATGTTTGAGTCCACTTCTCCTATCCTTATCTTGAAATCCCTCTTGAAGGTATCATTTCAAATGATTTTTTGTCCTCCATGTTCACTTTCCATTGTCCAAAATGCACTATATGTATTTGAAGGCTGATTGGATAATCGGTGTTGTCTCCCCATTTTAAAAGAATTATCTTCCCATCCCAAATCATTTCAATATTTTTCTCTAGCATATTGGACTTTTCTTAGTCCTGGACTTTGTTTCTTTCTATTGCAAACTGTGTTATCTTGCCCCAATTTCTTCAGGATAATGGTTTGCTATTGGCAATTCAGAAGTATAATTTCTGGCAGGAAGATGCTCATATTGGTGGTATTTTTCCCAGCCACCTTCTTTTCAACTCAGATAAGTACATCATGTTGCTAGCAATGGTAAAGGAGTGTCTTGCCACATCTTCCATCATGCCTCTCGATCACTTACTCAACAAGACTCCCTTTGATGCGGGTCATAGAGGAAAGGCTTTTGCAAAAACATATGCCCTTCTTGGTTTGATTTCACATTCTCATGCCTCTAGTGTGGACACTGGGCCTCCTCCTGTGGGTGTATTCTCGTCATAGTGATCTTTCTCCTCTGTTGGCTCTGGTTCATGTTTCGGTCATGTCGTCAGCCGAATCTTCCTCTTCCCCTGCTTCATCTCATGGTCCCTTGGGTTTGGGAGATCTTCTTTACTCTCAAGCTGATAGATTTTGGAGCTCCCTATTTTTATCTCCTCCATCACAATTTGGTTGTGGTGGCTATGTTCCATGATGTTTTCTATCCCATGGTTCATGTTTTTTGTTCAACTAATATCTTGTTGTAGATTTTTGAAAATACTATGTTTTTGAGTGACCTTCATATCAGGTGGTAAGCGCATATTGGAAGATGTATGCCCTTTTCTTCTCCCCATCGGACTCTCTCTTTGTCATTATTTCTCTCCATGATGGTCCTCTACTTCAATTTTGGTTTCACAGGTCTCTCCACATGCACTATGCTCATTATGTTGTGCCTTAAAGTTGTAAATGGGTATTGAGGTATTCTTACTGTAATTGGGACTATACTTGTATATTTTCACACTATGTTGTGCTTCAGTGTTGTAATCGGGTGCTGGGGTACTTTTACTATAATTCGGCCTTCAAATTGGCTTTGGATTTTGGCGCAATTTAGGATTTTAAACTTGCATATATTTTAAATGCAGATACATTCTTCCATGTTGTAATGGGATCCTATTTTGCAAGATACAATCAGGTTCATCCATGACCTTGGGGCTTTGGGTAGTCTAGGTAATATTCAGATGAGCTAAAGCCAATGTTGTATTTTGATGGGTCATGAATGAAGTTTTCTTACCTGGTTCTTTCTCCGGGAACCCTTTTGAACTAGTTGATATTAATATAAATATAAAGTTTTGCCAAAAAAATTTTTAAAAATTAATAATATTAATATTTGAATTGTCAATAGTTATCAATAAATTTATTAAAGTAAAATTAACTTTAAAATTTTTATAAAATAAAATTTATATTAAAAAAAAATTATAATTTTTTTAAAAAAATAAACAAATGAAAAGCAACCTGTGTGGGAGGGAACGGTCGATCCCACTCGATAGGTGCTACGGTAGCATAGGTTGTCATGCAACATATTTCCCCAACAACTTATGTAGCTGATAGCCCACAACACCGGTAACTTAGGCTATTGTGTGACCTCTTTCGCATGCAGGGGAAGGGGTTGGGAGAAATAACCCCTATCCCCACTCTTAATAATTTATTTAAATATTTTTATTTTTTTTTATTATTATTATTTTATATTTTTGTTAGAGAAAATTCTCCGAGACAGAATAATAACCTCTTAAAAAAAAACCCCTCATATATATATATATATATATATATATATATATATATATATATATATATATATATATATATATATATATATATATATATATATATATATATATATATATATATATATATATATATATAACATGATAAAATAGGGTTTAATAACTAATTTCTAACATGAAACATAATCTTCTTAGATCTACAAAATGAATACAACTATATGTAAAAATTATAAAGAAGTTTAAATCTGATTTGAATCTCTAGGGTTTCAACAACAAAAATTAAACAAACCCTAACTAATCCAAAATAAGATCTTTCCATAATGTTCTTGAAGTATTAGATTTCTTCTAACAAAACTTTTAATCCATAAATTTAAGAAAGAGAAGAAATTCCAAAATAAATATCAACAAGATCTAACATGCATAAAGCAAACAAACTTTCTTTAAAAAAAAAGAATTTAATCTATGAGGTTTCCAAGCCATACCTCAAACCATCAATTGACAAAAACCACAAAGAATAATCAAAACCTTAAAAATTTCTAAAGCTCTCACAATTTCTTCCAATTCAATACTCAGAGCCAAAATCTACAAATCTGTGTGTCTCAAATAATGGCCAAACCCTCCTAATAAGGAAAAAGATCCTAGAACTCAAACTCAACCATGCAAACCTAGAACTTGACTTTGTTGGCATTGATCAACTAACTCAGAAAGATAACAAACAATGATACCTATCTTATCAAAAATATTCAATGATGGTCAAACACACTAAATAATCTATCAACATGATTGACAATGATCGATAATGCAGAATCTAATCTGAACAATCTAAAATTGACTAAGTGACACAACCGGTAAATAGGAAGAACAACAATATGATGGAAAATTGATGATTGTATGTGAAGATTAAATATTATGAGGAGCGATTTCACAGGATTATGTAATATAACATGTTAAAGATGAATTGTACGACCGACTCTTAGAATGTTAATATTTTATTTATATTTGAACGATTAATCAGTATTATGGAATAAACTTTGTAACATTATTTCTTTGATTGCTAAATGACAAATTGACATAGATTTTTAGGTGAGGTTTGTTATGAAAGTTATTTGAGTTGTCAAGATTCTATTGGTTTAACTATATGAATAATTTTATCTAAGGTTAACAATGATTTGGAGCATTCTACAAGGAGTTGAACCTAAAGTGTAAAATGACCTAAAAGCAAGTTTGAATTCCAAGAGAAAAACATATTACTATCTCAAGATTGGTGAATTGAGGGAGAGGCGAGATAACACTTAAGATAAAAAAATCAATGGTGTTTTTTAAGAAACAAAACTAGTAAGGAATCATATAAAAGATTAACTATGAGAAAGATAAAAAAAGGTTAGACAGTTTTGTGAAGAAAGACAATTGCAAGATCAATCAGCGACCAGTACAGAAATTTGTGATAAGATTAGAAAGAGAGGTTTGAGTCATAGATAGTATGGAAGTATAAGAAGATACAAGACATAAAGGATCTTGAAAGTAAGGAGTGATACTACAGATAAGTTACTTGTTGTTCTCTCACAATTGCAGCAAGTTAAATCCTTTCACAAGGTAAATCTCTAGATTGAGATTTCAATCCTCACACAAGGTATACTTTCAAAGGTCTTTATTGTACATGTCATAGTGTACTAGGCATCTCTCACAAGATGTATGACTCTCAAAAAGAGTTTTTGTAATCCTTTCATAGGGAACCTTCCAAACTACAGTAGAGAAGATTGTGGGTTTCACCCCCACTGTGGTTTTTCCCTCTTACAAGGGTTTCTGCGATACCAAAATCATTGTTTCACATGTGTTTATGATTGTAATGTTTGGTTTCCATTTATTTCTTTATTTTTATGAGTGTGATCAACAACAATGGTTAATGCAACAATGACTAGTTTAATGTTTTGTTTGTAACCAATGATCCAAATTACTTTAATCTATAGACTTGGTTTTTGCACTAATTTACCCCCCTCTTAGTGCATTACATAGTTCTCAATACCTAATAATTGGTATCATAGCTTTGGTACTCTGAAGGAAAGACTAACAACTTCAAAAAAAGGTCCTAATTTGGGCACCATGGAAAAAAGAAACACTCCTAAGAAAGTAATTGAAGAATTGAAAGAAAGATTAAGGAAATCCCTTGCTATAAGAAAGAAGTTAACTTAAAGGTTAAGATATACTCAAGACTATTGTGACCAACTATCAAAAGGTAGTATGTATGATGAAGCACAAGAAGCCCTGGATGAATTCCTGAAGGAAAATGAAAAATTGGCAAAAGAATTGTCAAATGCGAAGAAGGAATTTGAAGGACAATCAATAGCTATGTGTGAATATATTGAACAAAAGAGAGTTGCAGAAGATACGAAGAAAGAACTTGAAGAGGCAATGAAAGAAAAGGAAGAAGAGTGGTATCATATCAACAAAGAGAATTCTATAATATGAACATATGCATGATGCACATGATAAATATGAATAAGTCATCATTGAGATTGAAACCCTGACAGAAGTGAATGTAAAATTGGCAGATGAAAATGAAATGATGAAGAAAGAACATGAGAAACTTAAGAAAGAAAAGGAGGCACATGAAAAATCTTAAGAGAGGACATGATAGTACTCTAAAGATCCTTGAACAACTTAATCATGAAAGGAAACCTAATGACACATCTAGATTGGAATATATTAGAGGAAGCACACATGAAACAGGAGAACCATCAAAGACCGAAGAGAAACAAGAAGAATCCAAGTCACTTGTCAGTAGTCAAGGAATAAAAATATCAAAGCCTACATGCTACAACTATGGAAAGATAGGACACACATCAAATGTTTGTAGATACTGATCGGTAAGTCCTAAGACTCAATATTTTAATGGATATTTTTATAACTGTAATCAATTTGAACATAGAGCAAGTGAATGTAGTCCTAATGCTAAGAATGGAGAAATATTTAAGGGATATTTCTACAATTACAATAAGTATGGACATAAAGCTATAAATTTTAGGTTAGCACTAAATAATTCTAGATCACCTAAGCCACCGGTGAGCACTTATGGTAGAGAACAACAATTTGGTGTAATTTGTGCAAACTATGGAATTCATGGACATATAGAAGAAAATTGTAGAAGAATGAACTTGAACAATTATTATGGACCATGGAGATCAATAGGCATGATTTTTTATGCATGTAATAGAGTGGTTCATCTAGCAAGAGATTGGAGAAATAGTCTAGTGAACTGGTCACAACAAAATGAGGGAAAGAAGATTGTAAATGTTGAAGAAGTAAGAAGTAATATGAAGAAAATTTGGATTATTAAAGGAGGATTAAGTTCATCAGAATTGGGATCCTAACATTGAGTATTGAGAATTTATCATCTAACTAGGTCAAGTAATTGACCAGAGGGGAATAATACAAATGTCCTATCCACTGCTCTCCTAATAATTATTGGTAAGTAATCAAAATTAGCATACTAAGATATGAGGTGATGTAATTATACCTATCCTTAATGGTATTATGAAAAAGTTTCAACCATTGTAAAAGATTATTGTTGGAAGTAAACTAAATAGTAGAATTATGCATTTAATGAACAAATGGTAAGATGGTTAACCATTTGAACAAGGGTAATTGGAATGAATGGTAAAACCCTAGTAAAATTATAAATATATGAGAAGAGATCATTTGCACATTTTTCTTTCACGTGAACTGTTTATAAGCTAGTGTGAACTAAAATTGAGTGACCGTCTACTTGAATTTTGTGGGTAACAATTGAATTTGGAGAGTGAGAGGGCCAAACCCTATGCAAACAGAGCAAGAGTTGAAGTGAATAGTTTGATTGATTGAAGTTGAGTTTGTGATTTTGATTATTGAGAAGATTTAAAGATGACACAAAAGATTGATACTCCTATCCTAATTGCACATGTTGAAGAACCACGAACATGATTCAAGTTGCATCCTATGAAGGTTTTTAAGGTTGACAAATTTGGAGTATTGTTGTTGATCCCACCTGGAGCCCTATTGGTTGAGGAAATTCATTATTTTATTTATAACAAGATGGAGGAACTTGAAGAAGTAGATATCAAAATAGGATATGTAAATCTATGTGAAAATGGAATCTTGAAGAACGAATATGCACATCTGATGAACTATGGTATTTTGAATGCACTTCATTTACCTAATTGTTTTTACAACTAGAAGAGATATGTATTGAGAAGGTTTCATGGTCAATTATTATGGTTGGATGAGAACTACAAGATCACTAGCAAAGAATTTAGAAGAGTTATAGGTTTTAGTGCTACTGGTGAGATGCCTACCTTGAGGAAATTTTTTGGAGAATTGGTTGCAGAATTGACTAAATCTCAAAGAGACTATTAGAAATAGGAAATACTGAGGGGGGGGAGGAGGTAAATCAGTATTTCACAAAATTTTACTTTTTCCCAATTATGGATATAATAAATTAACCTAAAGATTGCATAAGAAACTAAGCTAAGTAAACTGAATAACAAGCATAGCAATAAAACAAATGAACTCATAACACCATGTTTTTTTCTCAAGGAAACCATGGCCAAGGGAAAACCCCAATGGGGATGATACCCACAATTGATCACTAATCAAAAGTATTCAATTAAGGATGTTGACCTTGTTATGAGTCTATTACATACATGTATAGTGTCTCTATCCTAGTTAAAGGACTCTAGGCCTTGTTAGAAGCCTCAACCCTATTAGGAGTTTCTATTACAAAACATAATGTTTGCAAGATGAGCTCACTACTCAAACATGCAATTTTCAATAATAGCTTTTGATACAAAGGTAAAATACAAAACCTTTTACTGCTTCCGAATAGCTTTCCTCTTTTGATCTAGCTTTTTAGGCTCTTTGCTTTCATATACAGCTCTTACTTTCTTTCTTCTTACAATATACAACTTCACATCATATATCAACTTATTAAAATTTCTTTTTGTAACTTGTACATTTCACATTACATAATACTTACATATATACAAGTTATTACAATAAAAAACTTTCAATTGGCTTACAATACTTATAATCTTCTCAAAATATAAAAGCAATTCATGCTGCCTTAGGGTAAACATATAGGATGTCATACCTAACTAGTCAAGTCATTATTTTGATAAACAAAATAATCCCTTAACTCAATGTAATCATATTTTGTCTTCTGCTCTGTTTAGGTTGGCTCAACATTGTCTTTTGATCCATAATTAACAGAAGTAACAGTCAAATCTGGGACCACACACTTCCCAATGATGGATACAAACATTATTTCTATGATCCAATATAAATGCACAAGTCAGCCACAATAGGAAATAAAACTAGACCCGTTGGTAAGCAAGATGATCGAGCAGTAGACAGGCAATGCCAAGTGCCAGCAAAATAACTGATTGCCCAGGAGAGAACCGACCATACTCGGTAACCAAAGGAAACCAACCAACTACTGACCAACTTGGTCAAAGTAGAAACCAACCAACATAGACAAAACTCCAAATTCTTCTTGGTGACAAAGGATTGCCAAGGACCCGAGATGCTCCTGCATCAGACACCTGGTGTTATTTTGAAATGATTATCCAAATCATTTGGTAGGTTTGGTTTGAGCTACATCCAAATTAGACTATAAAATCCATGAACTGTCTTCCATTGGTCTATTCTTCCACTTTATCAAATATTCCATATACTGTTTTCCTCTTGTGCTCTTGCAAACTCTTTCCTTCAAAATCTGTTCAACTTCATCATTCTGCTTCTTAGGATATTTTGTCAGTACTGTCACCTCTTCATTAGGTTCATGATACTCATACAAATCAACAATGTTAAAAATAGGTGATATGTCCATGTCATCAGGTAACTCAATCTCATATGCATTTCCACTGTCAAATTTCCTCAAAATCTTGCAAGGTCCAAACTTCTTCATCTTCAGCTTCCCATATGTTCCAACAGGAAATCGACCTTTCTTCAAATGAACCATCACTTCATCACCAACATCAAAAGTTTTATGTCTTTTTGATCTATCAGCTCCGTCTTTGTATTTCTGATTACTATCTTCCAGCTTCAACTTCACATCTTCATGCAATGTCTTCATGTACTCAGCAAACTTTACTCCTTCAACACTTTTCATATTCTCATCAGCAATGTCTCTCAAATCAGATATTCCTCTTGGTTGTGTGCCATTCACAATCTCAAATGGTGTCTTTCCAATACTCCTATTCATTGAATTATTGTATGCAAACTTTTCTTGTGCCAACACAGAATCCCAATTACTCGGTGCGTCTCCAACTAAACATCTCAATAGATTTCCCAAACTTCTGCTCACAACTTCAGTCTATCCATCAGTTTGTGGGTGAAATGTAGAACTATATTTCAACTCAGTGCCAAGTTTCTTTCAAAGTGTTTTCCAAAAATATCCAACAAATTTACTGTCTCGGTCAGAGATAATACTCCTCGGTAATCCATGCAATCTGACAATTTCCTTAAAGAAAATATCTACTACATGTACTGCATCTGATGTCTTACTACATGGTATAAAATGTGTCATCTTAGAAAATCTATCCACAAAAACAAATATAGAATCATTACCTCTTACTATCTTCGATAAGCCAAGAACAAAGTCCATACTAATGTCAATCCAAGGTCTCTCAGGAACAACATTCAGTGTATACAATCTAGTATTCTGACTTACTCCTTTTTCAATTTGACAAATACCACAACTTTTCAGAAATTTCTCAACATCTTTATGCAACTGCAGCCAATAGTACTTCTCCTTAAGCAAATTCCATGTTTTATCAATGCCAAAATGTCTAGCCAAACCACTACTATGTTTCTCCTTCATCAAATTAGATCTCATTACTCCTCTCGATATACACAACTGAATACCTTTAAACAACATACCTTCTTGAATAAAATATTCATCCCATTTAGTATCTTGTTGATCTTGAATAGGTGCTCTGCACTTTCTCCATGACTCAAAAAATTAGGGTCATTTTCATACAAACCTTTCATCTCATCAAAACCAAGAACTTCAATTTTCATCTTGATTATCAATGATCTTCTTCTTATCAATGCATCAGCAACTCAATTAGTGAATCCACTCTTATGCTTTATCACAAATATATAACTTTGCAAATACTCAACCCATTTCATATGTCTCTGATTCAACTTATTCTGACTACCCAAATATTGTAAAGCCTTATGATCAGTATACAAGACAAATTCACTTGATATCAAATAATGTCTCCATTTCTTTAGTGATTGAACAATAGCATAGCCTTCTTGATCATACACAAAATATTTCCTTCTAGCATCATTCAAATTTTCACTAAAGAAAGCAACAGGTTTACCTTCTTGACTCAACATAGCTCCAATTGCACTTCCACTTGCATCACATTCTACTTGAAATACTTTACTAAAATTAGGTAATGCTAAAACAAGTAATTCAACAACCTTCTACTTTAGAGTCTCAAAACTTATATCAGCTCCATGTGTCCACTTGAATTCTCTTTTGTCTCCTCTCATAGTCTCGGTCATAGCATTACAAATTGAACTAAAATTCCTTATGAATTTTTGGTAAAAACTTGCCAAAACATGAAATGATCTTACTTCACTAGCATTCATAGGTGTAGGACAATTCAAAATAGCTTCAACCTTTTCAGGATCCATCTTCAAACCATTGGTTGAAATAACAAATCCCAAATACACAATCTCTTCTTTCATGAATGAACACTTTTTCAGATTTATCAGCAACTTTTCCTCTTTTAACCTCTGCTAAACTTGTCTAACATGCAACAACTATTCTTCTCTGGTCTTAATGAATATTAGAATATCATCAAGATATATAATCACAAATTTACCCAAGAATTTCTTCAAAACTTCATTCATCAACCTCATAAAAGTACTTGGTGTATTAGTTAAACCAAAAGGCATAACCAACCACTCATACAAACCTTCCTTTGTCTTGAAAGTAGTCTTCCAGTCATCACCTTCTATGATTCTAATTTGATGATACCCACTTTTTAAATCAATCTTTGTGAAATACTTTTCTCCAGTCAAACTGTCCATTATATCATCCATCCTCGGTATAGGAAACCTATACTTCACTGTTGTCTTATTGATTTCTTTGGAATCAGTACACATTCTCCATTCTCCATTCTTCTTTGGTTCCAATACAACAGGTATCACACAAGGACTCAAACTTTCTCTGATCAAACCTTTCTCCAGTAACTCTTGAATTTGTCAGTTCAATTCTTGATTCTCAGTAGGTGTCAACCGATGAGGTGCCTTATTCGATAAACTAGCTCTAGGGATTAGATCCATACAATGATCAATACTTCTTTTCGGTGGTAAACCATCAGGTACATTATCAGAAATGATTTCACTATACTTGGTGAGTAACTTATCAATCTCCTCAAGGACATTATCCTCTATTTTCTTACTCAGCTTATTAGGAATCACAACAAAACATACATCATTCCTCTTCAATGAGTTAACAAACTTTCTTCCTTCCATCAAAAAAATTTTCATAGATGTGAAAACATTACTAACAGGTTCTTCCATCAATGGTAACAAGATTTGTTTCTTTCCATTAGCCACAATAGTATACTTATGTAATCTCCCATCATATATAGCATGCCTATCATATTGCCAAGGTCTACCCAACAAAATATGACAACAATCCATAGGCATTATATCACATAACACCTTATCATAGTACTTTCCAATCTTCAAATTCACATAACATTGTTCACTTACCATGAGTGTATGCTCATCTTTGATCCATGAAATCTGATAGGGCTTCAGATGTACCAACCTTTCCAACTGCAATTTTGTGACCATCTCTTTAGATGCTAGGTTCTCTAAGCTACCACTGTCAATAATTACCTTCCAAAATTTGTCAAAAACTCTACATCTGGTCTTGAACAAACTTTTCCTTTCTAGATCTTCCTTCTTGCTTTCATTCCACAGTGCTCTCCTTACCATCAAGTTATTTTCTTTCTTAGGTTCATTCGGTGGCTCTTCTTGCACTAGAGCATTCCTACTGCTACCAGCCTTCTTACTAGCTTGTGTACATTCAAAAGATCTATGTGCTTCTTCTCCACAATTATAACAAGTTCCTCAGAAACTTCCTCTTCCATCACCACCTCAGTAGTTACTACCTCTACCTCTAGAACTTTCACCTTTCCACTTGATCTTACCTTTGTCCAGATTTGTCTAGGGAATCTACCACCATGACCTCTTTGTCTTTTCTCATGTCTTTTGTTCAATTTCTCCTCGGCTTTCAAAGAAAATTGATAAGCATCTTCAATGTTCTCCAACTTGACCATACTAATTTTCTCTTGGATGGAAACTCTCAAACCATTCAAGTATCTACTAATTCTTTCCACATCATCTTCATCATGTCCAAATCTAATATCTAATCTATAGAATTCCTCAGTATAGTCTTTTACTGAGCTATCTTTCTGCCTCAAACTTTGCATTTGTCAAACTAGGTTAATCTGATAATCATAGGGTAAGAACTTTCCTTTCAACTTATTCACCATTTTACTCCATACCTTGATTTTTTCTTTTTCCTTTCCTCTTCTGATCCAATTACAAGTGTTCCCACCATAAGGATGCATGAATTTTCAACTTTGTGCTTGCAATCTTCACCTTCTTATCCTCAGGAATGTTTTCATATTCAAAATACTTTTCCATCTCAGTGATCCAGTCCACCAATTCATCAAAATCTAGCTTTCCACCATCCTCAGGAGGATTGAACTATGGTGTTATCTTCAGACTTGTCAAATCCTTCAAAAATCTTTCTTCACCCTTATCCATAATAGGTGCAAGTTCTGCATTCACCTGTTCTTCTTCAATTTCATCATTACTACATCTTCAAGATGTCTACCTCTTCTTTGGGTTGTTTCTACTACTTCTAACCTAGTAGCAATTTGACTTAGCATATCTGCCAATCCTAGATCTGCATCTCACCTCCCACAAACCATCTTGACAACCCTCTACAATTGTAGGTCAGATCACAATCTACTACCCCACAACAATTCAACTAGGGCTTCAAGAGGAACCTGCAAACCTAGATCTGCAAAACTAGATCAAGATCTCACCTCACTCTGATACCACCTGACACAAGGTAGGATGCAAGAGGGGACAAAGGATGGTGCACCCTAATGATCCAATCCTACACAACACATGTGGAAGGAATAAACAACAACAATGAGAGAGAGAATGCCACATCTTTCATATATTATCATCAATTTGAATCATACATGTCAGGCTGTAAGGCCTTCTTGGTTATGGCCTAATATTACAATGAATCTTAGAAGTCCTCAACATGTGAGGATCTGTTACAAATCTCCAATCTAATGTCTACTATCCTCTATCCAAAACTGACTCCCTAAACTACAACCAAACAACTATATTTATACAAGAAGCTACTGAACTGAGTCGGCCTTCCAATCCATAATTAATAGAAGTAATGATCAAATCTAGGACTACACACTTCTCAATGATGGACACAAAAATTAATTCCATGATCCAATATAAATTCACAAGTCAGCCACAATAGGAAATAAAACTAGACCCATCGGTAAGAAAGATGACCGAGCAGTAGACAGGTAATGCCGAGTGCCAACAAAATAACCAACCACCCAGGAGAGAACCAACCATGCTCAGTCACCAAAGGAAACTGACCAACTACTGACCAACTCAGTCAAAGCAGAAACTAAGCAACACAAACAAAACTCCAAATTCTTTTTGGTGACACAGGATTGCCAAGGACCTGAGATGCTCCTGCATCACTTCTAGCTGACTCTCCACAATACTAATTTTTAATGATAAATGCTCTATGAGTAGAGAGATTTTCTTCAATTTCTTCTCCTTTTAATCCTTCATAAGTCTCATGGCATCATATATTTTTCTTAATTCCCTCTCAATTTCTAAGATCTTTGTATTAGGGCTCTGCAAGTCATTTACTATCACTTGTAGTTCTACTTCTTTGTTCTTCAACTTCATTGATATTTCAGATGTGTGGTTGTGGGATTTTGTACACTGAATGTACAATTCTTTTCCTCTCTCTAAGAATCTTCTATATTCTTTTATGCATACATCCAAGTTATCTAAATCATTTCTAATATTCTAGCATACAACTTGAAATACTTGTGCATCATGGGCTACTTGGGCTTTGACTGTTGCAATATCTGATAAATTTATAAGTTCCATGTCAAAAGCTTTCATTAGTTCTTTTGATTTTTCTTGGGATCAACCTCACTAACTTGACTTGATATAACACTTTGGAGTTTACTGGTTACCTCAAGTAGTGCTCCTTCCAAGATTTTTTACCTTTTTGTTCTTCCCTATTATCTTATTCAAAAATGAGATCAATTCTAATTGATCATCATCATCATCTTCTTGTCCTAAGCTTGCAAACACTAATTCAAAGGTTGGTTTCTATAATGCTTCTACTATGTCCTTTGATTTAGAAATAATTACTGACTATTCCTATTGTACTACAGGCTCTTCTTCTATTATTTTAGTCTGAATTTCTTCTTTTTCTTCTTCCTGCCTTGTCTCTACTATTTCTTCCTTATTTTCTACAACATCCTTCTACTCATCAATCTATATCAAATTGCCAACATCGGCTCCTTGGTCATTGAATGGGTTCTCTTCACTATCTAAGGTGATATTCATTCCTTCAATGTTCATAGATTCATCTATAATATTGATGGAGGGTGGTGGAGCTAGTGATTATTCAGTTTGGTGTTCTACTTCAACTGCTTGATTAGATTCACTAATCAATTCACCTGGTCCAGAGGTCATTACCTTCATAACTGCTTCCTCTATTTCTTTGTTTATCTCCTCATAGGTTCCTCCCATTATCAATACTGTCTGTGTCTTCCTTCTCAGATGAGTATTTAAGTTCTTGATTATTTCTTCAAAATGATCTTAATCTTTTATCTCACAAAGATTTCTTACAAATCTTTCTCTTATTCCTTTATCTTCTTTTGTAGCTCTCTTCTTCCTATTTATCATTTTCTCATATAGATTGTCAGGGATCTTGCCTTTTATGTCTTCAAATTTCTTGTCTACAAGGATCATATGTTTGACAACTATATTTTCTAGGTTTAACTTCTCAAAGTTATCATACATCTCATAATACTTGTTCAACTTGGTGAAATCCCCTTCATTAATGATCAAAGGGTTCACTTTGTCTATTTTAAGCTTCCATTTCTTTTTGTTGCTACCCGCCTCTTCATCTGTTTGTGGCTTAACTACTAGTCTCTTCCTTTTTATTGGGGTAAAGATAGTATTTTTTCTTTTACCTTGTCCACTTTCCATCTCTTTCACTCTCCTGGTCAGTGTGGTGGAGGAGGATCTTGTGGATTTCCTCACTTCTGGTACTTCCACTTCTTCAATCTCTTCATTGATCTCCTAAATTTCTTTAGTAGGGGTTGCATGGGATGCCAAGGGTGGAACTGATAATAATTTTTTTGTCTAATGTCCCTAATTGCTACTATTGTCTTCTTCACAATGCCAAACTCATATTCGGTCATACTTGTATCCTTCAATATTTTCTTGATAGTACTGTCAACTCTCTTCTTTTCCATTTTATGTACTTTTGATGTTTGTGCTGAATTGAAGTTCTCTTCATGTGTCCTAAATCTAGGACTCTTTGCATCCAAATTACTCTTAAGTAACCTTCTTACATAACCTTCAATTTCAACTTTTGAAACCTCATACTCAAGAGGATCTAAAAATTCTACTCTTGGCTCAACTACTTCAATGTAGGTAAAGTCTGTGTCCACTAAGAAGTATATGTCATATTTTTACTTCTCCACAATAGATGGTGGAATCCTTGATCTTTTCCTCATTTCATTTTGAAAAGTATTTATTACTAAAGTAGCACTTTCGTTCACTTTATCAATAGGGTGTCTCAAATATACTTTGTTAATCCTATCCATAGAATTTTTGTTATCATTCCAATCAACTCCTATAGTGTATGGAAATCTTCTTAACAAATGGAAAAACATGTAGGTGATCAGGGATGAGAATCTAAATTGTGAATTCTTAGTCTTTCTCATCTTCTCAAGATTTTTATTCAACTGTATCCTATAAATCTCTCACATATCTACTTGTACTTTATCTACACACATAAGATAAGTTGCCCAACTGCCATGTCATCTTCTCTTGAGCTCGCACATAATTTTTAAATCAATATTTTACACACATATCTAACATCATCTTGTTCAATCTCTCTTCTAACAATTCATCTTCCATTATATGAAGACTTGGTGTTATCTAACACCGTTTTCTTAACATTCTTTTCATTAAAAGTGTTGACACCTAAAAAGTCAAGTTCTGAATACGCAAAAGTTAGGGAAGTATAATCTACACTTTCAATTCTTATATAGTTTCCCTATGTTAAAAAATGAAAATGATTAAAAGGGCATAAATACTTGTCATTATTTTATGTTCATGAAATAGGTTGTTAGCTATTTTATTTCAATAAATTTAATGCATATGTATTGTGAAATAAAATAATTATAAAAAATTATAAATTAAAGGTGGTGAGAAGGAGTTGAACACTCGACCTCTCAAGCCAACCTTTTTCCTATCTACCTACTCTCCTACCCCCTAACCAGTTAGTCTATTTATTTTCTTCAAGAGGATTAGGAGGAGAAACTAATTTATCTATGTTTCCATGTACAGGTGAGAAGTTAATACAATTTCTTATACAGGGAGTAATCTTTTCCTTAATTACTTTTCAAATTAAATAATGAAGATATTATTTTTCCATGTATTTTTCATTTTTCAATTTTAGAAAAAAGGATGGGGAGAGGGAGTTGAACACTCGACCTCTCGACCCATCCTTTTTCCTACCTAACTACCTGACTCTACCCCTACCAATTACTCTATGTTATTCCTTGAGAGTGTAGGTATAAATAAATGTATAAATTAAAGATAATCTTATCTCCTTTTTGAAATAAATTATTAAGAGAATGAATATTTTGTTTTTTTTAATATGTGTATGCGATAAAGATTACTATGTTTTAGGGTTGTGAAATAGTTTTGATATTAGTTTTAGTTTTCATATGCCTAATTCTAATTATATAATTTTACCTTGTTGTAATTTTATTTTTAATTTTAAAATTTTAACTTGTAGTGTAAAAGGGCTTAAATAATTATGCATTACTATTAAAATTTATTTGTAAATAATAATTGATTTCTCACCTTTATTTTTAGGGTTTGTGTCTTGAAATATTTTATTTCTAAAAAACCTTAAAATTTATTCTATTAGATGGTTTTACATTAAAAGTATTTATAATGTTAGGGTTGTTATTGAATTTACACTTACCCTATGTGAAGTTATTTAAATGTTATCGTGAATTTAGGGTAACTACCCCCTTTTAAGGGTGAATTATAAAATTATTTACCCTAATGTTTTTTATATTTCTATGTTACATTGCATTATGTTTATGAATAGATATATTTTAAAAATAAATATAAATGCTTTATGTCTTATCTTGAAAATAAAAGTAAAATTAAACATAAGGTCATATTTTTATTTAAAGTTTTAAGTGTTATCTTATAAATGAAATTTCCTATGTTTTGATAATTAATGTGGGCAACTTATGACTAATGTTTAATTTTTATTTATTTTCCACTTTATTTATCAAATACATTTATAAATGATGGCATGAATTTATTTCAATTAATTATTAATTAGTAAATAAATGATAATGGTCTATTAAAAGCCTAATATATTTTGATTTTAGGTTTTATTAAAGGACTATCTAATGTCTGGTGTGTTTTTGTGCAGGAAATAAACGCTTGATTATTATGCACAAACACCTAAAATATAATAAATCAAACTTGTTGTACGGGAAATATTTCCCTAAAACCATTATTATAGTTTATTTTATATTTTATAGGGTTAGTTGCCAGGATTAGGTCCTATGAAAGGGTGTGTCTTTTCATAGAGAACCATTGGAAAATGTATTTATATTAATTCAATTTGTAAACAATAGGACATGATCACATCATGACAAAAATTGGAAAACTCTCCCGAATTATAGATTTGAACCTAATGTCCAAATTTTCAAGTGCAAATGACAAATAAGTGTTTATGCTTTGAGATTATAGAGTTTCTTATTTTTCAATTAGTTTTTCAAATTACTCTATGAGCCAAGGTATCCTACTGTGTTCTTTCTTTGATTCATTTGTTTATGGTTAATTTGTACAATTTGAATAGCAATTGCAAGGTCTGTGAACCTATTGTTGTTCCTTTCAGGCTCTTAATTTGGGTTAAAATTGATAGGACTAATTGTATAAATTATTTTGAATTCATGATTCAATGGAATCCTATAGGGTGATGGTCTCACTTTATAGGAGTGAGTTACCTTAAAACCGTCTCTGACTATATGTATGATTGAATGTAATTGACTCTATTCCTAATTTTGCATCAGGCACTGATCTCATTTCATTTAAAATTATTATTTGGTTCTTTCTATAGTTTACATATTTAAATCTGATATCTCTCTTTACAAAGCATTCAATTAGGTTTTAGTAATACTTTTAAGCTTTAGTTTAGATTTCAAGCAATTTAACTATTAGGAGATTATAGTTTTTTCCTCCAAGGATTGTTTACCCCTTTGGAAGGAATTATTGTTTTGTCTGTGCATGCATTTTTGCAGCATAGGGCATTGGCAAATTCAGGCCTACCAACCTTGGCTCAATTGAGTCAGAATTGCAGAGGCACTTGTTTGTGCCTATCAGTTGGCCTCAAAACGGTCCAGTGTTTTTGAGCACCAACACAAAGGAATCACTCCTAACTTAGATAATCCTATTACCTCATGAATAAGGTCTACAATCATGTCTATGACTCTATTATCTAACCAAAAATTTCCATTATGAATTCTTCTCAATATTATCTTGGTCCATTCATCATTTTGAAACTCATAGTGAAGTGTATACTTGATAACATCTATTTCACTCAAATGCTCAAACCCTTCTTTATAGGACATATCTTGTTTATAGATCTTATCATACTCCATGATTAGAATACCATATCCTATAGTCTCAAACTTACATTTTAGATAACCTTTCACATCTTCCAAATGCAAAACTCCATCTGGAACAGTTGACAAGGCTAGACTAGGGTCTTCTTCCAAGGGTTCTATAGGTTCCTTCTTTATTTTAGGTCTAGCTAAATCTCTGATGTTGTGAACTAGTAATGCATCCATGATTATATTAATATACAACTTCTTTGATAGTGAATACTTAGTAAAATACCTCAAAATCATGATTTAGGGCTTTGTGTAGATCTGGCAAGAAATCTGTCTCCAAATCTTGTAACCTGCTCTTAATCTCCACTGGCTAGCTTTCTATATCACTTGTTATCACTTGAATGATCAACTAATACTAATAATCTTCTTTTATCCTTCAAATCTTTCAGGATACTAACATCACATTAAATTTCTGAAGTGCTTCATGCCAAAAAGTTGTTCCTGGTTACCTCCACAACTTCATTCTTTTCGTGTACTCACATACATGTTCATAAATTCATGCGCTCTTAACCATAGCTTCATTATGTCATATACTATCTTATATTAACTTCACAAGACTTAATTCAATCTATTCTAAGTTTTACACCATTCTGATGCCTTGCTCTAATACATAATTCATGAAATAAATGCTTAAGTGCTTTGAGATGAATTATGAAATGACTCACACATACTCTCAAGTACTTCACCTATCTAGTTTCCTAGTATACTGAGTGTGCTCTCTTGATCTGTGGCTTTAAAAAACTCAACTTCTTCCAAGTTACTGCAACATTCTCTCTTACTATTGTTGGTGCTCATATTTCTCCTTGTGTAGTTTCTAGGATTAGGGTTTCTCATGTTGTTCATTCTACAAAATCTTGTTGTGTGACCAAAATTGTTGCATATGTGAAAAACTACTCCATTGTTTCCATATCTCGATCCTGACTGACTGATTTGTGATTTGCAATTTCTGGCAATATGTCCAATTTTGTTGTATCTATAGCATACAACTCCATTCCTTTTGTGCATGTCTCCAATAAGTCTCTTATCTATAGGGTTATTATCTCTAAACATTCTACTATTATTATTATTATCATTAGATCTAGGTTTCTTACAATCAATAGCTCTATGTCGAAAACCATGAAAATTATAACAATAACTAGATATAGGCTTGAATTGCTTACCTATACAATCTCTTTTCATATGTCCAAAAGAATTGCATGAAAAACATCTACCTTTGAATTCTCTTTGCATTTCTTTAGGTGGTTCATCTTACTTAGGTGGGTTAGGTATATCGTCAGATTTCTTAGCTTCATCAAGCTTCTTTTCATCTTTATTCTCAGAGTGTTTTGGATTTGGTTCCTTGCACTCCTCAATCTTCTTTGGGAATGTATCTTCAAGATATCCAAGACCATTTTTATCATAAGATGGTTTCTAATAAGACATTTGTTCATTAATCTTTTCACTACTCGAATACAATTTCTCAAGATGTTGTTTAGACTGAGTTAGTTCTCCTTTCACAATTGTATTGTACTTCTCAAGTTTAGCATACTACAAATTTGTTTTCTCAAGTTCATATGTCACTTTGGTAAGTTTAGATCTCAGATCTACATTCTCAGATTTCAGATTTGATTCATCTTTTCTATTGTCATCTTTCAAGCTTAACTTCAGATCTAAAATCTTTAGTTCATGTTTAAGGATCTCATTTTATTTCTTCAATTTTGAAAATTCATCACAATCCTTGACTTTAATTGTAGGTTCTTTCTTTGATTTTAGATCTTCTATATTTTCTTTTAGTTTCTCAATGTAGTTTTTTGCATCATCATATTTCTCCTTGAGAGTATCTCTTTCTTTAGTAAGAATATCAATTTGTTCAAGAGCTTCATCAAGATTCTTCTGCAACTGATCCATATCCATAGAGATCTTACTCAAGCTATTAGGCTTTCTCCAAATAACTTTATTCTGAGTAACTATGCTCTGATACCAATTGTTAGAAATAGGAATACTGAGAGTGGGGGGGGGGGGGTGAATTAGTATTTCACAAGCTTTTACTTTTGCCCAATTATGGATATAAGAAATTAACTTGAAGCTTGCATAAGAAACTAAACTAAGTAAACTGAATAACAAGCATAGCAATAAAACAAATGAACTCATAACACCATGTTTGTTCTCAAGGAAACCCTAGCCAAGGGAAAAACCCTGGCGGGGATGATACCCACAACTGATCCACTAATCAAAAGCATCTGGTTAAGGATGTTGACAATGTTAGGAGTATATTACATACATACAGTGTCTCTATCCTGGTTAAAGGATTCTAGGCCTTGTTAGAAGCCTCAATCATGTTAGGATTTTCTATTAAAAAATAGATTGTTTGCAAGATGAGCTCACTGCTCAAACATGCAATTTACAATAATAGCTTCTGATACAAAGGTAAAATACAAAACCTTTTATTGTTGTCGAATAGCTTTCCTATTCTGATCTAGCTTTGTAGGCTCTTCGCTTTCATATATAGTTCTTACTTTATTTTTTCTTACAATATACAACTTTGCATCATATATCAACTTATTACAATTGCTTTTTGTAACTTGTACATTTGCATTACATAATACTTATATATATACAAGTTATTACAATAAATAACTTTCAGTCAGCTTACAATACTTATACTCTTCTCAAAATATAAAATCAATTCATGTTGCCTTAGGGTGAACATCTAGGATGTCATCCCTAACTAGTCAAGTCATTATTTTGATAAACAAAATAATCCTTTAGCTCAATGTAATCATATTTTGTCTTCTGCTCTGTTTAGGTTGGCTCAACACTATCTCTATAAATTTTTAATATCTTCTTCCGTACATGTCATATAGACTTGTTCTCTCATATGTGGCTTTGATATACATAGAATGATCCATGTTCAAGTGCGCATGCACTGAACCTTCTTCTGTGAATGTCGCTAATTAAAACTATCTCTGATTAGACTGGTAAACACTATTGTACTTAGACAATTTTCTAATGCACTCATAAAAAATTGCTTCCTTCGATTATGCTATCTTCATGTTGAGTATATGTTGCCATAATGACAACATTCTGATATCCTACTTATCCAAATTTCCAACATAGACAAGAGAGCCATGACTATGATGGATATCCCTGATGATGCAATAAGATTTGCAGTGACGGTTGTTGGTTATAAGGTTTATTAGTCAAGCAAATACAACAACATTCCTCATGGAGCGGTATATGTTACTTATAAATTGGTAAGTGAAAATGTACCATACAACCTATGTGAATTTCTAGCTAGTCATATGGTTGTTAATAGGGAAAATATTACCAATGATAAGAATAAATTATTCAAGTATGGGTCATTTCTTGTATGTATTTTCTTTTATTTTCAAAAGTATTTCCCTAGGAAAGGTCAGGTTGAATGGGATGAAGATAGACTTGTAGTAACACAGATCTCTAATTATATCAAGGAATTGGGAGACCAATTAGATACTCATATATGGGAGTGTTTTAAAAGTTTCCAAATTTCAATGCACAAGAGGTGGAGGATCCCACTAGGTAAGGTTCAAAAGTATAAGGATGAAATATGTTTCTTAGTAGATACAAGCACATGTATACTTCAACTTGTTGTGCCCAGAATATTCTAGATTCTTGCAATAGGTTATGAAATCTACGAAGATGAGATTGATAGACATGTAGAGGTGTTTCTAAGTAAACCTATAGACAAAAAAAAGAAAAAGGTTTGGAACATTTGAAGAAGCCAACTCTAGAATTATGTTTGAACTTAAGAAGCCGGTAATAGAAATAAAAAAAAAGAAAAATGATAACAAGGCTAGAGGCTAAATTCAGAGGAGAAAGTCCTACATCTCAAGAAACACTAGAGGACCCTTCAACATCATCTACACAACCAGTAGAGGAAACAAAAAAAAACACCCAATAAAATATATAAGAGAAAGGTGAAGCAACAAGCTAAGAAGACTCATACAAAGACCTCATTACCGATGCCTACAAGAAGACCACCAACAAGAGTAGCCAAAGGCACTGAATCTTCATCAGCTAGACAAAAGGATAAGTCAACAAAGGATGATGGTGAGGAAACCCCTTTGGATAAGTAAGTGAAAGAGGTAAAGGAAGAAGGTAAAAATTATAAAGGCATTTCCATTGATGAATTTATACAAGCTATTAAAACTTCTTGAGGATTAGGTGGAGTTTCTAGGAAGTATGATTTATGTCATAGTGATGAAATCAAGAGAATATTGGAAACTATAGTTATAAAGAGTATGCAAAGGTTCAATACAAGTCCTACAAAAATTAGAGGTCATATTTCCAAAAATTTGTTTGACATAATACATAGGAGATGGAAGACTGCTTTACGCATTGACAATGAAGTAAGAGAGAAATAATTGATGGAGTGTAATACTGGATTAGATGTTAGTGAAATTAAATCTTTTTTTTATGCATAAAAGGATGCTTTCCCTATAAAAATAAGAGTCACTAGGATTATGTTAGGAGAAACACAGGATCTTCATGAAGAAACAAGTAAAGCTTGGAAAGATTATATTGATAGATCCAAAAGACCTCAAGAGGAAGGAGATGAAGAGAAAGAAGGTGATGAACTTGGGCATTTTGATGAGGAAGAAGAAGAGGAATTAGACCAAGATGAGGTGGTAATCCTTAAAACACCTGGTTCACCCTCTTTGCCTAGCACTTATGTTCCATCAGAGGTAATTTAGCAAGTTCTTGAGGCCATCCCTACACAGGTAGAGGAAATAGAGAGGCAAGAAGAAAAAAAAATAGAGGAGAAAAAGAAAGATGAGATAGTTATTGAGGAAATGCCTTATGAGGAGGTAAATAGATCACCAAGAGTTACACTTACCCCTCCTACTACACATTCAACTATACAATTGGTAACCCCTACCAATGTTTTGACAACAACATCAGAAGAGAAATTAGTTAAGAGAAAGTTGTAACTTAATGAGTCAGTAAAGAAAAGGAGAAGAATAAGTATACGGATTCCTAAAGTATCTGAGGAAGTGGAAGTCATTGAAGGAATGTACTTAGAAAAGGTAGACTTTAAACTATTGATTCCTAAGGAAATGATGGCACTATCAGATAAGTTAAAGGTACTAGCTGAGAGGTACAAAGCAAGATTGAAGGAGAGAGTGATCAAAACATAAAAGGAGATATTGCACACCATAGTACTTGATGTTGATATTGATGAAAATGATAATATCATTGATCAACTGGACAAGCTAGTAATGATAATACTAGAGGATACATCATTATTGGATAAAGTCTCAATGTCTATAGCTAAAGATGCCTATGAGAAGAAAATGATAGAAAATGTAAAGGCCAAGATTGGAAAAGACAAAGAAAATTTGCAAAGAGAAGTCGATACTACAAAAGGTAACCTAGAAATTATTGGTGGAATAGTCACAAAAGTGTCAAATCTATTTGAGTTAACCATTGATATAGACAAGAAGGCAAAAGAATTTTAGAAGGAATTGTATGAAATAATTGAGAAGTATGATGTAAATTCTAATAGTGCTACAGTTTATGCAGCTAAAGTCGGAGAGATGGGAGGAAAGATAAAGAAAATCTAGGATGAGCGTGAATAAAAGGTAAACACTTTATTTCACTTGAAATCATTTATGGCCCCTATTGTTGATTAATGGTAGTCAGTGTTAATAATGTTGGGCACTTGATTAGGAAACCTAAGCCAGCTACACTAGACAAATTAGAAGATTTAGCAGGTAATCTTATGGGTTAGAATGTTGCACTTATACACTTAAGGACAAATTGGGCTACTACTTTGAGTACAACAAAGTCAACTTACAAAGCTATATTTGACAAGTTGTAGAGTCATTTGACTAAATGGAATGTGGACTAAAATTTTGATTTACACCTTTTTCCTTGATGAAAATAGGGGGAGAATGGTGGACAAAACAATATAGTGAAAATGTAAATGTGAACATGCTTTATATATCATGTCTATTATGACTTTTTTTTGAAGTATCATGAAAGGGGAGCAATGGAATGGAAAAATATTGTACACATGGAATACTATCAATTCATGAAATGAAAATCTTTTGGTGAAGTTTTTTTGTGAGTCACTTTGAACAATGTGGTATGTAATTTTTCATTTTATTTCACTATTCTGTACAATCTTGAAATTGACAAGGTTTCCCATCAATGCCAGAGGGGGCGATTGTTGGCATTGATCAACTAACTGGGAAAGACAACAAAAAATGATACCTGTCTAATCAAATATTGGCATTGTTGGTCAAACACACTAAACAATCTATCAACACAATTGACAATGACCGATAATGAAGAATATAATCTGAACAATCTAAAATTGACTAAGTGAGATAACCAGTAAGTAGGACAAACAAAAATATGATGGAAAACTGATGAATGTATGTGAAGATTAAATATACGAAGAGCGATTTCACAAGATGATTTAATACAACATGTTAAAGATGAATTGTACAACCAACTCTTATAATGTTAATATATTATTTGGATTTGAATGATTAATCAATATTTTGGAATAAACTTTGTAACATTATTTATTTGATTGCTAAATGACAAATCAACACAGATTTTAAGGTGAGGTTTGTTATGAAAGTTATTTGAGTTGTCAAGATTTCATTGGTTTACTTGTATGAACAATTTTATCTAAGTTTAACAATGATCTGGAACATTCTACAAGGATTTGAACCTCAAGTGTAAAATGACCTAAAAGTAAGTTTGAATTCTAAGAGGAAAACATATTACTATCTTGAGATTGGTGAATTGAGCTCGAGAGGAGAGATAAATACTTAAGAGGAAAAATCAATGGTGATTTTTAAGAGACAAAAATAGTAAGTAATCATATAAAAGATTATCTCTGAGAAGGATGAAAAATGTTAGATAGTTTTGTGGAGAAAGACAATTACAAGATCAATCAGCGACTGATACATAAGTTTGTGATAAGATTGGAAGGAGAGGTTTGAGTCAAAGATAGAATAGAAGTATAAGAAGCTACATGACATAAAGGATCTTACAAGAAAGGAGTGCTACTACATATCAATTACTTGTTTTCTGACAACTGCAGCAAGTTAAATCCTTTCACTAGGTAGACTCTTACAAGTCTTAGTTGTTAAATCCTTTTACAAGGTGAATATCTAGATTGAGGTTTCAATCCTCACACGAGGTAGAATTTAAAAGGTCTTTATTTTCCATCTTATAGTGTACTATACATCTCTCACAAGATGAATAACTCTTAGAAAGAGTTTTTGTAAGCCTTTCACAGGGCACCTTCCACACTGTAGTAGAGAAGATTGTGGGTTTCATCCCCACTGTGGTTTTTCCCTCTTACAAGGGTTTCCATGATACCAAAATAATTGTTTCACATGTGTTTATGATTGTGATGTTTGGTTTCCATTTACTACTTTATGTTTATGAGTGTGATCAACAATAATGGTTAATGCAAAAATGACTAGTTTACTATTTTGTTTGTAACTAGTGATCAAAATTAGTTTAATTTGTAGAATTGGATTCTACACCGATTCACCCCCCTCTCAATGCATTACATTGTGATCAATACCCAACAATTGGTATCAAATCTTTGGTACTCTGAAGGAAAGTCTAACAACTTGAGCAAAAGGTCCTAAGTTCGACGCCATGGAAAAATGAAACACTCTTGAGCAAGTAATTGAAGAATTGAATGAAAGATTAAGGAATTTGATAGGGCATGCTCATCCTAACAATTTAGGGAAGTCAATGCCTGGTACCTGCAAACCTACATAAAAGACAAGCATATATATATATATATATATATATATATATATATATATATATATATATATGTATGTATGTATGTATATATATATGTGTATATATATATGTACATATATATATATATGTACATATATATATATGTACATATATATATATATACATATATATATACATATATATATATATATATATATACATATATATATATATATATATGTATGTATGTATGTATGTATATATATATATATATATATGTATAGATATATATATATATGTATATATATATATATATATATATATATATATATATATATATATATATTGGTACAAGTAGTGGTTGGTGTTGCACCAAAAGATTGACCTGTTAATGCCCTATACAACCACTAGACTTATAGAAGATACATGAGGTGGTTAAGCCATGTCACAAATCCCAAGGGGAGCGCTGACCATTTTGCCAACACACACACACACACACACACACACACACACACACACACACACACATATATATATATATATATATTGAATAGATGTAAAATAGATTCACCCCTATTCAAATGTAAAGGGGGAAATATGAGACCTATTCTCAAACCCAAATTCCCCAAAGAAGAGATCCGATTTGATCAATCAAAAGGTTAATGCACAATCGAATCAATTTATAGAAAAGAGTAGGAAGAGATAGTAAATCCAATATTTCCCTATGTGGAGGATTATGTTTAGAATATAGAATAATTGAAACACAAGTACTAACCTTGAATTAGGGCAGATCTGGAAAATATTGAATTCTAATGTCTGTGTGCACTTTCAGGAAAACCTAAAACTTGTCCTAGATTGGAAATCCCGAGACAGAGAAAACCCATAAATCTTTCCTCAAGATGGCTCAGCTCAGGTTTGACCCTCATAAAAGGTCAAATACCACATTCTTTATTTTAAGTCCGATTCGAATTCTATTCCCAGATCCCAGAAGTTTGCCAAAAAGGGTATCCAAATTCGCTCTCAAATCTGAAATTCCGCACCTATACCTACAAGAAAATGGGGGTTTTTTTTGTATGGGGGGTTTGCCTTGGTCAAACCCTAGTTTAGGAATTGACCTTGAAATTGAATTGAAATGTATTGTGCATAAACAAAGTAATTGAAACGAATCACCTCGCTTATGTTGAATTCCTTGTAGAGGATTCAAATCCTCAAATCCACAAGTAGGAATGCTTCAATGGATATAGGATGTCTCCAATCAATGATATTTGATCTTCAACACCAATCTTGATTTGATCTTTTCATATGAGAAGGCTTGAATGAATGGAGAAGGATGAATCATCAAAGGGGGCTCCAAAGAGATTGAATCCTTCAATGGCTAACAATGGATCTCCTTAATGGATGAATTCTTGAACACTTGAATTCTTGAAAACTTTCTTGCACTTGCACTTGAGAGCTCTAGATGCTTGATTGAAAAACTTGATGATAGCTTGCTTGGATGAGATGTGATATGAAAACTTGATGTCAAAATGAGAGAGGAAGGCCTCCTTTTATAGTGATCTAGGGCACACTCCTCTAGATGGGTCACCTTGGAGAATTAAATCCCAATTAGGTCCTCACCTTTAGAAAATATACCTAGATTAAATACAATTAAAGGATTTACCATCCCGAAACCCAAAATGGTTGACCTGGAGGTGGGAAAATAAATTTCCTAAAAGCCCGAAGCCTGAAAATTAAGGATTTTGAAAATTTAGAGAAAGGGGTCAATGTCGAGGTTGACCCTGACCTAGTCAAGGTCGAGCTCAACCTTGACCTAGTTAGGGTCGACCTTAGACATTGACCCTGGTCCCAAGTTGACTCAGAACCAAGTCAAGAGGTCCCAGGGATGCCTAGAAACCTAGAATTGATGCCAGAACAAGATAGAATGTCAAAGATAGACATAAAATCCTATGATTACTATGATGAAGCCCAGGAGGATCCATTTCTAAATCCTACCTAGAAATAGAGCTATGGAAGAAGGAAATTCAGGAGAATCCTTAAGATCCTAACCCTAATTTCACCTAGAATGAAGAAATCAAGTGCAGGGAAGAAGTGAAAAGTAGGGGGAAAACCAAATACATGCAAAGACCCAATCAAGGTGCTTAACATGACCCCAAACCACCTACTCAGAGAGCTAAATGCTCTTATCATGGAAGTGCTTCCATTTTAAGATGATACATTAAGCCCCCACTTTAGCAAGAGTATGGACTCGATGCAAACTCTTGGTAAAGGAGATCAGAATAACAAGATAATCTTATCATAATCCAAGGGACAAAGAGAAACTTTAAGCCCCCAGGGACTTAAGTCTTTGTCAACTCTTAGATCACAATAAGAGAAACATCTCTAGAGAGAGAAAAAAAGGTGTGATTACCTCACCCAATGAGAACTTATGTCTCATTGTGAACCACACAGGAAAATGGTGCAACTGGAAAGATGGAATTGAACTGCCTAGTGAATGTGGCTACTCACTAGTCAACCCATCAAGGATTCATCCTTAGGAATATTCTATTCCATAAGAATAAAACCAAACAACAAAAGAGATCTAGTCTTAAGGACACTTTCGACCTTAAGGGATCACAATATATATGTATATTTGAAACTGGAGGGATCAAGAGATCCTAAAATATAAATTTGTGCTTTAAGGATTAGTTACTAATCCAAAAAGGGAAAATAAGTATCTTGAAAAATATGTGCGTATTGAAAAGTGCGTGTGTGCAATAGGTGAGTAGAGCATATGCCCCCACATTAAAGTCATTGCTGACACTTTAACAGGAGAAATGGCTTTAACAGAAACATAAACAACTCTACTGATTATGTTTCCACATCGAGATACCCCTAGACAAAGAAAAATCAAGGGAAATATCATAGAAACATATAGAGAACACATAAGGGATCTACCTATCATGGGGTCAGTAGGATCATAAGATAATATATATATATATGATATTATTGCAAATGAATTGACATCATTCCCCAAAGAAAGTAGAACTACAATCACAAAGGAGGAAAGATCACATAAGATATACAAAGGAGAATCTTTTCAGACCATGACATGGAGACCAAAAAGAATTAGTGCTACCATATCTCGAATCCAAGTAGATTACACAAGGAAACATGTACGAACAACAGCATAGTTACAACATAACATTGAACAATGCATAGATGAATAGAGATACATATAGAAGAATTTGAACAATAGTTTTGATTCCTTCATCACCTTGTACCAACTAAGTAACAAGGATCGTATAAAAGAATCTAACAACATTTAGCAAACACATTACAGGAGAAGCACAATACAGCAGGCAAACACACAACAAAGCTACCATGAAGGACAAGCTGATCAAGCGTGCCGCCTACTTCCCCCATCTCATTGTATATCATTTAGGGAAGGTTGGTAACTTGCAAGAGGGACTATATCCAACACAGTAGGAATAATAGCCAGTTCCAAACAAGGATCCTCTTGAGAATCACTATGATCAACACTAGATGTAAGAGTCAATTGTGATGAAATCATATTAGGTAAATCAATGTCAATGTCAATAGTCTCATATTCATCATTAACATCATCAGTATCTTCAAGAGTATCTTCTTCATCCAAATTAATCAAAATAGGATCTAAGATATGAATAGAATCATCATAATCATGCATGTGAATATCATTATTAGTAACAACATCTTCTAACACATTATGCATAGGAAGGTAAAGATCTTTTAGCTTTAGCATGAGCATGACACTTTTTACGACGTTCATTAGCAGATCAGTTACATTTTGATTTATTTGAAAGAGGTTGAGAACTAGGAGGAACAATCACAGGATCCTTTACAGGTTCTTTAGGAAGATTAATAGGATTATCAACCATAGGAGGAACAATCATAGGATCTTTGATAGGTTTGGTAGAAGGAACTTGATTAATAGAATTAGAAGCCATAGTTAAAGGAGGTATTGAATGTGTAGGTAAAAGACCATGATTAAGATCCATAGGAGGTGAACTTAATTCAAGGATTTTATGATGTTTATAAGATTGATATGATCAAAAAAGATTATCAGGTCGAGGAGAACATAAATTAGGTAATGAAGGCCAAAAGAAATCTAGAGTGGCACAATCTCTAGGCCTAGAAGGTTGATATAGACTATGATTAATCATCTTCACTTCTCCATCATGAATGAACTTAAGACACTTATGGATAGGTGAAGCAACAAAATGTATAGCAGTCAACCAAGGAAAACATAGCTTAACTTGAAATTGATCGGAGGTAGGAACCACAACGAAGGTAGTGCTCACAATTTTTCCAAAAAGTTCAATCGGTAAAGTAATAGAACCAAATGATGGATAAAGAAAACCATTGCAAGTTTGAATCCACACATCCGATGTATCATAAAAGTCACATAAACTTTTCATAAAAAGATTTTCTTCAGTGATAACATTGACTACGGAGGTAGGATCAATAAGACAACCACAAGTAGGTATCTAAGCAATCCTACCAGCAATGTAAAGGGGACCATCAGGAGCTTTAATAATCTCAGAGTCATCAAAGGTAATCAAAAGTTCCTGAGCTCTTTTATTCTTGAATTGTTGTCGAGGTTTAGGTTGAGGTTTCACTTTAGGTTTAGGTTTTGGTTGATGTTGAGATTGAATGTGAGGTTGAATCGGAGTTTGAATTTGAGGTTGAGGGTGAGGTGAAGATACAGACTGATCAACATGCTCCACTTGATTAACAACATAATTGAGGTCATCCATCTTTGAATTATACACAATTTCCATAATAGATGGTTGAGCAATAGTATTAATATCATGCGTAGGTAAAGGGTTCGTATAAATTTGAAGGTTCTGATTAGGAGGAGAGACAGATTGATTCCCACTACTATCTAGATTATCAACAAATAAAACCTTAGAATCAATTAGACCTTGAACCTTATGTTTTGAAGAATAACATCTCTTAGTATCATGACCATTCTGACGATGATATTGACAAAAAGCATTTTGATCAAAAGATTTAGATGCAATCATAGTAGGTAAAAGAGGTCAAATAGGAGGTAAAGTAATCATATTAGCAGCTAACAACCTATTCATAATAGCATGTAAAGTTTTAGAAAGAGGAGTAAATGTACGATTTAATCAAAAAATAGTGGATGTAGAAGTGGCATTATGAGATGCAACAGCAACTTGATCAACAACTACACTCGCTTGTTTGTTTATCTTGACATAATTATTGAATTTTTAAAACTTGTTTGGATTAGAAGCAGCATCACTCTTATCAATTGGAATAGGAGCCATTGGAGTGGTGCTCTCAAATTGACTCACTTTTAATTGATAATGATGAAGTGCTGCACAAAGTTGTTGAAAAGAGGTAAATTCAGTAAGCAGAATCTTATCTCTAATATCCTTTTGCAAATTTGAAATAAACATATGTTGAATATCAATATCAGGAATAAGATAGGAAGTTTGAGCATGCAAATGCTTAAATCTACCAATAAATTCAGTCAATTTTTCTTTAGCACTTTGTTTACAATGCATCAAATCAGTCAAAGACACTTGCGGGCCAATATTATTTTGAAATTGTTGAATAAAGGCATTAGCAAGTTGTGGAAAGGAATCAATTGAGTAAGGAGGCAAGGAACAATACCATTGTAAGGCCTTGTCATGAAAGGTTCTAGCAAACAATTTGGCTAAAATCCTATGGTCATGAGCATAATCACTACAAAGGATTTGAAATGTTTTAACATGATGAACATGATCTCCTTTTCCATTATAATTCTCAAGATGAGGCATCTCACCTTGTTGAGGAACAAGAGTATGAATAATATCCTGGGACAAGGGACTTTCCATGTCACATGTATGAATACTAAACTTGTTTTGAGTTAAGGAAGCAAGTTATTGTTGTAAGGATGATATAGTTTGAGCCAAACTAATGATAGTTGAATCATTAGAGGAAATAGGGGGAGTAGCAACATTAGACACACTAGGTAAAGTGTAAGAAGCTAGAGGAATAGAGGACACAACTGGAGGAACACTAGGAACTACAGTTGGAAGTGGATTGGAATAAGTAAAAGGAACATTATGATATGAAGGTTGTGATGTAGGAAGGGACACAGGAGGAACACTCAAAGGAACAGAGGGAACCATCATAGTCACCAAAGGAGTATAGATAGGAATACTAGGTAAAGGATTAGAAGGAGGTTCAACACTAGTGATAGGAGGAATCAAACCTAAATCTTGAGCGTCTTGAGCTAAAGGTTTAACATTGGAATGCACAAGATGAGTAATACCATGCAAGAGGTTAACACCTTGATCACTATCACAGAGAACTTTCTTAAGAGCCTCTATAGCTTGAATGGAATCTTGATTATGGTTTTCTTGAAGAAGCCAATTACCCATTTTATCAAGTTCAGTGGAAAGTTTTTGGACTTGTTCAGGAGGAACTCTTAAAGTGTCATCCTCATCATGAGATGAGTGAGAAGAGTTTTTCTCCATAGTAGGATTGGAATCATGAAGAATCAAGTTATCATCAAGGATCCTAAGGAAAGGAGAAGAAGATTCAGGATCAAAGGCACCCATGAGTCTACGACTTCTTCTAACCGAAATGTTATAAGTAGGACTAGTGGTAGTAAAGCTCATAAACTAAGGTAATGCAAATGAACTAAACTAAGAACACATAAAGCATGAATATGAAATCTAATTAGCATGAAAGATCAATCACAAAGGACAAATCTAATACTAACAAGATAAAAGGAAAGCACAATAAGGCATCCAATTCCACAAAAGAAAAGAGAGTAAGTATGTTGGGTTCACCAAAATGAATAGATGTAAAATGGATACACCCCTATTCAAATGTAAAGGGGGAAATATGAGACCTATTCTCAAACCCAAATTCCCCAAAGAAGAGATCTAATTTGATCAATCAAAAGGTTAATGCGCAATCAAATCAATTTATGGAAAAGAGTAGGAAGAGATAGTAAATCCAATATTTCCCTATGTGGAGGATTATGTTTAGAATATAGAATAACTGAAATACAAGTACTAACCTCAAATTAGGGTAGATCTAGAAAATGTTGAATTCTGATGTTTGTGTGCACTTTCAGGAAAACCTAAAACTTGTCCTGGACTAGAAATGCCGAGATAGAGAAAACCTAGAAATCTTTCCTCAAGATGGCTCAGCTTAGGTTTGACCCTCATAAAAGGTCAAATACCACATTCTTTATTTGAAGTCCGATTCAAATTCTGTTCCCAAATCCCAAAAGTTTGCTGAAAAGGGTATCCAAATTTGCTCTCAGATCTGAAACTCCGCACCTATACCTGCAAGAAAATGGGGGTTTTTGTTGTATGGGGGGTTTGCCTTGGTCAAACCCTAGTTTAGGAATTAACCTTGAAATTGAATTGAAATGTATTGTGCATAAACAAAGTAATTGAAACAAATCACCTCGCTTATGTTGAAGTCCTTGTAGAGGATTTGAATCCTCAAATCCACAAGTAGGAATGCTTCAATGGATATAGGATGT
The DNA here is from genome assembly GCA_027943335.1 of Chamaecyparis obtusa. Classification (NCBI taxonomy): domain Eukaryota; kingdom Viridiplantae; phylum Streptophyta; class Pinopsida; order Cupressales; family Cupressaceae; genus Chamaecyparis; species Chamaecyparis obtusa. The sequence continues at coordinate 62,820 of BSBK01006164.1, forward strand.
CTCCAATCAATGATATTTGATCTTCAACACCAATCTTGACTTGAGCTTTGCATATGAGAAGGCTTGAATGAATGGAGAAGGATGGATCATCAAAGGGGGCTCTGAAGAGATTGAATCCTTCAATGGCTAACAATGGATCTCCTTGATGGATGAATTCTTGAACACTTGAATGCTTGAAGACTTTCTTGCACTTGCACTTGAGAGCTCTAGATGCTTGATTGAAAAACTTGATGATAGCTTTCTTGGATGAGATGTGATATGAAAACTTGATGTCAAAATGAGAGAGGAAGGCCTCCTTTTATAGTGATCTAGGGCACACTCCTCTAGATGGGCCACCTTGGAGAATTAAATCCCAATTAGGTCCTCACCTTTAGAAATATACCTAGATTAAATGCAATTAAAAGATTTACCATCCCGAAACCCGAAATGGCTGACCCGGAGGTGGGAAAATAAATTTCTCGAAAGCCCGAAGCCCGAAAATTAAGGATTTTGAAAATTTAGAAAAAGGGGTCAATGTCGAGCTTGACCCTGACCTAGTTAGGGTCGATCTCAACCTTGACCTAGTTAGGGTTGACCTTAGACATTGACCCTAGTCCCAAGTTGACTTAGAACCAAGTCAAGAGGTCCCAGGGATGCCCAGAAACCTAGAACTGATGCCAGAATAGGATAGAATGTCAGAGATAGACATAAAATCCTATGATTATTGTGATGAAGCCTAGGAGGATCCATTTCTAAATTCTACCTAGAAATAGAGCTATGGAAGAGGGAAATTTAAGAGAATCCTTAAGATCCTATCCCTAATTTCACCTAGAATGAAGAAATCAAGTGCGGGGAAGAAGTGAAAAGCGGGGGGAAAACCAAATACATGCAAAGACCTAATCAAGGTGCTTAACATGACCCCAAACCACCTACTCGGAGGGCTAAAATCTTTTATCATGGAAGTGCTTCCATTTTAAGATGATACATACATACATACATACATACATACATATATACATACATACATACATACATATACACACACACACACACACACACACACACACACACACACACACACACACACACACATATATATATATATATATATATAGACACACACACACACACACACAATAAGCAATGACATGGATCGAGACATCGTGTGGATCCCACAAGTAGGTAACTATGACTCCATCCCTCAACCACATCAAATACGTCAAATAGAGAGGTAAAACATGCATGATAGCCATACACATGCAAGTATGGGGTAAGTTACATCATGAATATAAAAAATATATTTAATCATATAAATAATCATCATCAAAGTACTAGCATCATCTAATTGTAAACATATGATATCTCATGACTATCCAATATCAAATCACCATGTAATGTCATACATCTAAAACCACATAATAAAGTTGAAATAATCAATGTACACACGAAACTAGCCTAAAAGAGTTTGACAATATAAAAATGAAAAAAGAAAACTATGGGTGGGCACTACAATTTACATGCACACATGTAACTACACAAATACATGCATGCACACACACACACACACACACATGTATATACACATTTCAATAATGGATGGTAAAGGTATTTTGAGGAATGGTACTTCAATGAGACTGGATGTGGTAGTAGTACAAATTATTGAAGTTATGTTTCATGATAGCATAATCATTATGGTTGGTGTTGTAAGTAGTGGTGATAAATGGGACATAGTATAAATAGTGGTCATGTTTCTCATTTTAATTATTTTAACTAAGATTTGATGGTGAGGAAGTGGTGTTTTTATTTAGTTATTTTTTAGTACAATTTATTAAATGAGATTATTTATATAGTTTGATATGAAAAATGTGAAAAAGTGGAAGGTAGTTATTTACATGATCACTATGACTTCCTCTTTGGAATAATAGCAAACCTAGGTTGAATAAGACTTCTTGATTATTTAAAGTAGACTTTAAAGGATCTAATGATATATAATAGTGTAGAATTGATTTGTAAAATCATTATTTCAATCATAATCCTCATTTAGTTCATTAATAAATAATTATTAGAAAAAAGGGAAAGGACTTGAAAACTTTTTAATAGCTAGTAACCGCTAAAATATTATTTTCTTCCCTTTTTTTATTAGTAACTTGCATTAGTGTTGGAAAATAAATGACAATTTGGTATGCTTGGATTCCCCATCACCTCTCCAATTATTTTACCACATGTTTAACTATTTTCATGTTATGTTTGGTTTGTTATTAATTTCCTAGTTAGTATTTATGACATTCTTGTGTCTTTTAGTCAAATGTGGGTGGATTTTGGTAGAACTAATGAACTTTATATATGGTAATTTTGCTTTACTATCTTAAACAAGTATTCTTATGGATGAAGAGAATTTTGTGGTAAGGGTCATCATCATTAAAATCAAGGGAAGGTATTAGCTCATAAACTACATAAAAGGCTTCAATACCTTCAAACCATTAAAATGAATTTGATAAAAAATAATTATTAGGCATGTGGGAGTGGAATATAAAGAGTTTCCTTGGTCATATGATTCTATCATGTATTTAGTAGAGATTTTAGTGTTGTTCCTTTATCATGGTCATCAAGTTTATTTTGTAGTGGCTTACATCTATGATCTTCCATATTTTATATGGCGATCATTTATTTATATCAACACATAAACACACACATATATGAGACGTATTTATAATTTTACGATTAAACTATTATGATCTCAACTGATTATAATTCTTTTATGGTTAATCATACTTATTTTATATCATAGTTATTATGTTATAATGTGATATAACTATTGAGTTATGAATTAAATATTATAATTTTGTAGAATGTAAATATGCTTGGTGTAATTTAATGTCTTCATGTTAGTTAATTAATATATTATGTGTCAATTATGTAGCATATATTTATAGATGTTTATTTGAATGCATAGGATACATGCAAAAAACAATTGATGGTCTTGAGACATGTTCACACATTGGAAACTTTTTCAAGTGTTTATCTACATTGTTACATGATAAGAAAATAAGATGTATGCTGGTATGTCTTTGTGAAATCCATCTATTTGAATCAAATGTGACTTGAACCTCTTCTACGATGAAACCATCAAAATTTCTTAGTTCTTAGTTCTTTAATTACTTCCCTAAGTTGCATATAGAAGTTTATTGTATGTAAGAATAATAATTCTCTATTCAATTTACAAAAATCTACTTGCAAAATAAAGAGTTTAGATTCAAAAGAGTGAATCTATGCTCACATTAATAATATTAATTTCTTTAACCTATTTTATATACCTACATACATGTATATGCATATATACATATATCTCTATACATATTCATATATACATATATACATACATACATACACACATGCATGTATATGTATATGTACATGTATATGCATATGAATATACATATACTTTACACATAGAAATGTTAACCTACAATTGATTGAATATCTTGATGAAGATTCAAGAGGTCACCAAGTTGTTAAAGTAATATGTAAAATGATTAAATCAGTCAATATGTTGTCATTGATGTCAACTAGTTTTGACTATACTTATCATGATAATTATAAACATCTAAACATCTGTAGAAGGAAGAAATGGTGAAAAAAAGAGATATCTACATAAGGACAAGATGAATATGCCAGATATGGATAAGATATAAATTGGGTGACTTATTGATGAGTCTATGGCATTATATTGTTGACTTGAGCATGTTACATCATTCTATTATGAAGAAGAGATCAGAAGTGAACAAGTTTATGTGGTCGGCAATTAGATATTTCTGTATACACCGAGTCAGTCTTGTGTATATTGAGTGATAGTAATAATCGAGTTAGTTATCATTGATGCATTTTGTATTAACCGAATAGGATGAAAACATTAAATGTTTATAACAACCGACTGAAATTGATGAGCTAGATGATGCTTATGATTTTGAGGTAAGAGATAGAGTTTGTTATGAAAATCAATGACTGACAAAATTTAGAGATAATCAAAGGGAAGAGATTGAAACATGTTATTGATACAACTACTGAGGAAGCTTAATGAGGCAAAATGAACGATGGAGATTAAGAGGCAAAATCTAATGGATGAGATGAAAACAATTTACATGTCTATTTAAGAGACATGAGATTCATTGTTGAATATCTCAAATGAATAGAGATTGTAGGAGAATTCACATGAAGACATTTTTCATGCACCATTGATCAAACTGGTTACAGACAGAATTGAGATGGACTGCAAGTACTACCAAACGTCAGAGAATTATACACCGAGTGAAGTAAGTTGGAGGATGTAATGGAGTGAATTGATTATTGATCAAAAGAGTTATATTGAGCTTAGCATAGATCTAAATATTTTCAAATTGAGTTGTATTTGAATCGGATCACTACTGTATCAGTTTAACCATTTTTATAGCTAAATATCTTAACCGAGTGAACTTAACAGTCTTTTTATATTTCAATATGACATTCAAGAAATGTTAATTGTTTTCTTGTTGACCCCATAGTGAATGTTGGTCGAGGGAGAACTATTAGTGATAAATCCTCTAACAAAGTCACACTTTACAATGTGTTTTGTAACCTTTAACAGGGTTGGCTACTAACTGAGCTCACTTCAGAAGAGTAAAATATTTTGGGTTATCGGTCCCATGTGGTTTTTCCCATAGAAGGGTTTCCACGTTAAATCTTTGTGTTATGTATTATTTTTTGTGATTGGATTGCTATCATACTTTACATATTTCATATTTGATTAATCAATAAACACAGTTTTGGAAATTACTAGTATTCAGTAAATGAACAGAAAGTTAATCTTAATAGCTTACTGAGTTGATTATCCTGTTGAAAATGTTTGGAAAAATACATCTGAGAGTTTGGGACTATAGGATAACTGATTTAACTTATTCACCTCCCCTCTCAATTATCTAATAAGAAATGTATTTTTATAATAATTTGAAGAAAATAATTTATCACGGATAAATTTTATTTTTCCAATTCTTATATTTTATTTTGAATGTGAATGCTAATGATTTGAAATGAAATAAATAGCCAACTATAATAAAACCTTTGATATACATATGCATGTGTTTTTAAATAAATTTAGCTAAGTTCCAAGAGGTAGAGAAATGCTAGAAAGTCATGTTAAACAAGGCTGTAGAGAAATGAAGTTCTTGCCAAAATGTTGGCAGGATTGTTTAAACTTTAGAAAAGAGTTTGGAAGTATAAAAAAAACTAGTAAACTTTATAATGAAATGTCAGTAGGCCTCTATACAGACTTTGGAAATTATACTTTCAACTCTTAAAATCTATAAATTTTTGAAACGTTAATGTGTTGCTTTTATATTTAACATTTTTATATTTTTGTACTATATCTAATGTTAGTACTGCACCTTTTTGTATATTCGTCAAATTATTGATTGATGCATAATCTATCATATAGTTTTCTTAAAAATCTTGAAAAAATCAAAGTGAAGATGGGAAATTTAGGTCCCTACTTACCTAAAATTTGTTTCTACTTTACTCGTGTTTCTTCCAAGGACTTGATATTTTTCACGAACTTTGTGTTTTAGTCGGCTTCTAATGTTTTAACTCTTACCATAATCATCACAATGTTTTGGCCATTGAAATACCCACCGACTTCTCATTTAAACATGTAGATCCTAAGACTTTTTACTCCCTAAGAAATTATGAAGAAATATTTTTGGTCTGTTGTTTTGTCCAAACTAAATAAATATGTTTAATGACTTTTTTCTTTCTTAAAATGCATGTCTCTAGTTTCAAGTTGGGAATCGATAGGCTTGTAACATAACACAAAAAAGGTCTATTTCAATAATATACAAAACAAAAACTTATAAATCAGAATTGAAATTGATAAATATGATACCTATAACAAAAAGGTAAATTCCGCCTTCATTTGTTCTTGTATATTTCCCCAGGATTGTGTAATATAGTTAAAATGTTCTGCCACATTTGTAAATAGCAGTGCATTTGTAGATGATATGGCATGATTTTTGGAAGATTATCCCAAAACCCACACAAATAGCAGTGTTGAGGGGATTTTTTCCCCACATGAGATATCATCTTTATTTTAGGTTCCATAAAGAGATTTATGTGGTTGGTAAAGATGTTTTTGATTAAGGTAAATATAGGTTTTGAATGGGCCCTAGAACCATTTACAAAAGATTCTTAAAATATTCAATAGAGTTCATACAAATAGAGAACACCTGCTAAGAAACAAAAAAGGAGGACCCAAAACATACACACAGCAAATGATCAAACTAGCATAAGAAGACAAAAAAGACAGTCGACAAAAAACTACCAGCAACCCTCCAGCAAAAAGCCTGCATAGTTTACATCTTAGCTTCAGTGGCCTTTTCGGCCTCTTCCTGCATTACCTCCATTTTCATAATGGACTATTTGAGGCCTGTAAGCTCCTTGGGAATTTCAGGAACTTTCCTCTTGAGGTTGCTTCTGGTTCTCATATCAGGTCCTGAAGACTGACCTTTACCCCCAACATCATCAACCACCATACTGTTAGTTTTTTCCAACAGACTACTCTCCAGGTAGGCATACAAATCTTTTAGGTTCATAACAGAGACCTTGAGGCCCTCATTGCTATGCTTCAAAATTTCTCTTATACAATAACCATTATAGCTTATTTTTTCATTAATATCCTTTAGCTTTTCATCCACTATCACAAAAATTCTAGCATTTAGTTTATCATCATTATTGTTAGTATTTACCTTCATCAAAACCTCTTCAGTGTAGTTATCCAGTCTTTCTTTAAGAGCCTTCATTTCTTCTTCCAGCACCTTCAGGTTGCGACCCATTTCCTTCATATCCTTACTAAGCCATTTTTCGATGTTGGTTCCATGTCCAACAATACTCCTAACCTCCTACAGAATGTGATCATCAATAGCAAAGCCATTCAAAGTTTCCTTCTCCTTCCCTGCTCTCTGCCTTTTCTCTTCTCTTTTCCTGGCCCTTGTTTTAGGCTTTCTGTTCAGAATCCCTTCCTCTTTCTTCCTTTTTTTCTCCTTGTTGTTCTTCTCAGTTATCTCTTCCTTCTCTGAACCCTCTTCTTCCCTCTCTTCTTCCTCATCAGCTTCTTCTTCCACCTTATTTTCTTCTTCCTCCTCACCCAAATCTTTAGCATTCCAATTTTTGTTCTCCCTCTTGTTCTTAATCTTAGAAGTAGAGCCCTTACAGTAGGTCTTGGAATCAATTTCTTCTTCCACAGGAACATCCTCCATAGTATCCTCTGGCACCATCCCTTCCTCATTCTCCTGAATAGAAGAATTGTCATCTTCTTTTTCCTCTCTAAACTCTCCTTTGCCCTTACTTTTTTTCTTTTCTTTCTTCTTAGATACTAACCCCGTAATTTTCCATTTTGGCTTTATTTTTATTCCCTTTAACCAATTTCGAAATAAAATCAGGAATATTATCCCTAGCATATTTTTCTATAAGTAAAATCAACCCTTCATGCAACACTGGGTAACTAGGCTTCTTCCTATTTTCCAGAATACTATTATTCAAAGAGCTTAACAGGTAATAGGGAAAAGAGATTTTCTTCTAGTACAGGTGAAATGGTTAACTAGCACAAAATGAAAGTTATACACCTTCGTGTAGGGTCCATCAAGAGTGAAGTATTCCATCATAAATTTTAGGACTTTGGCCCAAATCAACTTGATCCTATCCATTTCCACATAATCCCCCAAGAACTTCACCAGCATTGCTTCTTCTTCCTCATCTTTCAGAAAAAGTTTTAAACCCTGAGACCCCATACGCTTATTGTTCTTGTAAAACTTCATTCCATCCACAAGCATACCTGTAATCTCAGATATGAGGTTCAAAGAAAGAGGAAAGGATTTACCCATCAGATTAACTCTGCCATTAGCCCACCCCGCAACAAACTTCTTAGTAATGTCCTTGTAAAAAATTAATTTTTTGTGGTTGGTAAAGATGTTTTTCTACCATTTTATGTGTTCTTTTTAATTTTTCCTTGTCCATATCGCGAAAACCTTTTGGCCAATAAATGTGGAAATTTTTTTTTTATAGAAAAGTTTTGTTAAGAACTATACATCTTTACTTTTGTTAAGATAAATATTTCTCAAAATATCTTAGATCTCATTGATTTTAAAAAAATGTTATTAATAACCAATTAAGTTCTATCATGGTCTATAGTTTTATAGCGTGTAGTAGAAAAGGCTGGGGTCCTATGGAAGAGGGCTTCCTAAAAAAATAGAGCTGGAGCTGCTTGCTACATTTTAGGAATTTTTTAAAAGAGGTGGTCCCATGAATTTTGTAGTCTACAATTTTGTAGTCTAATTGAGTTTAAAATTTTAAACTTAAACATTTAAGGAAGCTGGCGACTGTGCATTAAAAAAATAAATAAGAATCTATTTTCCCACCAAAATCATCCCCTTTTCCACTTGGTTGCTAAAAAGTAGGAGCTCCTATATTTTGAAAGAAAAGATTCCAAATAATCTTGTAGCCAAACAATTTGTTTTCATGAGACCACAAAAATAGAGCTTAAGCACCCCTCATAGAATCCCTATCGAAACCTTGAGAAAGAAACTAAAAACTAATGAATAAAATTAGAAACAAGTGCCACGTAGTGGCCAAGTACTTGCCTTTAGTTTTATAAATAAATTTAATTTTAATTTTAATTTATATGTAAAGTGAATTTTAAATTATAATAATTTATAACTAAGTTTAATTTGAATTTGAATTTATATGTAAAGTAATTATTTAATTATAAATAATTATAGTTTTAATAATATTTTTTAATTTTATAAATAATTATAAAATATGAATTGTAATTAATTTAAATTATAAAATAGTTCTACTTATAATTAATTTTAATATTAAATATTTAGGCCAAATAACTATTTTTCAGCAATATTATAGTGTTATTCTATTAAATCTAAATTTATATAATATATATTAAAATAAATTCAAAAAAATTTAATATTTTATAATATAATAAAAATAGTCAATTTTTTTTTTAATATAATATGATACAAATTACACATTAGACTATAGAATATGTGTTATTTTTAACAAAATAAGAAAATACTAAATTATAATTGGTGAAAAAATTGATTTTAATCACTAGTTAATGCAAGAAATCCAAAAAGTGATGCAATAGTACTTGCTAGCCTATCAACAAGTACTAATAAGGCTAGAAAATGCCACATTCCCATCAACACAAGCATCACCTCCATGTTTGAGTACTCCACTCATTGGAAGGCAAAGGAGAGAAGAATCTTTCGCATGCATTCTCAAACATCGAGTATCTTATCTCTGGTGTTTCTCAGGTATCTCTCCACCATGTAGTAAACCTCTGTGACTGGATTTTAATGAGAGGACATTCTACAATAATATCTGGTCAGTTTGATAGAATCTCCTGCATCCTTCATAGTCCACTGGTTGCAACCATTCATTCCCATTGGAATTCAAATTAATTTTTGTCAAAAGGTCTTTGGAGATGTCTAATTCCACCAGATCAGGGCAAAATAGTGCAAATGAAATATGTCAAATCTTCATCTATAGACACAGAATTACCAATGGAATTGCTAATTGCAGCAAAACAAGATTCAAACAAGTAATGTAGAGGGAGATTTGACAGGTGTGCCGAGATACTCAGATTAAGAAAGTTTCAGTGGCTGAGTTGAAATGTACATGCCATAATTTTGATATTTTGTTCCCATGACCAAGCACAACTCTAAATGACATTTCTATCTTTCTTACTGTCAAAGACCGCGGTAAAAAGCCTCTGGTACACGAATAGATTTCAAATTTATCTACCATGAGAGGCATTCATGAGTCAAACATCCATTAATCTCTATATAGAAATATTCATTTTCCTCCAACTATTTCACTAAATTGGCATCGAATTTTAATTTTAAGGGTTTTGCAAAAAAATGAACACTCCTATCATAACCTATGAGATCCTTCACTTTAAAATGTAGATCTGGTCCTGAGTGAGTGCCATATTTGACAATATTCAAAAAAGAAGTCCTAGCTCCATTGAAACGCTTCCCTATTGGTGGATCTATGGTTGTAGAGGCAGAATGAAGGGCGACCGTCGCAGGTATGAGAGAGCACAATCTGGAACCATTTACATTATGTTGAAAGTAAGTTGTAGACCCAAAACTAATTAAAGAACCAAAAATAGAACATAATATAAAAGATAAAAAATGCACAGACAAGAGACACAATGTTTATAGTGGTTCATCCAGCTATTCTGGATTACGTCCACTTTCAAGTAGGGCAGATATCTCTATTGAAAAAATGTCTGTTACAATGTCTAGCAGCTCTAAGCTATTCTTTATCTATTACATTGTCAAGCATTATGTCATAACATTATGCGGAAGTCAAGGAGTTAGCGGTTACAGCAGTAGGTAAGTCTTTTGAGCTTCACACAGACTGTCGTAGCCGTTACATGGTAGGGGTAGTTACAATCTCCCACTTGAAGTCCAAACAATGGTACGAGGTGAGCTGCTCAGAGATATCCCCCACTTGGTGCTTATGACTATGTCGTCACAATGCCGAGAGAAGCTCTATAGAATTTGAACTTCTCTCAAGGTACTATCTTGGTGAACACATCAGCCAGATTAACCTTCGTGTCAATCTTCTCTAACTGTAATCTTCCCTCTTCAAGAGCATGACCAATGAAGTGAAATCTGGTTTCTATATGCTTTGTGCGAATGTGGAAAGCTGAATTTTTGGCCAAATGAATGGCACTGTTGCTATTAGAGAATAGAGTAAATGTGGATTGTTTAAATCCCAACTCTCCAAACAATCATTGTAACCATATCAGCTCTTTAGCTCCCTCAACGAGAGCAATGTATTCAGCCTTGGTGGAGGAAAGAGCAACCACTTGTTGCTTCCAAGAAGTCCAGCTAATTGCTGCTCCGGCAAAAGTAAACACATAGCCTATTGTTGACCTCCTTGTATCTAAATCTCCAACCATATCAGAATCAGCATATCCACAAATATAAGGGGCCTTACTGTTAAAATATAAAACATGAGAGGAAGTACCTCTCAAGTACCGAAGAGTCCATTGAACTGCTTGCCAATGAGTTTTACTAGGATTACTCATAAAACCACTCACAACTCCCACTGCTTGAGCAATATCCAAACGTGTGCTAACCATGGCGTACATCAAACTCCCAACTACTGAAGAATAAGGAATACCAACCATCTCTTGTTTTTCTTCCTGAGTAGAAGGACACATTTTTTAAGACAATCGAAAATGATCAGCCAATGGAGTGGCAATCGATTTTGCATTTGTCATATTAAATTTCTCTAAAACTTTAAGAATGTATTTTTCTTGAGATAACTTTATTTCTCTCCTATGTCTATCTCAGATTATATCCATCCCAAGAATCCTCTTCGCTGCCCCTAAATCTTTCATGGAAAAATGAAGAGACAAATGTGTCTTCAGCTCATGAATGACTCTCATACTGTTACCAGCAGTCAACATATCATCGACATACAATAGCAAGATCACAAACTCACAAGTCGGAAGCCTTTTGAAGTATACACATGGGTCTGATTCGCAGCGAGTAAAACCTTGCTGAGTCATGAAGTTATCAAACTTTAAATACCATTGACGCAGGGCTTGCTTCAGCCCATAGAGACTCCTCTTTAACTTGCAAACTAAATGCTCCTGCCCCTGTTTTACAAAGTCTTTCGGCTGTTCCATATATAGCTCTTCATCAATGTCCCCATGTAAAAATGTTGTTTTGACATCGAGTTGCTCAAGCTTGAGGTCCCATGCTACTGCCATGCCAAGTACCAAACGAATAGTCTGCATTTTAACCACTGGAGAAAAAATTTCATTAAAGTCCACACCTTTTTGTTGAGCAAATCCCTTCACTACCAATCTGGCCCTGTATCTCTTTCGTCCTCCATCTTCCTCTTTTATACGATATACCCATTTATTTTTCAATGCTTTATGGTTTGGCGGAAGGGGGACCAAATCCCATGTCTGATTCATGTGTAAAGAATCCATTTCATCTCTCATTGCATCCATCAAGAACATTGAATTGACATCGGTACAGGCTTGCTTGAAAGTTTGTGGCTTTGCCTGATTAGAGCACAACAAAAATAACAATTCGTAGTCATCATATTTTCTTGGATGTTTTTTTCTCTCTAGTGGACCTCCTCAACTAAATATTTTGATGTGTGGCATCATTTGAATCCTCTATAATTGGAATGGTAGGCATGTGGCCAACTGTTTGACTTGCCTCATGTGGAGGACACCCTGCCTCCCATCAATTTTCTACCGCGGGTGGGAATTGGAGAGTCGGCGACCTTTGTATGTGACTTGCCGCAGGTTGAAGATTCGGTAGCGTATGCTACTCACTCGGGGCATGCATAGACCCTTCAAAGTGCAGGGGAGGCTCCACACAATGTGCAATTGAGTCCACACAAGTAGTAGTGGAGTCCCCGTGGATTAAAGGAGGTAGCGGGGAATTCCACACAGGGGAGGATGCTTGCGGTAGGGGTGTTGACTACTGGTGGTCCCCCACGTGAGAGGTAATCAGGGGAGCCTGAGGTGTATTGGCATGGGGAGACAAGGGGAAAATGTAATTAGGCATCTGCAGTTGGAAAGTCGTGGGAGGCAGAGCCACCTGCTCTATTCTCTCACTGTGATAGGAGATTGAAGGGGTTGCGGTAGGAATGAGTGGAGGCCCAGTGTAGTTAGATAAAATTGGCAACGTGGAGACTATGGTAGGATGCGTGGTCACGGGAACTAGTATTGGAGTAGTGATTGGGGTGGAATTTATATTGCCTAAAGGCATAACAGCAGTAGAGGGATGGAATGTCACCCGGGGAGTTCTTTGTACCTTATAGCCATTGTCAAACAAATCAAAATTGATGAAATCATTAGAAGTGGACTTCTGATTGTGCAAACATGAGAATGATTTCTCATTAAAGACAACATCTCTGCTCCGTATCACTTTCTTGGTGATTGAATCCCATAGTCGATAGCCAAATTCATCCTCACCATACCCCAAAAATATACATCTTTTGGATTTAAAATCCAATTTTGTTCTCTGCTCCTTATGAATATGAGCATATGCATCGCATCCAAAAACACGCAAATGAGAAAAATAAATTCTCTTACTAGCCCACCTCTCTTCTGGAATGTCAAAATCTAGACGTGACGAAGGGGCTCGATTTATTAAATAAACTGTTGTATTACATGCCTCTGCCCAGAATTCCTTCCCCAAACTAGCATTAGACAACATACACCGAGCTCTCTCCAAAATAGTTTGATTCAACCTCTCAGCCACACCATTTTCTTGAGATGTATACGGGACTATTTTAATCCGTCGAATACTATGATCTGCACAAAATTGATCAAACTCCAAAGAGCAAAACTCACCACCATTGTCTGTTAGTAGACATTTTATTTTTCTTCCAATCTGATTTTCCACCTTAGCCTTAAAGCTTTTAAATTTTGAAAAAACTTCTGATTTCTTATTCAGCATATAAACCCAAACTTTGCGACTGTAATCATCAAGAAATGTGACAAAATAATTAGCACCGCCGATAGAAGTTACCTCCGTAGGACCGAAAACATCGAATGAATGAGCTCTAATGGAGATGATTTCTTCTCATGGCTCGTCCTTATGAAGCTGGTGTGATTTTGCTTGTCGTAAAGGCAATGCTCACACAATTCCAAATCAACTGATTTTAGACCCGGAAGTTGGTCTCTTTGAAGCATAACTTCAAGCCCTGTTTTGCTCATATGATCGAGCCTCTTATGCCAAAGTTCGGCATTGCTATCTGCAACCACCATGGCTGCTCCCACTTCACCATTACACTCTAATGTGTATAAACTTCTAGTTTTCTGCCCTTTTGCTAAAATTAATTGACCTTTGGACACTTTCCAAGAAGCTAAATCAAAACTAACATTGCAACCTTGTGTATATAACTAACTAACAGAAATCGGATTACGCTTAAGTGTAGGAACATACCTAATATCTTTTAAAATCCATTTGCTTCCATTTTTCAGTGACAATAAAATATCCCCTTTGCTGACTATATCACATTCTTTATTATCCCCAAGAAAAACTTTGCCAAACATACCTTCATGTTAATTTGTGAAAGCACTCTGACATGGAGTTGCATGAAATGAGGCACTGGAATCAAGAACCCACGAACTTGAATCCGTGTCACCAGTTGCAAGTACCAAAGCTCCATCAATTGCAGCATTAACACCAGCATTGATAACGTTATTTTGAGCCCTTTTGTAGTTCCAACATTGCTTCTTTGTGTGCCCAGATTTTCTACAAAACTAGCATTTGCCATTTCTTCCTCTTGATTTCGAGTGATGACTCGATTTGCCTCTTCCATTGTTATTAATATTATTTCTTCCTCTCTCACAACTTCTACCTCTATTGCTTGTGCTCACAGCTGTTAGAGCATCACCAGAAGAGGGTTCTTGATGTTTTCTTCGCATGTCTTCACTAAGTAATGTGGCTCCGACTTCATCGAATTTCAGCTTGCTCTTGGCTGGAGTTGAAGTGCTCACAGCCATTACAACTCCTTCCCAGCTGTTTGGAAGTGAGCATAATAATAAGATCGCCTTTATCTCATCATCTAATGTGATGCCAACCGAAATCAGCTGAGTAACTAAAATATTGAACTCATTGAGATGATTCGATATCACTCCTTTCATTTTCAGATTATATAATTTCTTGATGATGAATACTTTGTTCGATGCTAAAGCTATCTCATATAATGAGGATAACTTATTCCACAGCTCTTTCATTGTCGGCTCTGTCGAAACATTGAAGAGCACGTTGTTTGATAAAGATAAGAAAATTGTTGCCTTTGCTTTCTAATCGATCTTCTCCCAATTTTCATCCGACATTGAACCCTTTCCTTTCGTTTTTCCAAGTAATGCGAGTTACAAATCCTGCTTGATAAGCAGAGATTCAAGTACTTTCCATAATCCAAAGTTCTACCTTGAAAACTTTTCAATCTTCCATTTGTCTACTTCATCCATGGCGCATGCAAAACCTCACCGATTTTTAGAAAAAATCGAACGAGCTTAACCAACTCTGATACCAATTTTTAAAAGTAAATTGCAGACCCAAAACTAATTAAAGAACCGAAAACAGAACAGAATATAAAAGATAAAAAATGCACAGATAAGAGACATAGTGTTTATAGTGATTCATCCAGCTATTCTAGATTACGTCCACTTTCAAGCAAGGCAGATATCTCTATTGAAAAAATGTCTGTTACAATGTCCAGCAGCTCTAAGCTATTCTTTATCTATTACATTGTCAAGCATTCTGTCATAACATTATGCGGAAGTCAAGGAGTTAGCAGTTACAGCAGTAGGTAAGTCTTTTGGGCTTCACACAGACTGCCGTAGCCGTTACATGGCAGGGGCAGTTACACATTAGAGGTCTGTCGAGGAGGAGGCGATGCAATAACAGATCCAGCCTTCCAGCCAAACGGGATCCCAGCCGCCATTAAAGAGGAGAAAACAACCTCAACACCTGCAGAGGAGCCAGAAAACTAGAATATAGGTATATTGTGACACTAATATTGAATACTTTGTTCAAGGAGGTATAGTTTGTGGCAAGGAAAATGTTTAATGATAGCATCATCGATTAGCTCTTGTAGAACTATAAGTGTAGGAGATCTTAGCCTAAGCTAAATATAGTTTGTGGTAATCTTCCTCTGGAGTTCACACCATTAGCACTTGGGAGGTTATCAGATTTTATGATTTTGGGGTCCATTATCGAATATCTAACACATACAAGTTACCCAGTATCTTATCAGGCTAGGGAAGATTGCAGCAACTCATTGTTTTTATTGATGTAAGATTTAATTCTTTGTCAATATTTATTGCTTATAGTGGTTTCACATTGTAATTTTAGTTATTTAATACAGGAGCATGAATCTTAGGTTGCATCATTTTGACAAAGAGTCAACGATTAAGAAATGTTTATTTTGCCAAATTCATCGGGACACTCCCAGCCTCATCCCTTTTTTCAATATGACTCAACAAAATTTGATCCCTAATAAATTTATTAAGAATCTTTCAATTTCACCAAAAAAATCAAAAATTCATTTAACATTAATATCTTTTATAATATTTAAACTTCCACTCATTCCTATGTGATCTCCCATCAATACTATACAACTGCCTCTCCAATTTCTGTTGTTTTTATATGCTCCTCTGCCCATTCATTTTCTTCCTTCTCTTTGACTTGCACAGCAGTTCTTGCTTGCATCCATTTCCACTATTCTTTTCTATTTGTACAGCAAATTAATAGTGAGTATTTTCTTCTTGTTGTTCATCCTGAAACTCTGTTCTCTATTTGTCCGGCGTAACAAACCTTTGGTGGTGGTCTTAATTTCCATGCTAAAAACTATCTTTTGTTCCCTTGGGCCACTCCCTCTTGTGCAAAATGCCTTGCCTCACTCATATACTGACACTTTTTATTACTTCGATTTTTAAATTCTTTGATCTTCCACCAAAGTCTTGATCTTCCTCTGAATAAAGGTTAAAGATATACGCCTCTTTTGTCTTCTCCCTTGATTTTCACTCTTTCAATTTGCAACTTTAAGAGCTTTTTTATATTCTCTATCAAAACGAGCAAGTAAAAGTACAAGATGATTAAGTGATGAATGTCTTCATCCCAAGCTTTCAATTTATAGGCATGTGCTAAGAGAATCACAAGTAAAGATAAAACTCACTAGAAGCTTCTTACCATCCTCGTCTTTACTTAATACCCAAGCAATATACATAGTGCACATTAATTCAACTTCTTCAAATCAGTTTGACTTGAAACATATGTCCTAAGCGTTAAATACTTTTATAATAATGAAGTCATTCTACAATCGGTTAAAAATATTATGTATGTTCGTCTACTAAGCCCAATTGACTATATACTTAGTAAACCACAACTCCCTCAATAGACCATATACATAAAATATATTCCTAACATCAAACTATAAAATAGTAAATATTTTAACATTCAAGGTGTGCAACATCACACAGGTCATGCTTTTTCCTCTTCATCATCTTCCCAACTTTCTTTAGCTTTAGGTCCACTAGGTCCCTTCTCACCATAAAGATCTTCAGGAATTTCTTCCTTGAGGAAATCCTCTACAAAATGTCTCAGTATAGAAGGCAGGACCTTCAATACTCTATCTATCTCAGCTGCTGTATCATAAACAACATTAGGTCCCCAATCCCTCATATATTGCAACCATGGAGGCTCTTGCAGAGGTTGAGGCTGCATGTAATGTGCTGAAATAATTTCAAATTTCATACTTGTGTCTAAAAAAAACTTGCTTCTCTTTGCATCATTCCTTAGACCAATTTGAAGCTCTGTATCCCCTTCAAGGAAGTCCCCTTCTTTAGGATAATTTGAATGGCCATCCTTGCTAGAATAGATGATTGCTCTATCAGTACCTCCTTCAATGTATTCCAGCTCCGAGGTGTCCAACCATTGCCCACTGCTATGCTGTGACAGATAAACTCTCCATAACTTGCCTGTGAGGTTATTGATCCTAAGAGTAAAATGTTCCCAATCACCCACATGCTCCCCTATTTTACCCAGACTTATATTCAACAGCCTCACCTTGAGGGTCCTAGGACCATTAAAAGGATAAAATATCCACATTGCTATGTCACTACATATCCCTCCCAACATGGGCTTAATGTGCACATAGGCCTCAGCACTCTGTAGATCTCCATGTTTCACCTTTGAAGCAGCTGCACCATCCTTTGGCAAATCCAACCAGTATCTCCCATCATCTGGGTCACCTCCCTGGGGAAGATTTGAGCCATTTGCCTCTATGGGTTGGGGAAGATCTGAATCCTTGATGTACAAGAGTGCCCCATTCTGGAAAAACCAGTTCACTGATGAAGGCATGTACTTTTCATCTGGATGGAAGAAGACAGTAGGTCCATACTTGTGCACCAATTCATTAATTTGCTCTACATTTGGCATGGCACTGAACTTTTCAAGATTAGAGTTCTTGAGACAGGCAATAGGTAGAGGATCATTAGGGGTCAATGCCAGCCCACCATTTTGGCAGTAGAATGCACCCACATATGTCCCTGCAGCTTTTGTCCCTCTAATTTTAGGCCTTACATTCCAAGCACTGAATGATGTGTTGCTCCAAATGGGTCCCTCTATTTGGCAGGTGTCTGTAAGGTCAGAGCGAACACACATCACCAAGTCTTTTGTGGTGGGCTTTGCAGGAGTGTTTGTGATAACACACCCAAGAGCTTTGTATCCCTCTGGCGCTTCAGGAACCCAAAAATATGCTTGCCCTTCATTGCTACTCCAAATCAAATTGTAGTCTGAAGGCTCCTGCAATGGTGGACCTGCTGATATGATCCCCCCATTTCTATCTTGTGTAGCACTAATTAGAAGGAAAGGTGAGTTAAGGGGCTGTTCAGCATTAGGACACCCATAATGGCCAAGGATGAAAAAGCCCTCTGGAATTTGCAGGGGCTTGTAAAAGGTGGCTCCTTTGTTGTCAGGGGTGCTCCATACTTTCTCCATGGCAGACACTTGGACTGCTTCAATTTCCCCAAACAAGATCTTTCCTCCCCCAAAGCCTTCCATTTTTTTTTTGTGTTTGTGAAGAAGAAAACAACTTAAAACTACTAGTAAAGGTGTACAAATATAGCTGCTTGGAAATGTTGACATGGAGTTTCTTCTATGAATATTCTGGGTATCTATTTCACCGAAGTAGTTTGGATATTATTTCAGCCTCATTTCTAACATCATCATGACTGTGATCATTTCAAATTCCTGTAGATGGTAGAATGGTAGATGACAGAATAAAAGAATATACCATATCTTTTATCAATTTTATTCAATCAATAGAATTATAACCGACTATCACACTTCACCATATCTAAATAAAAAGATCAAAATGTATTTGAAAGCCTGGTGATAAAGGTGTGATAAAATGATTGATCAAAATGTATTTGAAAGCCTGGTGTTAAAGATGTAATAAAATGATTGAGGGACAGCTTGAGAGGAGTGGTCACTTGTGTGAGATTGGTGAGTGGGGATTCGTCGTTTAGTGTTGGAGAAGAGTTTGGAAAATTTAGCTTTGTTCAATGTGACAGGTTGAGCTCTCAGTGAAGACTGCGGTTTGAATGATCTTTTATATCCCATGGCTCGTATGTTACTGCAAGTTTTCGCCTTTTACATATTGGGAAAGCAACTGGTAACCAATATTGCCCAGCATTTGAATGATTATATGTGATATTCGATGAACTGTCCACTTATTTATTTTTATCAAACGTTTATTAAATGTTTTATAAATATTGTAAATGGTCAGAATAATATCATGTGGTAAAGAGGTAAGGTCTATTTCCATTTCAATTATTTTAATTATTTTGTATTCTCTAATAATCTAGTTTTATATATAGAGTGGGAGGAGAGACATCTCAAGTCCTTATAGATTATCAAGTTGTAGGAAGTTCTATGATTTTAAGAGGTGAAATAATTAGAATATACAATTAAGAAACAAATTTGACATGTTTGATGAATGTGTGGAATGTAATGAAATGTTTGACTTTTAAATCAATGGAAATGATCTTAAACTATGTAAAAGGAATATCCAAGCTAGGTTAACTAAAGCGTGTTGTACCCTAGAATTTTAATGATTGTCCTTAAAGCGAAAGTATAACATAGTTTAGTGAACAAACATTTGAGGAGATAGACCATTGAGGCTCAATCCATGTGGTTAGTAGATAGTATTTAAATATATAATCTAAAATATTCATTTATCTTGAGCTCTCTATCTATGTGTCTCTCTATCTCTCTATCTCTCTTCTAGGCTTGTCTATCTAAAATTATGTATAGGAAGCCTATCCTTTTACTACAAATAAGTTTAAATTATGATAAGCTTTGGCATAGCAATTATAGTGGGTCATATTATGTTCATGTTGAATAGATGATTTAAATTCTAAAAATGGAGACATACTAGTATTAATTAAAAAAAAAATTCATCCTTCTAAACATGTGTGTTGATTATAGTTGGTCTTATGTCAAACTCTACATGATGATGGGTTTGGGTACCAATATTTTGAAATTTAGATTTTTTTGATGTTATCAAGACTTTAACTCTCTATCTAACATAAACTTTCTTTGCCAAGGTCATGACCTTGAACACATCAGATGAATAAGAATAATGATAATAGAACAAAGATATTGATTCTACATTCAAATGTCTAGAAATTGAAGCTGACATTCTATCTATCCAAGTTGGTTAGCATTGTGATGCATTAGCATCCTTGGGTGTAGAAACAATCTCATATCACCCAAAACTATTTTCTTTTTATTTATAATTTTACATTTCTTCAACAACATTCTAGTCAAATCCTACCTCAATTTACTTGACTTGCTTATTTTACTTGTTTCACATTGAGCCTAAAATATTGCATCCAAATTTGAGGGTGTTTTAATCACAAAATATGTATAATTTAATATTTGACTTACTAACAAACAAAACAAAATATCATTTTGTTTCATCATTTGACCCTTATGACACCTTTCTAAAGTGTACACAAATCTTTTGATATGAACCACATTGAGAATCAATTATTTATCATGCAACAACCGTCTCCTTCAATCCTCTTACTAGACCACTTAGTGTGTGTCCATTATGGGTTCGTCTTCCTAATCACCCACTTCAATTTTGGGAGAATTCTTGTTTTGGGGCTATCAACAACTCTATAGGTCATTTCTTAAAGGTGGATGATGCCACAGTCTCCATGGATCTTTGTCTTTACATACATACTAGCAGATATTTAAATCTCCTTACCTCTTCCTAGGGATGTGGTTCTCATGGTTGGGGATAGGCTATGGACTCAATCGTTAAATTATGAGGGTCTTCCCTTTTGATGTCGTCAATGCTTCTCTACAAGTCACTTGGCCACAAATTGTTATCTCTTGCACTGTAAAGGTGTTGCCACTTGGTCTAAGGACACTCATGGTGATCACCTGTTCGTCTTGGCATTTGATTCTTTCTTTGATGACTCTTCATAGGCTAATTATGTCTCCTCCTAGTATGATGTTTTTGTTGCTTATTTGACTCTGGCCTCCTCTGGCCCTATGGATCCTACTCCATCTCTTGTTGTTGGTACGACTTCCTCTGCCCATCTGGACCCTTCTCTGTCTATTGTTCATGTTCTACTCCAACCTTTGACAAATGACGTGCAACCTTGTCAGCACCCTGCCCCTTGCGTTGACAATCTCACGAAGAGGATTTCCCCACTTGGTCCCCCTTGTAGGGGGGATCCTAATGATAGTAGTGCCTCGACAATTGTCCATCGACATAGGAAAGATTTTTCTTCCTCATATTCTCATTCTCTTCTCCATGTTGTGGGTAAATTGTCTACCCACTCTTGATGTGGGTTACTAGCTATTATGCTAGTGTGTTGTAAATGGTTTGTTTTGGCCTATACTGTTTGAGGCCTATTCTTGAGCAAGTTGTAAATGACCTTTTTGGTCTATCTTTGAAAGGGCCAACACCCTTGTTTTCCTGTTGATTATATCAAAAGCATTTATTCTTTAAAATTATTTCACATGTTCCACTAACTCCATGTTATATTTAGTATTAAGCTTTGTAACATTTTATGGCTTATCAAGATCACTCCTAAGACTATGAAATGCTATATAAAAATTCTTCATCATCATATGGATCGAGTTATTTCTACTTAGATAATTATTTTTAGGATTTTAGCTCAACATTTCATTACTCAATATCATTTAAACTCTATATTCACACATAATTGTCCCCATTTGTAATTAAATTATGGAGGCATAACATGTTGGATTCCTATTGTAGTAGGTTGTAATTCATTCATGATTGTATATGGATAAGAGTTTCATTATTGTTTTATTGTTTAATTAAAATTTTATTATATAGTTTCTTATTGGTCGTATAATTAGATATTTGTTCATTTAATCCTTCATGTGTATCATTGCATCAACTAGTATTAAGATATAAAATTAGTATCTTAATCACTTTTCTTGCAAACCTATAACAAAATTAAGGTCTTTATATAAATAAATCACTAATTATTAGGGAGTTTATAGGATTAATTATGGACACAATGCCGATCTGGGGACGTTTACATCAAATCTTAGTAAAAGATGCCTCCCCAAAGAGCTCAAGTTATTGGTAGTATTGCTGAGAAAATGAAAGAAATATTATAGATGTACAACATCACCTTGCCGACAATAGGTTATGCTCTTTCCTCTTCGTCACCTTCCCAACTTCCTTTAGCTTTGGGTCCACTAGGTCCTTTCTCACCATAAAGTTCTTCAGGAATTTCTTTATTGAGGAAATCCTCTACAGAATGTCTCAGTTTAGAGGGTAGGATCTTCAATGCTCTGTCTAGCTCAGCTCTTGTATCATAAACAACAGTAGGTCCCCAGTTTCTCATATATTGCAGCCATGGAGGCTCTTGCAGAGGTTGAGGCTGAATGTATTCTGCTGATATGATCTCAAATTTTATACTTGTGTCTAAAAAATACTTGCTTCTCTTTGCATCATTCCTCAGACCAATTTGAAGCTTTGTATTCCCTTGAAGGAAGTCCCCTTCTTTAGGATAACTTGCATGGCCATCCTTGCTAGAATAGATGACTGCTCTATCACTACTTCCTTCAATGTATTCCAGCTCTGAAGTGTCCAACCATTGCCCACTGCTGTGCTGTGACAGATAAACTCTCCATAACTTGCCTGTGAGGTTATTGATCCTAAGAGTAAAATGCTCCCAATCACCCACATGCTCCCCTATTTTACCCAGACTTATGTTATGAAAAACCTGTACCTTGAGGGTCCTAGGACCATTGAAAGGATAAAATAACCACATTGCTATGTCACTACATGTACCTCCCAACATGGGCTTAATGTGCACATAGGCCTCAGCACTCTGTAGATCTCCCTGTTTTACCCTTGAAGCAGCTGCACCATCCTTTGGCAAATCCAACCAGTAGCTCCCATCATTTGGGTCACCTCCCTGAGGAAGATTTGAGCCATTTGTCTCTATGGGTTGGGGAAGATTTGAATCCTTGGTGTACAAGAGTGCCCCATTCTGGAAAAACCAGTTCACTGATGAAGGCATGTATTTTTCATCTGGATGGAAGAAGACAGTAGGTCCATACTTGTGCACCAGTTCATTGATTTGCTCCACATTTGGCATGGCACTGAACTTTTCAAGATAAGAATTCTTGAGGCAGGCAATAGGTAGAGGATCATTAGGGGTCAATGCCATTCCACCAGTTTGGCAGTAGAATGCACCCACATAGGCCCCTACATAGGCCCCTGCAGCTTTTGTCCCTCTAACATTAGGCCTTACATTCCAAGCACTGAATGATTTGTTGCTCCAAATGGGTTCCTCTATTTGGCAGGGGTTTGTAAGATCAGAGCGAACACACATGACCAAGTCCTCTGAGGTGGGCTTTTCAGGAGTGTTTGTAACAACACACCCAAGAGCTTTGTATCCCTCTGGGGCTTCAGGAATCCAAAAATAAGCTTGCCCTTCATTGCTACTCCAAACCATATTGTAGTCTGAAGGCTCCTGCAATGGTGGAGCTGCTGATATGATCCCCTCACTTCTATTTTGTGCAACACCAACTAGAAGGAATGGTGAGTTAAGGGATTGTTGAGCTTTAGGACACCCATGATGGCCAAGGATGAAAAAGCCCTCTGGAATTTGCAGGGGCTTGTAAAAGGTGGCTCCTTTGGTGTCAGGGGAGCTCCATACTTTCTCCATGGCAGACACTTGGACTGCTTCAATTTCTCCAAACGAGATCTTTCCTCCCCCAAAACCTTCCATTTTTCTTTCTGTGAAGAAGAAAACATGTTTCAAGTACTAGGAAAGGTGTATAAATATAGCTGCTTGAAAGTCTTGACATGGAGTTTTTTCTACGAATATCCTGTTTTTCTTCCCTGAAAAAGTATGAATTGGCGTGCAGATAACTCCTTACCATACGTCAAAATTTGGGCTTGGTAGATTATTTACTTCGCTGCGTCAGCTCTTCAAAGTCGTCTTCTATTAGGCATCATTGCAATTGCTCTGGTTTTGATCAATAAGAGTAGGATAAGTATGTTTTTGATATAAACAAGCATTCATGAAATTATTTTGCAATTTAATATGGGAGTAAAAGTTTATCCACATATTTCTTTGGATAAGATTGAAGTAGTGAGAGATTTTTATTAAAATCTTTTGTGACATGATTTCAATCTTAAGATTGAAGAATTGAGAAATTTTTATTTCATTAAAGTTATTTGTGACATGATTTCAATTTTAAGATTGAAGAACTGAGGGGTATCCATTCTATTAAAGTCGTCTCCGATATAATCCCAACATCATCTCTTACATCATATTTATGACCATTTCAAATTTTGATAGATGACAGAATAAAAAATATACCATCATCTTCACAAATTTGAACTACAAATCTTCCATATCATTAATTATATGACTATAACACCTAACAATATTTAAATAAATTAATCAAATACATCTTGAAAATAGTTGAAAGTCTGGTGATGATGGGATAATGAAATGATTGAGGGATAGCTTAAGAGAAATGGTGACTTGTGTGGGATTGGTGAGCGTGAATTACAATTCTTATTCATTCCACAAAGAAGCAACCGTTGTAAACTTTTAACTGAAAGGCTTGTTTCTTTTGTCTTTTGTTTTATATTTTAACGCTGGTGGGGTGGGGATTCATTTTTAGGTTAGTGTTGGAGAAGGGTTTGGAATGTTAAATGTGAGATGTTGAGCTGCGAGTGAAGACTGCGGTTTGAAGAATCCCATGGCTTGTATGTTACTGCAAGTTCCTCATTCGCCTTTTATATATTCGAGAAAGCAACTGGTAACCAATCTTGCCCAGCATTTTGAATGATTATATGTAATATTCGATGAATTGTCAATTTATTAGTATTTGTCCATAGCAAGTATTATTGCGTTATTGGATTTCTTTATTATGATTAAAATCAATTTTTTGCATCAATTATAATTTAGTATTTTCTTATTTTGTTAAAAATAACACATATTCTATAGTCTAAATGTAAATTTTTTAAGTTTATAATTTGTAAAATATATTTTTTGATGATATGATTGGCTAATACATTTGAGGTCTTATAGCCACTTTTTTAGAAATAAAGAGCATGAATAACTTTTTATTTATTATTTTTTAATTATTGAATATTTTACAGTTTTTAAAAATTTTAATTGATTTTGTTTAATTTTTTTTACAATTTTTTTTACCAAAAGTCTAATGTGTAATTTGTATCATATTATATTAAAATAATATTGAATATTTTTTGAATTTATATTAATATATATTATATAAATTTAGATTTAATAGAATAACATTATAATATTGCTGAAAAATAGTTATTTGGCTTAAATATTTAATATTAAAATTAATTATAAGTAGAACTATTTTATAATTTAAATTAATTACAATTTATATTTTATAATTATTTATAAAATTAAAAAATATTATTAGAACTATAATTATAATAATTTTATAATTATTTATAATTAAATAATTACTTTAAATATAAATTAAAATTAAAATTAAACTTAGTTATAAATTATTATAATTAAAAATTCACTTTACATATAAATCAAAATTAAAATTAAATTTATTTATAAAATTAAAGGCAAATACTTGGCCACTACATGGCACTTGTTTATTTAATGATAAGTGTTATAAAATTGATATAAAAATGTATGGAAATACAAATATAAAATTGTATATATATATGGATGGTGTTATCTAAAATGTCTCATAAATGTCAATGGGCTCTTGGTCTACTAGTGAAGTTGAAGTTGAATGGTTCTAAATGAACAAAACAAATTGACTTTTACACTTTGTTTTCACTATTCTAAGTAAAATGAAAATCAATAAGTTTCTTTTCACTATTCTAAGCAATTGGAAATCAATAAGTATTGATTGGGAAGTAAGTGTGTGCATAATTAGCATGTGCTCAAGAGTGTTTTCCAAATGTTGTTTTTATATATATATTTTTGAATGTGGAAAATGTTACTAGGCAAGTTCCTCCAAATTATTAATTTTAAAATAGGGACATTTACTTGAGAATATAGAGAACTCATAACTTGCATCACTTATTGAGCTACATATATTCTAGTGATAGTTAGAAATTTGTATTGGGATTTAATCTACATCTCATGCATGTAACATATATGTTCTACATAAATAATTTTTAAATAAATAATGAAAATTTGACATTTTTTAGAATACTTTTTATTTTTTAATTTAAATTTAATTTTTTATTATATATTATAATCTTTAATGTGAATTATGGTAATTGAACATTTGGAATTATAATATTAAGGTCTTTTCATGTACTTCTAAAATGTTATTGAATGTGAACTCGAATACCAACAAACATTGTAGAAAAAAAAAAATATAATGTTTTCTAATCTTGCTTTCCTTTATATGTATCCAATAGTGCTGCAACATTTGGACAATTCTTCCCACTCTTCCAGGTGAGTTGCACCATAGAGGCAGATTTTGGAATTGCACTATATATTCAATCATTTTATTAAAAATTGTGAAAATTTTGAAATATTCTCTATATCAAATATTTCCACATCATAATATATAACTTATTTAAATCTCATAATTACTCCTAGTTTAATTATTTAAATCAAATAATTCACACAAACAAAAACACTTGACTCCTAAAATCTGAAAATCAACTAACTCCATAACAAGCAAACACCAAGGAAGGGTTCACGAATTCACATCATAGTGACACATTCGGATAGGAAACTCAATCAGAAACTTGTTCCTTAATTTAGGACAATATTGGCTTGGGTTGGAGTTTGGACCTGTGTGTTATCTCCCCTCTCTTACCATTTGAGATATTGTGATAGGGCACACTCATCCTGACAATTTAGGGAAGTCGATGCTCAATACCTAAAATCTTGCATAAAAGACAAGCATGTACATACATGTATAGACATATAATAGACAATGGCAAGGATCGGTCGATCATGTGGATCTCGCAAGCAAGTAACTACGACTCCGTCCCTCAACCACAATCCAAAGGTTCATATTTAATTAAATTAAAAATCTAATTATTACTGAAATAATTAACGCACACATAAAAGTGGCCTAAAAGAGTTTGGCAAAGATAATTGAAAAATAAACTATGAGGGGGGGGCACTACAATATGTATGCATGAGAATCCGCATCTCACAATTACAAATTTTCAAATCACAAAAGGTCAAGAGAAACCCATGGAATTGTTTGTTCCTTTGTATCAAAAGGCTAGCTCAGCTATTACTGCTTCTTTACATGAAATTGCCTCTATCACAAAGGAGCTTATGGTTCAGGACAAACCAATTAAAATTGCTTTGAAATATTTAGATCTCAAAGTTAAGGGGCTTTCTCAGGAGCATTTGGAAAAGATAGAAAAGAACATATTGGAGTCACTTGCATCCACCATGATTGAGGAAATAGCCATTGAGGAGGGAGTTTGTGCACTATCAGAAGAGTGTCCTGTTGGAAATATAGATGGAGTAACTGAGAGGGGGGGTGAATCAGTTAACCACAAAAATATTACCACAGATCCCTTAGATGTCTTAATAATTCATTTACTGCTGTCACTCAGTAATCATACAGAGAAATGCTGAAACTCGGTTATTGCAGTGAGTATTAATTATAACTGTTCTTAAGTATTCATCAGTGATTAACATGCATGCATAAAGAAAATAACATGAACACAAGAGACACCAGATTTAACATGGAAACCCAATATGGGAAAAACCACCAATGTAACTAGTTACTATTTTTCACTCTTCTGAAGTGAGCCCTATTAGGAGCCAACCTAGTTAAAGGTTACAAAACACACTGTTAGGTGTGACCTTGTTAGATGATTTAATCACCCTGTTAGGAGTGGCCTTGTAAGAGGTCTTTGAAACAATTCAATAGAACTATCACCTTGTTAGAGGATTTACAAAATGACTGTTAAACCAACTCTGTTAAGAGATTTTGAAATAACTGCTACAATGGTAAGAAAGTAACAATGAAGTGACCTGAATAAGATGCAACTGAATTGTTGATTACAGATCTCTGTTCTTCTTCACTAAATCCTTCCTGATCAAATATATCTTTGCTGCTCCTCAAGGATATCTAATCATCCTTCAAAAATTCGCACACACCTTCCTTCAAAATGATTTTCACATTATTCTCTTTTCTTCACACCTTTTAATTCACCACTTGACCTTCTATATATATACCATTTAGATTGTCAAGTCGGCACTAATAATCATTACAAACATTAACACTCATTACAACAGTCGGCTTGAATAAACAAACTTTATTCCTCAAATTAACAAAATTCTTTACTGGGCTGACTTTGCTCGGTAAACACTAATCCAAAAAGAATTCCTTTAGTGACTGAGAGATCTCGGTAATCACAGAAAATTGCCTTGTTGACCGACTGAGCTCGGTAGACACTGGGAACTGCTTTGCTGACCGACTAAGCTGGGTAAACACTAGGAACTGCTTTGCTGACCGACTAAGCTTTAATCACTAGGAACTGCTTTGCTGACCGACTGAGCTTGATAATTGATATGACATTTGTGTGACATCAAAGACAACACACAATTAATCCAACAATCTCCTTCAGATAATTGTATCCAACATGTCCCTGTCAAGATTGCCAGATAATGCAGAATGGCAATATGCCTATAAGTGTAGGGTAGATTGCTAAGGGGGATTTCCTAAATACTACAAAGCTTAGTAGAGATGAGTTGTTCCCAGAAACTCAAACAATTTCTCAAGACATGATTAGGTGTGTTTATTCTATGGTTTGTAAGGAAGTTGGTGGGAGTCAGGATTCTAATGAACTAATAATGGATGTGATAGATAATGCTGATGGGGTGCTAGAATCACAATCTAAAAAGATTTTGGGTAAAGATGAGCGGAGTTGTGCATTGCTAGTGAGGGATGATGACAACATGGATAACTTTAATGATTTGGGTCCTACTATTTTGCAAAAGCTAGATTGTTGAAAAGGTTCAACTGGAGATAGTTCAGACAGGTTAGAATCTAAAGACCAAATGATTTCAATTGATTCTAGGGCTGGAATTTTTTTTTTTGATCCTTCTCAAACATTGTCTATTATGCAGTCTCCTACTAGTGCTGAGCGTGGGATGAAAAACTTGAAGCCCAGAGGGAGGAAACCAAAAAGTGCTAAAACAAAAGAAGAGGTGGTTGAAGGTCTTCAAAGTACTCTTTATGAGAAATTATTGTCAGTAAAAAGAATGATAAGGAGAACTAAGGGTTCTCCTTGTCAGCAATGAAGATTCTATCTTGGAATGTCATAGGAATTAATGCCTCTGACAAGAGACATAGAGCCAAGTTAGCGCTTGATTCTTCTCATGCAGATGTAGTGCTTTTACAGGAGACTAAGTTGTCACAAGTTACTTTCTCAAAAACTATGGATAAGTGGGTGCATTGGAAGGTTGTTCATAGTCCAGGAGTGGGTGCCTCCGGTGGATTAGTAGTATTATGGAACCCTAATGCCATTCAAGGATAATGTATTCAATAGGATACTAATTTTCAATTGATTAAGTTTTCATGGTTTGATTCAGTTTTCTTTCTTATTAATGTGTATGGGCCAACTTCAACCCAAGATAAGAATCATTTGTGGGATGCACTTACACATACTATCCAACATCAGGATGATCACCATTTTATCTTGGTAGGGGATTTTAATGCAATTCTTAACTCATCTGAGAAATGTGGGGGTATAGCACCACCCATTAAGACAATGTAGGACTTTGTGGCTTTTGTTTCAGATAACAATTTACAAGATGTGGTGCCTAAAAATGGATCTTACACTTGGACAAACAAGAGAGTTGGTTTTTTGTAGATTGCAAAAATATTATATCATTTTCTTGTTTATTAACTGTGGAGCTTAAAGGGTGTGTCTTTTGAGTTGGATATTCTTACCATTTCAAAATCTAATCATTTTCCTATCACATTGAATTTTAGTAAGGGATCCAGTGTGCCAGGGTGTAATCATAATTCTTCATTTAAATTTGAACGAATCTGGTTTAGGCATCCTCACTTTCATTTGTTTCTTAGGCAATGGTGGGTGAGTGCTCCAAAAGTGCATGGTACAAAGATGTTTCAGTTTGCAGCCAAGCTTAAGAATATGAAGATTCAACTTAGAGAATGGAACTCAAACATCTTTAGAAATATTTTCCATGAGAAGGAGAGAGTTCAAAAATAGCCATCAGATGTTAATGAATGTACTATTCAACATGGATTGTCTACAAAGTTTTATTTGAAGCAAAAGAAATTTCAAGAAGAATGGGTTGAACTATGTTGTTGGGAAGAAGAGTTTTGGAGGCAAAAATCTAGGGAGTTATGGCTTAGAGAAGAGGATAAAAAAATTCTTACTTTCATGCTTCTACAAAGAAAAAATAGGCAGCTCATACAATATTCTCGATTGTAGATAGTTATATGGTAATTTCATATTAGATATTGAGGGCATTCAGGCAGAAGGGGTTAGGTTCTTCCAAAATTTATTGTCTACATCTTCTTCTTCTTTGGGTTTGGAGGATAGGGTGGAAGAATTATTGGAGACAATATCATGTCTAATATCATATTAGGATAACAAAACATGAATGACTCCTTTTATGACCTTAGAACTGCGTAAGGTAGTATTTTCATTTCCTGCTAATAAAGCTCTAGGGCTGAATGGCTTTACTGTTGGAGATTTGCTAGCAAGCCAGTATTGACTGTATTTTTGTAATTGATGAAAACATATTGTAAGTATCATGCGTGGAAGACTTATGCAGTATGCTTCTAGTATATACAACATGAACATGTTATCAGCATGATATCATGGACGTAGAGCTTAACTGTTAGTACAAATAGTTATATAGCAGCTTGTGTTAGCAGTGTTCCTGACAGAGTTACATGCAGTGTTCTGTGAATAATTGTCTATACAGTTATCATGGAGCCTTGTGCATTTGGATATGTGATGGAGACATGTTAGTGATGTTACATTCATGGACGCAAAGTTTGATGATCAGTAGAAGTAAAATTATGCAATTGCTATTCACCAGTAGCAGTTTCCTATGGTTATTTAGAAAAGACGACAAAGATTATATTGGTTCAGGAGTTGTGCCTATCATTTCAGTATGCACCCTTGGATTAGTGCTTGGAGAAGAGTTAGTAATGTTTGATTAAGAGCGCATGATGTAATTCAGCTTGAGGAGAAAGTTTTAGTCACTTTGGTAGAGTCGACAATGTGTAGTGTGCGTCTACATTTATTAATATTGGACAAGTCCCAGAATGTGTTGCGTGCTTAGTAGAGCTGACATAATTATTATTGGAGTATGTTATGGTTTCTCTAATATGATTTCAAGGTGGTTCTAATAGGCCGACTTGATTATGTCATTTAGTGGAAAGATATTTATAGGCAGTCATTTGTGATTGCTAAGGCATGGTTCAAAGTTGATTGTGAAGAGAAGAGCAGAGTGCACAAAGTGTTGAGCCATCAGTAGAAGGTATATGTGACCAAGTATTTGTGCTATACATTGGAACTGATCCAGATAGTAGGTCAAAGCATAGTTCACCAAGATCTAGCTATAATGTGTATCTATTATTCAGAAGGTTGTAGCCTTCACTCATTTGAGCGGAGTGCTCTCAGATAGTGCATCCTCACCCCTAACAGGGTTAATTGTAAAAGACTCCTAACAAGGTCCGACCCTTAACCAAGTCACTATATTAAATGCATTGTAAAGACAACTCCTAATAGGGTTAAGGATCTTCTAACAAGGATCATAATACACTAGTGCAGATCATTAGTGGGTGTCAATTCCCATCGGAGTTTTTACCTATTTGGGTTTCCTCGTAACCAGAATATTAGTGTTGTGTTCAAGTTTTCTTTCATTGTGTTTATGCTTTATGTTTAAGTCTACTTAATTGGATAAAGAATTGAAACTAGTAGATAACTGATTCACCCCCCCCCCCCCCCCTCTTAGTTATCTCTTGGGACTATTCCTAACAATTGGTATTAGAGCCAAGTACCTCAGAGATAAAGTTTAACAGCTTGAGGTTGATTAGATGGCATTCTTTAGAAAAGAAAGTCCTAAGTTTGATGGAGAGAATTATCTCGACTAGAAGAACAAGATGGTGACACATTTACAATGCATTGCTTTTGAAGTTTTTGATGTAACTATCAAAGAAGTCAAGATCCCTACTTTAGCAGACCTTGCAAAAGATGATGCTACTAAAAAGCACAAGGAATTGTTTCATCAGAATGCAATAGCCAAAGAGGCCCTTATTAGCACCCTATCTAATAGTGAGTTTTTAAAGATAAAGAAAGTAGATACAGCCCACAAGATATGGAAGCACCTAGAAGACATATTTGAAGGAGATAAACAAGAAAAGGATGCACACAAAAAAACTTGGAAGAAAAGATACAATGCATTAGAGATGCTACCTGAAGAGAACATCAGAGCTTACAACCAAAAAATTAATGAAGCAGTTGTAGGAATCAGGAACAATGGTGGAGAGATCTTGGAAAAAGACATTATGGATAAATTGATGACCACTCTCACAACAGAGTATGAAAACAAGATCAACATCCTTGATGAGACCATGCAACTTACATCAAATTTCAAAAGAGAGACCTTGATCAGCAAAATTTCAGCTTTTGAGATTTCAAGATTGAAGATAGAACCTAAAAGTGAGATAGCCTTCAAAGCATCAGTCCATGGTAAGAAATATGCAAGCACTTCTAGTAATTTTTATGACGATGATGAAGAGAAAACACTAGATGATTTCATTTCTATGATTGCTAAAAGAGAAAAGAAAGGAAAAGGGAAATATGAAGGTCAATTTCCATTTAAATGATTTTCATGTAATAAGATTGGCCACTTTGCATCTAAGTGTCCTACAAGAGTTAAAAGGTACCAAAATAACTACAAGCCTAAGTATACAAAGGAATACTATTATGCTAGAGATGGAGTATCAGATGAAGAATCAACAAAAGAAGAAATTGGATTCATTTCTCTTGAAGATGAAAAGGATTCACAATAATTAGCTCTGATTTCACAAGCTGACATCAGGATGGATTGGATCACTGATAGTGGTTTCTCACATCACATGATAGGAGACAAAGATAGATTTGTTCATTTAGATAGATACAAAGGAGACATGGTTAGATTTGGAGATAACACTCCAAAACCCATAATTGGTAGAGGAGCCATCACCTTGGATGGAAAGAATAGCACTAATGATGTTCTTTATGTTGATGGTTTGAAACATAACCTACTAAGTGTTGGGCAGTTACTTGACAAAGGTTACATATTGGAATTCAATGGAAACAAGTGCATCATTAACAACAAAGAAGGAGAAATGATTGCATCAGGATCAAAAACTAAAGGTAATGTTTTTCAGCTTAATCTAGAAGAAAGTTGTTTTTTTGCTAAAGTAGATGATAGTTGGTTATGGCACAAAAGACTATGTCATATCAATTTTGATAACATAGTAAAGATTAGTAATGTTAAGATAGTAAGAGACCTACCTAGCATAGCAAAGACCATTGATACTATATGCATGGAATGTGTAATGGGAAAGCATGTGAGGAATTCATTCAGGAGCAAGCATAACTCAACAAAGAACAAGTTGTATCTGATTCATATAGACCTTTGTGGACCAACTCAAACAAGATCATACTATGGTGAAAGGTATTTAATTTTGCTTGTAGATGACTATTCTAGAATGATGTGGGTTACGTTCTTGAAAGATAAGTTAGAAGCATTTGAGAAGTCCAAATATTCAAAGCTAAGGTTGAGAATGAATCTGGACTAAAGATAAAGTGTCTAAGATTGGATAGAGGAGGAGAATTCACCTTTGACAGATTCTATGAGTACTGCGAAGAACATGGCATAAAAAGATAGTTAAGTGCTCCTCGAACCCCTCAGCAGAATGGGATTATAGAGAGAAGGAATAGGATCATCCTTGACATAGCGTGCACCATCATGATTGAAGGAAAAGTTGCACACACGTATTGGAGAGATGTGGTCAATACAACAGTCTACACCATCAATAGAATACAATTGCGACCAGGTGCGAACAAGACACCTTATTTTCTATGGTTTGGTAATGTTCCCACAATAAAATACTTTAGAATCTTTGGAAGCAAGTCCTACATCAAGAGGGATGAAGCAGTAGGAAATTTTGATCCAAGAAGTGATGAAGGTATTTTCCTTGGTTACTCTACTAAAAGCAAAGCTTATAGATGTTTCAATTTAAGATTGAAGAAGATCATTGAAAGTGCTCATGTTAATATTGATGAAAAGTTTATGGTTCAAGAAAGATATCATGATTACTGACCTATGATTGAAGAAGAACCCAGACCCTCCACTAGTGAGACATTTGTTGAAGAAATGTTTGACGGTATTGATGTTTTATTTAATGACCCTTGAGACAAGTGAAGAAGAAACTCCAAAGGTAGATGAGACAATATCACCTAAAGCTCCAAATTTTACATCTAGATATCATTCTCAGAATGACATCATTGGAGATTAGAGTGAAAAAGTCACAACAAGATCAAAAGTAAATAGTTCTGCAAGCAATGAGGCGGTATGTTTACTATCTCAGATTGAAACCTTAAGTGTTGAAGATGCATGCAATGATTTAGATTGGCATGATGCTATGAAAGAAGAACTAGATTAGATTATCAAGAATGATACTTGGGAACTGGTCCCAAGACCTAGTGATAAGAATGCGATTGGAACAAAATGGATATTCAGAAATAAGATGAATGAAGATGGTACAATAGTAAGAAATAAAGAAAGATTAGTATGTAAGGGATATGCGCAAAGAGAAGGTATTGATTATTCAGACACATTTGTACCAGTGAGCAGATTAGAATCTATTAAGTTGTTTCTAGCCTATGCAACATTCAAAAACTTCAAATTTTATCAGATGGATGTTAAGTCAACATTCTTGAATGGAGAGCTAAAAGAAGAAGTATACATTGAGAAGCCAGAAGGATTCACCCTATCAGACAGGCCTGATATGGTATGCAGATTGAAGAAAGCCCTCTATGGACTTAACCAAGCCCCTAGAGCTTGGTATGAAAGACTTGATGGATATCTAACAAAAATTAGATTCAAGAAAGGAGCAGTAGATTGTAATCTATTCATAAGGGAGACATCTGAAGGACTACTACTTGTATCTATATTTTTTGATGACATTATCTTTGGAGGTAATGACAAACTAAGTGCTGAATTTTCTAAGGAGATGTAGAGTGAATTTGAGATGAGCATGATTGGACCTATCAAATACTTTTTGGGATTGAATGTGCAGTAGACAAAGAATGGTATTTGCATTAATCAGTCCAAGTATGTGAAAGAGATATTAAAGAAATTCAAGATGGAAGATGCAAGCTAGTAGGGATACCTATGATAACTGGATGCAAGATTACAAAATAAGATGACTCACCAGCAGTAGATATAACATTGTACAAGTCTATGATTGGAAAACTCATTTATCTTACTCAAACTAGACCTGATATTTCAGATGCAGTTGGCATAGTTGGAAGATTTGTAGCAGAGCCTAAACAAAGTGACCTCATGGTAGTAAAAAGGATATTCAGATACTTGCAAGGCACTATAGACTATGGTCTATGGTATCCTAATTTAGAAAAGGTTGATCTTCATGTATATACTGATGCAGATTGGGTAGGATGCGTTGATGATAGAAAGAGTACATTAGGTGGAGCAGTGTTTCTTGATGACAGACTTGTCACTTGGACAAGAAAGAAATAGAATTGTATCTCGCAGTCAACAGCAGAAGCAGAGTATGTTGCAACAGCCTTGAATTGTTCTACAATTGTTTGGATCAAGTAGATGATAAAGGACTTTGGAATTTAGATTGATTATCCTATTACTATTCATTGTGATAACACTAGCACTATCAACATGTCAAAGAACCCTATGATGCATGCAAAGACAAAATACATTGAGATCAAGTATCACTTCCTAAGAGAGAAAGTGGTAGAGAAATAAGTCAAGGTGGACTATGTGAGTACTAAAGATCAGTTAGCAAACATATTCACAAAGTCCTTGCCAAAGGATACTTTTGAGTATCTCAGGGAGAAGTTGGGAGTAATTCCCTTCCCTATTCTGCTTAGAAGAAAGAAGAAAAAGCATCAGTCCTTAGGGATTGATGGATGGTTGACTACTCTACTTCAGGAGTAGTACCGGTGCTTATACTAATTGGTGCCCTTTGCCATTGATGTCAAAGGGGGAGTAATATATATTCATGAAAAATAGAAGTAAAAGGAGTAATATACTAAGGGGGAGTAGTATTCAGTTATGGAAGTAGTTCAGTTGAGGAAATAGAGAATGTTGAAGAATATTGTAGCAGATGGAGGATTCATCCTTGGGGGAGTTTTGAAGAGGAAATGGAGAATGTTATAAAAGAAATGTTCATTTGGATTGGTGGAGTTTTTCATTCCATATGTTTTCATCAATGCCAAATGGGGATATTAATGGAGATTTGCCAGCAAGCCAATACTGACTATATGTTTGTCATTGATGACAACATATGGTAAGTAGCATGCGTGGAAGACTTATGAAGTATGCTACTAGTATATACAGCATGAACATGTTATCAGCATGATATCATGGACGTAGAGGTTAACTATTAGTACAGAGAGTTATATAGTAGCTTGTGTCAGTAGTGTTCCTGACAGAGTTACATGTAGTGTTCTATGAATGATTGTCTGTACAGTTATCATGGAGCCTTGCATGTTTGGATATGTGATGGAGACATATTAGTGATGTTACATTCATGGATGAAAAGTCTGATGATTAGTAGAAGTAAAGTTATGCAGTCACCATTCACCAGTAGCTATTTCCTGTGGTTATTCAGAAGAGCTGACAGAGAATATATTGGTTTAGGAGTTGCGCCTATCATTTCAGTATGTGCCCTTGGATTAGTGCTTGGATAAGAGTTAGTAATGTTTGGTTAAGAGTGCATGATGTAATTCAGCTTGAGGAGAAAGTTTCAGTTACTTTGGTAGACTCGATAGTGTGTAGCATACATCTACATTTATTAATATTGGACAGGTCCCAGAATGTGTTGCGTGCTTAGTAGAGCCAACATAATTATTATTGGAGTATGTTATGGTTTCTCTAATATGATTTCAAGGTGGTTCTAATAGGCCTACTTGATTATATCATTTAGTGGAAAGATATTTATAGGAAGTCATTTGTGATTGCTAAGGCATGGTTCAGAGTTGATTGTGAAGAGCAGAGAAGAGTGTGTGAAGTGTTGAGCC
Source organism: Chamaecyparis obtusa (assembly GCA_027943335.1). Lineage (NCBI taxonomy): Eukaryota > Viridiplantae > Streptophyta > Pinopsida > Cupressales > Cupressaceae > Chamaecyparis > Chamaecyparis obtusa. The sequence goes on from BSBK01006164.1 coordinate 100,218, forward strand.
ATCAGCAGAAGGTCTCTGTGACCAAGTAAAGTGTTTGTTCTATACATTGGAACTGATCCAAATAGTAGGTCAAAGTGCAGTTCACCAAGATCCAGATATAGTGTGTATATGTTATTCAGAAGGTTGTAGCCTTCACTCATTTGAGTAGTGTGCTCTCGGATAGTGCGTCCTCACTCCTGACAGGATTAATTATAAAAGACTCCTAATAGGGTCTGACCCTTGATTAGGTCACTGTACTAAATGCATTATAAAGACAACTCCTAATAGGGTTAAGGATCTTCTAACAAGGATCATAATACACTAGTGCAAATCATTAGTGGGTGTCAATTCCCACCGACGTTTTAACCTATTTGGGTTTCCCTGTAACCAAAATATTGGTGCTGTGTTCAAGTGTTCTTTCATTGTGTTTATGCTTTATGTTTAAGTATACTTAATTGGATAAAGAATTGAAACTAGTAGATAACTGATTCACCCCCCCTTTCAGTTATCTCTTGGGACTATTCCTAACATTTACAACATTATTTTATCAAAAATGTTGGGATGTTATAAGTGATGATCTTCTAGCATCTATTGAAGAGTCTAGGAGAAGAAAGGATATGTTAAGGTATTTTAATACAAAATAAATAGCTATTATGTTGAAAGTCCAATCTCCTAAGACTTTTGCAGACTTTCATCCCATCTCTTTATGTAATTTAGTTTATAAAAATTTTATGAAATATATGAGATTATAACAGTAGTTCATCCCATGTATTATCTCTCTAGAACAAGTTGGATTTGTCCTAGGTAGAGAGACAATGGAAGGAGCATTAGTTTATCATGAGACTCTACATTCTATTCATACTAACTATTCACCTAGTTTTTTGGTTAAGTTAGATATGTTGAAGGCATATGATAGAGTGTGTTGGTAGTTCCTCTTCAAGGTCCTTCATAAATATAGTTTATCAGAAGCATGGTGTTAGTGGATTAAGGATTTTATTTCTGGAGCTTATTTTTCAGTAATTATTAATGGGGTTTCAGTGGGTTTTTTTCAATCCTCACAGGGGTTAGGAAAGGTGACCCCCTCTCCCCATTTCTTTTTATTATCACGACAGAGGCTTTAAGTAGAAGTATGCAGTCTAAACATAGACTTCATCTTTGGAAAGTGGTACAAATCTCAGGCACATCTATTTCAACTACACATTCTCTTTTTGTGGATGACACATTGTTATTTGGGGAAGCATCCATTCAAGAAGCAATGAATATTAAGGACACTTTGGATCTATATATGTCTGTGTCAGGTTAGAAGGTTAATTCACAGAAGTCAAAGATTTTCTTATTTAATGTTGCTGAAAGAGTTTCTTGTAAGATAGTTAATACTTTAGGATTCCTAGTGGAGCAACTTCCATCTACATATTTAGGACTTCCTCTCATTATAGGAGCTAATAAACTATTTTATTGGTCTACCATAATTGACAGAATAAAGAATAAAATTTTAGCATGGAAAACAAGATGGTTGTCACTTACAGGCATGATTCTTTTAGTGAAGGTGGTATTATTTGCTATTCCAAATTACTATATTGCAATTCTTAAGGTCCCTCCTTCAATTACTAAATAAATAAAAAAATTAATTAAGGACTTCTTGTGGAAAGGAAACCTATCAGAAGAATGAAAGATCTCGTTGGTTTCTTTACAAGATATGAGAAAAATTGAAGCTATGGGTAGTACATGTATCCATGATTTTCAGCTTAGAAATAAAGCATTTGGTGGTAAGTTGATTTGGTAGATGTATTCAAATCTAGATAAGAAATGGTGAAGGATCATGCAATAAAAATATCTAGATAATATGGATCCAAAACGAGTTCCCACCATTCTTGATCCTCCTAAAGGCTCAACTATTTGGAAATTCATGATATATTCTAGAGATCTAGTCCAACAATATATTTCTTGGGAAGTGCACAAAGGCGATGATATTAACTTCTAGGATGATTCTTGGCAAGGCTTACCCCCACTAACTAGTCTTCAACAAGATTCTGACCTAGTTAATGTTTTCTCTACTAAGTGGGGAGTTAAAATTATTGATTACATAGTTTCTATTAACAAGTTCTCTGCGAAATCTAATTGGAAATATCCTAATGAATTACCTCTTTTTGAAAATAAAAAAAAGTCTCTTTGGATATTATTTAAAGATAGGGAGATATATCTATCTGATAGAGATGATACTTTAGTGTGGGCTCTAGCAAGGATGATGGAAATGATACTCGTAAGAGTTTATTTTGTTTTCGTTTATTATGAGGAAGTTATTATGTTTTACAAAGTCATTCAGTAAGGAAGAAAAGATGAGTCGGTAAGGTAGAGAAAGCATTTGATAAAAGGAATAAGTAAATAAGGAATTTCGGTAAAGAAGAAGAAAGTATAGGCACCGAGTGAGGTAGAACCAAGCACTGAGAGCCAAGTTCTATCAAGCATATAACCAAGAAGAGAACCCAGTTACTGAGTTAAAGAAAATGTGTTACCGAGAAGAACATGCTGAGACCAGAAGATTTATAAGAATTCTACTATTGGGATAATGGAAATATGTGTACTGAGAGGGGAGGGGTGAATCAATACCCCTAAAAATTTTCAAAATGAGTCTTTGTAAGCATGAATATCACTAACCAAATGAATCCATTGCATGTAACATACATTCAAAATATTAATAAAAATGTAAATGCATGTAATCTAATCAATAAACCATTCATGAAACTTCATACACATAACTCAAGTATTTTGATATCACAGAAACCCTTGTTAGAAGGTAAAAACTACGGTGGGGATGACACCCACAAAGCTTCACTACTGTAGTAACAAAGTTGTTGATTAAGGCTACAAAGATTGTGATCACTTCTAGTGATCTTACCCTGTTAGGAGTAATAATGAGATCAACTAGATCTACCTGGTTAGAGGATTTTAGCAACATAATAAAGTGTGCACTCGGTTAAGAGATTTACAATAGAACTATTAAGTTCACTATGTTAAGAGATTTAAAGTCTACTACAATGGTTAAAGAGTAACAATAGGATTTATTTGTAAATAGAAACTCAAACTTGCATGATTCAGATCTATAAAGTACTTATCTGTTATCACCTTAATATGATTGATATCTTCAATGAATATTGCTCAGTAGCCTTCTATTTTTGATAAAAATGAATAGTCCTTCAATGCTTTGTTAATCAAAAACCTTGTCTAATCTTCAGATGTCTTCCACTACGCCGACTACTTCATGTGTAATTCTTGTCAAAATGACATCCTTATAAATTTATATCAAACTAAACTTGACCTAATTAGGGTTTTACAATATCTTAGAAAACCTAAGATCTACAGTAGAAATAAATAACCTAGATCAACAATACATAAGAATCATCAACAATTCAATGATTACATCCATATTAAATTTTGTCTTGATCTTGGTAAACTATTTTCTTAATTGGTGTAAACCGTTTGCCTTGTAGTTTGTGCCATTAAAAAATGCTATGTCATTTCATGTTTCATTCAGTGTATACTGCATTCATTTCTTGGTAATTATCTAGTTCTCAGTTCATATGAATGCTCAGTGACTACTATGCTCGGTACTCAGCAATCATCTGGCTCGGTAAGAGTGCTCGGTCAAAACCGTGTTCAGTTAACTTAGAGATCTGCCTTGTGTCTTGCTTGGTGTAAAAGCTCTGTGTATTGACCAACTATCCTATCTTGTCTCTTTTACTAACTATATGAGTGAATGATACTAATGATAACCATTAATGCTCTTTAGGAGTAATATTCTCCCCCTTTGGCATTAGTATCAAAAACTTTATGTATATGTACCAACTGTAAATTTTTTTAAAACTTATCATATGTGAACTCCCAATTTGTACATGCTCTCAGTGTGAAGTACATACAAGAATATATACATATATCTTCCCTCTTTTTTGAAATTAATGCAAAAAATAATGTACTCACAGCTTGTCAAAAATGTTTTGATGGGTTTTCTTCAATGTCACCAAGAGGTTGTCCCATTCCTCCTTAAGATTCTCAAGAGAAATGTGCTCTAATTTGACTTGTGCATGCATATGATCAAAAGTGTTTTCTAACACTGATATATCTGGGGTGGAAACTAAGTCTTTTGCCTTATTCACATGCCTTTGCATTACCTTGAGTTATGGAAGTAACTCTTCCTGAAGCTCGGTTACTTAATCTCTTATTGTATCCTCTTGCTTCCTCAACTCTGATTTTAACTGCTGGAGTTCTTGAACTTTTGCATAATTCTTATAAAAATCATTGGGCTCGGTTAAAGAATTATTTGCACTAACCTTTATATCTGCATCTAGCTTATTTATATTTTCACTAAGCTCGATAGTGAAGTGGTCCATAGTGCATAACTTATACAAAATTGTAATAACTTGTTGAATAATAGTGTCAAGCTCAGTTATTACCTTTGATAACTTGACTTTATTTATTTCCACTTCCTAGCTTATTTTCTCTACTAACTTCAATTGAATTTTGGCCTCTGCTCTCTCTTACATTCTCTTTTCTGCATCTATGTCTGGAGCATTGATGTGGCTGGTTAGAGAAGCAAGTTGATCAATGATGGGAGTTGCCTCATCAACATTGATATTAGGGACTACTTGCATAAGAATATCTCTAACATCCTCTAAGACCTTCTTATGTTTACTTTCTTGTCTTATTTTTTCCTGTGGAGCCTTCCTTGTGCACAATTCTCCATATCTTCTCAATGCTTCAGGGTCTAAAGTCCTCGGGTCACATGTAGGGATTTCTATGAGTTCATCTAATGTGACTGGACCCTTACCATGTTTCTTCTTTTTCTTTTTCTTGAGTGTGGGGGATTTTCTATATGGTACTAGAGCTTTGGCCTCTAAATTTGACTTTCTTGCTTGGTAGACATGCTCTCTTCCTTATCCTTCCCTTTGGCTTGTGTCTCGGTGTCATGTCCTTGGGATTCTTTCTTGGTTTCTATTGTAGATGTATCTACATGTGTATATTTCTTAGGTTCTTTACTTTCTACCTCTTTACTTTTAGGCTCATTGGTGTCTTTTTTCTCTTCTGCACCTTGTCTATTAGTTGTGTCCTTTTGCTGCTCGGGTGCAGAGCCCTTGGGTTCCCCTTTTGTGGAAATCTCAATTGCTTGTACTAATATTGGTAAATTACCTCATGTAGAAACTGTTGCTACCTCAATAGGTTGATTCTCTTTAGTATTATCTGTAGCTATGGAGATGAATTCATCTTCCTTTGCATCATCATTAGGATCTCCATGTGTTATGCCTTCTATAAAGACTTCATCTATCTCAGTTGTTACTAATTACTTGCGAGCATCATGTGTATCCTCTTTAGTATATCATGTCAGGTAGAAATCCATGACATATGTGTCATCTAGTATCTCAGTGTCAGATATATGACTTGGTTCCTTGGTGGCATGTCAGCATCATTCAAATGGACTCCTTTTCCTTTTCTTTTATCTTTCTTCTTAGGTATAATAGCTAGTGCAAGTTGATAAGCTTCTGCCCTTGATTCCAAAATTTTAGCCCATAGAATCTTGTTGTTCTCATCAACCTCCTCAATTTTACCTACCAAAATATTGAGTGCTCTACCCTTTATTAAAAATTGATTGGAGTACTATTTTATCAACTCGTCAATCTCGGTAACTGTAAGAGTAGGCTTTGCCAAAATTAGAGAATGTTCCCTCATTTTATTTTATGTATGCAGGGCATATGTCCACCTTGCTAATACCTTTTCATGTAGGTCTTTAGGGATATATTTCAAAAATTATATCAGTAGTCACTTAAACTTAATCATCATATGAATAATAGCCTCTTCTACTTTCTCCTGATCCTCGATTGACATGTATGCATACCGATTCATCTTAGGGTGAGCTAGTCTACCTGTTTCCCTTATGTTTTTAGCTAATTCATTAATGAATGAATCTTATTTACAACTTTAAAATTACTTAGATCATATTCTTCTTCAGAGTGTACATCATCTTTTGTGTATATCAGTCTTCTCCTCTTCTTAGGTTGCTTAGTAGTGACTTGTGCACCTCTTTTCTTATTCTAATAAGTCTATGTGGTAGTAGGCCTTGTGATTTTTTCAATTTCTTTCTTCAGGGGTGGAGACATGACTATAGAGGATATTTTCCTCTCTCATGAAGGTGTCTCTTCTTGTTTGCTCTTCCCTGTCACCTTTATCAGTGCAACTTGAATTTCCTTATCTGACTTGGTGTCTTCATCATGTTCACTATTCCTGATCAGAAGTTGTTCCTTGGTTGGTTCATCAACTGATTTATTTAATTCTTCTTCTTCTTCATCTTATATGAATTGTTTCACCAAAGTTTCCATCATCTTCTTAGATTTCCTACTCACTTTTACTCTGACTAGATCCATTTTTATTCTGACCTTAGCTTCTTCATAGGTTCCGAACCTAGCTAGTAGCTTTTGGATCTTTGGGCTTGGACAAAAGTGCCTTAATTGACCTAGAGGCTCATTCAATATCTATTTCATAGCCCATTGGTGCTAGCCAAGTAGTTCTTGGCTCAACTGCCTTAATTAAGGTGGTGTCGGTATCCACCAAAAAACATATTTCATCCTTGTGTTTCTCTACCAACTGACCTGGAATCTTGTTTCTTTTATGCATTCTATCTTGAATTATCCAAAGTAATTATCCATGACAGTTCCAAAATTATGACCTAAATTTTGAATAAACTCACTTATTTGTATAATCACTGGTCGGTTGACATCCCAATCAATATTACCAATAGATAGGAAGTATTTTTGTAGGTAGAAAAATATACAGACCAATAATGAACCAAACTTACATTTATTTGTCTTTGCTACCTAAATGGTTCTCATGTTCTCTTCCATTTGTTTTAGTAGTAGCTCGGCTAGGTCTAATTATAGACCTTTCTTAACAATATTGTATGCAATGTCTACAACTCCACATAGTATGATGTTTGGCTTGCTAGATTGAAATATCTTGTAGCCAATGACATAGGCTCCAAACCTTGTTTCTAGATCAATTATTGTGTTAACTCTCATTCCTCTACCATACCATTCAGCTCCTGTGAGATTCTTGGTCTATGCCCTCAGGGCATTCCTTATGGCCTTAGTTTTGTCAGTAGTGGGGTAACCAGTAACCATATGAATTATATCCTTGGATAGTTTCACCAGTTCATCCAACCACATTTTTCCTTCATGTACATAGCTAAGAACAACCCTAATCCATTCAGATTTGAACTCTCTCAGTAAATATAGGGCATTATTCAATCCCTTGACTTCTAGGTGTTTGTGCTCATCCTTGAGCTTTCCGTTCACACTCAGCTTCTAGTAAGTAGATTGAAGTTCAAAATCTTAGATTTCACTAATTTTATAGTGGATATATGCACATATCCTGCACCAATAAATCCTAGGTGGTATATTAGAAAATGTGCCTTCTTGATCAATCTGTGAAGAAATCTTGGGGTGTAACTTGTAATTAGGTTCCTCATAAGTTGAGGAATTGATTAGTGTTACCTTCTTGTCACTCTCAAACTTAGATTTCACAACCTTGGATGAAGATGCCATTGTTTTCTCAAATTTAGGGCTTCACAAAATCTCAGTAAATTAACTCGGTGGCTTAGGAACTTACTTGTAATGATGATAAATTGCACAAAATTTTCTCAAATATTTATTTAATGATCAACAAACTCTTTCTCAAATTCTGTCAAATCACTCTAGTTCTGCTCGGGATCTCTATGTTGAAATGACTTTTATCACGGTGTATTTATACCAAAATTTTCTTTTCTCACTCAAACTTTTGCGATAAATTCTTTACCTACCTCAACTCGGTAAACATAGTGATGATTGGTTATCACTTTTGTAACTTCCATTTGGTTACCACTCGGTCTTGCTTGTTTGATACTTCAACTCGGTAAACCTTGCCATCTTCACTGACTAACAATCTTTTACTCAGTCATGCTTTTACCGACTATACATATGTTAAGCTCAAAACATACAATACCCTAGTGCATCTTATTTCATGCTATTTTGGTGTTCATTCAATAGATATAAGGAGCTATTGTAAGATATAATCAATTCAAATTTAGTTCCTTACATACCTAAATTTCTTAGGTGAAAGTTGCCGGTGATATCACCTAATCCAATGGACGAGGTGTCACTGACTATAGTGCTTGATCTAGCATTGTCATTTGATGCTTTCCTCCACATTTAATTTCTTATCCTCATTATTTATTCAATTGTATTGCCATTTTTATTTGCATTTACCTTTGATGCTTGGTCTTTGCAATCTTTACTTAAGTGACTGACCTTATGATAGTGCAAACATGCCATTCCAGAATTCATCCAATTTTGAGGTTTTCCTCTCCAATTCTTCCTCATATAATTTTCTACAATATGTCCATATTTTCCACATGATGTGCAATTAACCCAAGTGTTGTAATCCCAAGTATATGCATTACCTTGCCTTCTTGATTGATATGTCTTGATCTTTTCTTTTGGTATCCAGAATTGCTTCATCTTTGTCCTACATTCATGTGATATGTGTCCATGCATGTTGCAAGTGTGACAGTTCTTTTCCATATAAGGTTTCTTAGGTGTCTTATTCAACTTTGATCTTCACTCCTGTGCTTGATGTCCATACTTATTACAGTTATAGCAATAACCATTAAATCTAGGAGTAGATTTAGGAATACATTTTTCTTTGCTTCTACAAACATTTGAGGTGTGGCTTGATTTTCCAAAAGGATAGCATGAGAGCTTCTTTGGCCTTGGGTTAGTACAGGCACTCTTTTGTTCATCTTGTCTTGATGACTCTCCCTGGTCGGTATAGCCTAAACCAGTAGTGATGTCAAGTCTTTTCTAACTAATTAGGAGTTCATCCATTATTTGTGTACTTTCTTCTACTTTCTTAATCATATCATTATGTTGTTGTTGAATCTTTACTTCAATTTTCAATCTTTCATTTTCTTCTCTTAATTCACTAATGTTTTCCAATTTCCTAGTAAGTTCATTGTTTACTCAGTTGACTTCCTGACTCATGACAACCATCTGATTGGAGATTTCAAAGTGATGCTCAGTGAGTCTCATTATCTTAGATTCCTTTTCTTCCATCTTTTTAGTCATTTGCCTCCTATCTTCAATGGCTAAATTTCTTTCTTGTTTATTTTTCCTTGCATTATTCATTACACCAATCATTTTGACCATTTGTGACTCTTGACCAATTTGCAGTGCTTTTACTTGTTCAATAAGATGTTGATTATTTTTAGATAGATCTGATATGGTTCCTTTAGATGCATTGGATATGCTACTAGATCCAGATCCAAATGCCTCAAACGAATCATCTATCTCTTCTTCATGATAATCAGTCTCATTATACCAAAATTCTATATCCTTCCTTTTGATCAGTAACTTTCTTAGTTCTTCTTTGGATTCCTTGAATTGTTTAATGTAGATCTACATTTGTATTCTCTGATTCTCAATAGTCTTATCAAGCCTATGCCTTTCCATTCTTAAGATCTTTTCTCTTCAATGGTTAAAATTTCTAAACAAGAGAACTAGCTCTAATACCAATTGTTGGATAATAAAAATATGTGTACTGAGAGGGGAGTGGTGAATCAATACCCTTAAAAATTTTCAAACTAAACCTTTGTAAGCATGAATATCACTAAATGACTGAATCCATTTCATGTAACACACATTCAAAATATTATTGAAAATGTCAATACATGTAATCTAATCAATAAACCATTCATGAAACTTCATACACATAACTCAAGTATTTTGATATCACATAAACCATTATTAGAAGGTAAAAATTGTAGTGGGGATGACACCCACAAAGCTTCACTATTGCAATAACAAAGTTATTGGTTAGGGCTACAAAGATTTTGATCACTTCTAGTGATATTAACCTATTAGGAGTAACATTGAGAGCAACTAGATCTACCTAGTTAGAGGATTTTAGCAACACAATCAAGTGTGCTCTTGGTTAAGAGATTTACAATGGAACTATTAAGTTCAGTCTATTAAGAGATTTAAAGTCTGCTATAATGGTTAAAGAGTAATAATATCCATTTATCTATAAATAGCAACTCAAACTTGCCTGATTCAGATCTGTAAAGTACTTATCTGTTATCACCTTAATGTGATTGATCTCTTCAATGAATACTTCTTGGTAGCCTTCTATTTCTGATAAAATTGAATATTCCTTCAATGCTTTGTCAATCAAAAACCCTGTCTAATCTTCAAATGTCTTCCACTGTGGTGGCTACTTCATGTGTAATTCTTGTCAAAATGACATCCTTACACATTTATATCAAATTGACCTTGATCTAATTAGGTTTTTACAATATCTTAGGAAACCTAATAACTATGGTAGAAATAAATAACCTAGATAAACAATACATAGGAATCATCAACAATTCAATGATTACATCCATATTAAATTTTGTCTTGATCTTGGTAAACCATTTTCCTTGTAGTTTGTGCCATTCAAAATTGCTATGCCAATTCCTATTTCACTCGGTGTATATTGCATTCATCGCTTGGTAATTAACTGGTGTTGAGTTCATATGAATTCTTGGTGACTACTGTACTTGATACTTGGTAATCATCTGGCTCGGTAAGAGTTCTCGATCAAAGTTGTGTTTGGTTAACTTAGAGATCTTCCTTGTGTCCTGCTCGGTGTAAAGGCTTCGTGTATTGATTGACTGTCCTATCTTGTCTCCTTTACCGACTCTATGACTGAATGATACTAATGAAAACCATTAATTCTCTTTAGGAGTAACATTGTACCTGGTTAAAGGATTTACAATTAATATCCGTTAGGATCTACTTGGTTAAGAGACTTTACAAAATCTGAGTACTCCTTAATCAGTAACAACAAAATGTCTGTCAAACTTGCATCAACAAATTCTATTTAGACTCTATGTGCTTATCAATTCATTACCTCAAACTATGTATCCATTACACTATCAATTCAGTACTCGGTAGCTTTGAATCTCTGATTGTTCCTTAATACTCTGTTACTTAGTAGCTTCACTATTCATTGACCTTCTTCTCTAATCTACTTCATACATGCAATCTCCAATTTCTCTTCACACATACATATGGCACCTTAATTATTTTTATACTCTGATCTTCTTATATAAAAAATTCAAGTGGTGCTAGATATTCTAGAATCTTCATCTTCAAGAGGTGCTAGCATTGGGTACACTTCCAATGAAAAGTATGGTGAACTTAAGGTCATGCAACAATTAAAATATAATAAAAGGACTGATGAGGAAAATGATAGAATTGAAGAGATAATCATCATCACACTGCACAAATTTAGGATGCTACTAGTTGAAGTGGCAAACTATCTAGAAGGACAATTGTATAAGAAAATAGATGCTAGATAGAAATATGCAATTGTTTTTGAAAAAGAGATGAGAGAGAGATCACTTGCAATCATAGTACTAGACCTTACAAAGAGAGGAATAAAGGATACACTCAATGAATATTCGACAAGATTTCTAGTAAAAGGAAGAACCTTAAGTATAATGGTCGGTCAATTGCAAGAAGTTCAAAAGGATACCGATGATCTTTGGAGAAATATATTTTCCATAATTCCCATTGATCAATTGACAATTGAAGGTATAATAATTCAAGAGGATAAATCCAATCCAGTTGGATTGATAAAAAAAAAGAAGTAATTATAGAAGATATTACCAAAAAAGATCCTGATGAAAGAATTAAATAAGACACTAGTACATTTGAGTCCTTTTTTCGACGGCCATACATCCCAATTTTGACACCACCCCATAAATTAAGGGACACTAACCCATGTTGCAATTTTGGTGTCGGAATCATTGACGACTAGCATGTGTGTTGTAATTACAATGGATTTGACCATCGAAATATGCATAGGAAGGAGGCCTATCAACATGGTCAGAGATGGTCAACATGTCATCGAGACTATTTATTTCTATCACAATTATGATAGAGAGTCTGCATAAATGATGAATATGTTATACCTATGACATTTGCCTATCGGATATTTCTGACAAATAGCCTTTGTGTGTAGTTATTTGTTGTCATTTTTCCACTGATGACCATTGTAATTACAACGGGATGTTGTATTTTTTTTTAAAAAATATTTGTTATGCATGGAGTGAGACCTTAAAATATTGAACTTCTCTTTCTTTTGAGAATAGTTTAACATTCTCTACTTAATAGGGCCAACCACGTGAAGGTGGAAGATCATTTGGCCCCTCCTAGGAGCCTCTTATGACCCTTTATGACACTTTAAGACCTCTAAGATGTATTCTTAGGGATTGTAAAGGGTCATAAGGGGTCCTAGGACACAATAGATGAGAAACATAAATGTAGGCATCATGGTCACAATTGTTTGGAGACACAACATAATTGAGTGGCATACCCAGATAATGCAACACAACCACTACTCCTCTAGTTCCAAGTTGACACTACAGGATCCAAAAACTATAGGTAAGGAATACATTTAGAGAGTGGAGGAGGAGGGCCATAATGATATAAATAATATAGGGACCCTATATTATTTTGGTCATTATGGCCCTCCTCCTCTCTCTAAATTTATTCCTTATCTATGGTTTTTGGATCCCACAGTGTCAACTTAGAACCAGAGGAGTAGTGGTTGTGTTGCATTTTCTAGGTATACCATTCAATTATGTTGAGTCTCCAAACAATTGTGACCATGATATCTACATTTATGTTTCTTAGCTGTTGTGATATCTACATTTTGTTTCTCAGCTGTCGTGTTTATGTGCATGTTCTTTATGTGTTTGGCTTCTTTCCCTGACATCCAAAATAAGATTTTCCCACTCTGAATCAAGAATGCACATGAAGCTATGTAGAATGTACATGGATAATAGGTGGAGATGAAAAAATGCACCACGTTTACATTTTTTTAATAGGTCTATAATTTTTTTAATTTATAGACCATTGTGAACGTTACAACTCTGGAAGCTATGGGTGAGAGAATGTCCTCAACAAGCCAGCAAATAAAAAGTCTTGATTTTCTTGCATGCTGAGGACATTACCCTCACCTATAAGAGTCAAAATTACAATGTTCACGATGGTCTATAACTTAAAATACCTAATTAAAGACCTCTATAAAAAATGCAAACCTGTTGCATTTTTCAGCTCCACCTAATATCCTATGCATATGAATTGAGATTGCATATTGAACTAGGCGCATCCTTTTGTATTGCATATTGAACTTGTACATTGACTAGAATGTTGGTGGAAGAAGGATGATTTGTTTGCAACCTACAGATACAGACACTGAACAACCATTTTCTCAACTCTAATTCTCTCAACACAAAGGGACATTTATCATAGTCATAGAAACATGATTATTTTTAAATGGAATACACCAAGGAGTACCATCAGAAATATTGACCATTTAAAATCATGAATAGTAAACCTAAATCAAATAGCTCATTTTTTTATTAGCATGTGTAGTCTCTATGTATATGAAAAATGAATGAAATATCAAGCTGAAATAAAACAGTGAACAAAAATTCAAATTCAAGGCCTAATTTATCAAGAGAAACAAACATTAGGACTATAGAAAAATCATTAGGACTATAGAAAAATCATTAAGACTATAGAAAATCAAGTTCTAGAAATGGATGGTTCTTATGCTTTTCCATTACAACAATTGAGAGCTAGGGAATCATTGCTATTACCTTCAAGGCATTGTGTAAAGTGTTTGATCTCTCTTTATTTATTTTGCTATTGATATTCACTATGTGGTACTCCCCGTTTATGATCATTTTATGAGGAAATGACTTGATGCCTCATGGGCTACAAGCTAGGGCATCATGCATTGTTTATGAGCTCACTTTTTGAGCACCTCATGATCATGCTACTGTCATGGCACCGTATGGAGTATTTAGGCATTTGATTTATGTTGATATTAATGCTCACTGATTTTTCCATGCCCATGACCTATTTTCATCATTGATTGACATTATTTTATTATTAATGTCCCTATTTGATTGGTGCCATATTCATGATGTTTTGATGTTTTTTGAAACTTAAACTAGGGCATCGTAAGTTTGATTTGGTACTCCATTCATTCTTGCTGCTCATCATGGGTTCATATCCCATGCTTGTAGTATATGAATAGGTGAAAAACATACAAATTTGACCAAAAAATTATAGGAACTAGACCCAACAACAAATGGACTTGTGATGATTTTCACAATAGTACATGTGTTGTTGGGCCAGCTCCAAGAACTTCTTAGGAAAATTTTCATGTTCATCACCTGTGCATATGAAGTGGCTCTAATGGAAGATAGAGTTGCTAAAGGGCACCTCAGAGTCGCTGAAGGGCACCTCTATTGAAGGAAGTTCATCAGGGACCCATTGTTTCTATAGATGTTTGTACCTAAAGGGAACCTCAAAGTCACCTTTTCTCTCATCATCATAAGAACACGACCCCCCTTGAGCAAGGAAAAATTCCATGTGTTTATTGAATTTATTTATGATCTTTTGACTTTGAGTCGATCTCCTTGATTTAGACATACTAAATGTCTCACTTTATTCTTCCATTCCTATATTTTCCTCACCTGAGGAAGACAAATCTGACAAATACCTATTTTCTGGTACTTGCACTTCATGAAATGAGAGAGACAGGTGACAATGAGAGAGATATTTTACAAATAGTAAAATACATTAATCTCTATGGGGTGTGTTGACTTATACCTAACAATCCATGAGACTGTGTGGGATACCTGACAAAATATAATAGTTATATAATCATACAATAATAGTCCACTCCATTGTGGAGAAAAAGGAGAATCCCTTATGATTTAACATCATTCCTAAGTACTCAATTCGTCACAAAGTATCTGAAACTAAGATGTTTGATGAAATGCCACAAGAGTGGTATCTCATGCAATGCTAAGATATTCACTATATGCTAGTTTGTCAAAATTCTTCAAAGAAATGTGATCTCCTACAATATTTTGAATATCTCAGCATTACATGAGACACCACTATTGTGGCATTTCGTCAAACAATTCTCGTGCCTTGCTAGTTTTTTTATTACATCTTGTGAAGGACATTATAAATTGTTAAAATTATCTATTTATACTTTCAAAATTATCTCACTCCATTGTAGGGAACAAAGAGAATCCCCTATGATTTAACATCATTGATGTGCAAGGAAATAGAAAATTATCAGAAGCAAATCTCATAAGATAGTATTTAGATTAAATGCATTGATATAAAAAAAAACCCTAGAAAATGATAAAGAAAGGTAATTTTCTTAACAATGTCACTAATTTGTGCATGCCTAAATACTGGTGTCTTTCAAGTGATTTGATTCTTGTCATGCCCACTAGAAATGAGAATAGTCTTAACTAGTGAGGCTGTTTAAGCATATAGAGATTAAATACACTCTTTTAGAATGAAATTTATCTTAACAAAAGATAAAAGATAATAGTAGGACATATAAAACAAGGTGAATAAGAGTAGTTAGATATTAAAGTGTAGATTTCAACCCAAAACAATCATTAAAACATGCCAAACAAGAAAATTCATATGGAAATTTTATCGAACGGTTCACATGCCCTATCTATACTTATATTCTTTAGGCATTTTGTCAAACATATTATGTGGATTGTTAATGCTTCCATCTATTCCTTCAGGGATAGCATGCACTTGAAGCTAAAACATCTGGCATAATTGTACATTTCATTCATGTCATTTATATTCTTCTTCATCCATCTCATCATCAAGATCATCATCATCGATGATATCACCACCACAACTATTGTCATCATCATCATCATCAACAACATCATCATCATCATCATCCTCATCATCATCGTGATCAGTAGCAACATCATCGTTGTCTTCTTCTTCATATTATTCTTCGACTAACTCTCGATTGTGATCATCATCTACATCATCTTCCACTTCTTCCTCTTCCTCAATATATTCTTCTTCCATTGCATTATACTTTATCGACCTTCCTCTTGGAT
This sequence comes from Chamaecyparis obtusa, assembly GCA_027943335.1. NCBI lineage: Eukaryota > Viridiplantae > Streptophyta > Pinopsida > Cupressales > Cupressaceae > Chamaecyparis > Chamaecyparis obtusa. Next base: position 116,230 of record BSBK01006164.1, read on the forward strand.
CATGTCTAAGAACAAATGACCAACCTGGTTTATGTGGAACCTTTGAGTAAAATACCTGCTCACATTCGCTTGGAAGTGTAAGATGAAAAATGTGGATTGATTCCTCACCTATGTGTAAGGTATGGAAATATGTAATGGAAAATGTCATGGACACGTAAACTTAATACAACAAAAATACTTATCTTGAAAAGAGATAGATTCAAAAATCACTATTTTTTTATGTTTGTGTTCAATTTTGGGGGATTCTGCAACTTGATCTAGCTTGGAAATGCAGAGATGGAGAAAACCCATAAAACTTCTATTTTTCAGAGCAAGGTCAACCTTGCCCTTAGGATTGGGGTCAGATCTTACCCTGGGGTACAATCTTGACCCCCACTAAAAGTCATCCTTGACCTGAAATAGCTTTGATAGAAATTCTATTCGTGGATCCCAAAAGTTCGTCAAAAAGGGTATCCAGATCTGCTCTGATATTCACCGTCCCACACCTGTACCTACAAGAAAAAGGGTTTTTGTTGTTGGGATGAGGGGTTTGCCTTAGGCAAACCCTAGTTTTGGAATCAACCTTAATAATAGAATTGAAATAGAGAATGCTAGCAAGTAGTAGAAGTAGATCTAACAACGAAGCTATGATATTCAATAGATATGCAATTGAATTTGAAATGTAAACAAGTATGTTGATATGAAAGCTTGGAATCAACACTAAAAACCATAAATATAAATCAAAACCTCCATGATTGTATGCTTGGAATCCACCTTGAGGGAAGAATGAATGGATCTTGAAGATGAACAAAGGATCTTGGATGAAGATCACACCACCATGATGGATAGATCTAGGGTTTGAATGATGAATCTTGAATGCTTGAACCAAATTCTTTCAAAGGCTTGAATGTTTGAATCCTTGATCTTCAATGGAGAACTTGAATTCTTGAATGGATGATAATGGCTTGAATGCTTCCTTGATTGAAAATGCTTTCTTGATCATGAATGTCTCCTTAAGAGTGATCTCATGAAGTTGCTTGTGTTCAAATGAGAGGAGGAAGGCTTCCTTTTATACTAATCTAGGGCACAAACTTCTATAGAGGCTGACATAGGAGAATTAAATTTCAATTAAGTCTTAACCCCTATAAATGGACCTAGATTAAATACAATTTAAGAGTTTACCATTTTGAAATCTGACGACCGAGAAGCGGGAAAACAAATCTTTCCGAAACCTGACACCCGAAAATCATGGAATCTTGAAATTTGGGCCTTGGGTCAAGGTCAAGGTCAACTTTGACGTAGGTCAGAGTCGAGGTCAACCTTGACCTTGAAGTCAAAGATCTTAGGATATCAGTCCAAAATGGTAGAAAAGTGCAGAAAGAGGGTGGAAAAAGGGGTAGAGTGAGGAGAAAAGACATATTCAAGCCAAGGACCTACCTGAGGCATTTGACATGACCCCAAACTACCTACTCAGAGGGCTAAACCAGTCTAAAATGGAAGTGCTTCCATTTTTGGATGATACATTTAGCCCCCACTTTAGCAAGAGTATGGATTCGATGCAAACTCTTGGTAAAGGAGGAGAGAGAAGAGATCCAAGTGGATTTGCAATGAAATAGAATAACACTTAGCTAAGGATGCAAGCCCCTAGGATAAGGATTATAACTCAGCATAAACACACGAAGGTGCAAAAACAAAGAGAAAACTAAAAGACACAAAAGAGGGGTTAGTACTAAAACAAACCCAAATCAACTAGTAGAGGAAACCTTGCTAAGAAATGCTTCCTATACTAATGTCATATTCGGAAAGCTATCATAAAAGCATAAATGATTACATAAGAAAGACATGAGAAACACTATAAATAACATAGCTTCATGATCCAGTCCTACTAGCATGAAAGCAAAAAGAGAGAAAAGAGAAAGTGATTACCTCACCCAGTAAGATGCCCACCTTATCATGAATCACATGGAAGGGAGAGTCAAACAAGTGGCCAAACCTGATAGTTAACCCATAAATTGCACCTTGAAATTGTAATGCATCTTTTGATGGCTTCTAAAATACCCATAGATCCACCTTCTTGTATCACCATGGAATATAAAATGCATGTCTTGTTAGGATTTAGAAACTTATGTGTGTTACCTTCGAAAGATTTAGCACATTGAAAATTAAAAAATGTGCGTCTCTTTAGGATTTAGCAACTTATGTGCATTACCTTAAGAGGATTTAGCATATTAAAAATTGAAAAATGCATGTCTCTTCAGGATTTAGCAAATTATGTGCATTACCTTCAAAGGATTTAGCATATAAATGAAAAACTATAGTACAAGGGAGACCCTATATATTCCCCCCTCCTTATCATGGTTGTCTACTAGACATGATAAGGAAGAGAAAGAGGATACCTACTTCACAATGTAAGGAGTTATATTGTTTAACAACAATGTATACTAAATTCTTAGTGAAGAGTATTGACCCTTACATCCAAGAGCATAGATAATCATGAAAAAGGATATGTCACTCATGGAAAAAGGTTCCTCAAAGAAAGAGATCTTATCAACAAGACCCCCACCATAGAGGAGTGCTTTTAGATAAAATAGCATCTTTCAAAGATAAACTAGACGAGAACAAAGATTCAATCATCAAGTCCCCTACAATCAAGAGGAAGAGGAATCTTTGAAATGAGGGAAACAACTCTAATCACCAGAGCAAGGGAAAGAGTTTATAATGAATATAATTTGCAAAATAGAGAAGAGGTGATGACCTATGACAACAACCTCTCATATAAAAAGGTTATCCATGGTCAAAACATCGATCAGTATAATGAAATAATGTTGTCAGATAAACAAATGCCACTAAGCTAAGGAAAGCAGATCCCTAGACAAAGAGAAAGAAGAAAGAGCCTTGCTCCCTAGGGATGAAAGCAAGGGATACCTTTGCAAAAAAAAGATATCCTGAATATAGAATAAAATCCATGGATGATTATAAACATAATGCAAAAACCATAGAGAAAAAGGGAAGAAAGAATATCAATTAAGCCCATGATAAAATATATGCCAAGAGCCTAATGGATCCTATAAGACTAGATTAAATGCCTCTTGCCCACCAGTATTGAGACAAGAGGATAAATGATCTATATTATGGAAGAGTCAAGGGGATGCTCCCTATCAAAGTTATGAAGGAATTGTAAAACTACATTGGAGTGAGATATAATTCCTAAAGAAGCTCCTTCCCTAACATATAACTTGAAATGCACACAATCAACAAGTAAATGTGTATTACTATAATGGAAAGGACATTTTTACTTGGATAGAGCATCTTTTGGCATAGGTTTAAAGATTTATTTCTTGGAATTCATCAAATGGACATACACCTTCTTAGCTACATCCTAAGGATTATCAGGGTAATCTAATTTAGGTGTAGGGAGAAGAACATGAAGAGGAGGATGATGATCAAAATCAACTACCTTGAATTGAGATTGCAAACAACCAACACCACGCATATCTTGTTTAGGGGGGATATGAACCAGATATTTAATACCATGCACATTAACACCAAGTCCTAAACCTTTATAGCCTTGTTTAGTCATCATATTGAATCCTGTAGTGTACATATCATGTAAGGCTTCTACATGAGGTGATTGTTTATCATGCTCATGAGTAAAGGTTGTATAAGGTGGAATAATAGTTATAAGGTGGAATAATAGGTTTAGAAGAAGTTTCTTTACCCTTTCCTTTAATATCATTATGAATTGGAGGAGAAGGTAATTCAAAGAACTCTTGCACATCTACATCTTGAACTATAGCTTGAATCCCATCATAAGTATGGGAAGAACTAGTATTAGCAGATGGAGAATTAGGCCTCTTAGGCATCAGATTAGGAGTAGGAAGGTTAGGAATTAAATTAGGGATGATAGGATTAGGATTAGGAAGATTAGGAGATGGTGTATCATCTACCAAATTATTCACATGGTCCAAAAGAGTAATAAGTCCACCACACAAATCTTTAATGAAAGTTTTGAAAGTAGGAAGACTAGTATCGGTCAATTTCACAAAAGCATAGGCAAGTGAAAGATGAAGGGTAAACAACATAATGAAGTGAATGATACTATCATAAACATCATAAGTATGCTAAAGAGATACTAAGAGAAGGGTAATAAAGAAAATAATCACACACCAAAGTATCTTAAAAATATTCATAGTAAATGAAATGCAATTTTTTTTTTGTATTTTGTTGAATATATGGATTTTTTTTTTATATTTTTGAATTTAAAATGAAAGAGCATAAAAGAAATCTAATCTTAAGGGAAAAAAAGCAAAGCATCTAAGACCAAAAAGAAAGAGTTGTCTATCGCGGGTTCACCAAAATGTAAGAGTGAACCACAAACACAATAGGGCATCTAATTCCACAAAAGAAAGGGGTAAGATTATTGGGTTCACCAAAATGTAAGATGAAAAATGTGGATTGATTCTTCACCTATGTGTAAGGTATGGAAATATGTAATGGAAAATGTTATGGACATTCAAACTTAATAAAATAGAAATACTTATCTTGAAAAGAGATAGATTCAGAAATCACTATTTTCTGATGTCTATGTTCAGTTTCAGGGGATTCTACAACCTGATCCGGCCTGAAAATGCAGAGATAGAGAAAACCCAAAAAACTTCTATCTTTCGGAGCAAGGTCAACCTTGACCTCAGGATTGGGGTAAGATCTTACCTCGGGGTACAATCTTGACCCCCATTGAAAGTCACCCTTGAATTGAAACAACTCTAACAGAAATTTTGTTTGTGGATCTTGGAAGTTCGCCCAAAAGGGTATCCAGATCTGCTTCAATATTCACCATCCCGCACCTGTACCTACAAGAAAAAGGGTTTTTATTGTTGGGATGAGGGGTTTTCCTTAGTCAAATCCTGGTTTTGGAATCAACCTTAATAATGGAATTGAAATAGAGAATGCTAGCAAGTAGTAGAAGTAGATCTAACAATGAAGCTATGATATTCAATGGATATGCAATTGGATTTGAAATGTAAACAAGTATGTTGATATGAAAGCTTGGACTCAACGCTAAAAAACATAAATGTAAATCAAAACCTCCATGATTGTATGCTTGGAATCCACCTTGAGGGAAGAATGAATGGATCTTGAAGATGAACAAAAGATCTTGGAGAAAGATCACACCACCATGATGGATAGATCTAGGGTTTGAATGATGAATCTTGAATGCTTGAACCAAATTATTTCAAAGGCTTGAATTTTTGAATCCTTGATCTTCAATGGAGAAATTGAATTCTTGAATGGATGATAATGGCTTGAATGCTTCCTTGATTGAAAATGCTTGCTTGATCATGAATGTCTCCTTGAGAGTGATCTCATGAAGTTTCTTGTGTTCAAATGAGAGGAGGAAGACTTCTTTTTATACTAGTCTAGGGCACAAACTTCTAGAGAGGCCGACATTGGAGAATTAAATTCTAATTAAGCCTTAACCCCTAGAAATGTACCTAGATTAAATACAATTTAAGAGTTTACTATTTTGAAATCCAAAACAGTCGACCCGAAAGAGGGAAAACAAATCTTTCCAAAACCCGACACCCGAAAATCATGGAATCTTGAAATTTGGACCTTGGGTCAAGGTCGAGGTTGAATTTGACCTAGGTTAGAGTCAAAGATCTTAGGATCTCGGTCCAGAATGCCAGAAAAGTGTAGAAAGAGGGTGGAAAAGGGGACAGAGTGAGGAGAAAAGCTAGATTCAAGCCAAGGACCTACCCAAGGTGTTTGACATGACCCCAAACTACCTACTTGGAGGACTAAACTGGTCTTAAATGGAAGTGCTTCCATTTTTCGATGATATAGGAAGAACATAGGGCTCTTTCCCAATTGGCTCAAACAACCTTGTATTAATCATTGAAAATCTATTGTCATGTTCAATAACAGTTCTATCAGGATCATTTTGATTGAGTAGTAGTCTGTACCATTTCACGACGAAGATAACTAATTTGAAGGAATTAAAGTCACAGTCAAGTATATCAACCAAAATATCATAGTATCAATTTTGAAACTCTTGACGATGTAAGTCATTTCTAGATGAAATATTAGTCACCTGGAAGACTGTACTTATCCCAGAATCACAAGCTCTCTTTGTGTCATCCACCTTTTTGATGCAAAATTTATAACCATTGCATAACATAGCCTTGTGGTGTTTCACCTACAATAATGTCAAGCATGTATAAATTATTGCATCATGAGTTGAAAAACATACAGTTGATTAACAAATTTATAAGTACTTGGTGATCTCTTAAACCATATGCTAAATCTATTTCCTTTTGTGTAACATTGGGATATCCATTACGATGAGCTTGCATAACCAATGAAGACATGGATTCTCATTTTAATCTATGACCATAATGTTGACATCTTTCAATCCATATCGTCATCCAATCTTGATTTTTTGCAATAAACAAATGTATTGCATCCCACTCTTTAGCAACCGTAAAAAAGTAAATAGATGACTTACAACAAATTTGTTTTTAAGATTAAGAATTAATTAACTACAATAACATCTCATAATTTATGACCTTTCAATTTCCTAAATCTATCGTTCCCCACCAAGTACTCCCCTTTGAATTTTTTAATGGAGTCGAGATCCCAAATGCAATCTATATGGGTCTTTGTTGCAAGATTAGGAAGATATTGAATAACGTACACCATCATTTGGTATACCATATATCCTTCAACCATAGAACCCTCAAGATGTGCTGTTTGTCATACAAAACCCTTAAAAAATTTCAAGTGTCTCTCAACCATCCACATTGACCTAGCCTATATAGGTCCACACAATTCAATCTCCTCAACTTGGTGTATGAGTTAGTATTCTCGTGCATTGAAAAAAGTTGAAGGTAAACACTTTTTCATTTCACACATTAGTCAAAAAATTCTTTTCTTCCAATATTTTATATCTTCTTTATGGATTTCTATAAATGACAACCACCTACAAGGGATTCAAGACACAAAAATATATAAATATGAGACTTTACAATATATTACTATTTTGATATTATTGTTTGATATATTGAACAAATATCATTGCTTACCTCATGTATTTTCCAAGATCATATATAACTTGTTTAATATTATTGTCAAAGTTCTCTGGGAGTGATAGGGGTAGCACATACTACAACAATTGTCAACTGATCATTTCATACAATGAAATTCGAATACAGTTACACAAATATATTGTAAATATAAAAGACTGTGACTTACTTTGATGAAGGTATGCCAATCATGCATTTTCATCACTGACGCAAAATCACTTTTCTTTGATATGAGATTCCTTATATTCGCAGAAAATCTTATAGGAAATCAAATTTTTCATATGACTTCTTTTATGGAATTACTTTGTTGATTTGTTAATAACCAAGGAAGAGAACTTGCATTAATCCAATCTCCATTGTTATTTGATTCAATGATATTTTTCATTGCATGATTGGAATCATGAATGTCACTACAAATTTTATCAAGTTTTTCTTTGTCATGCCTTCCATCCAACATTTTCCATAGTGTCTCTATTACATTTTTTTCAATATACATAGTATCAAACAAATGCACAATTTGTAGCTACTCATAGTAGGCTAGCCTACTAAATTCTTTGGGATAACATTTTAGTCCCTTTGGAAGCTAGTCAGTGATGCCTTCATGACCTTCAAGATCATCAACTACATAATTAGCCAACAAAACACAATCAAAATATATAATTTTCAAACATCAACCATTAGGTGGAATGATATTACCTCAAATTCTATTATATTCCAACTACCATAGGTGAGGTGTCATTCTTCTGGGCTTTGATGTTGTCTCTTCTTTTCCATTGAAAAGATGTTTTTTTGCACTTTGATACTTATGATTTATGTGGAGGAAGTGCCTATACTCATCAAACACCTACTTTCTTAAACTTTTGGAATGACAGGATTTCATCTTTGGACCACAAATTGGACATGCAACTTTTCCCTATTTGAAGACCTACAAGATAATGATACAATTGGATTAAATATGTTTATTTTTATAATTAGAATTATTGCGTACAACTAGAATTCACCATAACATACCACATAAATATGTCAAACCTAGAGTATCATGAATTGTCCACACAAGCATTGCATGAAATTAAAATTGTGTTTGTCCAATTGGTCTAAAGATGTCATACATAGTGAAACCATTCTATAACACAGACAACTTGTCGATAGGAGGCACTATATATACATTCATATCTTTCACTTGGCACTTATCTAGTTGAATTAACAACAACATTAGATAATTATTGTGGCCATTTCACTCCAAGACTTATAATTACATGTAGATAACTATTAAATAATAAAATACCTAGAAAAATCATTGCCAACATAATGTGCTCCCTCTTTATTGACATCCATGGAGGAAGGTTATTGTTGATAACAAAAACAAGCCACACCGAGTAAACATATCTCATCTTTCCAAATGGATTGACACCATCTCCTGCCAGAGAAAGCCTAAGATTTCGAGGTTCTTCTTTATAGTGTGGCCGCTTTTCCTCTATGTCCATAAATGAGGAACCATCCATAGGTATTCGAATAATGTCATCTCAACTCCTTCAGTGTGCATGGTAATCCATAAATTAAGCCAAGTTACTGCACTTGAATAAGTATTTTAGACGTGGAATAATGGGGATGTAACGAAGAACCTTACGAGGCACCTTTTTTGTCATTTGATCATCTTAATATCTTCATGTATGGCATTCAGGGCATTCTATTTTATTTTTGTATTCTTTATGATAAATAGCATGATCTTTGGGACACGCATCTATTGCTTGATACTCCATTCCAATATGTTTCATAGTGGCACATAATTCTCGGTACGAGTGAGGGAGAACATTTGATGGTGGTAATAGAAACTCATCTATCAATCTATAGAAAAAATATAACTATAAAAAATCTTAATGGTACATGTTTCACCTTTTATAGACTATAATGATGTATATGACAAACCTTAGCATATGTGACATTTCTATGTTGGTTAAACCATTCATAATCTTCAAATTCACCAATAACAATACAACATAGAGAATACTAGATTGGGAGCCTTCATATAGGGATGTGTTCACCTTCTCAAGTAGAGGTATATCATGGATGATGTCAATTTCATCCTCATCATAATAATAATAATCATCATCAGCAGCACCAGCAACACCAGTACCAAATGTGTCAACGATCAATGCATTCATACCATCATCTTCAAATGTGTTTTCTAGTGCATGATCTATTGGAAAATGGTGTTATGGAGCACTAGGGATCACTTGAGGTTTTCCATTCATGGAAACAATTATGCTGGAGTGATCACATGCAGACAGTTTTTCTACTGGAGTCACAATCATGAAAATGACTAAGTCCAGAATCAGGGTAACATGGTACAATATTACAATTTTAGTTAGAGATGAAAATGTATGAGGTATTATGGCCTAAAAAGTTACTAGAAGGTATTTTGGGATATGTATATGATTTAGTTAAGAGCGCATGATTTTTGGTGATCAAATTAGTGAGATTCAGTGATCTAAAGGTATGCAAAGTTAGAGAATCAGTATAATAGGGCATATAAGCATTTATGATGATTGCGGTAAGGTTACTTGGTATGGTAACATGCTAAGTCAGATGAATGAAGTATATTGCTGACACTTGGGTAATATAAGATCGTCGACTCCATACTTATCATTTACATAATTAATTATTATGTTTTTTATGGTATTTGTGAAGCCAACTGGATGATAGTTTTTGTATAAGTATAGAATAATTTTATGAAATAGAAGATATGTATTGTGATTGTGATGATGAAGAAAGGTTGAAAATTTGAGAGTAGAGAGAAGATACGAGATCAGTAATAGACAGAGCTATAACTGAAACTACCTAAGCAAGATAAGTGCTTGTATTGTTCACATTTTGGAGAACTCTTTGTCATAGTTTTTGATTGTAAGAGTAGTTTTCTCACCACCTTTAACCAGGTATTTTGTACACCCCTAATAGGTTTTTGTATTCCTCTAACAAGGAAATGTACTATGTAACAATCAGCTCCTAACAGGGCTAGATCTCCTAACAGGGATATAATATTTTAGTGCATAGTTGTGGGTACCATCCCCACTGGGGTTTTACCTTGGCCAGGGTTTCCTTGAGAATAAATCATGGTGTTATGAGTTATGTGTTATTCTTTGATGTTCTTTTCATTTCTGCATTGTTATGGTTTATTTTTAATTGGTTAAAGTTTAAATTAAAGTGTAGTAATACTGATTCACCCCGCTCTCAGTATTACCTAATCCTAACAATTGATATCAGAGCTATTGGCCCTTGGAGAGAAAGCCTAATAGCTTAAGGGAGATCAGAATGGATTTGGAAAGCTTGCAAGAGAACTTTGATGAAGCACTTGAAGATTTGGACAAAGAGAAGGCTGAGAATGGAAGATTAAAACTCAAATTGAGAAGAGTAGAAGGTTTCATCAGGAAACTAAAGGAGTAGCTTGAAACTTTAATATGTCAGAAACAAGATCAGAGCAAGTAAAGAGGCTGGAGAAAGAAAAAGAAGAAATCAATCTTTTGATGATAAAAGAGATTCAACATGAAAGGGATGCAAGGAACAAAGTTGAAGAATCACTGAAAGTAGAAAATGAGGAGATAGGACAAATGAAGACTGAACTAGACCATTACAAGGATAAATATCAGGAATTGGACAAATATAATCAGATCATTAAAGGTGAAATCACTCAAGCCAAATTACACATTGAGAAGTTGCACATGAGCAGTGACAAAATTGATGAGCAAAGAGAAAAACATAACCTAAAGGAGATATGACTAGAGTTGGATTCAATGAAGCAAAAAGTTCTAAAACCAATGAAGAAGCAAGTGAAGCAAAGAATGAAGAAAGACCTACTCATGAAGAACCTAAAGAATAGATCAAACCTTTCAGAGGTAGATGCTTTGGATGCAACAAAGTTGGACATATGAAAAGAGATTGCAGAAGTAAAGGTAACTCTAAACCCTTTACCAGCTACTATTTTAACTGTTATGATTATGGACACAATAAAGCAGATTATGGAAAACCAGATTAGTCTAGGTATAAGAAAGATTATGTCAAAGAAGAATCAACAACCAAGATCACATGTCAAAAATGAAATAACTTTGGACATGCTACAAGATACTGCAAGCTACAAGTAAATCAAGAAAGAAGGAGACCACCTACATGTTACAAATGCAACAACCTTGGACACATTGTGAAGTTTTGCAGATACAATGGAGAGGACAACAAAAGAGGACCAAGAAGATCTAATGAATGGAGAGGACCACATCTTATGGTTATAAGAAAGAATGTTAGTGATAGTGGTAAGAGTCTAAATGAGTACATGAATGAGTTTGAGAATCATTTCAAGAAATTAGAGAGCAAGGAGGATGACAAGATATGGAAGGTGAAAGTCTTAAACAAGGCATTGGTTTAGGGAGAGACAATAGATGATACTTTATCTTTTCATGATGAGTTATTTGAGGCATCGACATAGGTCGCATGGCCTTAAGGAGAGCATTGGATGTGGAGAACAAAAAATATATCTTGCCCCTATATATATGGAGTAAGCTCATGCGAGCTTAGATATGGTGTGTGCAAACACTGCAGAGTTTTTGGATGAGAGCATAGCACTTGGAGATTCATTTTCCATGTTCATGAGTTTTATGCTGATTGGACAAGATGTGAAGTTGAACTACTTGTGTTTAATGCACTCACTCAACTTGCGAAGGATAAAAATGTTTGGAAGATATCATTTCTACACCATTTTTTGATCAATGACTAAGGAGAGTAGAATTGTGAAGTATTTCAAGTCATCTAGCAGAGAGATTGTGTGATCATGTAAAGAAGAGATCTTAACTATGTAGGTTGAGTATGTTCTAGTAGCAAAAATAGACCCTACCCAAGAAAGATGGGGAACCTATAGGGAGAAATCAAGAAAAATCAGAGAAGAACAAGAGAAGGTGACAAGGAAGAGGAAAATCAGTAAAATTGTGGAGGATATCACTGTGAAGTTAGGAATCACTTGGGAATAGTTGATAAACATAAGAAATAAGATGGAGGCATCTTCAAGCATATCCATTGATGCTCATGTTCCTTTAGAGGTAGAAAGATAGTAAGTCCTACTATTGATATTGTTGACTTGTCAGCTACACAAGAGGAGGTAGTACAAGAAGTTGTGCCTGCAATCATTCCCAAAAGATCTACAAGATCTAGTAAGTAGGATAGTCCTAAGGAGAAAGAGGTAGAAGTGAAGAGGAAGAAGAAAGAGGAAAAGGTAGTTGAAAAAGTAGAAGAGAAAGCAGCTCAAAAGGATCCACAAATTTTTTGGAAACTAGACCTTAAATCACTGCATAAGAGAGTGATAAAAGATGGTAACTTGAAGACAGTGGACAAGTACTATGAGAGGTATGATGCTGAAAACCAAGTGATCATTGAAGATACTGTCATTGAGCATCTATTGATTTTCAAGAAAAACTTGTTAGAAATTGAAGGGAGTATCCCTAAAGAAGTGTATAGAAAACTAGAAATCAGGAAGCAGTTGGCACAATTAGAAGATGAAAACACAAGGAATAAAGCCATTGAGGACATGTTACTAGCTATCTCAATACAAGAAAGGGAGAGGATAATAAATGGCATTAAAAACCCTGTTGAGGATAAAGGCTAGACTAGTAAAAAATGGCTAGGAAATATGATGAGGTGAATGAGGACACTCAAAAGGCATTAGATCAAATTCTAATGAATGATATTCCAAAGAAGACCTCACCTCCCAAGGTTACTAAGCCTACATCTTTGGAATTGGGAGAAAGTTCCAAAGTAGTGGATGAAAGTGTACAAGACAGCATGCAACTAGATTTCTTTATCTCTGGTGTGCCTGTAACCCTTGACACTTCACATGATGTAAATGATCCATTCATGTGTAATGTAGATAGTGTGATGGAAGTTGGAGAACAAGAACAGTTAGAGGTAGAGAAAACATAGGAGGAAGTACAAGAGAAGAAAATACAATAGGAAGTAAAGAAGGAAGAAGAGACTAGAATAGAAAAAGTTGCTGAGGTTAAAATGGACACCTCTTTATTATTGGAAAGTATGGCCAAACCAACAAGTTCTGATGTAGATAGTATGGATGATGATGAGCTTATGAGGCTATCCTTCATGGCCTTTTCCAAGGCTAAAGAAAGGTTAGTACAGAAAGGGGATAAAAGAATAAAGGTAATGGCTAGGGCTATAGAAACAGTAAACAAGCTACTTCCCTCACCGATTATCTTTCAAGAAAAGGATGAAGTTGAGAACCTTGGTATGGTATTGGATATCTTTGATAGTCACTTTGACTCATTTCTAAAGAGTGGATAAGATAAGGAATAGAAGAAAGTTTTGGAGAAGAAGTTGAGAGAAGTCTATCAGTCCATTTCATGGGACTTAGACATTCTTGAGGCTACTACTCTTAAGGCCAAGAGTTGTGTAGCACAAGGTAAGAAAATTTACAGCTACTGCATAAGTCCTTGTAGGCATGTAAAGAACATTGAGGAGATTATAGCTAAGGATAGGGATACTCTTGACAGTTTGATGAATAGTTGTGAATCATCTTCACTAGCTATGGGCGAAATGGATAAAGAGACATCTAGGCTATTGGACAAGATTAGTGTACTAGAAATGGAGAAAGGGAGAGTTGTAGATAGATTTGGCTTGTTGAGGAGCCTATTGACCCATAAGCTCTCAATGCTCAAGACTCATCTTTCAGAGATGGAAAAGGTTGAAGGATCAATGACTTTGTCTACACCTACTAAGCTTAAGGTAGTAGAGACAATATCATATGCACTAAATGGATTGATCCATGTTAGTGAGATTCTGATAAAGTCATGGGTTGAGGAAGTGAAGACCTTGGAAAACTCTTTCCAAGATGTCTTAAAACTGGTGAGTAAGAACTAAGTCCTTTTGAACTTAGTATTTTTTGGAAATTTTGAATACACTTTTGCCATTGATGTCAAAAGGAGAGGAAGATAAGGAGAAAAATGTAAAGAGGAAAAGGAAGAGAAGTAAAATAATAAGTAGAAATAAAAAGATGTAAATAAAAAAAAAGAGTAGAAAAGAGGAAAAGAGAATAAGAGATATGTATAGTTAGTGCTTTAACATTTAGCCATTTTTCTAAGTGTTGCCGTCAATACCAAAGGGAGAGATTGTTGGAAAGTGGTGTTATGGAGCACTAGGGATTACTTGAGGGTTTTCATTCATGGAAAAACTTATGTTGGAGTGATCGTATGCAGATAATTTTGCTACTAGAGTCACAATAATGAAAATGACTAAGTCCAAAATTAGGGTAATAGGGTACAATGTTATGATTTTGGTTATCGATGGAAATGTATGAGGTATTGTGGCCTAAAAAGGTATTTTGGGATATGTATATGATTTAGTTAAGAGCGCATGAGTTTTGGTGATCAGATCAATGAGATTCAGTGATCTGAAGGTATGTGAAGACAGAGAATCAATATAACAGGGCATATGAGCAATTGCAGTGACTACGGTAAGGTTACTTGGTATGGTAATGTGCTAAGTCAAATGAATGAAGTATATTTCCAACACTTAGGTAATATAAGATCATTGACTCCATACTTATCATTTACATAATTAATTATTATGTTTTGTATGGTGTTTGTGAAGCCGACTAGATGATAGTTTTTGTATAAGTATAGAATGATTTTATGAAAGAGAAGATATGTATTGTGATTTTGATGATGAAGCAAGGTTTTGAATCTAAGAGCAGAGAGTGGATGCGAGATAATTAATAGATAGAGCTATAACTAGAACTACCTAAGCAAGATAAGTGTTTGTATTGTTCACATTTTGGAGAACTCTTTGTGACAATTTTTTATTGTAAGGGTAGTTTTCTCACCACCTTTAACTAGGTGTTTTGTATACCCCTAACAGGGTTTTGTATTCCTCTAACAAGGAAATGTACTATGTAACAATAATCTCCTAATAGGGCTAGATCTCCTAACATGGATATAATATTTTAGTGCATAGTTGTGGGTACCATCCTCACCAAGGTTTTCCCTTGGCCAGGGTTTCCTCAAAAACATATCATGGTGTCATGAGTTATGTGTTATGCTTTAATGTTCTTTTCATTTTTGCATTATTATGGTTTATTTATAATTGGGTGAAGTTTAAATTAAAGTGTAGTAATAATGATTCACCCCCCCTCTTAGTATTACCTAATCCTAACATGATCATCATCTTCCGTGGGATCATGATCTTTAGCTTCAATACTCACACCTCCATGTTCCTCTATATTCACACCCCCATGTTCCTCTGAGATGTGGTGGTCCATATCACCTACTACACAAGGGAGACTAACCTATATAAAAATGATGATAATCAAACCCCCCTTCAATGTGATAATCAATCCTCCTTCCATGGTTCATATGTATATTAATTGTGAAAACAATATAACAAACAACTTACCCATGGATGATAATCAAACCCCCCTTCAATATGACCATTCTCCCTACAATGTCTCTTTGTTTTTTTTAATTTTGATTATTCTTTTCTTTAAGCCATTACAACTCTTGCATGGACAATAATATTTGTGATCACCTTTTCTTTAAAAGTTAGACAACAATCTAGCGATTGTCTCCCTATTTTGATAGAATTCCCTTGTATTATCTAACATGATCCTTAATGTGTATATTTGCAAAAAAAATTAGATATGTTGTACTTAATGTTTATATCTGCACAAATGGTTTTGATAGTAAATGCTCAGTCTATTTTTTCATGGTGAGAACTCTTTAGTTGTGACAAAAAATGTCAAACAAAAAATGACATGTTACGATAGGTTTTATAAATGATATGTTACTTTGTAAATTTAACTTTAGGTTTTATAATTGTACATATATGTTCTTCAACTACCCCACATCCATCTCATATACCCTCAAAAGGGAAATTCTTGTCAGAGATCCCTTCTTTCATTAATGTATTACTGTAGATTTCATATGGACATTTTGTCAAATGATTGGCATGTATGTTTATTCAAATGGAGTTTTAGTAGTGTTTCGTAACACCATAAGAATTCAATTTTCTTAGATCTGAAACACTGATAATAATCTCATTAGATTTTTGAATAAATTATACTTTAAATATCATTTGGAATGGATATATAACATATTGATGTCTAATTCTATGTCAAGATTTACAACATTAAATTGATCATAGTCGGAAGACTGAGACACAAGAAGAATATGAGTATAGCCAACTTTTAGAAGAATATGAATGAATGAAAACATACATAAGTGGATGAACATAAATAATGAAGTTACCAGACATTTCCTGAAGTAATGAAGTATTGACCTGAGGTTTAA
Source organism: Chamaecyparis obtusa (assembly GCA_027943335.1). Taxonomy (NCBI): domain Eukaryota; kingdom Viridiplantae; phylum Streptophyta; class Pinopsida; order Cupressales; family Cupressaceae; genus Chamaecyparis; species Chamaecyparis obtusa. The sequence continues at coordinate 132,620 of BSBK01006164.1, forward strand.
TCCAGTATGCTCTTGTATGTTCCAGAACCTACAAGGAAGGAAAATATGAGGTTAGATCCAAAGGATCTAAGAAATGCCTGACACCCTATTACTGATCATCATCTACAATTATGCATGTGCATAGTCAAGCCATACACTTCTAAAAGGAACTATGCTACAAAACATGTGCACTCAAGAACATGGGCATTCATACCATGAAGATAGAATATAGAAGATAGAAAGCATGGAAGCACATAAAGGATATCAACACTAAAAGAAGAAGTGGCTACATTTATGTCTCTATAAACACCTAGTGAATCTTTTTTGTGATTGCATCATCCAAATAGTGCAACAACAACACCAGATGTTGTTTTTCCATCTAGTGTTGCTATGGCATCATTTCCAAATGATGCATCCACAATAGTAACCCACCATGCCCATCAACATAAGGTAGTCATGATCAAACATAAGCAATGGAGGGGACATTATCAAGGTCAAATTAGAGGTCAAAGTCATCTATGAAGTGTGTTAAATATGTATGCAGTGAGTAAATCAAGACCAAAATGGAGCAAAATGTATGATGTCAAATGTGTTATCAAGAAATAGCTCATGGGTTGTGAGTCAACATGGTATGTTGTTTATACAAGATCAGTAAAAGGACATCTTGATAAAATAGTATGCAAGATCAGTAAGCCTAGATGACAGTGATACAATGGTTCACATCTCGAACCTCATAAGATCTTCAAGCTAGCATGCTATCAAAATAGAATGGAAACGGTGATTCAATGCATCTACAACCTCAACAACATGGCAAAATTGATCCAATAACAAAAAATACATTAAAAATGCCAAGCTCAAGGTCTCAATGAAATAAACAATGTATAAAATAATATATAGTGCACAACAACAACAAGCAAGCAATGGCAGCAATAATATTTCATGATTCCCAAGCTCAAATTCAAAACCGTAAGTGTATTAATGTATGATCTAATAGAAGAAATATAACAAACTGAGCATGAATATGGCACCAATCAAATAGGGACATTAGTAATAAAATAATGCCAATCAATGATGCAAACAACTCATGGGCATGGAAAAATCAGTGAGCAACAATATCAGCATAAATAAAATGCCTAAATACTCCACATGGTGCCATGAGAGTAGCAGGGTCATGAGGTGCTCAAATAGTGAGCTCATAAAAAATGCATGATGTCCTAGCTTGCAGCCCGTGAGCCATCAAGACATTTCACACATAGTGAATATCAACAACAAAAAAAATAAAGATAGATCAAACACTTCATATAGTTCCTTGAAGGTAATATAAATGATGCCCTAGCTCTCAAAGCTAGGGAAAAGCAACAAATGCACTCAAAATGAAATTGAGTTAATGAGAAGACAAAGCTTGAATGCCTACTTCAAGTCATGGTTTCCATATTCCAAGCTTCCAAATCAAGCTCGAGCTTCACAACAGAAGAGCAGTGAAAAGTGGGAACTTTCCAATTTTACCATAGTTAGGGCCCTCTTTCCAATTAATTGTTTGGTTATGGTTGAAAGGGTTATGAAGACATGGAATGGTCAAGGTAAGTTTTTGTGGACAGTTAAGTCAAGGTTATATTTGTGTGGGTTAGTGGATCTTGGGAACATAATGGACATGTAATGAGTCCACTAGAGTCTTGTAATGGTGTGAAAAGAGTCTAAGAAGAACTTGTGGGTCATTCATTGATGCAATGGTGATTGTTAGTTAAGGGATTGAGTGAACCTTTTATAAGGAAAGGCATTGATGAATCTGGAAAGGAGAGAGATCTAGTTGTCAAGTTAGGATATGAAGTATATTCTAATAATAAGAGAGTGACAATATATTATGCTGAAGACTTTTCTCATACACACAAATGGAAGGATTGGTGAGTTTTTCTCATATTTAGAGGCTCAATTTTGTATATAGGAGGTAATGAGTTGTCTTTAGTTATTACTAGAAATTGGTAGATCGATGAGATAAATATGACAATACATATTTCTGAGTCCTGACTATTGATTCTATGTATGTTGGTTGCACTGTCAATGACAAGGACCTTCAAGCATAGATAATTGAAGGGGAGGCCAAAATTCATGAGAATTGATTTGGCTTAGTTTGTGGTTAATTTTGTTATTCAAGAAGACTTATGTGTGTTGGGAGTTTGATTTGAGAACCATGCTTTATGAGATTTATGTTTTTTTTTAAAGTGAAGACAAATATTATCTTAATTTGTTATCTTTAAATTTTATTCATTTTATGATTTTAAAAATTGAAATAAGAAATATTTCAATTATATTTGGAGTCATGGTCAGTGGCACCTAACATCCAAGGTCCAGTCACTGCATAAGTATTATTGGTGACACCTTGAAGGAAACTGAAGAAGATTGGTAGCAGATTGAGTCTTGCAATAGTGCAAAGAAGAGAGCTCAGAAGTTCACGAGGAAGAAAATCTACTGAGATTTAATAGGTAACTAGGTCTTTATTATTTACAGTTAACCAATGAACAAATAATTTTAATGAAGATGAATCATAGAAAGACCTTACTTAACATGAAACAAATTCCTTTGTCTAATCACCATCTAATGCTTTCCTACACCCATCTTTCACTTTCTATGCTACCCATTGCTCTTTTCTATTATGTGCTCTCTATATCAATGGTTATTTTTATCATTATCAATATTGATTTATGAACTATATTATATTTAATTGTAATTTATTAGTGAAGAAAAAATCTTTATAATGCTTAATCAAAGAAGTTCGTCTGCAGATTCTTTACTAAATGCCATCAATTTTGAATTCATGCAAAGTCAAAAAATTTTATGAGACAATCGCTAGCTCAGTTGTTGTTTTGATTTAGTGTCATGTAGACAATCTCAATTGATTGCATTTATGTATTAGCTGGACATGTCGGTCTGAAGATACCCACAAAAACTGTTGAACAATAGGGAAGTTTGTGGATCCATGCATGCAACATAATTCTGCATTATTGAATGGGGAGCTGATCTTTTCTTCATTTTCCAAATCCAATAATTTAACTAGATTGTACAAGAATTCAAAGAAAATGTTATCGTATGGATGGTGATCCATCAAAGATGGATAAATACTTGTAAAATTCTCTACTACTACTAATAATAATAATATTTTGATATGTCAAAGTTCAAAGAATTGTTAGCCCACTCTTAAAAGAGAGATTTTTCAATGGTAGGAAACTTAGAAAAAGAAATAAAGTAAAAATATTGTCATCATGTTTACTAAAATCTTTTCATCCATAGAATTAAATATCTAGAAGATTATGAAGATTATGAAGATGAAGGAACAACTTAGTTTAATGAAGATGCTGCTATAGGGAAGTGAGAGATACAAAAGATATGGTTGGAGAATTAAGAAACAGATTACATGGCTATTAAAGAATTATTTACAAGAAAGTTGAGGAAGAAGTTAAGACACATGTTAAGTTCTTGGCTGAAGGAAGGACTCGAGGTACCTAAATTTTTGGAAGAAGAAGTTCACTATTGTGAACCAGATGAATGATCTATCCTTGGTAAAGATGAGGATGAAGGAGTTGACGAGATTCAAGAATCTCATGTTTTCAAAACTAATAAGTTTCTTGTTCATGCAGGTCATGCAGGTGTAGATGATGAAGATTTGTCTCATGAAGGCAATACCAAGGAAATTCCAATTAATGGAATTGTAGATGAAATTCATATGCAAGAGGAAAGAGATGTGGACTTCTAGGAATAAAGAAACAAATGGCATCAACAAACTATAAAAGAGGAATCAAAGGTTCAAAGAGAGACAACTGTATATGGAGGGATAATGAACTACATATTTGTAGATGTCAGTGAAAAGAAGGAAGCAATTATCATTCTTATGCTGGATGGTAATTTTTGGAGATTTAGTCATTATTATAATAAATTCAGTTCATGTGTAGATGCAAGTAAACACAATACTTTGGAATATGAAAGTCAATTTTTCATAAAAAAATCATGGAGGAGGCAACAAAGTGCCTTAAACATTTGTGAAAAAATGTCTGGTGATGAAGAATGGAAGTTGAATAATGAAATGGAAATGGAGGCCATAAAAGTTTTAAATATTGAAATAGAGATGTAGTGGAGCAATATCATAAGCATGGACCATTGAAGGAGTATGCTAGGTAATGCGATTGAGAAGTTATGTATACTGATGAACAAATTTCTAAAGAGGAGACATACTAAAGTGAAGAAGACAATTCAACATAGAAATCAATTGATCTCAAGAGAATACATTGGTAAGGAAAGTGGAGTATTGCAAAGTAGAGTATGGAAATGTGGAAGATTGAGGAGAGCAGAAACATATCAAGAGGTGAAGAAGACAAATTTAATAAAAAGGTTCGACGCCATAATGAAATTTGTCAAACATATTCAGAATAGAAATGAAAGAAAACAATGACAAAATAAAGTTTGGGATCCAGGAGGGAAATAAGTTGCAGTAAATGCACCTACAATTGGAAAATATGGAACAAAGTACAACTAGAAAATTAAGTTACTAAGGACATGAGGAATATTCCCCAAAACTATGAATTGTCTACTAAGGGTTTATCACCCAAACATCCCATCAAGACATCATCTTTGAATACAAAATCTTTGTGAGTTATGACTATTACAATTTTTCCTTTTAGGACAGTCAAAAAAATACTTAATGACCCTTACTAAAATGGCTTCCAATAAATTGATTTGGACTCTTAAAGACCCTACAAATCCCTACAAATCCCTCTACCACCACACATAAAATGGATCAACCTTTTTTTGTCTTCTATAAGGTGATTTCTTCCTATTTTTTGTCAATTGAAGTCTTCTACATAGGGAAATTTATGGATGTATAATCATTCCTTAACCTCCAAAGTGACCAAAACCAACTTACAACCAATTTTAAAAAAAATTTCATTACAAATGAAAATTTTGTCATGACAACATGACAAATTTTAAGAAACTTTTACATCTTTTCATCAAATGACCCAAAAACATCAAGAATGGTCATATATGGTCACTAATGGTAAAAAATGACCTTATTTATATAACATAACTCAAAAAAATACAAAACCCAAAAAATGTATCTCATAGGAACAAGAGTTCCCTTGCACTAAGTTGTTCCCTTTTCATTTGATTGCATCACAAACCTTTCCCTGTGTCATTTAGAAAAGACAAATACCATGTGCTCAAAGATTCTGAAAATAAATTCAAGACAAGCACTAAAGAAAAATTCTTTGAATCAAGCCATGTTGGAGTTAAGGCATGGGTATGTGATTGGATAAGTCACTCATACACAAAAATAATAGAGATGGGAGAGTGTAATACCTCAACACATCTAACAATTAGTCTAGTAGGGATTCATGGTAATATTGTTACCATAATTTTCATATTCATTTTAGATTGGTAACCTAATTACTAGATGAGAGACTACAATACCCTAGTTTGAATTATTAGATGATCTTGTTTAAATTTATGTTCATTTCATGAGAAAAGATACATGTAAGGGAAAATAAATTTCTACATCTAAAGATTACATGTATATATACCAAATATCTTGCATGTACTGTGTAGAGAAATGAAGTGAAAGATAAGATCATCTGGGCTCACACAAGCCATGAGCATAGCCAAATTTAAAAAGAATATGAATGAATGAAAACATACATAAGTGGATGAACATAAATAATGAAGGTACCAGACATTTCCTGAAGTAATGAAGTTTTGACCCGGGGTTGAATCCAATATGCTCTTGTATGATCTAGAACCTTGAAGGAAGAAAAAGATGGGGTTAGATCCAAAGGATCTAAAAAATTCTTGGAACCCTATTTCCGATCCTCATTTACAATTATGCATGTGCATAGTCAAGCCATACACTTCTAAAAGGAACTATGCTACAAAACATGTGCACTCAGGAAACATGTGCATGTAGTGAGTAAATCAAGACCAAAATGGAGCAAAAAGTATGATGTCAAATGTGTTATCAAGTAATAGCTCATGGGATGTAAGTCAACATGGTATGTTGTTTATACAAGATCACTAAAAGGACATCTTCATAAAATAGTATGGAAGATCATTAAGCCTAGATGACAGTGATACAATGGTTCACATCTCGAACCTCACAAGATCTTCAAGCTAGCATGCTATCAAAATAGAATGGCAGTGGTGATTCAATGCATCTACAACCTCAACAACATGGAAACATTGATCCAATAACATAAAATACATTACAAATTCCAAGCTCACGACCTCAATGAAATAAATAGTTTATAAAACAATATATGGTGCACAACATCAGTAAGGATGCAATGATAGGAATAGGGAATTGAAAGGTGATAGGGTCTCATGGATTCTCTAACTCCTTGTTAAAAAATTTGATTATTTCTTTTGTATTCTTAGAGATATGTGAAGGTTCTTCTTGTCAAGGTTCCCTAAAAGGGTCTCCTTCTCCTATCGTTGTGTCTCTTCCTCTTGTTCTCTTATCTTACTTAATGTGTCCACTAAGTTAATATGTGTTTCTAGTATATCTTTTCAATTAGAATATGGAATGCATACTGCTAATGCATCTCTCTCCCATTTCATTCCATATGTATCTTGAGCTTATAATTATCTTCATTGACTTGTTCATAGATTGTTTTAAACAAAGATTATACTAACTAAATTGTAGAATTGGAGAATATAACAATTATACTATGAAAGAAAATAATAAGAAATCAAATCTATGCTAGATAAATCCTAAGCCTTAACACCATCCCTAGAAATGATTGGCTTCCATTATGGATAATTATTTTGTGTATAAAAATCTATGCATGCTCCTAACAAGGCAACTATTCCTCAATTAAGTAACCTTTTATCTTAGGGGAAACTCATTTAATTATTGACTAGGGATGTATATACTTAGATGACACTACCATTGTATGTGCAGTAGATTATCTCTAGCTTATACTTTAATGCATAAAATAGTAATAATTTATAAAGGAAACTAATGATGATAAACAAAATCTAACATTGGTTCTAGTCACATGGTAGTAGTTGTGAGTGTGACCACCCAAGGATGGTTTCAATTGAATAAACCAGTGAAATAATAATAAATTAACTTATAATAAAATTATTTTTGTATTGAGACTAACTAAATATATGCTAAACTAGTTTAACTTCTTATTATTAAGTGAGTAAAACTATCATCTAAAGTAACTAATAATCAATTAAACATATTACCACTATGAAGAAATGTAATAAATGAAACTACTACTTAATCTAATATAACTAGAGGAATACTTCACCTCAAGAAGCCCTTGCATAAGGATTCATAACCTTGAATCAATTCAGAACTTTAATCAATTGAAGATAACTATACCCTTTCATTAATAGTACTAGACATTATAATAGCAATAGTATATATTAATTATTGTAATCTAAAAAAATATTTGAGAACATTTGAACCAAAAATTTTAAGACTTTCTTGGATTTTATAGGAAATCTTGGAAGTAGTGATCATAAATGTCATTGAATCTCTATTTCCCACATGTCATTCTTTAACAATATATGACTTATTATAAAAATTAAACAACTACTTAAAAGAGCTACAAACATAGAGTCCAAGTAGAACTCAAACATGCACGGGCTGTGAACCCATGATGAGCAGCAAGAATGAATGGAGTACCAAATAAAACTTATGATGCCCTAGTTTAAGATTCATAAAACATAAAAACAACATGAATATGGCACCAATCAAATAGGGACATTAGTAATAAAATAATGCCAATCAATGATGCAAACAACTCATGGGAATGGAAAAATTAGTGAGAATCAACATCAACATAAATCAAATGCATAAACAATAAGCTCATAAACAATGCATGATGCCCTAGCTTGTAGCCTGCAAGCCATAAAAAATGCATGATGCCCTAGCTTGTCGCCTGTGAGCCATAAACAATGCATGATGCCCTAGCTTGCAGCCCATGGGCCATAAACAATTCATGATTGATGTAGGAGCATCTCAGGTCCTTGGCAATCCTGTGTCACCAAAAAGATGTTTGAAGTCTTTTGTGTTTCTTGGTTCCTTCTTTGATCGAGTTGGTTTGGTGCTGCTTAGTTTCCTTTGTTCACCAGTGTTTCTTAGTTATCTCTCTAGCACTCGGTTATTTCCCTAGTGCTCGATGATGCTTGTCTAGCACTCAGTTATCCTTTCTTACCGAGTTGTTTATTTTGGATTTTTGTTGAGGCTAACTCTTGCATTTATTATCGGTCATGGATTTAATGTTGGTATCTATCATCAGGAAGTGTGTAGACCTAGATCTGGTCATTCCTTATGTCGATGGTGGATTTAAAGGCTAACTTGGTTTGGTAGCCTCTTGTATAAATGTAGTTGTTTGGTTAGAGTTTAGGGAGTCAGTTTTAGTTGAAGATAGAAGATAGAAAATTAGAGATTGTTGGAAGATCCTTGCATGTTGGAGGACTTTTGTACTTGATTGTAATATCTAACCTAAACCAGGAAGGCCTTACAACCTGGCATGTATGAATCAATTTGAAGATAATATATGAAAGTGATTTGCATTATCTCTCTCACTGTTGTGTTTGTTGCTTCTGTGTGTATTTCTGCAAGGTAGATTTGATTGGGGTGTGTTGTTGGCCCCTTTCTATATCCTCCTTTGCGTCAAGTGATATCGGAGTTGAGGTTAGATCTGGATCTAGGTTTGTGAATCTAGGTTTGAGGGTTCCTTCTTGTCAAACCCTAGTTGAATTTTTGTGGGGTAGCAGATTGCGATCTGACCTGCAATTGCAGAGGGTTTCAAGATGGTTCTTGGGAGGCGAGATGTAGATCCAGGATTGGCATACATGTTGAGACAACTTGCGCTATTGAAATAGCCTAGAGAAGAGGAAGACATCTTGAAGATGTTAGTGATGATGAAATTGAGGAAGAACAAGGTGATTTAGAACCTGCATCGATGATGGATCAAGGTGAGGAAATATTTTTGAAAGCTTTGACAAATTTTAAGTCTACACCACACTTAAATCCTCTTGAGTATAATGGAAAATTGGATTCTGATGAATTGGTGGACTGGATCATCGAGATGGAAAAATATTTTGAATATGAAAATGTACCTGAGGAAAAGAAGGCAAAAATTGCAAGCACAAAATTGAAAAGTCATGCATCCTTGTGGTGGGAACATCTACAGTTGGATAGAAAGAGGAAAGGCAAAGACCAAATCAAGCTATGGAATAAAATGGTGAATAAATTGAAAGGAAAGTTCTTACCTTATGATTATTAGATTAACCTAGTTAGGTGAATGGAAAGTTTGAGGTAGAAAGATAGCTCGGTAAAGGAATATACTAAGAAATTATATAGATTAGATATTAGATCTGGACATGATGAAGATGATGTGGAAAGAATTTCTAGATACCTGAATAGTTTGAGAGTTTCCATCCAAGAAGAAATCAGTTTGGTCAAATTGGAGAACTTTGAAGAGGCTTATCAATTTTCATTGAAAGATGAGGAGAAATTAAACAAGAGACATGAGAAAAGACAAAGAGGTAGAGGTGGTAGATTTCCTAGAGGAAGAGGTAGATCTTATGGTGAAAATAGTAGATCCGAACCTAAAAAGACAACTCTAGATAAAGGCAAGACCGAATGGAAATGTGAAAGTTCATCTAGAGGCAGAGATAGTAACTACCGAGGTGGTTATAACAAAGGTGGTTTCTGAGGAACTTGTTAATATTGTGGAGAAGAAGGACATAGATCATTTGAGTGTACACATGCAAGTAAGAAGGTCGGTAATAGTAGAAATGCTTTGGTGCAAGAAGAGTCATTGAATGAACCTAAGAAGGAAAATAACTTGATGGTAAGGAGAGCACTTTGGAGTGAAAGTAATAAGGAAGATTTGGTAAGGAAAAGTTTGTTCAAGATGAAATGTAGAGTTTCTGACAATGTTTGGAAGGTAATCATTGACATTGGTAGCTTGGAGAATCTGGCATTTGAGGAAATGGTCACAAAGAATTTCATGGATCAAAGATGAGCATACACTCTTGGTAAGTGAACAATGTTATGTGAGTTTAAAAATTGGAAAGTACTATGATAAGGTGTTATGTGATATCATTCCTATGGATTGTAGTCATATTTTATTGGGTAGACCTTGGCAATATGATAGACATGCTATATATGATGGGAGATTGCATAATATACTATTTGGGCTAATGGGAGAAGACAAATCTTGTTACCTTTGATGGAAGAACATGTTAGTAATGTTTTCACATCTATGAAAGTTTTCTTGATGGAAGGAAGAAAGTTTGTTAAGGATTTAAAGAATGATGTATGTTTTGTTGTGATTCCTAACAAACCAAGTAAGAAAACAAAGGATAGTGTCCTTAAAGAGATTGATAAGTTACTCACTGAGTACAGTGAGATCATTTCTAATAATGTACTTGATGGTTTGCCACCAAAGAGAAGCATTGATCATTGCATGGATCTAATCCATGGAGCTAGTTTACCAAATAAGGCACCACATCGGTTGACACCTACCAAGAATTAGGAATTAAACCAACAGATTCAAGAGTTGTTGGAGAAAGGTTTGATCAGAGAAAGTTTGAGTCCTTGTGTACTTCCTATTTTATTGGCACCTAAGAAGAATGGAGAATGTTTACGGATTCCAGAGCAATCAACAAGATAACAGTGAAATATAGGTTTCCTATATTGAGAATGGATGACATAATGGATAGTTTGATAGGAGCAAAGTATTTTACCAAAATTGATTTGAAAAGTGGGTATCATCAGATCAGAATCAGAGAAGGTGATGAGTGGAAGACTATTTTCAAGACAGAAGAAGGTTTGTATGAGTGGTTGGTTATGCCTTTTGGTTTAACTAATGCATCGAGTACTTTTATGAGGTTGATGAATGAAGTTTTGAAGAAATTCTTAGGTAAGTTTGTGATTATATATCTTGATGATATTCTAATATTGAGTAAGACCAGAGAAGAACATTTGTTGCATGTTAAAAGAGTATTGCAGAGGTTGAAAGAAGAAAAGTTGCTGATAAATCTGAAAAAGTGTTCATTCATGAAAGAGGAGATTGTGTATTTGGGATTTGTGATTTCAGATGATGGTTGAAAATGGATCTTGAAAAGGTTGAAGCTATTTTGAATTGGCCTACACCTGAGAATGCTAGTGAGGTAAGATCATTTCATGGTTTGGCAAGTTTTTACTGAAAGTTCATTAGGAATTTTATTTCAATTTGTAATGCTATGACTGAGACTATGAGAGGAGATAAAAGAGAATTCAAGTGGACACATGGAGCTGATAAAAGTTTTCGGACTCTAAAGCAGAAGGTTATTGAATTACCTATTTTGGCACTATCTGATTTCAATAAGGTATTTGAAGTGGAATGTGATGCAAGTTGTAGTGCAATTGGAGCTATGTTGAGTCAAGAAGGTAAACCTATTGCTTTCTTTAGTGAAAAGTTGAATGATGCAAGAAGGAAATATTCTATGTATGATCAAGAATTCTATCCTATTGTTCAAGCCCTAAAGAAATGGAGATATTATTTGATACTGAGTGAATTTGTGTTGTATACTGATCATAAGGCTTTATAGTATTTGGGTAGTTAGAATAAGCTAAATTAGAGACATATGAAATGGGTTGAGTATTTGTAGAGTTATACATTTGTGATAAAGCATAAGAGTGGAGTCACTAACTGAGTTTTTGATGCATTGAGTAGAAGAAGATCTTTGATGATCAAGATGAAAATTGAAGTTCTTGGTTTTGATGACATGAGAGATTCTTATGAATTTGATCCTAATTTTTTTGAGCCATGGAGAAAGTGCAGAGAACCTATTCAAGATCAACCAAGTACTAAATGGGAAGAATATTTTATTCAAGAAGGTATATTGTTTAAAGGTATTTAGTTATGTATACCGAGAGGAGCAATGAGAACTTATTTGATAAAGGAGAAACATAGTAGTGGTTTGGATAGACATTTTGGTGTTGATAAGACATTGAATTTTCTTAAGGAGAAATACTTTTGGCCACAGTTGTATAAAGATGTTTAGAAAATTGTGAAAAGTTGTGAAATTTGTCAAGTTGCAAAAGGAGTAAGTTAGAATACTGGATTGTATACACTGATTTTTGTTCCTGAGAAACCTTGGATTGACATCAATATGGATTTTTTTCTTGGCTTACTGAAGACAGTAAGAGGTAATGATTCTATATTTGTTGTTGTGGATAGATTTTCTAAAATGGAACATTTTAGACCTTGTAGAAAGACATTAGATGTAGTACATATAGAAGATCTTTTCTTTAAGGAAAATGTCTAATTGCATGGATTACCAAGGAGTATTATCTTTGACTGAGATAGTAAATTTGTTGGATACTTTTGGAAGACCCTTTGGAGAAAGTTTGGCACTGAGTTGAATATAGTTCTACATTTCACCCACAGGCCGATGGATAGACAAAAGCTGTGAATAGAAGTTTGGGAAATATTTTGAGATGTTTAGTTGGAGACACACCAAGTAATTGGGATTTTGTGTTGGCACAAGCAGAGTTTGCATACAAAAATTTAGTGAATAGGAGTACTAGAAGAACACCCTTTGAGATTGTAAATGGCATACAACCGAGAGGTATATCTGATTTGAGGGATATTGCTGATGAAAGAAAGAAAAGTGTTGAAGGAGTGAAGTTTTTTGAGTGCATGAAGACATTGCATGAAGATTGGAAACATAAGTTGGAAGTAAGTAATCATAAATACAAAGACAGAGATGATAGATCAAGAAGAAATAAGACTTTTGAAGTCGGTGATGAGGTAATGGTTCATTTAAAGAAAGGCTGATTTCTTGTTGGAACATATGGGAAGCTAAAAATGAAGAAGTTTGGCCCTTGTAAGATTTTGAGGAAATTTGATAGTGGAAATGTATATGAGATTGAGTTACCCGATGACATGGATATATCACCTATTTTCAACATTACTGATTTGTATGAGTATCATGAACCCAATGAAGACATGATAGTACCGATGGATTATCCTAAGAAATAGACCGAGGAAGTTGAGCAAATTTTGGAGTAAAGAATTGGAAGAAGGACAAGAGGAAAATAGTATATGGAATATCTGGTAAAGTGGAAGAATAGACCGATTGAAGATAGTTCATGGATTTCATAGTCTGAGTTGGATGTAGCTTGGATCATACCTACTTCATGATTTTGAGAATCATTTTCAAATAACCCCAGGTGTTTGATGTAGGAGCATCTTAGGTCCTTAGCAATCCTGTGTCACCAAAAAGATGTTTGAAGTTTTCTATGTTGCTCAGTTCCTTCTTTGACTGAGTTGGTTCGATTTTGCTTGGTTTCCTTTATTCATCAGTGTTGGTTAGTTATCTCTCTGGCGCTTGATTATTTCCCTGGCACTCAGTGATGCTTGTCTAGTGCTCAGCTATCTTTGCTTACTGAGTTGTTTATTTCAAACTTTTTTTGAGGCCGACTCTTGCATTTATTATTGGTCATAGATTTAATGTTGGTATGCATCATTGGGAAGTGTGTGGACCTAGATTTGGTTGTTCCTTCTATTGATGGTGGATCTGAAGGCCGACTTGGTTCGGTAGCCTCTTGTATAAATGTAGTTGTTTGGTTAGAGTCTAGGGAGTCAGTTTTAGTTGAAGATAGAAGATAGAAAATTAGAGATTGTTGGTAGATCCTCACATGTTGGAGGAATTCTGTACTTGATTGTAATATTTGGTCTAAATCAGGAAGGCCTTATAGCCTGACATGTATGAATTAATTTGAAGGAAATATATGAAAGTGATCTGCTTTCTCTCTCTCACTTTTGTGTTTGTTTCTTTCGCTTGTTGTTTTGAAAGGTGGATCTAGTTAGGGTGTGCCTTTGGTCCCTCTCTATATCCTCCCTTGTGTCAATGATGCCCTAGCTTACAACTCATGATCCATCAAGAAATTTCCCATGTAGTGAATATCAACAACAAAACAAATAAAGAGAGATCAAACACTTCACACGATGCCCTAGCTCTCAAAGCTCGTGGGTCATTGAGAATTCCAAATGAAAAGATGTAAACAATGCCAATATTAACATTTATATTGTGCCATTAAATCAACAAATGCACTCAAAATGAAATTGAGTTAACGAGAAGACACAACTCAAATGGCTACCTCAAGTCATGGCTGCCATATGCCAAGCTTCCAAATCGAGCTCAAGCTTCACAACAAAAGAGTAGTACAAAGTGGGAACTTTCCAATTTTACCATAGTTAGGTCCCTCTTCATGCACACAACTTGATCTATGAAAATTAGAAATGAGCCTTTCTTTTTCTTTTTCTTTTGTTTATAATCACGCAGGTATCGAAATTATGATGGAACCATCACTATTATGACAACATCAGGGGCACTTGCAAAAAAAACACAAAAATCACACACAAATGGTAGTGTCATCACAAATTGGCATCGAAATTTGACCCCAAATGTTGTAGTGAGATGAAAATGTCATGGAAATCGAGGCCATAGGATCAGAAGCAATGGATATAGATGATTCAACTACTGTAAGATTATTGACAAAAGAGCCTGTAATCATTCAAGTTTTAGATTTTCCAGAGATAGAGGTGACTAATGCTACACCTATAGATTTTGAGACTCCTATCGAGCCATCAAAGTATAATGAACCAAAAGAGACCAAGGAAAAGACTACAAAGACAAAAATAACTCAAGGTCAGAACATAGAGTTGGTGACCCCCATTGAGACTAGTACTAAATAGAAGCAAGAACTAGAGAATGAGAAAGAAAAGGTTTAAGAGACTCAAAAGGTAGAAGAGAAGAAAGAGGAAACACAAGAAAAGAAGGAAGGAACTCAAGAGAAGAAAGAAGAGAAGAAGCTAGAAGAAAAAAATAAGGAGAAGGAAGATAAAACCGGTGAGACTTCAACTCAATCAGATGCAAAGAAGGCATCAAATTCAAATGGAAAATCTAAAAAGAGAAAAGTAGAAAATTAAGTTGATTTAAATGAAGTTATAGTTATACTAAAGGTTAACTATACAACCATGACCCCCAAGGAACTCTCTGAGTTTGGTGACTAATTGAAAAGGGAAGCTACACAAGATAAGCTCCTAGCCAAAAACTAGAAAATAGATGTGTTGGAGTAGATTAAGAGTATTTTGAATGAAATTATTCCTGAGGCTACCATCAATGAGAAAGTAGATATATACAATCAGTTGAAAGAACTTGTTAGTCAAATCAATTATCTTGGGACTAAAATGACCGAGTATATGATGAAAGTTCACAAGAGAGATATGGAGACAAAGGTGATTGAATAAGTTCTTCAATCCATTGCATTGGATAAGATAACTCTTTCAGAGTTAATGACAAGATTGGAACAAGAATTGCAGTCCATTCTTTCTTTATTTCAAAATATTTGTTTGATATCTGATTTTACAAAGGAGATTAAAGAAAAGGACAATAATGTGGAAAAAGAGCTCACTGAGCTATTATCAAAGATTTCCATAGAACCAAAGACAATAACAAAATATTATGAGAAGATGAAGCACTTAATGGGAGTGCAATTTGAATTGAGAAAGGAGGAGAACCAGATCAGGATGGATCTCTTAGAACTGTAAAAAAATTTGTTACTGAAAATTTAATCACTACAGAGGCAAACACAAAAAGCTAAAGACTTAGTTAGCACACCAAATGTGAGCACAGGAGAAGTATAAAAGTATTTTTGATAAGATTCCCAAATCGGATAAAGAGTAAGTAATTTGGCATTTTTGTTAAAAAATGGGGAATATACATATAATATTTTTTTAATTGTAAGGGGGGATATACATATAAGTAAAAAAAGGAGAATACATAGATAATTATGCATAAAAGAGGAAGACAATGTATATAGTATGGATATGTACTAGATTTATTACTTCAGAGGGAGTAATAAGTTTTACCAAGGAGAAAGTTTAAATTTTGATTAATGAATTTGAAGATTTTGAAGGTTTTTAACAAACATACCAAACTAATGCCAAAGGGGGAGATTGATACTCCTAAGAGTTTATTTTTTTGTCATTATTTATGAGGAAATTATTTTTTTCAAAGTCATTCGGTAAGGAAGAAAAGATGAGTTAGCAAGGTACAAATAGGATATGGTAAAAGGAATAAGTAAACAGGGAATTTTGGTAAAGAAGAAGCAAGTATAGGCATTGAACAAGGTAGAATCAAGCACTGAGAACCAAGTTCTACCGAGCACCTAGCCGAGAAGAGAAATCAGTTACCGAGTTAAAGAAAACATGTTACCGAGTAGAACAGGCCGACACTAGAAGATTTCTAAGTACATTGAACATGGCACCGATTAGAAAATAGTTTACCAATCTCGAGGAAATCGTATAGCAGAACATTGGAGATTGAAATCTAATGATTAGACATGATTAAAAGGTGAGATTAGCCAATGAAAATTAAGAATAAAATATGCATTGGTAGTGTACCTGTTGTCACTAAGGATTGCACCCAATTTTCTAAGTGTTAAAACCCAACAATCTTGTGAAACATGGGACTATTCTTAGGTTGTGGGTAACCTATTCGAGAATAGACCTCCGGATTAAGGGCTGGCTTCCCTTTGGATCACTTTAAAACTGACTAACTTTTAGGAGGAAAGGGAGAGAGTGCATAAAGAAAATAACTGAAACTGATTTGAAAACAAGGTGATCCATTGAATTTGAAAGAAGATCCACAACTACATTAAGCTTACTGCAACAACAAAACAAAACAAAACTTCACAACTTGATTCTACTGCCTTAAACTCCTTAGGAAAATAGGGTACTTGAAACACAAAGAAGGGAAGATGATTCCACAATTCAGATCTTTTTCATTTGCACACAGATTAACACTACAGAGCTAAGATGAATTCTTGAACATTCACTTGGATCAACATGTAGATTAAGGATCCAAGAACATCACAATAATCCTACATGAGATTCAAAAGAAGAATTCTGAAATTGTAGGGAAACAAGAAGGATCAATTTTATTCCTGAAAAGAAACTAAGTACAAGATGTGTCTCTCAGAGCTACAACACTCATATCAGAGAGAATAGAATGAAGAGCTAACCTCCATCACGAAAAGTGAGAGGTATATAACTAAAACCTAGGAATCTGCATTCAAATCCCACAACCTCTTAAGAATGGCAAAGATCTCAAAATAGACCCATGAGGATACCTCATAAACTTGGATGCCAGATTCTTGAGTTTTTAGGGGGTAGTGGAGAAAGTGGGAGCCTAAAAAAATATGGTCAAAAGAAGACCACTCTACCCCCCTAATTCATGCACTAAAATATTCCGACGATGATTTATAAAAACACCATCACCAAAATTTACATTAATAATTTGTAATGACTTCATATTTAAAATCCCACCCCACTAAGACACAAAATGGATTTAATTACATTTTAAAATGATCTCAACCCAAAAATGGGGAAACATATTTTAAAACAATTACATTTAAAAAAAAATCCACCTATGCCTAAAAACAAAACATGGATTTAAATACCTTAAATACCCTAAATTAATTAATGACTCTCAACCCATAATGGGGAAAGCACATTTATTAATTTATTTACATAAAATCCAATGTTTTCAAGAATTCACGACATCAAAATAAATCCTCAACCCTTAAAAGAAGGGGAGACATGAAATAATGCATCTTTGCATCAAAACCCCTTTTTAAAAAAATGGAAGTTGCTGTCATCAAAACCCTCCTTCTCGGCACCTGACATGTTTCTATTGTGTGCTAAAATGTTGTCACACTTCTATGAGTCATTATATCTAAGATTACTCAAGAATAAGGTCTCAAATGGTGACTCATAGATCTCTATTCATGGAGTGCAAGGGTTTGTAATGAAGACCCTCAGATTAGACCTAGTTTGTGCCCATGCAAGTACACAATAAAATGAGAGATTCAAAGAGAAAAAACAAGAATGCTAGTCTCCATGATCATCAAGTATGGATGCAAATGAAAATGGAAGCTATTTTATATGATAACAATGCATGAAAGCAAACTAATCTATGAAAGGAAATGCTTATGCAAGATTATTCTATGAAAGGAAATATGAATCTAATCTATTATGCAAGTGCAATATTAATCTAAATAGATTGTCATGGAGGCATGAGAGAAGAAGACAAGAAAAGAGAAGTTGCAATGTCCAAGCTCAAGTGCTCAAATTCTCTCCAAAATTTCTCTCCAAACCCGCATAACAATAACATAAATCTTGATCTCTAAAATCTCCATGCATAAATGAGAAAGAGCGGGCTCCTTATAAAAGATTTTAGAAATGAATGGACAGTCAAGATTAAGAGGCAAAAAGAAATGAGCAATGATGGATATTAAATCTTGGTTGATCCATGTGCTCAAGATTCTTAAGAGGCAAAATCAATGGACATTGTTAAGAGGCAAAAAGATGTGTGGAAGAGATTAAGAGGCAAAAAGAGATTCCACTCACCTTAGAAAGTGTGCATTTAATGTGTAAATAGTCTTTTTCTTTTTATTTTGCTTTTACTATTTATTTATTATTTTTAGCAAAGTGGTTTCTATTATTTAATTAAAAGATTTTTAATCTATTTAAAAGAGATTTTTTTCTTTTAATTAAATGTGGCTAAGGATAAAGTGATTTTATTATTTAATTAAAATATTTTTTATTTAATTAAAAGGGATCTTTATTTAATTAAAAGGGAGCATGTTCTCTTAATTAAATAAAACTTAGGATAAAATGATCAAACCTTAGGAAATATTAAAATAATTGAATTAATTATGATTTGATCAAGGAAATTGATTTGAATTGAAAATATTGCAAAGCATTGATTCAAAAAATTGCTAAATTGATAAATTGGGGCCCAAAGTCTAAGTGACCATTTTAGGGTGCATACATTTGCCCCTCTTTGAATAATGCGTGATCTTCATGGGAACACATGTAGTCAAGGAATGAAGTTGAAATGTGAGATTGATTTGGGATCACAAAACAACCCAGACGTGTGATCGACGGATGGGAACACATTAGGACAAAGATAAGTTGATTGAAAAAGACAATGCCAACACCCTTATAAATAGATAATTGTCAAGTCTCAAGCAAGGTTTGATTGATAGGTTTGATAAAGTTGAATCAAGGATTAAAGTTTGATAGGTACTGCCCCCTTGTGATTGAAATCAAAATGAGATAGAGGAGAAATAGTAAATTGGTAAATTTGATCAAATTAAACTAAAGATAAAGTTCTTGATGTAAGATGAAAGATATAAGGATCACAAAACCAAGGTAGATCATTAAGCATGAAAGATGATGCCCCAATGTTGAATTAGAAGAAAAGAAGTGGGGTGAAAGTGAATGGAAGATATAATTTTGGAAGAGGTGAAAAGAAATGGAGAGAAGAAAGGGAATTTGCCTCAAGAAAGAGAATGCCCCAAAATCAATCAACTGTTTAAGATAGAAAATTTTGATTGAGATCAAGAAAGAAGATAAGGAAATGAAGATCAAAAAGTGATCACAATTGACTAAAAGTCCAAAAGAAAGATGAAGGAAACCCTCTCAAACACATAATGCAGCCTAAAAATACAAATTAACATGAAGTCTAACAATGCAAGCTACATGAAAATGCAAAGGTGTACTTGCAATAGAGAAACTATAACATAGGATTTTGTGTTCATCATTCATTAGAGAATGTAAAGGAACTTATTTTCATCATTGGGCCATTATTAACGGACATTGGAAAATCACACAATCATCACTAGTCACAAGCGCAACTATGAAGATATGAATGTAATTGATATCGGATTGGAATGTGGAAAGATTCTAACATAAGCATCAAAGACATAAAGGTCAAGATGACTTCAATGTTAGCTTACCCAATTTAATGTAGAAAAACCACTCTCGCATCAAGGCATAGATGTTGGGATGACCATAAGAATGGTTGTGCAAAATAGTCAAGGATGATGCATCAAATCTCATAAGTGTGTCAAGGGAACAACAAGAGACACTCAAGAGCATCAAGACCACACCCACAAGAAGAAAGAAAATAAAAACATGCCCCATGCCCCAAGTCCTCTAGCTATGCATCCTAGAGAGACTTATTAGACAAGGACACTTAACAAAAATCAATAATAGTCAACACATAAAGAAAAGATCATGACATAGCTCAAGCATTAAGTGTTGTGTTTAAAAATTTTGAGTGTGCTCATTGATATTGAGTTTCGAGGATAAGGATTGAATTCTTGCAAGCAGGTAAGATCACATGATAAAATTGGGTGAGACCAAGCTGATAAGTGTTAAAAACACTCTATGTTAGGGGTTGTGTTGAAAAACATAGTTGGGGAGGTATCCTAAAGACTAACACATCCAAGAGACCAAAGCTAACATAGTTATGCCCCCCAGACAAAGACAAAGACCAATTCCAAACCAAGGCAACAAGGACAAGGCATGATGGAGAAAGGCTAAGTGTCGAGGATGCATGCTAAGAAATAGGGGTGCAAAGGCCTCAAGTAGTGCCCGTTTCTAGGTTTTCACCACTTGGATTTTTATTGCAAATTTTTTTTCTTTTCTTTTTATAATTTTTTTGTATTTTTGCTACCAAGTTGCTTGTTTCCAGGTTTTCACCAAGGCACTTTTTATATATATATATTTTTTGAATTTTTAAATTTATTTTTATTTTTTTTTATTTTTGGAATATATAATTTTTTTGAGATACATCAAAGTCCCTATTGCTAGGTTTTCACTAAGATGATCATTTTTTCAAGACATTTTCTAATTTTTAGAATTTTTGACAATATACCATTCTTTTGGATTTTTTCAAGATCACAAAGTATGTACAAAGGATGTCCCCAGATAGAATGGGCATCAAACTCCCAAGAAAGATCACATCATGTAGTCCCAATGTATAGCAAGGTGGAGAACAAGAGGGATTAGGAAGCTGGTGGAAGAGATGGAAGACAAGAGAATGAAGGAGAATGGAGGGAAACAATCCTCAAGGGCAAACTTCTCAAGAGTACCCAAGCTAGGGAAAAAATGTCATGTAAATCACATTTGGACAAGCAATGAAAGGCCAACATAGGATAAGTCACAAAAGTGTAATGCAAAAGAAGGAAAGGATGTAGTCCAAAAGAGTAGACATGTTAAGAGGCTTCATAGCATCGTGTTTTACTCTTTTTTATTAGATCAAGACCAAAGGGGAAAAAGATAGCAAAAGGCTAGAATGAATGGAGGAAAATAAATATGAAGGCTAAACATGAATAGAATGAAAGCAAGATCATTGTAAGATAGCTCACAAGATAGCCAAATGTTCATGTATAAGTCAACATTGTCAAGATCAAAGAGAGAAGACAGAATGGATGAAATATATAGAAGAACTATGCATGATGCCTGATTGCTAGGTTTTCATCACAGTACTTATACAAGGTGCCACAAGGGAGTGGTTTTCACCATAGGATGAATTTATTTCTCTTTAATTTTTCTACCAAGGTGCCCGTTTCCAGGTTTCCACCAAGGCACATTTTTAATTTTTTCATTTTCTTTTTGAATTTTTCTATTTTTTGAATTTTTTATTTTTATTTCTTTTGGAAGAAGGCAAGCTTTTTAGATAATGCTCCTTGAAAGGATAAACCATAATATGCCAAGGATTCAAAATGATATGCTCAAAGATGTTGATAGGGAAAGGAAGATGGAAGAGAAATGGAGGATAAGGTTTTATGTAAAGCGAGTGAGGTTGGAAGATAGGAGGAATAGGTAAATGAAGAAAAAGGATAGAAGGTAGAAGGGTAATGAATGGAAGGATTGTGAAAGGGTAGATGGAAAGGAAGGAAAGATCAACATCAACACACACCTTGAAGGGTGGTGAGAGGATGGAGGAAACATGAATGGAGGAATATGTGAAGGAATATGGTGCATGGATAGTAGAGGTTGTGGTTTAGGTGCACAAAATGGAATAATATTTTTGGGAGAAGATGAAGTGGAAGCCTTTGGAATCTTGAATGTCAACTTCACTTATTGCTCAACATCAGACTCTTTCAAGAGAGACTTTGGAATCCATATAGCCATATGCTTTTCATTTCTTTTTGATGATTTAAAAAGAATATCTTCAATGATGGATTTTGGAACCCATACTTGTCTTGTATTTTTCTTCTTAGATATCTCTTTTGATTCCATGTCGATTAGAGGAGACATGGTGATCTTTTTTTTTTTATGGATTCTTGTATTATTTTTTTTTCTTGTATTGAACATTCAAGTTACTTCCAAAAGACTTGGGACTTGTGGAAGAAGAAGGAGGATATGACTAGTTTATATGGGTGGGTGGATGAAAAGGATTCAAGGGTATGCATCTAGGTTGATCTTGAGGAAAGATAGGAGATGGAGGGACATAAGGACCCAAGATGGATGAAAAATTAGGAGAGTTAGGAGGGGAAAGTGAAGGGAAATAAGGGCCCAAGATGGAAGGAAGATGTGAAGCCCTTAATATTGGTGGAGGAGGTCCAAGGATAGATGTGGAAGATACAAAAGGGTAATCAATAAGTTCATCAACATCTATATGACAACCAAGGACATCAGCATCTTTAGAGTGAGCATTAGGATTTGCAATAGGATCATGAACATCATGAATAGAAGCAACTTCTTTGATAGGATTATTCAGAGCTTGAAAATATTTAGGAAGAGTAGAAAGTGGAAGTGAACATGGAGTGGTAGAACAAGAAGATGGAAGACTTTGATCTTGAAAAGGAGCTTTGGATAGCATAAGCATATAATTTTTCTCTTGGTTTTCAATAGGCTTAACATTGGAAGTAACAACACTAATTTTAATAACCTTAATGGAAGTATCATCTTTGGAAAGCGCAAGTGGAGTAAGGTTATTTTGATTGTCAATAAGATCAATGGTGTAAGTAGTAGCTTGATCTTGCTTAGGAGAAGAATTAAGACATGGTGGAATGAATGAGAAAGGGTGTAGATTATCAAAAGAACCATGAAATGAATAAGAGACATCATGAAAAGAATTGTATGACATGGAGGGTTTTGATCTTGATCTTTCTTTATGTTCTTTTCTTTATCATTTTTAGAGCCCTCTTGACATGGAGCCACTTCTAAGGACAAGGAAGCATGTTGGAATTGTATGGAAAACTTTGGAAGATATGGTGAAGGACTAGCTGAAGTAGGAATTATAGCATATAAAGGCTTAGGCTCTTTAGGTTTAGCATTATTGAGAGTATTTGTATCCAAGTGAAGGTTAGCTTGAGTTTCTTTAAGAGGTAGCCCTTGAGGACAACTATAGGGAACCATATGAAAAGTATTAGGACCTTTGTTGGATGAAGGATTTGTGAAAGATTTGAAAGACTTGGAAGCTTTAGGAAATGTATGGGTATTGGATGAAATAGGGGATGAAAGGAAACCATCGCAAGACAAAGTTCCATCATTAACATAATCTTGCTCGAGAGTGTAATATTTATTTTCAGCATGAGAGTTCTTAGAGGAGAGATTCTTATAGTATTTATGTTTATAATCAGCACGGTAAGCTTTCTCTTCCTCAAGTGAAGTACATGTATCATCTAGGTATTGTTCATAGAAATTATCAAAGTCTCTTTCAAAATCAGAATCATATGGATCACCATCATGATCTATCCAATGTGATGACCATTTCCAATAAGCATGAGCACACCACTAGGAGGACTCTTAGGAATAGAGGTGCCATAGGTATCACTACATTGTCCATCATCATAGTCATCAAAGATGGGCATGTCACTCTTCGTGGAAGAGGTATCACAAGGATTGTCACGTTTCTCATTATGGCATGTCTTGAGAAGATAAGTAAGACTCTTGGGAGAAGTAGAAGAGGAACAAGATTGTGAAGAAGAGGAAAGTGAAGACCTAGTGGAGGAAGAAGACTTGGATAATGAGGAATGCGAATAATGTCTAGAAGAGTCATGGTAAGACTTGGAAGATGAGGAAGGATGAGAAGGCTTAGAAGATGAAAAATGTTTGGAAGAAGGAGGTCATGACATGATCATGTTTATGATCCTAGCAAAGGCATCTGATTCATTCAAATTTTCCTTTATTTCTATCTTAAGTTTATCACTCGTGCAATATCTAGAAGGACTATTGGAGGAATAAAACTCTTCAAATTGAGAAATGAGTTTGAGATCATCTATTTTAAAGAGAGGTTCCATAACAAGATAGTTGAAATTCATGGTTCTGGAAGAGGAGGAATCAAGCATGGAAGTGACAGAAGAGATGAATAAAAGAAGGTAGACTAGATAATAAGAGGAAAAGAATCAAGAAGACGTGAAGAGTTTCAGAAAAAGAGGAAGAAGCGTGAAGGAAGAAGATAAATGATGGAAATGGGAGACTAAAAAGACATGGGAGATGTGAAAGAAAGAAGACCAAGAGTAATTTTGTGCAACTTGATACCATTTAAGTTCATTTGGATGTTGAGAAAGATGTCATAGCACTTTTGGGGAGATCTTTGAAGTTTTTATCACTCGGGAAGTCAGATTTGTTTGTTTTAAAAGATCACGTAAATACATCAACAAATTTGTATCATTGATCAAGCACATAAGATAGCAACCAGGGAGTTCAAGAAAACAATTTTCTTTAAACAATGAGCAAGGGACAAAGCAACCTTGCACATGCACAAGAATAGTGACTTAGTATGCTACTCCTTAAAGATTCTACTTGTGTATGTTCTCAAAATGTTTTTCAACCACACAGATAGTCCTAGAAAATAAAAAGTTGGCTGCACTATGGTTCTTAGTAATGGTCAACTCTGCAACTTTTGCAATCTCAAGAGGGAAAACTCCAATCTAGGTGCACCAAAGTTTTGACACATTCTGATAATTTAATCAATCAGAGATGTTGAGGAAATCTGACAGCCCAACAAGAAACTACACCCATGGAGATTTCTTCCATAAGGACATTTGTATAGTGGTTGTTACTACCATGATGAAAATGGCTATTACCACTTGAGGTTCCATCCATGTGGTTGACCCAATAAAGGTAATGTCCACTACGGTTAACCCTCTCTAACAAGGTGACTCATAAAAAGGACCATTTAGGGACTTGGTTTAGATTCGAGGATCTAAGTTTCTGATACTACCCAAAAAGAGAGTAGAGCATAATCCTCTAACCTCTTCACTTCACCCAAACATAGCAAGCAAGTTCATTGACATGCTATCATTGAAACCACCTCACCAAGGTTCATGATGTCAACAACAATGTCTACTTGTGTGTGCGAATTTTCTACCTAGCTGTAGACACAACACTTTAGTAAAATATTAGAGGTTAGCAAAAACTGAAATCTACAAGTAATTGAAACTATGCTAACCAGGGGATTTACTACCTTC
Source organism: Chamaecyparis obtusa (assembly GCA_027943335.1). Classification (NCBI taxonomy): domain Eukaryota; kingdom Viridiplantae; phylum Streptophyta; class Pinopsida; order Cupressales; family Cupressaceae; genus Chamaecyparis; species Chamaecyparis obtusa. The sequence continues at coordinate 157,938 of BSBK01006164.1, forward strand.
TAGCAGGTGCGAGTATGATGTTCTCAAATTGAAATCAAGATCAGTGAAAATGCAACACCTAAATGAAGGATTTAAAATGATGAAAGAAATGAAATATGAATGCAAATTAATCTATTTTTTGGATTTTTGATGCAATAGAATGAAAAACTGTATGAAATTAATCTAGAATGAAATTGAAATGATATAAAAATTAATCTAATAATTATATGAATTGATATGCAAAGCTATGAAAAACTATGAATTAATCTCACAAAATTGCCTGTTGCAAAATCTTTGTTCTTCAGTTGTAAATTCGCCAGAGTAATTGTTTAAATTTGAGAGACGTGAGATCGAAAGCTTGAGGGATTTAGAGAGCTTGATTGAAAGCTTGAGGGATTTTAGAGAGCAGGATTTGTGAAGAGTTGAGCCTTGTTTTTATAGAAATCCAGGGCTTGAGGATGCATTGAGAAAAGCCATACATCACTCTTGATAAACTCAGGTTGATTTTTGAGTTAACAAGAAATTAAGAATAAATAAACTCATAAAATCATGCAAAAGCAGTTTTTATCTCAAAATAGAGTTTTAGTTCACTTTTTCAACTCATCATCAGATGTTGAGTTTAGAAAGTTAACAAATTGAGATTGAAAGTTGATTTAAAGTTGTTTTAAAGTTGATTGCTTTTTTTGATTGTGCATGTTTTAATATGAATTAATTTAATAATAAAGTGATTTATTCTCAACTTAACTGATTTTTAAATTAAAATAATTGATTTATGGGTTAATCAATTATTAAATCAAACTTTTATTAATAAACTATATTATTAAATATTGACAACTAACTTTAATAAATTAAATAGGAATTTAATCAATTAGTCATAAGATTTTTTATTTAATGTCAAAATTAAATAATATAATTTAGGAATAAATATAATTAAATGTAATTAAATAGTTAAGTGGCAGTATTAAATTTGATTAATTAAATATTCATAATATTCAATTATTCAAAATTTAGGATAAATAAGATTTATCATCAAATAATTATTAAATTAAGAATAATTATGATAAATTAGGAATATTTTGAGGAATATTCCCCGATGCAAAATTTAGGATAATCAATTAAATTTGATAATGTGCAGATGTGCCTTAGGTTAGGCTTTTGTATCGATTTCATTCGATTTGAAGAAGTAGGTGGTTAATGAACCTATAGACCATTTTTGGGGTATTACATTTTGCTCCTCTTTGAATTATTGTGCAAAGCGCAATGGTTCAAAGATAGTCGGTGTATGATAAAGATGTTTGAGATTGAAATTGATTTGAAAGATGAACCAATTTTGAGATAGAAACTGATTGAAAGATTTGAAGATGTTAGGTCCCGAATGACCAAAGATAATGTTAACTATAACATCAATGAACCGGTGATTATGAAAAAAGTGCCAAAATGCCTAATTCTGAACCTTATGATTGCAAAGAAGTGAGTGACTGATTCTAGACCTGATTGTCCAAAAGAATCATAGTGCTATCACATCCTGAACCCATCAGTTATGAAGAACCAAGGAAATAACACTAATGAACTAATGGTTATGAAAAGCTGATACAGTTTACAAGATAGATTAGGATACCAGATTGATATGGATCTCGATGAATCTGATATGCCCGAAGTGATGTGCCCCAAGCAACGAGGTCTTTTGATCAATCAATAACTAGACATGGTTGTTGTCTTGATTACTGAGGAAAGATTGATTACATATTTAGATTTATAGACTTGAATGATGTGCGATACCATGCCCTCTTTGGGATTAAAATTGAAATTTGACAAGAAAAGTTAGCATTATAGTTTAGAAGCAAGTTAATTGATTTGAGAAGTGGTTATATACATCTGAGAATGTGTTCTACATCATTTAGAGGTCTTGGAGACCAAGTTTGACTAGGTTAAACCATCAATTGACCATAGTTGACCAAGTTGAAATTTTGATAGTTTGATGTAAGAAAATCAGTTAAGTTGAATTCTAGATTTTTGTGATGATTGAAGGTTGATTATGCAAGTAGTTAATAATATGAATGATCTCAGATTTTGATTTTAATCCCAAAAAAGGATTCTACTTGTTGTTTTGTTGGAGAAACCTTCATACAATGCTCAGTCTTTGTGTCATGTTTAGCATTTTTGGTTTTGAAGAATCATTTAAGTGTTCAAGCAATTTGTGAGATCATGCAAAGTGCAAAATGAAATGCAAACCTAGGACCTAGGACCTAGTCACTGATCATGTGTCGATTTGTTGTCATCATTGAACTTTTAGGTAACTGGATAAATCAATACAATGCCCACTAGTTATGAAACCATATACATATGAATATCGATTTGTATGTGTACGAATAAATACAACGCCCATTGGTTAGACAACCATGGACATATGAATATTGATTTTGTTTTTAGAATGTCGGATTAGATATAAGCACCAAGGCACAAATGCCAGGATGACCTGAATATCATGTCCATTTTGATATAGCAATTTATATAAGCATCAGAACATAAACATCATGATGACTTGAATATGCCTTGCATTCAAACACATCAAACAGTTAAGAGATTATTCTAAATCCAGTGTGAATTACCCGTAGTGACCCTTTATCATTCACATTCTTAGGCAAGATCGCGTTTCATAGTAGGAGAAAGGAAATCACTCAAAAAGACAATAGTTAGATCAAACTTCTTTGAATTTTCTAGGTATCAATGGTCGAGGTATGGATGGCCATCCAATTTGAGATAGAGGCTCTTACAGATGGACACCATTTCAATCCAAAATTTTCAAAGTTGTTAGATTTTCACATAAAAGTAGAAGACAAAGAAAAGATTATGCCCCCAGTCATCACTCTCTAAATCCTGTAAAGGACATCATCGAAAAGCTCAAAGGACACAATATGCAAAAATCTCAATGCGAATTAGTAAGCATACAAGGAGATAAAAGCATGTAAAAAACATAGATTGTTTTCAATTTGTGTTTGATTGCGTTGTTGTAGATGCAAAATCCTTTCTAGAGAGGAGACTGACTGACTAACTTAGATAAAGCTTCAAAGGAATCTGATTGGATATGACACATCTAAGATACACTGGAGACCATAGGATATGACATTGGTTTCCCCCAAGTGTTAAGCATTGATAGGATATAGACGCTTGAGTTGATTGGTGTACAGACTGACTTTATTGAAACAAGGATATATATAGACTAAATCAGACTGAAAGCTGGGAAAGACCAAGATTGTGATGATAGATGGAGTATTTTGAAATAAGTGGTGCCCATTTGCTAGGTTTTCACCATCTTGGCAGAGATTCTATTTTTTCTACCAAAGCGCCTGTTTCCAGGTTTTCACCAAGGCACTTTTTCTTTTTCTCATTTTTTTTAATTTTTCATTTTACTAATTTTTTTGGTATTTTTGATATTTTTAAATTTTTTTGTGAATCATCAAGGCACCTATTGCTAGGTTTTCACCAAGATGTTCCTTTTTTCAGGACTTTTTTAGATTTTTAAGATTTTTTCAAGACATTTTACCATACACTGAATGCCTTAGGCATAGAATTTCTTCAGATAGAGAATGTTGATTGGTTCTCAGAGCTGTTCTCCTCTAGTCATTGAGAGTTGATAGGCTCTAGAGCCAAAAGTAGCAATGATAACAAAGGGACCCAGCTAGTTGGGTTCAAACTTCCCCTTGCATTTTCGATGTGATTGATTTTTAGGATTCTCTCTCAAGACTAGATCGCCAACCTGAAATTCTCTATTTTTGACTTTCTTGTTGTAGCCCCTAGACATTCTCTTCTGATATACTTTGAGATGATCATACACTGCTTGTCCACGTTCATCTAGTAGTTCAAGTTCTTGTAACCTAGACACTTTGTAATCATCATTAGTTACTAGACCATGCATTCTGATTCTTAGTGATGAGATTTCAACCTCAATAGGTAGTACCACTTCAGACCCATAAACTAAAGTGATAGGTGTAGCCCCAGTGGGAATTTTGATACTTGTTCTTTAGGCCCAAAGAGCTGAATTGACCATGAGATGCCAGTCTCTTTTTGTTTTATTAACTGTTCGATGCAAGATTTTTAATAGATTCTTGTTTGAAGCCTCTGCTTGTCCATTCCCTTAAGGATAGTAGATAGATGATCAATGTTGTATAATCTTGAATTTGGCACATAGATCATCTAAGTCTCTATTCTTGAATTGGCCACCATTATCTGTGACTATAGAGTGTGGAATACCATATCGACATATGATGTAGTTTAGAATGAACGTAGAAATTTGCTTGCTAGTTGCTTGAATCAAGGGGACTGCTTCTACCCATTTTGTAAAATAGTCTGTAGCTGTTATGATATGGGTATGTCCATTAGAAGAATGAGGATGTATGGATCCTATAAGATCAAATGCCCATTAGTGAAAAGGCCATTGTGTAGTGAAGGGAATTAGATCTCTCCCTGGAGCATGAATTAGGTTGCCATGTATCTGACGCTTTTGATAATTCTTAGCAAATTTGATTACATCTTTCTCCATTTTAGGCCAATAGTACCCAACCCTAATAAGTTTTTGAGCTAGTGTTAAACCATTAGAATGTGATCCACATATACCATCGTGGACTTCCTCTAATGCACGTTGAGACTCTTCACGTTCTAAACACCTAAGAAGTGTACCATCTAGACCTCGTTTGTACAAATCATTACCAATGATGACATACTGAGATGCATTGTGGATAAGGTATCATTTCTCATGGTGATTGAAGGTGTTGGGAATGATTTGGTCTTGGAGATAGGAGAAAAGGTTTTTGTATCAAGATGAATCATGACCAACAATAGTGCAGATCATGCGGGTTTTAGGGGAATCATATGCAGGATAAGATAGTGCTTCCACCAGGAACTCATAGCGTAGCTCATGTTCAGGCTACTGTAATAGAGTAGATAGCATTGCCATTTCATCGGCAACCTTGTTCTCTGTTCTAGGAATTATGCTCAAATATGATAGATATGAAATATTTCTTTAGATCATTTACCATTATTTTGTATGTAATGAGCTTTTCATCTTTCATTTGGTACACATCATTGACTTGATGGATAACAAGTTGGGAGTCCCCATGAATGTGTAACTCAGTCACTCTCCACTCAATTTCTATTTTCATACCATTAAGAAGGGCTTCATATTTAGTAATATTATTTATGCAAGGGAACTTTAATCTGAATGCTTTGGGTATTGAGTACCCTTGAGGAGTGATAAATAATATGCCTACTCCAGATCCATTTTGTGTACAGGAGCCATCAAAGAATAATTTCCATTCTCTAGAAGAAAGATTCATGATAGAGGAATCTAGAAACTCTATTTGCATTGGTGTATCATCAAACATAGGTGCATTTGCCAAATGATTAGCAATAACTTGTCCTTTGATAGCTTTTCTTTCAACATATTCAATGTCAAATTCACTTAAGAGCATGACCCATTTGGCTAATCTACCTATGAGGGTAACTTTGCTTAGTAGGTACTTTAGTGGATCAATCTTAGCTACCAAATGTGTGGTATGAGCTAACATGTAATGTCTCAGTTTTTGTGATGCAAAGATCATAGCTAGAAAATCTTTCTCAATCATTGAATAGTTCTTCTCATATGCAACCAATGTTCTACTGATATAATATATAGCCCTTTCCTTTTTATTCTCATCATGTTGTGCTAGCAATGCCCCCAGTGATGTATCTTTGGTGGATATGGATCTATCATCATTGGTCCTAACCCGACGCTCGAGTTTGAAGGTGATATTACAACTCAAAACATTCGATTTGTGAATAGGCTCAATGTCATTGTGGGAGTCCAATTCAGCCATAGGTGGATTAGACTCGTTAAGTTCATTATTTTTCTCTAGACTTACATTGGGTTTAGGTGCATATTGGTGAATAACATCAATATGTTTTTCTATGATAAGCTCATCTTCCTCTAGAATGACTCCCCATTCATAGTCATTTGATTCCTCATCTATGCCTCTAGGAAAATTGAGAACATGAGTAAAGTTAGGGTGAATACCCCAAGAAGGGTTACCCTCAGATTCTTATTTGAATTCATACTCATGAGAATCTATCTCAAAATAACTACCACCTTCCTCTTTATCTATTTTATTATCTTCAAGATTAGCTAGTTCTTGTGGTGCAACTATCTCTTGTTCTATAGTAGGTTCTTGTGTGTTTACTACATTGATTCCTTTTATTGGATCATCTTCAGCTTCAAGGAGGCCTTTTATCTCTTTAGGAAAATGCTCATAAGGAATGAGCTCCTCAGTGGTGTCTAACTCATCACTATCAGACTGTTGTATTGTTTCCTCCTTTGGTTCAATCTATTCTAAGACATGCGTGGAGTTCTTACTAAGATAGAAAGGCTTCTTCTTATATCCTAGACCTTTTGTATCCTTGTTGGTTCAACCATGGTGGTCAAGAGGTGATAGAAGACCCCTACCTTGTAGTCCTAGAGGTCCTTTTCCATTATATCCCATTTTTGTGATCAATTTGTCCCTTGGTCCATATGACTTCTGAGGAATTCTTCTTGAAGTGGAGTCACATTTCTAGACTGACTGGGATGGAGATTCATCTTTATATAACCATGAAAGCATAGCTTCATCTTCCTCAAAATCTTGTTTAGATACTTGTTATGGAACAAAGCTCCCATTGAATAGGACTTGGGATTTTTTAGCATTAGGTTTCACTTTGTCTAACGGTTTCCCATAAGACTTAGGGGACAATGGGAGAGATGTGAGAGATAAAATAGGTTCCATTGTGTATTCTCCCATACCATTATCTTTGATTTTGACCTCTTTTGCAATGTATTCCATCTTGGATGTGGATGCTACATGTGTTTTCTTAGTGGAAGATTCTCTGTTATTAGGAACAAGTTTATCTACACTTTCTTTCAATGCATTACAAGTTGTAGATATGTCTGCTGGAATGGTTACCTCTACTCCTTCATAAGGAAATTTCAAATAGTAATGGTATGTAGAAGGAATAGGTTTCATTTCATGTGTCTAGGGTCTCCCTAGAAGGATGTTGTAAGCTAAAGGTAGATCAAGAACTTGACATGTAGTATCTCTGATTACTGGACCTGTTCTGATAGGTAAGACAATGGTGCCTTTGGAAGATCTTTCTTGCTCATCACATGCTTTGATAGTTATCTTCTTTCTAGGATCAATAGCCATTTATGAAAATCCCAGTTGTGTGAGCAAGCTAAAAGAACAAATATTTAAGCCAGCACCCCCATCTATCAACACATGTTTGACGCAATGGTTTTGGATCAAGACTTCAATATGCAAGGGATGATTATGCCGATGACTCAAGGAGTTATCATCTTCCTCTGAAAAGGAGATATATTGTGGAGACGTAAGATGACCAACCACAGTCTAGAATCTATCTAAATCAAGGTTGTCAGGAACATTGGATCCGAGCAAAGCTTTGTCTAGAATGACTCTATGAGTTGGAGATATCCGAAGCAACTCAAACTTGGAGATTTTTGTATTTTTATGCTGGAGTTGTTGGAAAATACTATATGATGTAGGCCTTGTGTCTTTAGGATTTGAAGATTTAGATGTAGCCTTCTTTTTTAGAAGCAGATGAAAGATTGAAAGGCATCTTAGGGACATTGGATGAATCTAGGATTTGTCCTGGCAGATGCACCTGAGCTTGTGATCGAGTAACTGCATTAGCTGATTGATTTTCTCTATCTCTTCATACAATTGTGATGACATTGCAATGCTTAGATAGACATGGTTCAACCATATTGATGACAAAATTGTTTCCAGAGTAGGCATAATTGACTTTAACACCCATATTAGGTTGAGAAGAAGAATCTTCTTTACCATGTTTTGGAAATGGCTCTGTGAATGTTGTATGATCATTATTTATTTTATGATTGTCAATCATGATTTCTCCATTATCAATTTTGTCCTGTATGAGGTGTTTCAAGTGTACACAGATATTGGTTTTATGACCTTTATTACGATGGAAGTCACATAAATTGGTCTCTTTCCACCATTTTGGTTTAGGTTCAAGATCAAATGGTCAGATCTTAGGCAAGTAAATGATGTTGTTATCCAACAAAGTTTTCATGGAAAATTTCAAGCACTCTCCAAGAGGAGTGAATTTTTGGTTAGGATCTGTAGCCCAAGGTTTGTAAGTAGATGGTTTCTTGTTAGATTATGTTGTTTTAGCTTCAAAATTTTTGATGGATTGGGTGCCAATAGTGAGATTGAAAGTAGGTGCCTTAGAAGGGGGACAAATATTATCAACAATGTCATCTGTGACAATGCCTTTATTCTTGTTCTAGTTTTTGCCTATATCTTTAGAACTAGATCCAGATTCATACTTGTCCTTTTGAAGTGACATGTCTCCTTTTTGCACAAGTACTTTCTCAATTTTGATTGCATTTTCTACCATCTTATCAAAGGATGTATGATTTTGCATTTGCAAGTGGTAGTTGAGTTCTGGAACAAGATTGTTGATGAAGATTTCTAGCTTCTTAGTTTTTGGAATGGGTCTAGCATATAGAGAAAACTTCTTCCTCCATCTTATGAGAAAAGTCAGGAATGGTTCTCCTAAGTATTGTTTCAGATTACAGATGTTGATCCTGGTGACTAGATGCTAGATGTTATAGGAGTATTGTTGATAGAACAATTTGATTAACTCCTCAAAAGTTTTGATAGTTGGAGGCATTTTTGAGAACCAATGAATGGCTGACCCTCCTAGAGATCGAGGGAAAAGATGCATTAACTAAGTTGGTTCATGCATGAACTCCATAGATTGAGTACATAATTCTCTAACATGATCATGTGGATCAGAGTTTCCATCATACTTATCATACTTAGGTATCTCCACTCTTTTAGGGAATGGTGGTATGTACAAGTCTTTATCAAATTGAAAAGGGCATAGAGCCTCCATGGAGAACTCTTTAGGTTCCTTTTCTTTTTCAAGTTTGTTAAGTTTGACTTGCATGGCATGCATCTGTTTCATCATATTTGTGATTAGAATTTCTTCCTCATGTGTAATGATATCTTCAACATTAAATTTGGGAGGAAGTTTAGCCCCTTGATGAGCTAGTTCTAGAAAGTATGTTTCTCTATCTTCCTTCAAGAAATACCTCATCATTTTCTTGAAGTCATCATCATTTTGATATCAAGCAATTTCAGAAGGTGTGGGCTCTTGATCTGCACCATGTTGATAGTGATGTCCTTGAGACCCATGATGTGTCCCTCCATGAGACATGTTAGGAGTTTTAGGACTCCCTAGAATAGATTGATATAGATATTTTTGATTGACCCCATGGATTGATGGAGGAGGGGGTATGTAACTAGTTTTTAATCAAAGATTGCCAAGACCGTCATCTTTATAAAGACCTGAATTGTAGGCTTCATCAAAGGTTGGACCCACATGAGTAGACAAAGGTAAGGTATGAGATGATTCTCTGGATTTCTTGTGTGATGAAGCTCAAGTTTCCACCATTAACCTTGGGTGAAGCAAGAGAGTAAGATGAAGACAACTGAAGAATGACTTGATCAAGAAGATCGAATGATGCAACCTTGTCAAGATTGAATTAATTAAAGATTAGATTAGAGGTAAATGAAGGATACTATGCCATAGTAGTATGGGTAGATGCCCAATAGATGGCGGGCACAAGCTCTCAACACTTAGTCATTTTGTAAGAAGACTAAATTTTGAAGATAATTTTAACAAGATTTTGACACAAGATGAAAAAGACTCAAATCGATAAATCAGAAGGCTAAATCAGACTCAAGAGACCACCTTAGGAAAATGGATGGATTTGTTATAGGTTCTACTCTATTTCTGACACAATGATTTGTTTGACAGAATCTAGAAGTAGGTTGTAAAAACTTGATTTCTAACAAATTTTGGAGTTTTCTGACAACTTTGACTTTAGCTTTGATATGAGTTTTGAAATTTCAGGATGAATTTCGACACTAGAAAGAATTTTTGCTTCAGATTTGCAATTTTTAAGTTTTCACAACTAGTTTGTTTGCAAGTTTTTCTTTGTTTACGTTTGTAGATTTGTGTAATAGTTTGGGATCGTTCATTTTCAATAACCAAGTAGATAAAAAACATGTAGAACATCAAGCAAAGGGAAGCAATCAATCATCTAAAATAATGAACAAGGGAAAAAGAAACCTTGCACTTGAACAAGTAATAGTGACTTAATGTGCTAATCCCTAGGAATGCTACTTGTGTATGTTCCAAAAAGTTTTTCAATAATGCACATAGTCCTAGAAAATGAAAAATTTGGCCTCGCTAGGGTTTGTAGTAATGGTCTAACTTTGCAACTTTTGTGATCTCAAGAGGGAGAAATCCAATCTAGGCGCACTGAGGTTTTGACATGGTCTGAGAATTTAATCAATTAGGAGCTACTAGAGAGATCTGATAGCCCAACAAGAGACCACACCTATGAAGATTTCTTCCACAAGGACATTTATATAGCGATGGCTACTACCATGATGAAAATGGCTATTACTGCTTGAATTTCTATCCACATGGTTGACCCAATTAAGGGAATGTCCACTACGGTTAACCCTCTCTATAGGTGACTCACAAAATATACCACAGGGGGACTAGATTAGATTCAAGGATCTAGATTTCTAGTACTATCCAAAAAGGAAGTAGAGCATAATCCCCTAGCCTCTTCACTTCACCAAAATAAAGCAGACAGATTAATCTGACATGCTAAGACTGAAATTATCCCACCAAGATCTGTGATGTCAACAACTTATGGTCTATCAATCTATCCGGAGAGGGAATGTATCAATCAAAAGTTGAGGACGCAAATCAAGGGAACATGAGACAATCTCAGTATCCTCCCTACCGACAAGGGGATCCTTCATCAAGAAGAGATTTTCATGTAAACAAGTGAAAGAAGCCTACTCTCCCAAGATCATCTATAAATAGTGTTCATAGGGCCTAATTACTATGTGTAATAGATATGCAAAAAGCAAATCTATGTTAGTTTTAGAGCCCAAAACTGAAATGTGAATTATGAAAGCTGTAAAGGCACTCAAGCTTGACACAAGAGAGTTTTTTTATGTCCCAAAATGAAGTGTTATCATATGTAACATAATACTTGAGTTCCTCGCAATGCGCTTAGTGGATTTTACCTATTTTAGCAATTTTTGAGCATTTGTCTTATATCTTTTGTACCCATAGGACGTACCTACACTTGCATCTGCAAACCATTGTTATGAAGAAATTACCTATTATTGTACATGAAACCCACTATTATAAAAATCCATCAAAAAAGAAACACAACTTGTCAACCCCACGTGGTAGAAAATCAGGTTAGTCAAAGATAATATGTCATTTGATAATCGAAAAACCTGTTGTCATAAAAAATTAGATTCTAACCAGTCTACACTAAATCAATCATAACTTTTGAAAATCAAAACAAAATTAATCCAAACCAATGGAAAATGAAAGCTAACTCAAATAAATTTCCAGAAATATAAATTTTGGATCTATATCATGTCATATGTGCATGTACCAATAAAAACATGAGTCAGATTTCATAAAATCAGGTTCAGACTAGTCTTCACTAAAATGATCATAACTTTTGAAAATAAAAACAAAATTAATCAAAACTAACAAAAAATTAAAGATAACTCAAATACCTTTTCAAAAATATAAATTTTGGATCTATATCATGTCATATGTGCATGTACCAATAAAAACATCAGTCATATTTTATAAAATCAAGTTCAGACCAGTCTTCACTAAAATGATCATAACTTTTGCAAATCAAAACAAAATTAATCCAAGACAATGAAAAATGAAAGCTAACTAAAATACCTTTCCATAAATATAAATTTCCGATCTGTATCATATCATATGTGCATGTACCAATAAAAACATCAGTTAGATTTCTGGAAAAACAGCCTAGAAATTTATCACAAAACTCACAAAAATTAACCTTGTGGTCGTGGGTTAGAGAAAAATGATAGAAATTTGATAAAATAGATTTCAAGGCCCCATAGTGGGCACTAGAGATGTGTGTGTGAATTTTGTACCTAGCTATAGACACAACACTTCAGTAAAACATTAGAGGTTAGCAAAAACTGAAATTTGCAAGTAATTGAAACTATGCTAACTAGGCAATTTACTGCCTTCTAGTAGGTGTGAGTATGATGTTCTCAGATTGAAATCAAGATTAGTAAAAATGAAACATCTAAACAAAAGATTTAAAATGATGAAAGCAATGAAATATGAATGCAAATTAATCTTTTATTTATTTATTTTTGATGCAATAGGATGAAAAACTATATGAAATTAATCTAGAATGAAATTGAAATGATATGCAAATTACTCTAAGAATTATATGAATTGATATGCAAAGCTATGAAAAACTATAAATTGATCTCACAAAATTACCTGTCACAAAATCTTTGTTCTTCAGTTGTAAATTCGCCAGAGTAATTATGCAAATTCGAGAGATGTGAGATCAAAAGCTTGAGAGATTTAGAGAGTTTGATTGAAAGCTTGAGGGATTTTAGAGAGCGGGATTTGTGAAGAGTTGAACCTTGTTTTTATAGAAATCCAGGGCTTGAGGATGCATTGAGAAAAGTCATAAATTACTCTTGATAAACTCAAGTTGATTTTTGAGTTAACAAGAAATTAAGAATAAATAAATTCATAAAATCATGCAAAAGCAATTTTTATTTCAAAATAGAGTTTTAGTTCACTTTTTCAACTCATCATTAGATGTTGAGTTTAGAAAATTAACAAATTAAAATTGAAAGTTGATTTAAAGTTGTTTTAAAGTTGACTATCTTTTTTTATTGTGCATGTTTTAATATGAATTAATTTAATAATAAAGTGATTTATTCTCAACTTAACTGATTTTTGAATTAAAATAATTGATTTATAGGTTAATCAATTATTAAATCAAACTTTTACTCAAAAACTATATTATTAAATAGTGACAACTGACTTTAATTAATTAAATAGGAATTTAATCAATTAGTCATAAGATTTTTGATTTATTGTCAAAATTAAATAATACAATTTAGGAAAAAATATAATTAAATGTAATTAAATAATTAAGTGGCAGTATTAAATCTAATTAATTAAATATTCAGAATATTCAATTAATCAAACTTTAGGATAAATAAGATTTATCGCCAAATATTTATTAAATTAAGAATAATTATGATAAATTAGGAATATTCCCCGATGTAAAATTTAGGATAATCAATTAAATTTGATAATGTGTAGATGTACCTTAGGTTAGGACTTTTGTATCGATTTCATTTGATTTGAAGATGTAGAAGGTTAATGAATCTATAACCCTTTTTTGGGGTATTACACTACTGAGCTCTGTAAATGGGTCCAAGAGAGAATGTATTGATTAATGTTGAGGACTAAACTAAGTAAAACTATGAGATAGTAACAATATCCTCCCTACCTACAAGGGGTTCTATCATCAAGAAGAGCTTCACAAGAAATCCACTCTCTCAAGAATGCCACAAATAGTGTTTATAGAGCCTACTTACTATGTGAAACAAATATGCAAGAAAGTGAATCTATGTTCTTTTTAGAGCCCAAAATTGAAGTGTGATCTATGAAAGAAATAAACACTCAAGCTAGACACATGAGAGATTTATTTTATTCCCAAAATCCAAATGTTATAGAGATTGTAACAAAATACCTCAAGTCCAAAGCAACGCACTTAGTAGATTTTTGTTGAGTTTTTTTGTGCAAGCAAGTCACGAACTCTCTAACAAGCAAACAAGCAAACAAGATATGCAATGTATATCCAATTTATGCAAACCCTAGGGTTAGATCTGAAAATAAATTGTTATGAGCAATAATAGTTAGCAAATAATCCAAATGACAACTCATATTATGCATTGAACCATGAAAATAAGTGCATACTCATCACAAGTTTATTTATTTTTTGCATTTGACCTAGTCAACAAGATCTGATTTTTTTGATATGATTTCAACCACAAAAATAGAAATAAAAAATAGTGACCCCTACTAAAAAATAGAGAGCTTTCTAAAAAAGTAAAAATTTTGGAAAAATTACTTGATTTGTGCCCTAGAGACCCATTTTACCAAAACAGACCAATTTTTGTAAATTGACTATTTGAGCTATAATATTGTATCCAAATTTAAAAACAAAGAATGGAATCCATATGAAATTTAAAGAGCTTTCCAAAAATGTAAACATTTCTGAAAAATATGATAATTTGTGCTGAAAATTATTTTTTTATGAAAAATAAAGAAAAAATTATTAAAAATTGAAAATACCTCACAAAATTTTGAATTTTTTATTGGAGCTTCTCTAATATGTCATCAACCTAAAAAAACATTTTTAGACCAAAACACCAAACCGTTTGGGAGATATGATCAAATTTTTAAAAATCTAGGATTTTAGCAAAACACAAGGGGGTTAGCTCCAAAAATAACCAAAACAAGCATGTAAAGGTGGGTTGCCCCATAGTGGGTGCCAAAAATATGTGCTAAAATATTGTCACACTTTCATGAGTCATTATATCTAAGATTACTCAAGAATGAGGTCTCAAATGGTGACTCATAGCTCTCTATTCATGGAGTGCAAGGGTTTGTAATGAAGACCCTCAAATTAGACCTAGTTTGTGCCCAAGCAAGTAAACCATAAAATGAGAGATTCAAAAAGGAAAAACAAGAATTCTAGTCTCCATGATCATCAAGTATGCATGCAAATGAAAATAGAAGCTATTCTATATGATAACAATGCATGAAAGAAAACTAATCTATGAAAAGAAATGCTTATGCAAGATTATTCTATGAAAGGAGATGCTTATGCAAGATTATACTATGAAAGGAAATATGAATCTAATCTATTATGCAAGTGAAATATTAATCTAAATGGATTGCCATGGAGGCATGAGAGAAGAAGACAAGAAAAGAGAAGTTGCAATGTCGAAGCTCAAGTGCTCAAATTCTCCTCCAAAATCACTCTCCAAACCTACATAACAATAACATAAATCTTGATCTCTAAAATCTCCATGCATAAATGAGAAAAAGAGGGCTTCCTTATAAAGGATTTTAGAAATGAATGGACGGTCAAAATTAAGAGGCAAAAAAAAAGAGCAATGATAGAGATTAAATCTTGGTTGATCCATGTGCTCAAGATTCTCAAGAGGCAAAATCAATGGACATTGTTAAGAGGCAAAAAGATGTGTGGAGGAGATTAAGAGGCAAAAGGAGATTCCACTCACCTTGGAAAGTGTGCATTCAATGTGTAAACAAAAAGTCTTTTTCTTTTTATTTTTCTTTTATTATTTTTAGCAAAGTGGTTTCCATTATTTAATTAAATTTTTTAAATTTATTTAAAAGAGATTTTTTTCTTTTAATTAAATGTGGCTTAGGATAAAGTGATTTTATTATTTAATTAAAAGATTTTTTATTTAATTAAAAGGGATCTTTATTTAATTAAAAGGGAGCATGTTCTCTTAATTAAATAAAACTTAGGATAAAATGATCAAACCTTAGGAAATATTAAAATAATTGAATTAATTATGATTTGATCAAGGAAATTGATTTGAATTGAAAATATTGCAAAACATTCATTAAGGAAATTGATAAATTGATGAATGGGGGCCCAAAGTCTAGGCAACCATCTTAGGGTGCATACAACTATTTCCAATGGCACCTCTGCGCTGGATCTTGGGTTCAATTTGGAAAACATCTGACACCTTCCCCTCTCAGAATTACATTGTCAAGGTAGGCAATATAGTTGGCACTTTTACTCTTCACTTTGATTTTGAGCACTGGCATCATTCTATGTGTGAATCTCTGCATCATTTTTGAATTTGAGGGCATAGCATCTTTGTTATTTTCATTTTATTTCATAGCACTATGTTTTTTATGTTTGAGCTAGGGCATCAAACTTGGTAGCTTTACATTCCTATTGATACTCTTCCTTTGAAACCCGAGAGCTAAGGTATTGTTGTATTGTGGTTTTTCTTTTCAGCTCACTGTTGCATGTCTTAAATCATGTGTTGGCATTCAATCTACTGTTATGAAGAGCTCGATGATCTATTTTCTAGGGCACTATTTTGATTGCTCACGGCTATGCAGGATTGATGACCCTCGAGCACTAAAGCCCAGGAATCATCTTTTGATTTCACTGTGGCATTATCTTAGAATAGGTCGATGAATGGTTTTATTTATCAGTTACCTATCGTGAATCTAAACTCTACATTTCCTTCAATTCATGCCCATTGGTCCATGATGTTGGTTACCTAGCTAAAGCATCTCTATTTGACCGGTTCACCATAGTATAAAGGTACCATATCCTTCTCTCATGCCTATCTTACATTTGCCACTTTGTTTACTATGATGAGACACAACCGTGAACTAGCTCAGGTCCACTGGTGTCTTGCTAGATTGAAAACCTTGCATCATTTGTTATACCTTCTTCCTTGCTATGAGTTGTGAATGGCCGGTCTTTATGTTGTATCGTATTGGATGCCATGGATTTGAACTCCACATTTTATGTTTATACACAGCCTATGCCTGTCCCAGGGCTTGGTGTCAAGTTTACATCCTTGGTTATTGAGGCTATGAGATGTGCGATAAGGTTCTCAAACATCACACTTGATGTTATCCACTGGTTTTTTCTGCATATTTGACTCACAATTATCTCCATTAATTTTGAAATTCATTGCATATTTTATAACCCATTAGCCTAGGGGATCAATGCAAAATTAACTTATTGCTTGTTGCCGATCCTTTTATGCATTTAAAAGGGCACTGGCTACCTATTTTGTTTCATATCATGCTAGCTCACTAACCTATCCCTACTACAGATCTAGCATATACCCACTATTGTTTCATGGTGTTTACTATTATCGGTGCTTGTTGTTTGGGTGACTCTACCCTCCCTCATACATGGCCCGTGAGCTCATGGCACCATGTATGAGGTGTTTGTGTCTCGGTCTTTTGCTTGTGAACTTTGGGATAGGG
Organism: Chamaecyparis obtusa; assembly: GCA_027943335.1. NCBI lineage: Eukaryota > Viridiplantae > Streptophyta > Pinopsida > Cupressales > Cupressaceae > Chamaecyparis > Chamaecyparis obtusa. Next base: position 174,930 of record BSBK01006164.1, read on the forward strand.
CATCACACTTCATTGTTTGTTGATGCCAGCGAAGCTCATTTTCTTAATGACATGTTCATTGTTATAGAAGGTCGTGAGCTTGGTAATGAATTTTTTTGTGTTAGCTATCTTGTGCATAACCCCTTACTTGAACCTTAGAATTTGTGTTGATTTTCCATTGGGACCATGTTGAAATCTTTGCATAAAAGCTCGGTGACCCGTGAGCAACCTAGAAATGATGCTTGCTGTTAATTCCATGGTGTTGAATGAATATTGCTCTTAACTTGTACATTCCTTAAAATATCTTGCCCATTGCATATCAGAGTCACATGCATGCTTGATCTAATTTGATCACCAATTGGATTTATTGAGAGCACAAGCTTATTTGGTCTTTTGAACATTTGATGGCACATTCCTCACTTTGTATATTGTTGATCTCAGCTTGATCATGGGTGAGTGTTTATTGTTTGAGACAACCTACCATGTCGAGCTCTTCCTATGCATGTTTATTTCCTGTACATGAATCTTATGGTGTTCTCATTTTCAAGCCCATTAGCTGACTATATATTATTTGCTGTGACCTTCACTACATCATGTGTTCAAGAACCATTTGATGATGTATATTGTTTAGTGCTCATTTAAGATGCCACTGTTTACTTGCTATTCCATGTGATGGCATGATGATTTTTGAATCATACACACTGTATCCTTTTTTGAATTTGATTCATTACACAGATTTTAACATGTTCATCACAAAACACCAAAAAATAAATGCAGATGAATCATATTATGTTGCGGTATACCCTATCTTTAACATGCAGATTTTGTACTCTTATTTCTCTATTTTGATGATGATTCATTGTACCCTATTGAATCTGCCAGTGGCCTATTAACTATGCTATATTATTTGATTCATTTGAGTGTCCACTGAGACTCCATCCTTCGGCTGTTATTCCTTTGTTGATCATGGGTGTTCTTGGCCCATGATGCAGTCACTGAAAAGGAAATTTAAGGTTTTACTATCATGATTTGCATCACAGGTCAAGGTCATTCATCTGGGACCCAACACCCTTGGATTATTATTTGATTAGCTTCTCCTGTATCTACACATGGAACAAACATGTCAATGAAAAACATGGTTTTTATTTTATTTCTGGAGCCTTTTATGCACATGCCCTGAGAACAACCCTTCCCAGAGGTGTATGGTTGAGTGCATATATGCATCTTGTGAATACTGTGATACCAGCATTGTTTAGATCCATTGGATCTAACCCATATCTCCTCCTCTCTTCTTGTAGGTTCTGGACCACAGGAGCTCTTTTGATAGGACTGGATCCAAGCACCATTACCAGGAAATGTATGGTACCCCCATATTTGATTTGATTACTTCATGTATATCTGCACTTATTCATTCAATTCTGGCAACGGCTATGCTCACGTCTTATGTGAGCTTGGATAAATGTTCTACTTAGTTTCTTTTCCCTTTGTACAATGTACTTAACATTGATACATGCACATGTAATTCTTAGATGTAGTTCATTTCCTTTTTTGTTTCATGTCCCTTGAAATGAACACAAATATTAAGAAAGATCATTAATAATTTCAAACTAGGGTGCAATAGTCTAACTTAGTAAATAGGCCTCCTCAAATGAGTAAAATATTGATAATATTCTGGTGACCTCTTTGGAGTGATGCCTGCTAAGCATCCTGACCAGCTACCTTAGATCCATTGGGCACAAAGTCTTAAAGCCTCAAATTTGAACTTAGCCCTAAATCAAACAACCCTTCTTCCTAAAAAAACCACTAACTGTCAGAGATAACCTCTCTAGCTTATTGGTACTCACACCAAACTAAAAAAAGAATTGAAAGAAAATTGAAAACAAAACTGGAAACAAACTTGTGCTAGGCACTTAGGAAACACAGAAAGCTGAAACCTCTAACTTACTAATGTACAAGGCAGAACCATACCTCAGAAACAAGCTTTGAGGTGAATCCCATTCACTGGAATGGGCAACTCCTCTCCATCCATATTAGCCAGCTGAAAAGCATTATGGGCCTTGCATTTAACAACCATGAAGGGTCCACTCCATATGGCATCAAATTTAGTATGCCTCCCTAGTTTATGCTTTGATTCATCCCACTTAAGGACAAGGTCTCCTTCCTTGAAAACTCTAGGTGTGGCTCTTTTATCAAAGCTCCTCTTCATTTGAGAATGATGGGCTTCCATGTTCTCTAGTTCTAGCTTCCTTACTTCCTCAAGCTCAACTAACTCAACAAGCCTAACTTGCATAGTATTTTCTTCCATTAGATCAATCTCCTTAATTAAGCTCAAAGTAGGAAACTCAGTAGACACATGAATCCTAGCTTCCTTCCCATAAACAAGTGTGTAAGGAGGGTTTCTTGTAGACCTCTTAGGTGTTATTCTGTCTACCCATAAGGCCAACTTCAACTTGTTGTGCTAATCCCTTTGGTTTCCTTCTATAGTCCTTTTGATGATCCTTAGCAAGTTCTTGTTTGTTGATTCCACCTGACCATTACCTTGAGGGTAATAGTTAGATGAGGTACTTAGGAAGATATTGTGCCTTAATGCCCATTCTGAGATTCTCATTCCAAGAAATGCCATAGCATTATCTGAAATGATAGAGTCTAGAGAGCTAAATCTAGACACAATATCTTGGTAGAAATTTAGGACAGAGGTCTCATTTTCTTCCTTCAATGCTACAACCTCTGTCCATTTGGTAAAATAATCCATAGTAGTAAGTAACCATTTATGTCCAGCACTAGATGGAGGATTGATAGGTCTAATGAAGTCCAACCCCCATTTGGAGAAGGGCTACTCCACTTTAATGGGATGTAGTGGGAGGGTTGCCAACTTCTATTTGCCAACAAATAGAGCACAGTTATTGCACTTCCTTACCCAATAAAATGCATCCTTGTATAGGATGGGCCAATAGTATCTATTTCTCATGACCTTGAGGGCAGTGGTTCTAGCTGCAATGTGTCCTCCAGAACTTTTGTCATGAAACTCTTCCAATATTCTATCTACTTGGCTAGTTTCAACACATCTCAACAAGACACCACTATGATCTCTTCTATACAGAACATCATCAATAATGATAAATGGGATAGCTTGAAGTCTAAAGTACCTCCTTTTTCTCCTATCAAGGCCTTGAGGACATTGACCAGTTGAGAGATAATGTTTCATCTCAGCTGTCTAGCTTACACTATGTTCTGCATTCTAGTTCATCAGGACAACTTCTTCTTCTTGCTGGTTTTTTTCTATTCTTCCCTCATTCAGCTATTCACACATCCCTTTTCCCCTAATCACCTTAGTCAGTTTGATCTGAATGTCATATTCCATGACTTTGGTGATCCAACTAGCCTTCTTGTGGCTCAGGTCCTTATTTAGAAGGAAGTCTTTTATGCAAGGGTGAGCAACCATTAAGTGCACTGTGTTATTGGACAATAAGTGCTTGAATTTTTTCAATCTCCTCACTATTGCTAAGACATGTTTCTCTACAGGAGTATAATTTAGCTCATAACCATCTAGACCTTGGCTGTAAAAAGCCACTGGCTACTCCCGTTTCTTAGTATTCTATTGGACTAACATGGCAGAGATACTATCAGTGTCCCCAAAAGCATACATGATAAAATCTTTAGAAAAATTAGGGTTTACCAGAGTAGGAGCAGAAGCAATTTCTTCCTAGATCTCTTCAAAACATTTCTTTCCTTTATTTGTCTAGGGAAAAGTTGAGTTCTTCTTCAGCATCTAGGTCATAGGCTTTAGTAGTGCTGCAACATTTGGAATGAACCTTCTCAAGAAGTTGATTCTTCCAAGGAAACTCTACAGCCCCTTCTTGTGTGTTGGCAAGGGTAATGCCATGATGGCCTATATCCTCTTAGGATCAATTGTTGTCCCTTTCTTAGAGACAATATTCCCTAGCAATTTGCCTTCATGGGCAACAAAGATGCATTTTTTAGGATTCAATGAAACTCCAAATTCTTTGCACCTTTCAAAAATCCTCCTTAGATGAACCAGGTGATCATTAGTATCTTTTGAAAAAATAGGTATATCATCCAAATAAAGTACTAGAACAAACTTTTTCATTAAACCAGAAAATGCCATCTCCATGGCTTTTTGAAATGTAGCACCAGCATTAAACATCCAAAAAGGCATCTTCCTGTATGCCATGGTGCCCTATTTGGTGGTGAATGATGTCTTGTATTGGTCTTCCTCTTTGACTAGGACCTGGTTATAGCCAAAAAAGCCATCTAGCAAAGAAAATCTGTCAGACCCTGAGACATACTACAATATTTGTTTCATGGAGGGCAATGGGTGGTGGTCTTTGAGTGAGGCTTTGTTAAGGTCTTTGTAGTCCACACATAACTAGATTTCACCATTCTTCTTCTTGACAGGCACTAGATTGGAAACCCAAGAGGTGTGTTTAATGGGAAAGATAATATTGGCCTCAATCATTTTCCTCAACTCTGTTTTCATTAACACTTCTAGTTTAGGATTGATAGGTCTCTATTTTTTTCTCACTGGTTTGGCATGGGGTTCAAGCTCAATAGTATACTGGGCTAAGTGGGGGTCATATCCTTTCAGATCATAATATTCCCATGCAAAAACATCATTGAACTCTTGACATAATGAGATAAAGGCCTACCTTTCTGGCTAAGTTCATACCTTTCCCAGCTTGAGGGACTTGTGTTTGAAAATCTCTATAGGCTGGTAGTGCTCTTCCTTGATTGTCATGCTAGCCTTGTCTCCTCTGAGTTGATCATCAGAGTTAAAAATGGACTCAAGGGTGACCAGTCCCTTGGGCAACTTGTTAGTTTTCAAATGTAACATTTGGTCATTATACTGGTGAGCATGTTTATTCTAATTAACCTTAGAGAACTTAGCTTCTTCTATCAAAAAATTGAAAATCTGTTTGTCATTTTCAAAGACTTGACAACTCACCTAATTGTCTGGTATTGATGGTCTTACTAGGACTTTCACATGCTGCATTTTAGTGCTTGTGACCTCCTTTGGAATATCATATTCTTCTCCCATGGTAGCCAGCTTTTCTTCCTATTTGTTTTGATTTCTTGGGACAACAACTAGATTAAAAGAACAAAAATTTTCCATTAAATCTATTGTGGTCCCACAACCACACTCCCCTAATGGCCCTTATGGCCCCAGGGGCCCCCCTTCTACTTTTCACTCGTCTCCCTTTTTGTCATCTTTAGGGTTTTTGTCCTTAGTTTTTTTTAGTTTTCAACCTTGTCATCCTTTCGCACTCTTGAAAGTTCAAAAGCGTGAAAGGCCCGGTGGAGCAAGAAGCGTGTCCATGGGTCTTTCTGTTGTCAGCCCTTTTTTCAGACCTATCAGATGTCAGCAACATTGAAAGTCTGACTCTCACGGGAGTTAGCCTTTTGGGTGTTTCGGCCCTTCAAAGGTTCGACATCCCTAAAAAGGCCAAAAGGCCAATTCGTAGGGTGCTTATGTCAGTGACCCTACGTAGCCTATAAAAGGCACGTGAGAGTTTTTGAACCCTCACTTTGCGCTCACTCCTCCACTTCTTGCCCACTTTTTTCTCCGCTTGTCACCTTTTTGTCACTTGGATCTCATCTCCTCACTGGTCATCGTCAAGTTTTTCATCTCCTAGGTAGGTGTTTCTTTCCCTCCTCTTTTGGTCTTAGTTTAGTGTTTTTTCTTGCTTTCATCCTTCTCGCTTCATCCTAGGTTTAGGGTTTTCATCTTTTTAGCCTTTTCAGCCTTGTCCTTAGGTCTAGGTTGCTTAGAGTTGGCCCTTTTCAACCTTAGGGATTGTCAAGGTAGTCACCCTACATCCCTTGGTGAGTTTGTGGTCAAAATCGCCATTAAACTCACTTTTTGAGTCTGACTATAAACTGTAGTTTCGAACCTTCGGGGTCTGAAACTTTCAAAGTAGCTGGTGCATCAACAAATTTCCTAAGTGCTAGATCATTTTTGATGTTTCAATGTTGTCGCACACTAAAACACTTCGCACCTCTAAAATGCTAAAATAGGCCTTCTGCTCCTTGATTTCAGCACTTTCAGCCATGTTAGCCTTTTCGCACACTGAAAAATATTTCATTCCCCAAGTTTGAATGTTTCAAGATGAACCCCTTTTTGGTCTTTTCAAATTTGTCAACCTTTTTGGCCTTCAGGGTTTTCAGACCTTTGATTCACCAAAAGACTTTTGAACATGCAGATGCCTCTTTTGGTAGTCTTGGCCTTTTCGGCCTTTTGGAGGTGCGACACCTCTGATGGTCTGAAAGGCCAAAATTCATTTTCTGACCCATTTGAATTTGAAAATTAATAATATACTTTGTTTTTTGGGTCTTTTTCTCTCATCTTATTACTCATTCATGTCTTGTCCTCTCTACAAATATGGTTGAGAAGGTACTAGCATCACCAAAAATGAAGTATCAGTTCAAGGGATACCATCCACCATCCAAGGTGATTGATTTGCATGCAGGGATAACCAATACAGATATCAGGAATGTCAGTTGGAATGAGTACCTTAATAAGTGTGCCCAGCTAGTGGGCCATTCAGAGGACTGCACTTCATTAGTCCATTGCTCTTTGGTGAATGTGGCAACACACCTAGTTTCCATCCAGTCGGCGGACTTGATCACCACAGTGGCCAATAACTACATGCCAGACGAGTGCATGGTCAAGAATGGCCTCGGAGAAGTGCTCCTGGACCTGAGGCCTAACAATATTGAAGATGTTTTCCATCTGCCCAAAGGGGTAGACAAGTTCTTCAATTTCAATGTCAACAAGGGGATGGAGCTCTACAATAAAGATGTATAGAGGGTTCATAACATCGTAAAAAATGAGTACCCAATATAGCCATTTCCCAAGAATAAGTTGGATAGAATTGACATGAGGAGAGGTTACATGAAAGAGGATATATAGGCAGCCATAAAAATGATAAGAAGGGCATACGACTTGCCCAAGTCCCATCAATTGGAACCTTGGATGATTTTCCTGATCTAGAAAATAAAAGAAAGGTAGGCAAGGTTTGATTGGGCAACTATTCTAAGTGACCAGCTGGATGAACAACTGATTCGGGTGAAGACATACCCCCACTTCTACATGACATCCTATGTCATGTACTTACTAGCCGCTAGGGGAGTATATCTAGGGTTAACTAAAGTGAGAAACATTGGAGAACCAAACATGTGGCCATTCACTTTGTACCCCCAATTGGTGAGGAAAGATTTCTTTACACACAATAGCCCCGAGTTCAGAATAGTCAATGATGCCTTTATTTTTGCAATCATCCATTCCATTGAAGGTGACTATGCTAAAAGGTTATCAATAGAAGAAATGGCTAAAGTGAAGGCCATTGGGGCATTTTATATTCAATTTCAAACATTCACATACATTTGGGTGGTAGGAAGCCCTTTGACACCCAAGAAGCTCCCAAGGTACCCTTCTGACAGGGTAGTTTTACTAGAGATAGCAAGGCAGCTATCCAATGCCTACGAGCGATAAGGCATAAGAAGAAACATTGCTGGGACTTTCCTATTTCCATTAGCCCCTACTATATACCTAACATGAAAGTCTGCAAGTCATTGACTGGATAATGGGATGAGTTCCCACTGGCAACCTATAATCTGGTGAGGCCGCACTTTGACCCCATTGGTACCTATAGCCATATAATGGGAAGACATTATGTTCATGAGCTGCATATTGAAGACCATTGGGCCAATTGTGTAGATGATTATGAGGTAAGAGTTTGTGACTATTGCTAGATGAGTCTAGAGCTGGCACAGGGTGCACTGTTATTGAGGATTCCATAAAAGGTAGTAGATGCTGATTCAGATAAAGTTTTGGATTCTATATATAATACAAACAAGGTGTTCACAAGGGCCATCTTGAATGTAGATGTGGATTGAGATGAGAATGATAGCATGGATTTTAGAGCCTGGCATGTGATTAAATTGATGAAGTCTTGGGTCGCTCATCCATTTCCAATGCAACCACTCCCCATCAAGCAACTCCCCGAGAAGCCATCTCAAGAAAAGAAGAAGGGAGAAAAGATACTAAAACCACAGTTCAAAGAGACTGCCCCTCTGAAGCCAAAAACTATGTATCAACATGAGCGTCCCACCGCATATGGTCTGGCCATGCACTCCAAGAAGGTGAAAACCAGGATGACCAAAAGTATTGCACCACCTGAAGCACCTTCACCTAGCAACCATGATTCTCCAAGATTGAAAAAGAAAAGAAAATTCAAAATAATAGGGCTCAAGCTCTCTGGAGTGGTCAAGGGTCATGTGTATAAGAGGAAGAGAGGCTCAATGCCTACACAAATGGATACCCTGGTGGAGGATGATGAAGACCAAATGGATGAAGTTCCCTTAGTAGGAGGACTCGATCGATGAGATTCTTAAAGAAAAGAAGGATAACAGATGATGATCCTAAGGATGTTGAAGGGGATACTCAAGTAGAGCCAATAAATCTGGATGCCCTCGGTGATGATGAATTCAACATCATAGATTTTGTGGGGTTGCATGGGTTCAAAGAGTCTGAGTAGCAAGCTCCTATGCAGTTCACTAGTCTTTTCAGTGGCATGGGAGAGGATCTACAATAGGGACCTCCAGGGAAAAATGACATTGAGATAACAGAGGACCAAGGAGAAACTATAGAAATAGGAAAGGACTCTTCTTTTGGGGTCACTTTAGAAGGAGCAAGTACATAGGTACCATTAGTTTCATCCATTCCTCCTTTACCTCCACCTCATCCTTCCACACCTCCTACCATTCCACTTTAAGATCCTCCCACTATTCCACTTTCCACTCCCATACATAATACTTCATTGCCTCAGCAACCTTCCTCATCCCATGTTCCCCTTTTGACTCCACCTCCACCAGCCCATTCAACCACTCCCCTTGTGTCTCCTATGCCTCCCCCACTCAATATTCCTTCTCAAGTTCACATTGAATCAGTGCCCTAGAGTTCACAGGAGCCAGAGAAAGAAGCATAAGTCATTGGTGGGGAGAAAATGGAAGAAATCCACATAGGATCAGAGGAGCCAGATGACAAGGGAGAGTCATAAGTGGAAGAGAAACCACATACTAAAGAGGATAAGCCACAAATAGATACTGAGGAGTAAATAGCTGATGAGCAACAAACTACTAATGAGGAAGAACATGAACAAGGCACGGGGAATGAGCAAGAAATGGGAGAAGAAGAAGAAGCTCAAGAGGAAATAAGGACAGAACACTTAGTAGCCTCTTCTGCATTGGCTACTCCCTGTAATACCCCAAAAATGGGCTATAAGTTCATTAATCTCCTACATCTTCAATTCAAATGAAATCGACATCAAAGTCCTAATCTAAGGCACATCTAAACATCATCGAATCATAATTGATTATCTTAAATTCTGCATCGAGGAATATTCCTAGTAATATTTCTAATCATCATAATTATCTTTAATTTTATAATTATTTGGCAATAAATCACATTTATCCTAAAGTTTGATTAATTGAATATTTTCATATTTAATTAATTAGATTTAATATTTGCCACTTAATTATGTAATTAAATTTAATTATATCTATTATTAATTGTATTATTTAATTTTGACAATAAATCTAATATCATATGAATAATTGATTAAATTCTTATTTAATTAATTAAATCAAGTTGTCATTATTTAATAATATAGTTTTTAATAAAATTTTGATTAAATAATTGATTAACCCATAAATCAATTGTTTTATTTTTAAAAGCAGTTAAGTTGGAAATAAATCACTTTATTATTAAATTAATTCATAAATAAAACATGCACAATCATAAAAGCAGACAACTATCAATTATCAATTAAAGCTAAACTCTATTTTGAGTTAAAACTTAGCTTTTGCATGTTTTTGTGAGTTAATTATCCTTTATTTAAAAATGACTCAAAAATCAACTTGAGTTATTTGAGTGATTTATGATTTTTTTTCCCATGCACCTCCAAAGCCCTAGATTTCTATAAAACCAAGGCTCAACTCTTCATAATTCATCTCTCAATCATCTCTCAAATTTGCATCCAAGCATCTCATATTTTGCACAATCACGCTGGAGAATTGGAATTGAAGAATCAAAGCTCTTGCGAATCGACATCTTTGTGAGATCAATCTTATTTTTGCATTCATATTGCATATCATTGTTAGATTAGCATTGCATATCAATTTTCAATAGCATTCATAGCATATCAATTTCATCTAGCATAGATTTCATATCAGATTAATCATTCATATTGCATAGAAAATATCAAAAAAAAATAGCTTAATTACATTCAATCTCATATCTAGATCAATTACATTCAAATCCTTCATTTAGGTGTCATCTAGGTCACTGATCTCGATTACAATCTGAGAACATCAATCTCGCACCTATTAGAAGGCAGTAAATCGCTTGGTTATATTAGTTTTCAATTTTGCATGATTTGATTATAGCTAACCTCTAATGTTTTACTGAGTGTTGTGTTTACAGATTAGGTACAATTTTCACACACACACACTCCCTATGAGCCATTGAATGCATTCTCAAAGCCCACATGGTTTACCAAAGAAGTGTAGTCGAGGGTTAGAGTGTACACTGATGATGAGGTTGACATGACCATGCTAGGGCATGCTTTCCACCAAATGGCATGAGTTCCCCAAGCAAGGAGAATGTCCTATGTAACACAAGACCAGATAGGGAGGTGGAAAGTGCAGGTGGCTGTTCCCACAATGGATGTTGATATAAATGAGATCACTCCATATGATTATGTGTTGGAGGAGGTAGACTTGGGAGAACCAACTAGGGAAGGTAGCAAAACCTTGGCTACTTTGGGCTTGAAGCACGCTCCAGGCTTCATGAATAAGGATGGAGAAAGGATAAAAGCTCTAGAAGAGCAAAATGAAGCTATGAAGAAATTCATTCTGAAGACAGTGGGTCCAATTGACCCTAATAAACCCAAAGCCTCATTAGAGGCAATTTTGGAGAAGAAGGGGGATATAGACATAGATGTTCCACATTCTTTTGTACAACCTTGTGCTAAATGGAAGCTAGATTTTGATTAGTTCACTAGCTTATGTCTCAAGAGGATTCTAAGGCCCTTTTGAGGCATTTTGGTGGGAATAACTTCTTTAGTGGAGATCATGAGTGAGGAAAATAGTGTAGAAGAGACCATCCTCAGCTGGCAAAAAGAGTTGGATGAGTTAATGATGATAAGAAAGCAATGCTTCCAAGTTTTGATGAAAATCTATGAAGGGGAGGAATTGGATAGTTTTGAAGAATGGATCTAAGAGATAACTGTGGTGTTAGCCATATTCAAGAAGGTTCTCAAGAGACTAAAGAAGAGGAGAGATAACAATACACTCTATGCAAAGGAGCTATAGGGGTTCTTTGAGGGATTGGACCTGGATCTGTTTGATGAAGATGATGATAAAACCATGTATTTAGTAAATGACATCATCGATCAATACCTGGGCATATTCTGAGGGGTAAAGTCAAAATAGGACCTCCAATAGATGTTCTACCAAAAGGAGGAAATCCAGAAAATGTTGTCCCAAGAGGAAGAAATAAAGGCTTTTGCTAAACAATTGATGGATTTCAAAGACAGGCAGAAGGAGATTCTCCAAGGGATCAAGATGTTGGACTTCAATGAGGTGCTAGAGATAGTGGATAGGTTCAAGAAGGCACACCCAAAAGTGCCTCCCAGCTAGTGGACCTCCAGTCCAAGATTTGCCAATTTTGTGTACAAAAAATTTAGTTTTGACACTTAGTCATTTTTGTAGTGTAGGATTTTTGGCCATTTCGACCATAAGTAATTTTTGGCCACCTACAAGTTTGACAAGTCTGACAAGTCTAAAAATCTTGAAAGGGAAGACTTGGCACTTAGTCAATTTTGGGTCTTGAGTTTTTTGGACCAAGTGTTGAGATTTGGGCATTTTTTGGCACGTTTGAAAGTTGACTCCAGTTATCTTAGAGATCACTTTTCAGTCATCTAGGCTTCTTTCTTTGGGTCATTTGTGCATGATTTTGGGATCTCTTTCAGTCAAGACCACGTGGAGTAGCCGGAGCCAATGATCAAGGGAACAAACATGGAGATTATTGAGTGCATGCACAAGTTCAAACTCCATTTTTTGAGATGTCTAATGCTTAATTTGTTCAAATCTTTGTAATACACATGGATTAAATCCATGCTAGGATAGCTTAGTTAAGCTTTAGAATTAGTTTCTTTAATGCAAGCTTTAGTTTAGATTTACTTTCAAGTTTTAGTTGCAGCGAAACTCTAGCTACGAAAATAAGAGCAAAGCTCTATAAATTGTAATGAAATGATGTAATGAGGGTAGTCTTGATGATTAATACAACAAATACAATTGGTGCTTCATTCATGGTGTGATTTATTTTCTATCTATGTGAAATTTGTGAATGTGTGATTTTCTCATTCTTTATTTCAAAGAGCCAATTGGTTGTTTAATGATTTTAAGTCTGCGATCTTTTAGTTTAGTGTTTGCTGGTATTAAATTGTTGTGTTGTGACGAATCTCTAAGAATATCATTCTTTGGTGCTTGAAGATTAAATTGTCTCACATGTGCACACATCTAGAGTGGCTTCGTGATCTGATGAGTTTTGACTTATCATACATCTACATTTGTTCGATTTTGTTGATGATTGCACCCATTTAGCTGAAGATTGTGACATGATCTGATCTCTATTTTGTGGGTTTCTTCATCTTCTTAGTTATTTAATTTGTGTCATGGTATGATGTTAGCATATGTCTATTAGGTTTCCTTCAGTAATTCCTTTCAAATCTCTTGTTACCCTATATTTTCTAACCCTCTCTGCAAGTTGCTTTTAGTAGATCAATTAAATTAGCATTGCTTTCATCCTTAAATCTAAAAAACATGGCAAAAAAAAAGAGATATCTTGGTTTTCTAAAGTTTGTTTTGCAGTTTCCCTTGAGAGAAGAACCAGCAAAGGCCTCCTTGTTAACAAATACACATTTTTCTTCCATTGAGCTATCCAAGCGGTTGAGACCCAGCCAGAAGGAACCTTGAGATTGATTCCACCAATCTACCAAGAGGGGAAGTTGTTCACACAAATTCCTAGTCATTTTCTTCATGTAAAAATGATGCTCAACAAAATCCCAAACCTTGTGCTTATACATTTTGAATGTATCATTTTTTGTGAGATTAGTGCCATGGATTTGATTAACCACTAACTCACTATCACCTATAACTTTTAAACATCTGATTCCTCTTTTTCTAGCCCATTCTAAACCATGAATCAAAGCCTCATATTCTATTGTATTGTTAGTACAACTAAAAGAAAAATGAGTTGCAGAGTAATACCTTTTTCCTTCTGGAGAAATTAGGATAGCTCCTCCTCCTGAACCAATTCTGCTTCTCACCCCATCAAAGAACAATTTCCATAACTCACCATTCTGATTTCCAAAACACTTATCTCCCTTCTTCATCAAGTCCAGAATTACAACATCCTCCTCATGAATGATGTACATTCCAATACTAGAAATCTCCATGTTTCTAAAAGGATTATCTTCTAAATCTCTTTCAGCCCATTCATCTAGGACAATATCAGGAATATTTCTGATAGTGGTCTCAGGTTTAGAATCAATAGGATCTTTCTCATGAAACATCAGATTGGAATTTATAGAGCTAGGGGTATAAGGTTCAGCATGGTTCTTTGCAAAAGCTCCAAAATTGATTCTAACCTTAGTCCCATATCTAGTTTTGAAGTATAAATGAGACCAATCAGCTAAGAGGTATCCCCCCAACCTAGTAGTGAAATCTCTACTTAGAAAGATAGCAAAGTGGGGAGGCAGGTCTATGACATAGACATCTTGGGGAATAGAGAAGTTGGGACATTCATGTAAAGTGTGAATCAGGTATTTAATGACTCCAATGGTGCTAACTGATGACCCATCAACCTGAACAACAGTCCTATCTATTGGCTCATAAGACAATCCTAGGAGGTTTGCTAGCTACTTAGAAATTACAGAACTACTTTCCCCTGAGTCTATTATGCAATTATGAACCAAGAAATTCCCAACAACAAGAGTAACATAGAAAGGATGGGGTTTAACCTATAGAGAAATTATGGGTTGCAAGCTAGCTTCTTCATTTTTCTACTCTCTTTGAGGTGTTTCAGTCACCAGGATTCTAGGCTATTCTAAAACAACTTCTTGATTTGATGAAATCTTAGCCAATTTGCTAAGTATTAGCTCCTTTTGTTTAGGGATTTCCAAAGTGTCCATCAAAGGCACATTTATGGAGGTATTCTTCATTTGTTCCACAATGTTAAAAGATCCCAAGCTTACTTTAGACTGTCCCTTTGCTACAACAATCTTTGGTTGTGTGGATACCAACTATGTCGCTATCTTGGTTGGTTCCTTAACTTCTTTTGACTGGTTTTGGACTGGAGTTTGAACTACCTTGGGTTGTGGAGTCACAACAGGAACCTGCTGACTGGTAGAGGCCACTTGTTCAGATTCCAAAGCCTTCTTCTTAGACCTCATGTTGGCTGCAACAAGAACATAGTTCCAGTTTCCATTTAGGAGAAAATTTACCCCGCAAAAATCCTCCTTTTGAAAGTTAACTAGTGCCACCTTAGGTGTCTCTAGCTCGTTTGGGGCAACAATCTGACCTTTCTGAATCTCTAGTTCTTGAACCCTCTCCTACGACATCATGACATTGTTTTGCACCATGAGGGCCTAGGCATAGCCATTAGGACACATCCCTTGGATGTTTTACTGGTTGCATGGACAACTCCATTGATATTCTTGTGCCATGTTCTGAGCCACAAGAACTAGCTCTCTTGAAGCGCTAGGAATGTTAGGATTATAGGGCTGACTAGCCTTCTGATTGTAATTTCTTACTTGGCCTTGTTGGCCTGATTGGTATTGGGGCCTATTTTGCTTGTACTAGGCCTGATATAGAGCTTAGTAGGGCTGTTGGTAGGGATGTTGATGATGCTGGTATTGTTGCTTTTTTAGATTAACTAGCTCATTAGTAACACTTTGCAAGGCCTTTTTGATCTCATTCAACTCTTGGGATTGGTTCACTACTATATTAATAGCTTGTTGAGAAGGAGCTGGAAGAGGTGGAATAGATGCCAAGGCTAGAATTACTTTAGGAAGAGGATGAAGCTTAGGGATTATAGGCATTGGAGACCTTGGGGCTATTTTTCCTACTTGAATTAGGTTGTTTTTAGCTCTTATGGCAAGATCATATGCTGTCGGTAAGTTATTCCCCCCATAGATTAAATCATAATAGAGATATCATTATTGAGGACTCTTAGATAGTACAAGAAAGCATGCTGACTTGAGGGTCTAATCGTGGCTAGTATTCTATTCCATGTCTTTTGGAATCTAAAATTGAAATCCATCATATACTCTTGGGGTGCCCTTTTAATAGTGGTCAAATGTTCAACTAAAGAGAGATGGTCAGATTTTTCTTTGAATTGATCAGTCAAGGCCTGACCCAACCCATCCCAGTTAGTTATAGAACTAACTACTAAACCTCTAAACCATTGTAAAGACTTCCCTTTTGAGGGATGTTGCCAACAACCTCACAATGACATTATCTTGGGTTATATTATGGAGGGCACAGAGGGATGCTGCATCTCTTATATGCTCAATAGTGGAGGTCTGATCCTCTCTTGTAAAAATAGGTAGGCTCTTAAGGGATGATACAAGTATGCCATTATGTTGCTACAAATTCAAGGGGCTACCTTGATTAAAGGCTACAAAAGGATATTTCTAGCCATTGGAGGATTAAGGGGAACTTGAATTGCTGGTGCTACTTGCACAGGTTGAATTAGTTGTATTGGATGGATGGGAGGAGTGCTTGTAG
This sequence comes from Chamaecyparis obtusa, assembly GCA_027943335.1. Classification (NCBI taxonomy): domain Eukaryota; kingdom Viridiplantae; phylum Streptophyta; class Pinopsida; order Cupressales; family Cupressaceae; genus Chamaecyparis; species Chamaecyparis obtusa. The sequence continues at coordinate 190,779 of BSBK01006164.1, forward strand.
GAATGTGGGTAGGATTGGGAGTTGGATTTGTAGATTGGGATGCACTAGTTTGGGCTGCTTTAGGCCTTTTATTGATAGATGGTAGCTTTGTATAAACAAAAGGATTCTTACTCTACCTAGTTGGGATCCCACTCATAAGTTTAAGTGTTGATCTACATGAAACAAGATTAGAGTCACAAGGTATGATATCAAAACACAATCACTACTCGTACCAAACAATAACCTGCATGTAAAACTCTTAGAAATATGACTCACTGAGTCTTCTGTCCCACTGGGCATGCCAAAAAATGTTGTCACTAAGGATTGCACCCAATTTGCTAAGTGTTAAAACCCATAAATCCTATGAAACATGGGACTATTCTTAGGTTTTGGGTAACCTATTCAAGAATAGACCTCCGAATTAAGGGCCAGCTTCCCTTTAGATCACTTTAAAATTGACTAACTTTTAGGAGGAAAGGGAGAGAGTGCATAAAGAAAATAACTAAAACTGATTTGAAAACAAGGTGATCCACCAAATTTGAAAGAAGATCCACAACTGAGTTAAGCTTACTACAACAACAAAATAAAACTGAACTTCACAACTTGATTCTACTGCCTTAAACTCCTTAGGAAAATAGGGTACTTGAAACACAGAGAAGGGAAGATGATTCCACAATTCTGATCTTTTCAATTTGCACATGAATTAACACTACAGAGCTAAGATGAATTCCTAAACATTCACTTGGATCAACATAAACATTAAGGATACAAGAACATCACAATAATCTTGCATGAGATTCAAAAGAAGAATTCCAAAATTGTAGGGAAACAAGAAGGATCAGATTTATTGCTCAAAAGAAACTAAGTACAAGATGTGTCTCTCAAAGCTACAACACTCATATCTTGGAGAGAATAGAATGAAGAGCTAACCTCCATCATGAAAAGTGAGAGGTATATAACTAAAACCTAGGAATCTGCATTTAAATCCCACAACCTCCTAAGAATGGCAAAGATCTCAAAATAGACCCATGAGGCTGCCTCATAAACTCAGATGCCAGATTCCTAAGTTTTTAGGGGGTATCGGAGAAAGTGGGAGCCTAAAAAAAGATGGTCAAAAGAAGACCACTCTACCCCCCTAAGTCATGCACTAAAATATTCTGACGATGATTTATAAAAACACCATCACCAAAATTTACATTAATAATCTGTAATGACTTCATATTTACAATCCCATCCCACTAAGACACAGAATGGATTTAATTACATTTTAAAATGATCTCAACCCAAAAATGGGGAAACACATTTTAAAACAATTACATTTAAAAAAAAATCCACCTATGCCTAAAAACAAAACATGGATTTAAATACCTTAAATACCCTAAATTAATAAATGACTCTCAACCCATAATGGGGAAAGCACATTTACTAATTTATTTACATAAAATCCAATGTTTTCAAGAATTCATGGAATCAAAATAAATCCACAACCCTTAAAAGAAGGGGAGACATGAAATAATGCATCTTTGCATCAAAACCCCTTTTTTTGAAAATGGAAGCTGCTATCATCAAAACCCTCCTTCTCGGCACTTGGCATGTTGCTATTTCTAGTGGCACCTCTACGCTGGATCTTGGATTCAATTTGGGAAACATCTAGCACCTTCCCCTCTTGGCATTACATTTTCAAGGTAGGCATTATACTTGGCACTTTTCCTGTTCACTTTGATTTTGAGCATTGGCATCATTCCGTGTGTGAATCTCTGTATCATTTCTAAATTTGAGGGCATAACATCTCTGTTATTTTCATTTTATTTCATAGCACTATGTTTTTTATGTTTGAGCTAGGGCATCAAACTTGGTAGCTTTACATTCCTATTGATACTCTTCCTTTGAAACCTAAGAGCTAAGGTATTGTTGTATTGCGGTTTTTCTTTTCAGCTCACTATTGCATATATTAAATCATGTGTTGGCATTCAATCTACTGTTATGAAAAGCCTAATGATCTATTTGCTAGAGCACAATTTTGATTGCTCACGGCTATGTGAGATTGATGACCTGCGAGCACTAAAGCCAGGGCATCATCTTTTTATTTCACCGTAGCATTATCTTAGCATAGGTCGATGAATGGTTTTATTTATCAGTTGCCTATTGTGAATCTAAACTCTACATTTCCTTCAATTCATGCCCATTGGTCCATGATGCTGGTTACCTAGCTAAAGCATCTCTATTTGACCAGTTCACCATGGTACAAAGGCACCATATCCTTCTCCCATGCATATCTTACATTTTCCACTTTGTTCACTATGATGAGACACATTCGTGAACTAGCTCGGGTCCATTGGTGTCTTTCTAGTGTGGAAACCTTGCATCGGTTGTTATACCTTCTTCCTTGTGAGCTATGAATAACTAGTTTTTATGTGATGTCATATCAGATGCCATGGATTTGAACTCCACATTTTATGTTTATGCATAGCCCATACCTATCCTAGGGCTTGGTACCAAGTTTATAGCCTTGGTTATTGAGGTCATGAGTTGTGTGATAAGGTTCTCAGACATCGTACTTGATGTTCTCCTCTAGTTTTTTTTGCATATTTGATTCAAATTTATCTCCATTAATTCTAAAAGTCATTGCATATTTTATAATCTGTTAGCCTAGGGCATTGATGCAAGGTTAACTTATTGCTTGCTTCAGATCCTTTTATGCATTGAGGAGGGCATTGGCTGCATGTTTTGTTTCATATCATGCTAGCCCGTTAACCTATCCCTACTGCAGATCTAGCATATACCCATTGTTGTTTCATGGTGTTTATTGCTATTGATGCTTGCTATTTAGGTGATTGTGCCCTCCCTCATACACGGCCTATGAACTCATGGTGCCATGTATGAGGTGTTTATGTCTCGGTCTTTTGCTTGTGAACTTTGGGACAAGGCATCACACTTCATTATTTGTTAATGCCAGTGAACCTCATTTGCTTAATGGCATGTTCACTGTTATACAAGGCTATGAGCTCAGTAATGCATTTTTTTTTGTTAGCTATCTCACGCATAACCCCTTACTTGAACCTTAGAATTTGTATTGATTTTCCATTAGGACTATGTTGAAATCTTTTCATAAAATCTCGGTGACCCGTGTGTTGGAAACTAAATTGAAACAATTGTTGTATTGTCATTGATGTCAAACCTTAATTGGTAAGACTATTGCTACTTAGGAAAGTACTATATCTATTTGAGTGTTGCTAAGGGGCTAAGAAAGGTTGTTAACAATAGCACCTAGGGAAAGGTTGAGTTATCTTGATACTACAAAGTGTACTTGACTATGTTGCACTATGATGAGATAATGTATTGTTTATCTTAGTAAGACTGAAGACTAAACTAGTAGGCTTAACCAAGAAAAGAATGGAAAAATCATGTTTAAGCTGAGTGATGTTAGTGTCGACTGAGTTAGTAAATGCAAAGCAAAATTATAGTGTCAACCGAGCACCAGTAAATTGTCGAGGAAGATAGTGCAAGCCAAGGAGATAGTTTTAGTATTGACCGAGTGAACAATCATAGTATTGACTGAGCATCAACAATTTTATATTTGAAGAGAATTTAATTTTGGAGCCAACAATGTTGAACTCCTAGATTATGTAAAATGTGTTGACTTTATTTATTAATTGTTTGGAAGCATTAAATGCATTGTAAAACTTTTTATTGTAAATCTTTAAGAGATTTGAGATGATTCTAGAAAAGGAGCCGAAGAACATAAAGAAAGTAGATTCAATGAATCTGACCTAACCCTAAGATCTACGAAAGAGATTGAGCGGAAAAAGATGAGTTAACCTAATTGAGGAAAATATAAGGGAACCTAAACATTGTGATATGTATGCACATGGTGAATAGAGAATGCTAGAAGAGAAAAGTTTTATTGACTAAATAAGCAAAAAGGCTGAAGGAGAAGTGTGGTGATTGCTTGAAGAAAAGTTCTGAGTAGATCAGAGATGGAAATGGAAAAGTTTCAAAGTCAGTAAACCAACATTAGTGTACGGAATCAGATCTGATATTTGCAAAGTGAGTAGTATATTTTTTTAGATAATACTGTTGCTACTTTCTAACCATTGTAACAATCAAAATCCTTTTAATAGAGGTTGACCTAATAGTCATATGTTAAATCCTTTGAAGAAGGTTGCATTATAATGGAGTGTATGTAAGTCCTATGACTAGGCTCACTTTTAACAGGGTGATTGAAATCCTTTAACCAGGTCACATTTGACAGTGTGTATTGTAACCTTTGGCAAGGTTGGCTTTTTATTGGGCTCACTTCAAAAGAGTGAAAATAATAGTAGCATGTTACAAAGTGGTTTTTCCCAAATTGGGTTTCCACTATAAAACCTGGTGTTTATACTTGTGTGAATGTTTAGATCTGAACATTGCTATGTTTTACAAGTTGAGTTACTGTTGGGTAGTGGACTACATTGTTAGATGTTTCTATTATTGAATCAGTGATGACCGAGTTTGTTTTGGTTTTGGATCTAATTTAAGGATAATTTTATGAGATTTTTTTATACATCAGGACCTGAGAACAACTGATTCATCCCCCCTCTTTGTTGTTCTAAATCATATTAACAATTTCTATCAGAGCTCAGTTGCTTATTATTAGTTTTGACAAATATCAAGTTTAAAGGGGCTTGAAGCAAATGATTAGGATGTATAAGAAGGAGGTACCAAAGCTGAACAAAGAAAATTTCCCTGTATGGCAAAGCTTGATGAAGCTACATCTAGCCAGTATTGGTGATTCTGCAAAGTACTAAATTGAGAATAGCTATGTCACACCTGTTGCAACTTTGACTACCAAAGAAATGAGAGTTAAGAAAGAACATAATCAAGCAATGTTGGAAATTGCATCTGCCCTAAGCTATCCAGAATTTGAGGACATTAAGGACTACACAACTACAAAGGATATGTGGGATACTCTTGCAAGGATCTATGGTGGTGACTTGAATGTGTTGAAAGCAAAGGCCGAGAGTCTTAGAGGTAAGTTTGATGAAATGATAATGCAAGAAGGTGAAAACATTGTACAATACTGTAGTAGAATACAAGAAGTTGTGAATGCTATTAGAGGAGCTAATGGGACTATTGATGATGAAAATATAATTGGGAAAGTATTAAGAACCCTGCATCCTATATATGCTATTAAGATCTCAACTATTCAGGAATCTAGATATAACTCTACTAATGTGCTTACTTTGGAAATTTTGGTTGGTATGCTGATTGCTTTTGAACTCTCTCACTATGATAATTTCACTGTTGGAAGTATTGGAAATGTTGAATTTTCTTTTAAGTCATAGCTAGTTCTGAACAAGCCAAAGAAAGAAAAAGAAAGATGCATCAGTGAAAGTGGAAGTGGAAGTGAAAGTGATGGTGAAAGTGATAGCGACACTTCTAATGAAGACCTAGAAGATCTAGAAGCTCTTATGGCTAGAAGACTAAGAAGGGGAAAAGGAAAGTATAAAGGTAAACTCCCTATTATATGTTTTGCATGTAATAAAGTTGGTCATATAGTTGCTAGATGTCCTGACAGGAAGGATAAAGATGATGAAAGGAAAAGAAAACACAAAGATAGAAAAGATGACAAAAGCTACCGATGGAATAGAGACTACAAGGGAAAAGGTAAGAAATCTTGTTACATTGCCGAAAAAGAGACTGAAACTGATAGTGATGATTTTGAAATTGAGGTAGTTTATGTGGCAATGAAAGATGAATTTGATGAGGATGAGAAAACTGCATTGATATCCTATGTGAACAAGAATGATAAATGGATTATTGATAGTGGTTGTTCACATCACATGACTAGTGACAAAAATAAGTTTGAGACCTTACATCATTACAGAGGTAAAAGTGTAAAATTTGGTAATGATGCACCATGTCCTGTCAGAGGAAAAAGTTTGATTAAACTAACTAATAAGATATCTTGTGAAAATGCATATTGGGTTGAAGATCTTAATTACAATTTGCTAAGTGTTTCTCAGCTTAACAAAATTGGTTACCGAGTGGAATTTCATCACAAGCAAGCTAAAATATTTAATGCTGCTGGAGAACTAATTGGAAGTGGAGATCAGACTAGAGGTAATTTGTTCTATCTTGACCTATCTGAAGAACATGTTTGATTGCACAACTTGATGATATTTGGTTATGGCATAAGAGGCTGTGTCATGTTAACTTTGACAATCTGGTAGAGATAAGTAAGAAGAAAAAGGTAAGAGGTCTACCTAGATTGAAGAAACCTGAGAATGTGATGTGAAAGGAATGCCACTTAGGAAAAATGAAAAAGTCAAGTTTCAAGAGAAAATCCTTTACTTCTGAATTTTTTTTAGATTTGATTCATACTGACCTTTGTGGACCTATGGGTGTACAAAGTTACTATGGTGCTAGATACTTTATCTTATTTGTTGATGATCATACTAGGATGATGCATGTGATGTTTCTAAAAGAAAAATCTAAAGTTTTTCAATATTTTAAGTGGTATTTAGCTAGGTTGAAAAGGAGATAGGTAGGAACCTGAAATGTCTTAGATCTAACCGAGGTGGAGAATTTACATCAAATGAATTTAATCTATTCTGCAATGATATAGGAATTAAAAGATAGATGTCTACACCTAGAACACCTCCACAGAATGGTATAGCAGAAAGGGGAAATAGATCTATCTTGGATTGTGCAAGGACATTGATGATTGAAAAGAATGTGGCATAGAGATATTGGAAAGAAGCTATAAGCATTGTTGTCTACACTCTTAATTGGGTACAGATCAAGAAAGGTACAAATCTGACACCTTATGAATTATGGCATGGACATGCACCAAGTGTTAAATAATTTATAATCTTTGGAAGTAAGTGCTATATATTAAAAGACACTAGGAATGGAAAGTTTGATGCTAAGAGTGATGAAGGCATATTCCTAGGGCATTCCACAAAAAGTAAAGCTTATAAGTGTTTCAACTCTAACACTAACAAAATTATGGAAAGTGTGAATCTCAAAATTAATGAGTATGCAGAAAGAAATGAAGTTGACAGTAAAAGAGAACTAGAAGATTATAGATCTTTTGTGTACATTGAAGAAGAAGAAGAGGCAAGTAACCAACTTGCACCTGATGCTGAGTCTCGGGTAAGCAATGTCGAGTAACAGATAGAAGCTGTCAAGTATTAGGAAAATAGTGCCGAGAGAGAACAAGAACATGCCGAGCTACAAGAAAATGTTGTTGAGTATCAGGAAGAGGTTGTTGAGCATTCTGAAGTTGAATTTGACAATCTTGTTGAGGAACATGATGAAATAGAGGAGAGAACAACTGAACCTATTTTGGCAAAATATGTGAGAAGACATCATAAGCCTGAACAGATAATTGGAGACAAAGATACTGGAATCTAGACTAGAAGTAAGACTAAGGATCCAACATGTCTACTATGTGAATTTGAATCGAAGACAACTAGAGAATCTTTGGAGAATGAAGACTAGATACAAGTAATAAATGAAGAAATTGACTAGATTGAGAAGAATGATACTTGGACTTTGGTGCTAAGACCTGAAAACAAGAATGTTATAGGAACAAAGTGGGTATTTCGGAATAAGATGAATGAAAATGGTGAAATCACTAGAAACAAAGCTAGACTACTATGCAAAGGCTATGCACAAGAAGAAGGAATAGATTATGGGGAGACATTTTCCCCTATAGCTAGATTGGAAGGAGTAAGAAATCTACTTGCATATGTTGCTTATAAAGATTTCAAGGTATATCAAATGGATGTCAAGTCTGCATTTTTGAATGGTATACTAGAAGAAGAAGTTTACTTAGAAAAACTAGAAGGTTTTATTGATCCAAATAAAAGACACGTGGTGTGCAAACTGAACAAAGAATTATATGGATTGAAGCAAGCACCTAGAACATGGTATGAGAGGTTGCACAAATACTTGATACAGATTGGATTTTCAAGAACAAATGAGACAAGCAATCTATACATGAAGGATGAAGAAGGTAAAGGTATCTTGTTGGCAAAAAATTTTGTTGATGACATTATTTTTGGTGGACAAGATGCATTATGTAAAATTTTCTCAAATGAAATGCAAACTGAATTTGAAATGAGTATGTTTGGTGAGATCAAATTCTTTGTTGGTTTACAAGTATATCAGAAGAAGAATGGAATTTTCATTACACAGTCTAAGTATGTTAATGAAATACTAAAATTTTTTGGGATGGAAGATGCAAAACCAGTAGGAACTCCTATGGTTACTGGACAAAAGTTATCTAAGAATGATGATGCTGCAGAAGTGAATCAAACTCTGTATAGATCTATGATTGGAAAATTGTAGTATTTTGTACACAACAAACTAGATATTGCATTAGCTATTGGGATTGTTGCAAGATTCTCTGCTAATCCTAAGGAAACACATATTATGGCCATGGAAAGAATTATGAGATACTTGAAAGGAACTGCTGACTATGGTCTATATTACAAGAAGGATGACAAATTTGAACTCTAAGTTTATACAGATGTTGATTGGGCAGGAAATGTAGATGACAGAAAGAGTACAAGTGGTGGAGCTTTATTTCTTGGACAGAGATTAGTCTCCTAGACAAGAAAGAAACAAAATTGCATTTCCCAATCTACTGTCGAGGCTGAGTATGTTGTTGTTGTAGTGAACTGTTCAAACTTGGTATGGATAAAACAATTGTTGATAGGCATGAAAGAAGAAATCACTGAACGTGTTGTTATTTTTTGTGACAACACAAGTGCTATCAATATTTCTAAGAATCCAGTGATGCACACTAAGACCAAACACATTGCAATCAAGTATCACTACTTGAGAGAATTAGTAAAAGATAAAGAAGTCCGAATGGAATATGTGAATACAAAAGAACAACTAGTAGACATATTCACTAAAGCTTTACCTAGAGAAGCTCATGACTATTTGAGAAGTCAATTAGGGGTCCTTCCCCTAACTAAGGCTACCTAGACAAGCTAGGAGCACTACATCAAATGTGCTATAATAGAACATTTGACAAATTGATGCAAAAGATTGTCACACTTTAGGACTGGCCTAGAGTTGTGAAGAGAAGCAAAGACAATGAATTAGTTATAAGCATGATGACAGATGGAGAAACATTGAGTTGCATAGATATTATCTACATCTGATGGATGTAAGTTTTCATTGCTGCTTTGGCATTTTTGTCAAAGAGGGAGAATGTACTAATATGATAACACATGATACTGAAAAACTAAGAGTTGATGAGCTGATGGAACTAAAAAAAAAAGAAAAAAGGATGATGAACTGAAATGAAGAATCAGGATAGAGGGAGATCTGGATACTTCTGATGGTCATAGGAGTGAGGCTTACAAGATTCTAAATCAGAATGAAGCTAAGGATATTATAAATAAGTTTCTAATGGATAAATAAGATTTTGGATTGGTTGGTAATCCATGTGTTATTTAGGAGATATCATATGGTGTTGCCATCAATGCCAAAGAGGGAGATTATTGGAAACTAAATTGAAATAATTGTTGTATTGTCATTGATGTCAAACCTTAATTGGTAAGACTGTTGCTACTTAGGAAAGTACTATATCTATTTGAGTGTTGCTAAGGGGCTAAGAAAGGTTGGTAACAATAGCACCTAGGGAAAGGTTGAGTTATCTTGATACTAAAAAGTGCACTTGACTATGTTGCACTATGATGAGATAATGTATTGTTTATCTTAGTAAGACTGAAGACTAAACTGGTAGGTTTAACTGAGCAAAGAATGGAAAAATCATGTTTAAGCCGAGTGATGTTAGTGTCGAATGAGTTAGTAAATGTCGAGAAAAATTATAATGTCGACCGAGCACCAGTAAATTGTCGAGGAAGACAATGCAAACTAAGGAGACAGTTTTAGTATTGACTGAGCATTCTACATGAAGACCGAGTGAACAATCACAATATTGACCAAGCATCAGCAATTTTATATTTGAAGAGAATTTCATTTTGGAGTTGACATTGTTGAATTCTTGGATTATGTAAAATGTGTTGACTTTTTTTATTGATTGTTTGGAAGCATTAAATGCATTGTAAAACATTTTATTTTAAATCTTTAAGAGATTTGAGATTATTCTAGAAAAGGAGCCGAAGAACATAAAGCAGGTAGATTCAATGAATCTGACCTAACCCTAAGATCTACGAAAGAGATTGAGTGGCAAAAGATGAGTTAACCTAATTGAGGAAAATATAAGGGAACCTAAACATTGTGATATGTATGCACATGGTGAACAGAGAATGCTAGAAGAGAAAAGTTTTATTGAATGAATAAGCAAAAAGGCTGAAGGAGAAGTGTGGTGATTTCTTGAAGAAATTTTTTGAGTAGATCAGAGATGGAAATGACAAAGTTTCAAAGTCAGTAAGCTAGCATTAGTGTACAGAATTGGATCTGATATTTGCAAAGTGAGTTGTATATTTTTTTAGATAATACTGTTGCTACATTCTAACCATTGTAACAGTCAAAATCCTTTTAACAGAGGTTGACCTAACAGTCATATGTTAAATCCTTTGAAGAAGGTTGCATTCTAATGGAGTGTATGTAAGTCCTATGACTAGGCTCACTTTTAATAGGATGATTGAAATCCTTTAACCGGGTCACATTTAACAGTGTGTATTGTAACCTTTGACAGGGTTGGCTTTTTACCGAGCTCACTTTAGAAGAGTGAAAATAATAGTAGCATGTTACAAAGTGGTTTTTCCCAAATTGGGTTTCCACTATAAAACCTAGTGTTTATACTTGTGTGAATGTTTAGATCTGAACATTTCTATGTTTTACAAGTTAAGTTACTGCTGGGTAGTGGACTACATTGTTAGATGTTTCTATTATTGAATCAGTGATGACCGAGTTTGTTTTGGTTTTGGATCTGATTTAAGGATAAGTTTATGAGATGTTTTATACATCAGGACCTAAGAACAACTGATTCATCCCCCCTCTCTATTGTTCTAAATCATATTAACATTGTGAGAAACCTAACAATGATGCTTTCTATTAATTCCATGGTGTTGACTGACTATTGCTCTTAACTTGTACATACCTTAAAATTTGGTGCCCATTGCATATCAGAGTCACATTCATGCTCAATCTAATTTGATCACCACTTGGATTTACTAAGAGCACATGCTTATTTGGTATTTTGAACATCCGATGGCACATTCCTCACTTTGTATATTGCTGATGTTAGCTTGATCATGGGTGAGTGTTTATTATTTGAGACAACCTACCATGTCAAGCTCTGCTTATGCATGTTTATTTCCTATACATGAATCTTATGGTGTTCTCATTTTCAAGCCCATTAGCTGACTGTATAGTATTCACTGTGACCTTCACTACATCATGTGTTCAAGACCCATTTGATGATGTATATTGTTCAGGGCTCATTTAAGATGCCACTATTTATGTGCTATTCCATGTGATGACATGTTGATTATTGAATCATACACACTGTAGCCTTTTTTGAATTTGGTTCATTACACAGATTCTAACATGTTCATCACAAAACACCAAAAACTAAATGCAAATCAAGTATATTATGCTATGGTGTACCCTCTCTTTAACATGTAGATTTTGTACTCTTATTTCTCTCTTTTGATGATGATTCATTATACCCTATTGAATCTGCCAGTGCCCTATTGACCATGTTCTATTATTTGATTCATTTGAGTGTCCACTGAGACTACATCCTTTAGCTATTGTTCCTTTGTTGATCATGGGTGTTCTTGGCCTGTGATGTAGTCACTAACAAGGAAATTTGAGGTTTTCCTATCGTGATCTGCATCACGGGTCAAGGTCATTCATTCATCTGGGACCCAACACCCTTGGATTAATGTTGGATCAGCTTCTCTTGGATTCCGCACATGGAACAAACATGTAAGTGAAAAACATGGTGTTTCTTTTATTTCTGGAGCCTTTTATGCACATGCCCTAAGCACAACCCTTCCTAGAGGTGTATGGCTGAGTAAATATATGCATCTTGTGAATACTATGATACCATGCATTATTTAGATCCATTGGATCTAACTCATATCTCCTCCTCTCTTCTTGTAGGTTCTAGACCATAGGAGCTCTCTGGATAGGACTGGATCCTGGCACCATTACTAGGCAATGTCTGGTACCCCCTGTGTGTGTGAATTTTGTACCTAGCTATAGACACAACACTTCAGTAAAACATTAGAGGTTAGCAAAAATTAAAATATGCAAATGAAATGGAAACTAAACTAACTAGGTGATTTATTGCCTTCTAGTAGGTGTGAGTATGATATTCTCAGATTAGACCGAGATCAATGACAATACAACACCTAAACGCATGATTTAAATGATGAAAGCAATAAAATATGAATGAAAATTAATCTATGTTTTTTTATCTTTGATGTAATAAGATGAGAAAAACTGATAATAAATTAATCTAAATGTATTGAAATGATATGCAAATTAAGCTAACAATGATATGAAATATGAAACTAGAATGAATTGAAAACAAGATTGATCTCACAAAACATTGATTCCCAAGAAGCTTGATGGTTCCTCTGATGTCAATTCGCTAGAGTAAGTATGCAAATTCTGTGGATGATTTATAAAGAGCTAAGCTTTGATTTTATAGAAATCTAGGGCTTGAGGGTGCATGGAAAAAGTCATACATCACTCCTGATGAACTCAGGTTGATTTTTTAGTTAACAAGAAATTAGAAATAGATAACTCATAAAATCATGTAAAATCATGCAAGAACAACTTTTTAACTCAAATCAGAAGTTTAGATCAACTTTGACTCAAAATAGATGTTGAGTTTTGAAAAGATAACAACTTGAATTGATTTTCTGATTTAAAGTTTAACTGCTCTTTGAATGTGCACAAATAATCATGAATTAATTAAATAAATAAAGTGATTTATCTTCAACTTAACTGATTTTAAATTTAAAAATAACTGATTTGTGGGTTAATCAATTATTTTAATCAAACTTTTATTCAAAACTATATTATTAAATATCAAGGCAACTGACTTTAATTAATTAAATAGGAATTTAATCAATTAGTCATAAGATTTTTGATTTATTGTCAAGATTAAATAATACAATTTAGGAATAAATATAATTAAATATAATTAAATAATTAAGTGGCAGTATTAAATCTAATTAATTAAATATTTAGAATATTCAATTAATCAAACTTTAGGATAAATAGGATTTATCGCCAAATAATCATTAAATTAAAGATAATTAGGATAAATAGGAATATTGCTAGCAATATTCCCTGATGCAGAATTTAGGATAATCAATTAAATTCAATAGTGTGTAGATGTGCCTTAGGTTAGGACTTTGATGTTGGTTTCATTCGAATTGAAGATGTAGAAGGTTAATGAACTTATAGCCCATTTTTGGAGTATTACATTTTGCCCCTCTTTGAATCACTGTGCAAAGCGCAGTGGTTCAAAGAATAGTCTGTGTTTTGATATACATATGAAACTAATTTGAAATATTAAAGATTGAAAGATATCGACTCAGGCCCAGAATGACCAGGAATCAAGATGATGCTAGCTATATCAACAATGAACCGATGATTATGAAAAGGTGCCAAAATGCCTAATTTTGAACCTTATGGTTGTGAAGAAGTGAGTGACCGATTCTAGACCTCAATGTCCTTGTATGAATCATATTGGTATCACATCCTGAACCCATTAGTTACAAAGAACTAAGGAAATAACACTAATGAACCGATAGTTATGAAAAGTTGATACAGTTTACAAGATAGATTTGGATACTAGATGAATTTGATATGCCCCAAGAGATGATAGATTTTCCCCAAGTGATGAGGACTTTAGATGAATCAGCAACTAGACGTGGTTGTTGTCTTGATTACTAAGGAAAGATTTGATTACAGACTTTGAATGATATGCAATACCATGCCCCCTTCGGGATTAAAATTGAAATCTGACAAGAAAAGTCAGCTTTTATAGTTTAGAAGCATGTTAATTGATTTGAGAAGTGGTTATACATGTCCAAGAATGTGTTCTACATCATTTAGAGGTCCTAGAGACCAAGTTTGACTAGGTTTGACCATGAGTTGACCATGGTTAACGAAGTTGAAATTTTGATAGTTTGATGTAAGATAATCAGTTAAGTTGAATTCTAGATTTCTTTGATGATTGAAGGTTGATTATGCAAGTAGTGAATAATATAAATGATCTTAGATTTTGATTTTGATCCCGAAAAAAGGATTCTACTTGCTGTTTCATTGGAGGAACCTTCATGTGAGATTCAACTCTTATGATATGTTTTTAGCATTTTTGAAGAATCGTTTAAGCATTTAAGTTTAATTCAATAATTTGTGAGATCATGCAATCATGCAAAGTGCAAAATGAAATACAAACCTAGGACCTAGGACCTAGTCACTGATCATGTGTCGGTCATTCTCATCATTGAATTTTTAGGTAACTGGATAAATCAATACAATGCCCACTAGTTATGAAACCATAGACATATGCATATTGATTTTTATGCTTAATAATCAATACAACACCCACTGGCTAGACAACCATAGACATATGAATATTCATTTTGTTTTCAGAATTTCGGATTAGATATAAGCACCAAGAAACAAATGCCAGGATGATCTGAATATCATGTCCATTTTGATATAGCAATTTGTATAAGCATCAAAACATAGACATTGTGATGACCAGAATACACCTTGCATACAAACACATCAAATAGCCAAGAGATCATTCTAAGTCCAGTGTGAATTACCCGTAGTGACCCTTTATCATTCACATCCTTAGGCAAGATCACGTTTCATAGTAGGAGAAAGAACTCACTCAAAAAGATAATAGTTAGATCAAAATTTCATGAATTTTTTGGGTATCAATGGTCAAGGTACGCATGGCCATCCAATTTGAGATAGAGGCTCTTATAGACAGACACCATTTCAATCCAGAATTTCCAAAGTTGTTAGATTTTCACATACAAGCAGAAGACAAAGAAAAGATTATGCCCCCAGTCATCACTCTCTAAATCCTATAAAGGACATCATCGAAGAGCTCGAAAGGACATAATATGCAAAAAATCTTAAGGTGAATCAATAATCATACAAGGAGATAAAAGCATGTGAAGCATAGATTGCTATCATTTTGTGTTGATGTTTGTGTTTGATTGCATTATTGTAGATGCAAAATCCTTTCTAGAGAGGAGACTGACTGACTGACTCGGATAAAGATTCAAAGGACCTTGACTAGATATGACTCATCTGAGGTATACTAGAGACCATAGGATATGACATTGATTGCCCCCAAGTGTTAAACATTGATAGGATACAGATGCTTGAGTTGATTGGTGTACAGACTGACTTATTGAAAATAGGAATGCAGAAACAGACTGGGAAATATGTACAAACTAAAGCAAGATTGAAAGCTGGGAAAGACCAAGATTGCACTGATAGATGGAGCATTTTGAAACAAGTGGCACCCGTTTGCTAGGTTTTCACCATCTTGGCAGAGATTCTATTTTTGCTACCAAGGTGCCTATTTCCAGGTTTTCACCAAGGCACTTTTTCTTTTTCTCATTTTTTTGTATTTTTCATTTTTTCAATTTTTTTTGTACTTTTGATATTTTTTACTTTTTTTGTGAATCATCAAGGTGCCTACTACTAGGTTTTCACCAAGATGTTCATTTTTTTAGGACTTTTTCCAATTTTAAAGATTTTTTTAGGACATTTTACCATAGACTGAATGCCTTAGGCATAGAATTTCTTCAAATGGAGAACATTGATTGGTTCTCAAAGCTATTCTCCTTTAGTCATTGAGAGTTGATAGGCACTAGAGCCAAAAGTAGTAGTAATAACAAAGGGACCCAACCAGTTGGGTTCAAACTTCCCCTTGCATTCTCTATGTGATTAATTTTTAGGATTCTCTCTCAAGACTAGATCACCAACCTAAAATTCTCTGTCTGACTTTCTTGTTGTAACCTCTAGACATTCTCTTCTAATATACTCTGAGATGATCATATGCTACTTGTCTGCGCTCATCTAGTAGTTCAAGTTCTACAACCTAGACACTCTTTAGTCATCATTAGTTACTAGACCATGCATTCAGATTCTTAGTGATGGGATTTCAACCTCAATAGGCAATACTGCTTCAGACCCATAAACTAAAGCAAAAGGTGTAACCCCAGTAGGCATTCTAATACTTGTTCTGTAGGTCCAGAAAGCTAGATTGATCATGAGATGCCAGTCTCTTCCTACTTTATTAACTGTACAGTGTGAGATTTTCAATAGATTCTTGTTAGAAGCCTCGGCTTGTCCATTCCCTTGAGGATAGTAGATAGATTACCAATGTTGTGTAATCTTAAATTTGGCACATAAATCATCCAAGTCTTTGTTCTTAAATTTTCCACCATTATCTGTGACTATGGAAGATGGAATACCATACCAGCATATGATGTAGTTCAAGATGAACATAGATATTTCTTTTCTAGTTGCTTGTGTCAAAGGGACTGCTTCTACCTATTTTGTAAAATAATCTATAGCTGTGATTATATGAGTATGTCCATTAGAATAATGAGGATGTATAGATCCTATAAGATCAAATGCCCATTGGTGAAAAGGCCATTGTGTAGTGAAGGGAATTAGATCTCTCCCTGGAGCATGAATTAATTTGCCATGTACTTGGCACTTTTGACAGTTCTTAGCAAACTTGATAGACTCTTTCTCCATTGCCGACCAATAGTACCCAACCCTAATAAGTTTTTGACCTAGTTTTAAACCATTCGAGTGTGACCCACATATACCCTCATGGACTTCCTATAATGCATGTTGAGACTCTTCCTCTTCTAAACATCTAAGGAGCATACCATCTAGACCTTTTTTTTAATAATCATGACCAATGATGACATACCGGGAGGCATGGCGGATAAGGTATCTCCTTTCATGAAGGTTAAAGGTATCGGGGATGATTTAGTCTTTGAGATAGGAGAATAGGTTTTTATATCTGGATGAATCATGACCTACAATAGTGCAAATCTTGCGGGTTTCATGGGAGTCATATGCAGGATAAGATAGTGCTTCCACCAGGAACTCATAGCATAGCTCATGTTTAGGCTTCTATAATAAATTAGATAATGTTGCCATTGCATTGACAGCCTTATTCTCTATTCTAGGTATTTGCTCAAATGTGATAGATATGAAATACTTCTTTAGATCATCTACCATTCTCTTGTATGGAATGATCTTTTCATCTTTAGTTTGGTACACATCATTGACTTGATGGATTACAAGTTGTGAGTCTCCATGAATGTGCAATTCTGTTACTCTCCACTCAATTGCCATTTTCATGCCATTAAGAAGGGCTTCATAATCAACAATATTGTTTGTGCAAGGAAACTTGATTCTAAATGCTTTTGGGATTGAGTATCCTTGAGGAGTTATGAACAATATGCCTACTCTAGATCCATTCTGTGTATAGGAGCTGTCAAAGATTAACTGCCATTCTCTAGAAGAAAGATTCATGATAGAGGAATCTAGGAATTCCTTTTGCATTGGTGTATCATCAAATAAAGGTGCATCTTCTAATTGATTAGCAATACCTTGGCCTTTAATAGCTTTTCTTTCAACATATTCAATGTCAAATTCACTTAAGAGCATGACCCATTTGGCTAATCTACCTGTGAGGGTAGCTTTGCTTAGTAGGTACTTTAGTGGATCAATCTTAGATACTAAATGTGTAGTATGAGCCAACATATAATTTCTTAGTTTCTATGATGCAAAGACCATAGCTATAAAAGCTTTCTCAATCATTGAATAGTTCTTTTCGTATGCCACCAATGTTCTACTGATATAGTATATAGCTCTTTCCTTCGTGTTCTCATCATGCTATGCAAGCAATGCCCCCAGTGATGTATCTGTTGTGGAGACATATAAGATCAAAGGCTTCCCTTGAATGGGAGGCATCAAGATAGGAGGATTTGATAGATATTTCTTGATATGATTAAAGTTCTTTTCACATTCCTCGCTCCATGCAAAGGTCACACCTTTATGTAATGTCTTTGTAAAAGGTTGTGATATGTCTACTAGCTGAGATATGAAGCATCTGATAGAATGAACTCTACCTTGCAATGTCCTCATTTGACTGATGTTCTTGGGAGGTTTCATCTCCATTATAGCCTTTACTTTAGCTGGATCAACTTCAATGCCCTTCTTTGAAACTATGTATCCTAAGAGCTTTCCAGAAGTGACACCAAAAGCACACTTCTTAGGATTTAGTTTGAGACTAAATTTTTCCATTATGTCTAGTACCTTGCTCAAGTCATTTAGATGTTCAGCTCTAATCATATTTTTTTCTAAAGTATCATCAACATAATCCTCCATAGTCCTATGCATCATGTCATGAAAAATAGACGTCATAGCTCTCTGATGTGTAGCACCAGCATTCTTCAAACCAAATGGCATGACATTCCAATAGAAGGTACCCCATGCACATGTGAAAGAAGTTTTATCTTGATCCTCTGGAACAATTTTTTTTTATTGTAGCCCAAGAAGCCATCCATTAAAGAAGACATCTCATAGCCTGTAGTCATATCCACTATCATATCAATATTTGGTAATGGAAAATCATCCTTAGGGCATGCTCTATTTAGATCTCTAAAATCTGTGCACACTCTTATAGATTTGTCTAGTTTTGATACTGGAACAATATTAGAGATCCATTCAGCATAGTCAATAACTCAGATAAATATGACTTTTAGGAGCTTCTCTAATTCAGTTTTTACCAAGAGTGCAACATGTGGATGAATTTTTTGCAACTTTTGCTTGACTGGTTTTACTCCTCGAGAAATAGATAGATGGTGCATTATAAGATCAGGATCCAACCTTGGCATATCTGAATATTTTCATGCAAATTTGATCTTTTTCTCTATTATAAATGTAGTAAATTCTTTCTTTTCTTCTTTTGATAAAGATTGTGCTACATGGATTAATTGTGGCTCTTCTATTGTTCCCAAGTTGATAGATTGAGTGGGCTCAATTAGAACTAGAGATCTGTCCTGTAAATGACTCAGAAGGACATCAAATATCTCATCCTTAGGCCACTCAAAGAGGTTTTCACCTTCTGATATGTCTTTTATTTTTACTTTTGTAGGTTCTGAGACTGCCACAAAGTGGTTTTCACCCTCAGAACTCCTTTTCTTTTTATTCTTATTTTTATTTTTCTGACTAAGATACTTCATGTCTGACTCCGTCATGCTAATACTCTATTCACTGATGGAAGTCCTCATAGGCTCAACTGCATTTAGGTAGTGAGCAAGAGCATAGTCATTGGGAAAGGTATAAATACTTTAGTTCAAGTTGGTGGATGTTATGTCAAGAAGGTCAGGGCATTGGATAGTCAAAGTGGTGAAAGATTGGGAAAGAGTGTTTATGAATATGGATCTGTCATCACTGGTCCTAACCTGACACTCAAGTTCAAAGGTGATATTACAACTTAAGACATTCAATTCATGAATAGGCTCAATGTCATTGTGGAAATCTACTTCAGCCATCAGTGGATTAGACTCGATAAGTTCATCATTTTGCTCTAGACTTACATTAGGTTGAGGTGAATATTGGTGAATAACATCAACATTCTTTTCTATAACAAGTTCATCTAGTTTTGGAATGACTCCCCATTCATAGTCATTTGATTCATCTTCTATTTCTTCATCTAGACCTCTAGGAAATATAAGAACATGATTAAAGTCAGGATGAATACCCCAAAAAGGGTTACCCTTAGATTCTGATTTGAATTCATACTTGCAAGAATCTATCTTAGAATAACTACCACCATCCTCTTTTTGATTTCCTTCGAGATTAGCTAGTTCTTGTGTTGTAACTATCTCTTTCTCTATAGTAGGTTCTTGTGTTTCTACTACATTAATTCTTTTTATTGGATCATCTTCAGCTTCAAGGAGGTCTTTTATTTCTTTAGGAAAATGCTCATAAGGAATGAGCTCATCAGTGGTGTCTGAATCATCACTATCAAATTGTTTAGTTATTTCCCCCTTTAGTTGATTTGCTACAGAAGGCTCAATTTGTTCTAGAACATGCGGGGAGTTCTTGCTAAGATAGAAAAGCTTCTTTGTGTATCCTAGACCTTTTGTATTCTTATTTTCTTGGCCATGATGATCAAGAGGTGATAGAAGACCTTTACCCTATAGTCCTAGAGGTCCTTTTCCTTTATATCCCATCTTTTTAATCAATTTATCCCTTGGGCCATATGACTTAGATGGGATATTCGATATTTTAGCATCACATTTTTGGACAACTTGAGATTTAGGTTCGTCTTTGTATAGCCATGCAAGAAAAATTTCATCCTCTTCAAACTCTTGTTTAGATACTTGTTTCGCAACAAAATTTCCTTTATATGCTTCAAGAGGTTCTTTAAATTTGAGCTTGGACTATTTTAGAGTTTGTCCATAGGACTTAGGAGAGATAGGGAGAGATGTCAAAGATAAGACTGGCTCTATAGTATATTCTCCCATACCATTTTCTTTGATTTTAACCTCTTTAGAAATGTCTTCCATCTTGGAGGTTGAAGCAATGTCTAGCTGCTTAGTGGAAGATTCTCTATTACTGGGAACAAGTTTATCTGCACTCTCTTTCAAGGTATTGCAAGTTGTATATAGATCATCTAGAATCATCACCTCAACTCCTTCATAAGGAAATTTCAAACACCAATGGAATGTAGAGGGAATGGATTTCATGTCATGTATCCAGGGTCTTCCTAGGAGGATATTGTAAGCCAAAGGTAGATCAAGAACTTGGCATATAGTATCTCTAATGACAAGACTTGCTCTGATAGGTAGGACAATAGTTCCCTTAGAAGATCTTTCTTTCTCATCATATGCTTTGATAGTTATCTTCTTCCTAGGATCAATGGCCATTTATGAAAATCCCAATTGTGTAATCAAGCTGAAAGAACAAATGTTTAGGCTAGTGCCTTCATCTATCAACATACATTTGACACAATAGTTTTGGATCAAGAATTCAATATCTAAAGGCTAGTTATGTAGATGACTCAAGGATTTATCATCTTCCTCTGAAAAGGAAATGTACTATGGAGACGTAAGATGACCAACCATAGTCTGGAATCTGTCTAAATCAAGGTCATCAAGAACATTGGATCCAAGTAGAGCTTTGTCTAGAATGGCTCTATGAGCTAGAGATATCTGAAGAAACTCAAACATGAAGATTTTAGCATTTGTCTGCTGGAGTTGTTGGACAATACTGTAAGAAGTAGGCCTCGTGTCTTTAGGATTTGAAGATTTAGATGTAGCCTTCTATTTAGAAGCAAATGAAAGATTGAAAGGCACCTTAGGGACATTTGATGAATCTGGTATTTGTCCTTGTAGGTGTGCCTAAGCTTGTGATTGAGTAACTGCATTAGCTGATTGATTATCTCTATCTCTTCTTACAATTGTGATGACATTGCAACGCTCAGATAGGCATGGTTTGACCATATTGATAACAACATTGTTTCCTAAGTAGGAATAATTGACTTTAGCACCCATATTAAGTTGAGAAGAACAATCTTCTTTACCATGTTTAGGAAATGGTTCTGTGAATGTTGTATGATCGTTATTGCTCTTATGATTGTCAATCATGAT
Organism: Chamaecyparis obtusa; assembly: GCA_027943335.1. Lineage (NCBI taxonomy): Eukaryota > Viridiplantae > Streptophyta > Pinopsida > Cupressales > Cupressaceae > Chamaecyparis > Chamaecyparis obtusa. The sequence continues at coordinate 212,414 of BSBK01006164.1, forward strand.
GTCACCATTATCAATTTTGTCTTGTATAATGTGCTTCAAGCGAATACAATTATTAGTCTTATGACCTTTATTGCGATGGAATTCATAGAAATCATTCTCTCTCCACCATTTCGGTTTAGGTTCTAGATCAAAAACTTTCATCTCAGGCAAGTAGATGATTTTTTTTTCCAATAGAGTTTTCATGGCAGATTCCAAGGATTCTCCGAGAGGAGTGAATTTGTGATTAGGATCTGTAGCGCAAGGTTTGTAGTCATATGACTTTTTGTTGGACTCTGTGGCTTTGGCTTCAGAAGCTTTGATGGTTTGGGTACCAACAGTAAGATTGAAAGTAGGTTTCTTAGATGGGGCACGGATATTATCAACAACACCATCTGTGACAATGCCTTTATTATAGTTCCAGCTTTTGTTCTTGTCCTTAGAACTAGATCCAGATTCATATTTGTCTTTTTGAAGTGATATGTCTCCTTTTTGCACAAGTACTTTCTCAATTTTGATCGCATTATCTACCATCTTGTCAAAAGATGTATGATTTTGCATTTGTAAAGGGTAGTTGATTTCTAGAACAAGATTGTTGATGAAGATTTCTAGCTTCTTAGTTTTTGGAATAGGTCTAGCATAGAGAGAAAATTTCTTCCTCAACCTCTTGAGAAATGTCAGGAATGGTTCTCCTGGATATTGTTTTAGATTGCAGATGTTGATCATGGTGACCGGATGTTGAATATTGTAGGAGTAATGTTGATAGAATAGTTTGATTAACTCCTCAAAATTTTTGATAGTAGGGGGCATTCTAGAGAACCAATGAATGGTTGCTCCTCCCAAAGATCGAAGGAAAAGATGCATTAAGTAGGTTGGTTCATGCATAAACTCCATAGATTGAGTACAGAATTCTCTGACATGATCTTGAGGGTTAAAGTTTCCATCATACTTATCATATTTAGGCATCTCCACTCTTTTAGGGAATGACAACATGTATAAGTCTTTATCAAATGGAAAAGGACATAGAACTTCCATAAAGAACTCTTTAGGTTCCTTTTCTTTCTCAAGTTTGTTAAGTTTGACTTGCATGGCATGTATCTGTTTCATCATAGCCATGATATGAGTTTCTTCCGCATGTGTAATGATATCTTCCACATTATAGTTTAGAGGAAGTTTAGCTCCTTGATGAGCTAACTCTAGAAAGTATGCTTCTCTATCTTCCTTCAAGAAATGTTTCATCATTCTTTTGAAGTCATCATAATTTTGATATCGAACAATTTCAGAAGGTGTAGGTTCTCAATCCATACTGTGTTGAGATTGGTGTCCTTGAGACCCATGATGTGTCCCTCCATGAGACATGTTAGGATTTTTAGGGCTCCCTGGATTAGATTGAGGTGGGGTTTCTTGATTACCTCCATGAGTTGATGGAGGGGGTATGTAACCAATTTTCAATCAAAAATTGCCAAGACCGTCATCTTCATAAAGACTAGAATTGTAGAGTTGTTCAAGAGTTGGGACCTAGAGAGTATTCAGAGGTATTGTATGGGATACCTCTCCAAATTTCTTGTGTGACAAAGCTCTAGTTTCCACCATTAACCTTGGGTGAAGCCAAAGAATAAGATGAATACAACTAAAGAATGAATTGATTCTAGAAGATCAAATGACACAACCTTGTCAAGATTGAAGTGATTAAAGAATAGATCAGACATAAATGAAGGATACTATGCCATAGTAGTGTGGGTAGACACCCAACAGATGGTGGGCATGAGCTCACAACACAGCCATTTAGTAAAAAGATTGAATTTTGAAGATAATTTTGACAAGGTTTTGACACAAGATGAAAAAGACTCAAATCAATAAATCAGAAGGCTAAATCAGACTCAAGAGACCACTTTAGGAAAATGAATGTATTGGTTATAGGTTCTGCTCTATTCCTGACACAATGATTTGTTTGATAGATTTTGGAAATAGGCTGTAAAAATTAGATTTCTGACAAATTTGACCAATCTCTGACAACTTTGACTTTGGCTTTGATACGAGTTTTGAAATTTTAGGATAACTTTTGACACCAAAAAGGATTTTTGCTTTGGATTTGAAATTTTTCAGTTTTCAGTACGAGTTTGTTTGCAAATTTTTCTATCCAGTTTTTGAAGATCTGTGTAAAAGTTTGTCTCAAGTAACCAAGAAGATATCAAGCACACAAAATAGCAAGCAATCATCTAAAAACAATTAACAAGGGCAAAAGAAACCTTGCGCATGAACAAGCAATAGTGACTTATTATGCTAATCCCTAGAAGTGCTAATTGTGTATGTTCCAAAAAGTTTTTCAATAATGCACATATTCCTAGAAAAATAAAAAAATTTGGCCTCACTAGGGTTTGTAGTAGTGGTATGACTCTACAACTTTTGTGATCTCAAGAGGGTGAACTCCAATCCAAGAACACTAGGGTTTTGACACAGTCTAAGAAATTAATCAATTAGGAGCTACTAGGGAGATCTGATAGCCCAACAAGAGACCACACCTATGAAGATTTCCTCCACAAGGACATTTATATAGCAGATGCTACTACCACAGTGAAAATGGTTATTACCACTTGAGGTTTCATCCATGTGGTTGACCCAATTAAGGGAATGTCCACTATGGTTAACCCTCTCTAAAGGTGACTCACAAAAGATACCACAGGGGGACTAGATTAGATTCAAGGATCTAGGTTTCTGGTACTATCCAAAAAAGAAGTAGAGCATAATCCCCTAACCTCTTCACTTCACCAAGACAAAGCAGACAGATTAATCCAACATGCTAAGACCAAGATTATCTCAGAAAGATCTATGACATCAACCGCTTATGATCTATCAACCTCTTCAGAGAGAGAATATATCAATCAAAAGTTGAAGACACACGAATCTAGTAGAACGTGAGACTTTCTCAGTACCTTCCCTACCTACAAGCGGATCCTTCGTCAAATGGAGCTTCACATGAAAAAAAAAAGAAAAATAAGCTTAATCTCTCAAGATCATCCACAAATAATGTTCATAGGGCCTATTTACTATGTGTAACAGATATGCAAAAAGAAAATCTATGTTCATTTTATAGCCCAAAAATTGAAGTCTAATTTATGAAAGCAGGAAAGGCACTCAAGCTAGACACATGAGATGTTTGTTTTATGTCCAAATTAAAATGTTTTCAGATGTAGTAGAATACCTGAATTCTCTCGCAACATGCTTAGTAGATTTTACCTGATTTTTAGCTTTGTTAAGAAATCCCACGCAAGCAAGCCACAAACTCTCCAACAAGAAAACAAGTAAACAAGATATGCAACGTATATTCAACTTATGAAAACCTTAGGGTTAGATCTAAAAATCAATTATTAGGAGCAATAATAACCAGCAACTAATCCAAATGACAACTCATATCATTCATTGAACCATATGAAAAATAAGTGCATACCCATCACAAAATTTTATTTTTTGTTGCATTTGACCTAATCAACAAGATTTGATTTTCTTGATATGATTTTTGCTACAAAAATAGAAATTCAAAATAGAGATCACTACTAAAAAATGGAGAGATTTCCAAAAATGTAAAATTTTTAGAAAAATCTCTTCATTTGTGCCCTAGAGACCCATTTTACCAAAATAGACCAATTTTTGTAAATTGACTATTTGAGCTATTATATTGCATCCAAATTTAAAACACAAAGAATGGACCCCCTATATAATTTAAATTTTTTTTTGAAAATGTAAAATTTTTTGAAAAATATGCTGATTTGTGTTAGAAATTAATTTTTTCTAGAAAATCAAGAAAAAATTATTAAAAATTTAAAACATCTTAGAAAATTCTAAATTTTTTATTTAAGCTTCCTTGATATGTCTCCAACATGAAAAAAAAAATTTAGACCAAAACTCCAAGCTGTATGGGAGATAAAATTAAATCTTTGAAACTTTAGGGTTTTAGCTCCAAAAAAAATTAAAAACCAGCATGTAAAGGTGGGTTGCCCCATAGTGGGTGCCAGAAATGTGTGTGTGAATTTTGTACCTAGTTGTAGACACAACACTTCAGTAAAACATTAGAGGTTAGCAAAAATTAAAATATGCAAATGAAATGGAAACTAAACTAATCAGGCGATTTACTGCCTTCTAGTAGGTGTGAGTATGATATTCTCATATTAGAATGAGATCAGTGACAATGCAACACCTAAACGAAGGATTTAAATGATGAAAGCAATAAAATATGAATGCAAATTAATCTAATTTTTTAAAAAATTTTGATGCAATAAGATGAGAAAAATTGATAATAAATTAATCTAAATGGATTGAAATGATATGCAAATTAAGCTAACAATGATATGAAATATGAAACTAGAATGAATTGAAAATAAGATTGATCTCACTAAACGCTGATTCACAAGAAGCTTGATGATTCCTCTGATGTCAATTCACCAGAATAAGTATGCAAATTCTGTGGATGATTTGTAAAGAGCTAAGCCTTGATTTTATAGAAATCCAGGGTTTGAGGGTGCATGGAAAAAGTCATAAATCACTCTTGATGAACTTAGGTTGATTTTTGAGTTAACAAGAAATTAGAAATAGATAACTCATAAAATCATGCAAAATCATGCAAGAACAACTTTTTAACTCAAATCAGAAGTTTAGATCAACTTTGAACTCAAAATAGATGTTGAGTTTCGAAAAGATAACAACTTGAATTGATTTTCTGATTTAAATTTTAACTGCTCTTTGAATGTGGACAAATATTCATGAATTATTAAATAAATAAAGTGATTTATCTTCAACTCAACTGATTTTAAATTTAAAAATAACTAATTTGTGGGTTAATTAATTATTTTAATCAAACTTTTATTCAAAACTATATTATTAAATATTGACAATTGACTTTAATTAATTAAATAGGAATTTAATCAATTAGTCATAAGATTTTTGATCTATTGTCAAAATTAAATAATACAATTTAGGAATAAATATAATTAAATTTAATTAAATAATTAAGTGGCAGTATTAAATTTAATTAATTAAATATTTAGAATATTCAATTAATCAAACTTTAGGATAAATAGGATTTATCGCCAAATAATCATTAAATTAAAGATAATTAGGATAAATAGGAATATTGCTAGGAATATTCTCTGATGTAGAATTTAGGATAATCAATTAAATTTGATAATGTGCAAATGTGCCTTAGGTTAGGACTATGATGTCAGTTTCATTCGAATTGAAGATGTAGGAGGTTAGTGAACCTATAGCCCATTTTTGGGGTATTACACCCTCGTATTTGATTTGATTACTTCATGTATATCTACACTTATTCATTCAATTCTAGCAACGACTATGCTCATGGCTATAATACCCCAAAAATGGGCTATATGTTCATTAACCTCCTATATCGACAAATCGAACGAAATCGACATCGAAGTCCTAACCTCAAGCACATCTGAACATCATTGAATCCTAATTGATTATCATAAATTCTACATCGGGGAATATTCCTAGTAATACTCCTAATTATCATAATTATCTTTAATTTAATTATTATTTGGCAATAAATCCAATTTATCCTAAAGTTTGATTAATTGAATATTCTCAATATTTAATTAATTAGATTTAATTCTGCCACTTAATTGTTTAATTGAAGTTAATTCTATTTATTCCTAAATTGTATTATTTAATTTTGACAATAAATTCAAAATCCTATGAATAATTGATTAAATTCTTATTTAATTAATTAAAGCAAGTTGTCAATTTTTAATAATATTATTTTTGAATAAAAGTTTAAAAAATAATTAATTAACCCATAAATTAATTGTTTTATTTTTCAAAATCAATTAAGTTGGAAATAAATCACTTTATTATTAAATTAATTCATATTAAATCATGCACAATCACAAAAGCAGACAACTATCAATTATCAATTAAAGCTAAACTCTATTTTGAGTTGAACTCTGCTTTTGCATATTTTTGTGAGTTAAATATCCTTTATTTAAAAATAACTCAAAAATCAAGCTGAGTTAATCTGAGTGATTTATGGCTTTCTTTCAAGCACCTCCAAAGCCTTGGATTTCTATAAAATCAAGGCTTCAGCTCATCTCAAATCATCTCATAATTGTGCAAACTTATGCTGGCGAATTGCTATCTGGAGATTGAAGAATCATCTTTGCGAATCCAAGCTTTGTGAGATCAATATTGCATAGTTTTTCATATCATATTAGTTTTCAATTGTTAAATCATTTAGCATATCATAGCATATCAGTTTTGACATATCATAGATTTCATATCAGTTTTCATCTTATTGCATCTAAAATCCAAAAAAAAAAAGATTAATTGCATACATTCCATATCCATCTTTTGCATTAAAATCCTTCATTTAGGTGTCGTCAAGGTCACTGATCTCGATACAATCTGAGAACATCATACTCGCACCTATTAGAAGGTAGTAAATCACCTAGTTAGTTTAGCTTTCAATTCATTGCACGATTTTGATTTTTGCTAACCTCTAATGTTTTACTGAAGTGTTGTGTCTACAGATCAGGTACAAAATTCACACACACATTTCTAGCACCGACCGTGGGGCCCTGAAATAGGTTTCCCTTCATTTCTATCAATTTTCTATCTTTTGAGGTTAAGGGTTTCAAGGGTTCTGGTTCCCTTCATTTCTATCAAAACTATCCATACACTGCGATTTTTAATTTATGTCCGTACAGTTGTCGTATGAGTTTTCTCAAAAACTCATATTAGGAGATACCCAGTGTCGTACGAGTTTCTGGACTATCATCTGGGAGGTAACCTAGTGTCATACGAGTTTTTGGACTTTCATCTGGGAGTATACCCACTGTTGTACGATAGTTGATTTGTTCAAGAATCATATCAGCAGGATCAAAGTGTCATTTGGAATCTCAACTATCGTCTGGGAGGTAACCCAGTGTCGTACGAGTTTCTAGACTATCATCTGGAAGTTCAACTGTCATTTCATCATACACCCAATGTTGTATGAGTTTCTAGACTATCGTCTAGAAGCAGACCCACTGTCGTACGAGTTTTGACACAAGGTTTTCATTGTCATTTCATTTTTCAGGGCAGTTTGTCATATTTGGTTTTTAGATTTCGACTAACAGCTAATCTTAACTATTGAAATTCTTTATTTTTGATTGACTCTTGCTGGTTTTGATTGGAAAAAGCACAAGAATTGCTAAAAATAGGTAAATATCTACTAAGCACATTGTGAGGAATTTAGGTAATCTTCTCAGCTGATAAGACTTCGATTTTGGATCTAAAATGAACATCTCATATGTCTAGCTTGAGTGACTTTTATTGCTTTCCTATCATAGACTTCATTTGGGCTATAAAAATGAACATAGTTTGCTTTCAGCATCTTTGTTACAGATAGTAATTAGGCCCCATGAACATTATTTGTGGATCTTGAGAGAGTGGGTTTCTAGCGAAACTCCTCTCAACGAAGGATCCCTTGTAGGTGGGGAGGATACTGAGGGAGTCTCATATTCCACCAGATCTATGTGTCTTCAACTTTTGATTGAGGCATTCTCTCTCTGAAGAGGTTGATAGATCATAAGGGGTTGACGTCATAGATCTTTGTGAGATAATCTTGGTCTTAGCATGTCGGATTAATCTGTCTGCTTTGTTTGGGTTAAAAGTGAAAAGGCTAGGGGATTATGCTCTACTTCCTCTTTGGATAGTACCAGAAACCCAAATCCTTGAATCTGGAACCAGTCTCCATGTGGTATATCTTGTGAGTCACCTTTAGAGAGGGTTAACTATAGCAGACATTCCCTTAATTGGGTCAACCACATTGATGGAACCTCAAGCGGTAATAGCCATTTTCACCATGGTAGTGACAGCCGCTATATAAATGTCCTTGTGGAAGAAATCTTCACAGGTGTGGTTCATTGTTGGGTTGTCAGATCTCCCTAGCAGCTCTTGATTGATTAAATTCTTTAACTATGTCAAAACCTTGGTGCACCGGGATTGGAGTTCACCCCTTTGGATCATAAAAGTTGTAGAGTCAAACCATTACTAACAACCCTAGCAAGGCCAAATTTTTATTTTCTAGGGTATATGTGCATTATTGCAAAATATTTTAGAACATACACAATTAGTGCTTCTGAGGATTAGAATGAATAAGTCACTTGATTGTTCATGCGCAAGGTTACTTTTACCCTTTTCATTATTTTCAGACATGCTTGAAATCACTTACTTGCTATTTTGCGTGCTTGCTTATCTATGTGGTTACTGAAAAAAAACAAATCTGTTACAATTCTCAAATCTAGACATTAAAATTTCCAAACAATCTGAATCTAAAAACTCAAAATTTGCAAAATCTAAAGTAAAATTCTTTTCTAGAGTCAAAAGTCATCTTAGGAGGTCAAAAAGTCATACGAGCTTTTCAACTGTCATTTCATAGCATACCCACTATCATATGAGCTTTTCAACTATCATTTCATAGCATACCCACTGTCATATGAGCTTTTCAACTGTCATTTCATATCATACCCACTGTCGTACGAGTCTATAGAGTGTCGTTTGGAAATTTTTTGAACGTTGTCAGAAAATTGTCAGAATTGCCAGATACTTAGCTTTTTCAGCCTATTTCCAGAACCTGTTGAACAAATCACTATGTTAGGAATAGAGCAATAGCTATTGAGAGTCCTATCATTATCCCAAAGTGATCTTTTGAATACAATCTAGCCTTCTGTTAGTTGATTTGAGTCTTTATCATCTTGTGTCAAAACCTTGTCATAACTATCAATCTTCAATCAATCATCAAAATGACTAAGTGTTGTGATATCTTGTCCACTATCTTTTGGGCATCTACCCATACATCCAGGGCTTAGTATCCCTCATCTAAGTCATATCTATACTTCAATCAATCAAACCTTGACAAGGTTGCATCATTTGATCATCTTGATTCAATTCATTCTTTAGTTGTCTTCATCTTATTCTTTTTCTTCACCCAAGGTTAATGGTGGAGACTAGAGCTTCCTCACACAAGAAATTGGAAGAAGCATCTCATATCATACCTTTGACTACTCAAAAAACTCCACCTCATTCTATCCCAGGGAGTCCTAAAACTCCTAACATGTCTCAAAGAATTAGTACACATGAGGAAGAAATTATGATCACCACTATGATGAAGCAGATGCAAGCTATGCAAGTCAAACTTAACAAACTTGAGAAAGAAAAGGAACCTAAAGAGTTCTCCATGGAAGCTCTATGCCCTTTTCCATTTGATAAAGACTTGTACATGTCACCATGCCCTCAGATAGAATGTGAGCAACGTGACAACTCTTATGATATCTCTTCCATAGAGAGTGACATGCCCATCTTTGAAGACTATGATGACTATGATGATAGACAATGTAATGATACCTATGACACCTCTGTTCCTAAGAATCCTCCTCATCATGTGTTCCTACTTACTACAAATGGGCCGTCACATTGGATAGATTGTGAGGGTGATCCATATGATTCTAATTTTGAAAGAGACTTTGATGACTTATGTGAACAATACCTAGATGACATGTCTACTTCACTTGAGGAAGAGAAAGTTTTTCATGCTGATTACAAAAGTAAATACTATAAGAATCTCTCCTCTAATAACTCTGAGGCTGAAAATAAAGATTACACTCTCAAGTAAGATCATGTTAGTGTTGAACCTTTGTCTTGTGATGGTTCCCTTCCATCCCCTCCTTCCTCCAATACCTATGCATTTCCTAAAGCTTCCAAGCCTATCAAATCTTTCACAAGTCCTTCATCCACCAAAGGTCCTAATATTTTTCATGTGGTTTCCTATAGTTATCCTCAAGGGATACCTCTCAAAGAAACTCAAGCCAACCTTCACTTGGCTGCAAATACTTTCAATAATGCTAAACCTAAAGAGCCTAAGCCTTTATACGCTATAATGCCTACTTTAGCTAGTCCTTCACCATCTCTTCCAAATTCTTTCATACAATTGCAGCATGATCCCTTATCCTTAGAAATAGCTCCATGTTAAGAGGACTCTAAAAATGATAAAGAAAAGAACATAAAGAAAGATCAAGATCAAGAAACCTCCATGTCATCCAATCTTTTTCATGATGTTTCTTATCTATTCCATGGTTTTTTTGATCCTACATGCCCTTTCTCATGCATTCCACCATGTCTTAAGTCTTCTCCTAAGCAAGATCAAGCTACTACTTACACTGTTGAGCTTATTGACAATCAAAATAAACTTACTACACTTGCGCTTTCCAAAGATGATACTTCCATTAAGGTTGGTAAAAATGGTGTTGTTACTTCCAATGTTAAGCCTATTGAAAATCAAGAGAAAAATTATGTGCTTATGCTATCCAAAGATCCTTGTCAAGATCAAAGTCTTCCATCTTCTTATTCTACCACTCCATGTTCATTTCCACTTTCTACTCTTCCTAAGTCTTTTCAAGCTTTGAACAATCCTATCAAATAAGGTGCTCATATTCAAGATGTCCACGATTCTATTGAAAATCATAATGCTCACTCTAAAGATGCTGATGTCCTTGGTTGTCACATAGATGATGATGAACTTATTGATTATCCTTTTGCATTTTCCAAGTCCATCCTTGGACCTCCTCCACCAATACTAAGGACTTCACATCTACCTTCCATCTTGGGTCCTTATGTCCCTTCACTTTCTCCTCCTAACTCTCCTAATTCACCATCCATTTTGGGTCCTTACATCCCTCCATCTCCCATATTTCCTCAAGATCAACATAGATGCATACCCTTGAATCCTTTTCATCCACCCACCCATTTAAACCAGTCATATCCTCCTCCTTCTTCCACAAGTCCCAAGTCTTTTGGAAGTAACTTGAATGTTTAATACAAGAAAAAGAAGCAATACAAGAATCCATCAAAAAAAGAAGATCACCATGTCTCCTCTAATCGACATGGAAGTATAAAGTCAAAAGATATATCTAAGAAAAAAACTACGAGACAAGTATGGGTTCCAAAATCTATCATTAAAGATATTCTCTCTAGATCATCAAAAAGAAATGAAAAGCCTACGGCTATATGGATTCCAAAGTCTCTCTTGAAAGAGTCTGGTTTTGAGCAAAAAGTAAAGTTGACATTCAAGCTTCCAAAGACTTCCACCTCATCTTCTTCCAAAAACATTTTTCCATTCCATGCGCCTAAACCACAACCTCTACTATCCATTTGCCATATTCCTTCATGTATTCCTTGATTTATATTTCCTCCATCTTGTCACCACCCTTCAAGGTATGTGTTGATGTTGATCTTACCTTCCTTTCCATCTACCCTTTCACAATCCTTCCATTCATTATCCTTCTACCTTCTATCCTTTTTCCTCATTTGCGTATTCTTCCTATCTTCCAACCTCACTCACTTTACATAAAACCATATCCTCCATTTTTCTCTTTCATATTCCTTTCCCTATTAGCATCTTTGAGCATATCATTTGAATCCTTGGAATATCATGTTTTATCCTTTCAAGGAGCATTATCTAAAAAGCTTGCCTTCTTCCAAAAAGAGAAAAAAAGAAATGAAAAAAAAAAAATTGAAAATGTGCCTTGGTGAAAACTTGGAAATAGGGGCCTTGGTAGCAAAAGTAAAGAGAAATAAATTCATCCTATGGTGAAAACCACTCCCTTGTGGCACCTTGGATAAGTACCGTGATGAAAACCTAGCAATCAAGCATCATGCGTAGTTCTTCTACATATTTCATCCATTCCATCTTCTCTCTTTGATCTTGACAATGTTGATCTATACATGAACATTTGGCTATTTTGTGAGTTGTCTTATGATGATATTGCTTTCATTCCTTCCATGTTTAGCCTTCATATCCATCTTCCTCTATTCATTTTCACTTATCACTATCCTTTTCCCCTTTGGTCTTGATCTAATAAAAGAAAAGAGAAAGAGTAAAACACGATGTTTTGAAACCTCTTGACATCTCTACTCCTTTGGACTGCATCCTTTCCTGCTCTGGCATTACACTTTTGTGACTTATCCTATGCTAGCCTTTCATTGCTTGTCCAAATGCACTTTACATGATAATTTTTCCCTAGCTTGGGTATTCTTGAGGATTTTTCCCTTGAAGATTTCTTCCCTTCATTCTCCTTCATTCTCCTTCATTCTCTTGTCTTCCATCTCTTCCACCAGCTTGACAATCCCTCTTGTTCTCCACCTTGCTAGACATTGGGACTTCATGATATTATCTTTCTTGGGAGTTTGCAATGGAAAAAAATGCTATCAAGTATACCAAGTATCAGAACCAAGTATCAGAACAAGTATCAGAACCAAGTATCAGAACAAGTATCAGAGCTAGTATCAGAACCAGTATCAGAACAAGTATCAGAACACCTACTGGGCTACACCTTTCACTTTAGTTTATGTGTTTGAAGTGGTACTATCTATTGAGATTAAAATCTCATCACTAAGAATCAGAATGCATGGTCTGGTAACTGATGATGACTACAGAGTGTCTAGGTTGCAAGAACTTGAACTACTAGATGAGCGTAGATAGAGAAACATATGATCATCTCAGAGTGTATTAGAAGAGAATGTCTAGAGGTTACAATAAGAAAGTTAGACACAGAGAATTTCAAGTTGGTGATCTAGTCTTGAGAGAGAATCCTAAAAACCAATCACATCAAAAACGCAAGGGGAAGTTTGAACCCAACTAGTTGGGTCCCTTTGTAATCACTGCTACTTTTGGCTCTGGTGCCTATCAACTCTCAATGACTGAAGGAGAACAGCTCCGAGAACCAATCAACATTCTCCATCTAAAAAAATTCTATGCTTAAGGCATTTAGTCTATGCTAAAATGTCCTAAAAAAATCTTAAAAATTGAAAAATATCAAAAGTACAAACAAATTGAAAAATATGAAAAATATCAAAAAAATTGAAAAAATGAAAAATATAAAAAAATGAGAAAAAGAAAAAGTGCCTTGGTGAAAACTTGGAAATAGGTGCCTTGGTAGCAAAAATAGAATCTCTATCAAGATGGTGAAAACCCGACAAATGAGCGCCACTTGTTTCAAAATGCTTCATCTATCAGTGCAATCTTGGTCTTTCCCAGCTTTCAGTCTTGCTTTAGTTTGTACATATCTCCCGATTTGTTTCTACATTCCTATTTTCAATAAGTCAGTCTGTACACCAATCAGCTCAAGCATCTATACCCTATCAATGCTTAACAGTTGGGAGCAATCAATGTCATATCCTATGGCCTCCAAATGCATCTTTAGATATGTCATATCTAGTCAGAGTCCTTTGACGCTTCATTTGAGTCAGTTATTCTATCTTGTCTCCAGAAAGGATTTTGCATCTATAACAACGCAATCAAACATCAAACTGAAAACAATTTGTGTTTTACATGCTTTTATCTCCTTGTATGCTTACTAATTCGCATTGAGATTTTTGCATATTGTGTCCCTTCGAGCTCTTCGATGATGTCCTTTACAAGATTTAGAGAGTGATGACTAGGGGCATAATCTTTTCTTTGTCTTCTGCTTGTATGTGAAAATCTAACAACTTTGGAAATTTTGGATTGAAATGGTGTCCGACTATAAGAGCCTCTATCTCAAATTAGATGGCCATACGTACCTTGACCATTGATACCCAAAAAATTTAAGGAAGTTTGATCTAACTATTGTCTTTTTGAGTGAGTTCTTTCTCCTATTGTGAAACGCTATCTTACCTAAGGATGTGAACGATAAAGGGTCACTACAAGTAATTCACATCAAATTTAGAATGATCTCTTGACTGCTTGATGTGTTTGTACCACAAGGCGTATTTAGGTCATCATGACATTTATATTTTGATGCTTATAAAAATTGCTATATCAAAATGGACATGATATTCAGGTAATCCTGGCGCTTGTGCCTTGGTGCTTATATCTAATCCGACATTCTAAAAATAAAATCAATATTCATATATCCATGGTTGTCATAATCAGTGGGTGTTGTATTGATTCTTGCGCATATAAATCGATATTCATATGTCTATGGTTTCATAACTAGTGGGCATTGTATTGATTTATCCAGTTACCTAAAAGTTCAATGATGATAACAAATCGACACATGATCAATGACTAGGCCCTAGGTCTTAGGTTGCATTTCATTTTGCATCTTTGCATGATCTCACAATGGCTAAATGAACTTCAATGTTTAAACAATTCTCCACTTGTCTCTTCAAATCTAACAAGAGCTGAATCTCACATGACGGTTCCTCCAACAAAATAGCAAGTAGATTCCTTTTTCGGGATCAAAATCAAAATATGAGATCATTCATATTATTGACTACTTGCATAATCAACCTTCAATCATCAAAAAAATCTAGTATTCAACTTAACTGATTATCTTATATCAAACTATCAAAATTTTAACTTGGTCAACTATGGTCAACTCATAGTTTCACCTAGTCAAACTTGGTCTCTAGGACCTCCAAATGATGCAGAATGCATTCTCAAACGTGTATAACCACTTCTCAAATCAATTAACATGCATCTAAACTATTCAATGCTAACTTTTCTTGTCAGATTTCAATTTTAATCCTGAAGGGGGCATGGTATGGTATATCATTCAAAGTTTGTAATCAAATTTGAAATCATATCTTTCCTCAGTAATCAAGACAACAACCACGTCTAGTTACTAATTCATCAAAAGACCTCATCGCTTGGGGAAAATCAAATCTATCATCACTTGGGGCATATCAGATTCATCAAGATTCATGTCAATCTGGTATTCTCCTAATCTTGTAAATTATATCATTTTTTGCAACTATCGGTTCAATTGTGTTATTTCCTTGATTCTTCGGTAACTGAAGGGTTCAGATGTGATACCTACGTGATTCTTCTAAGGACAATCAAGTCTGGAATCAGTCACTCACTTCTTCGCAATCATAAGGTTTGGAATCAGGTGTTTTGATGCTTTTGTTTCATTGGTTCATCGTTGTTATAGTTAACATTATCTTTGGTCATTCAAGACCTATTATCTTCATATCAAATTTCAATTAGTTTCGGTCTCATATCAATATCTTTTCAAACATCAATTTCAATATCATACACAGACTGTCTTTGAACCACTGCGCTTCGACAGTAATTCAAAGAGGGGCAAAATGTAATGCCCCAAAAATGGGCTATATGTTCATTAACCTCCTATATCGACAAATCGAACGAAATTGACATCGAAGTCCTAACCTCAGGCACATCTGAACATCATCGAATCCTAATTGATTATCATAAATTTTGCATCGCGGAATATTCCTAGTAATATTCCTAATTATCATAATTATCTTTAATTTAATGATTATTTGGCAATAAATCCAATTTATCCTAAAGTTTGATTAATTGAATATTCTCAATATTTAATTAATTAGATTTAATTCTGCCACTTAATTATTTAATTGAAGTTAATTCTATTTATTCCTAAATTGTATTATTTAATTTTGACAATAAATCCAAAATCCTATGAATAATTGATTAAATTCTTATTTAATTAATTAAAGCAAGTTGTCAATTTTTAATAATATTGTTTTTGAATAAAAGTTTGAAAAATAATTGATTAACCCATAAATCAATTATTTTATTTTTCAAAATCAGTTAAGTTGGAAATAAATCACTTTATTATTAAATTAATTCATATTAAATCATGCACAATCACAAAAGCAGACAACTATCAATTATCAATTAAAGCTAAACTCTATTTTGTGTTGAACTCTGCTTTTGCATGTTTTTGTGAGTTAAATATCCTTTATTTAAAAATAACTCAAAAATCAAGCTGAGTTAATCTAAGTGATTTATGGCTTTCTTTCATGCACCTCCAAAGCCCTAGATTTCTATAAAATCAAGGCTTCAACTCATCTCAAATCATCTCATAATTGTGCAAACTTATGCTGGCGAATTGCTATCTGGAGATTGAAGAATCATCTTTGCGAATCCAAGCTTTGTGAGATCAATATTGCATAGTTTTTCATATCATATTAGTTTTCATTTGTTACATCATTTAGCATATCATAGCATATCATTTTTTACATATCATAGATTTCATATCATTTTTCATCTTATTGCATCTAAAATCCAAAAAAAATAGATTAATTGCATACATTCCATATCCATCTTGTGCATTAAAATCCTTCATTTAGGTGTCGTCAAGGTCACTGATCTCGATACAATTTGAGAAAATCATACTCGCACCTATTAGAAGGTAGTAAATCACTTGGTTAGTTTACCTTTCAATTCATTGCACGATTTTGATTTTTGCTAACCTCTAATGTTTTACTGAAGTGTTGTGTCTACAAATCAGGTGCAAAATTCACACTCACAACAGCCTGTGTGAGGTTGGATAAATGTTTTGCTTAGTTTCTTTTCCCTTTGTACAATGTACTTAACATTGATACATGCACATGTAATTCTTAGATGTAGTTCATTTCCTTTTTTCTTTCATGTACTTTGAAATGAACACAAATATTAGGAAATACCATTAATAATTTCAAACTAGGGTGGAGTAGTCTAACTTAGTAACTAGGCCTCCTCAAATGAGTAAAATACTAATAACAATACCAAATGCAAGCACCGCTTGAAGATGAAGATTCTAGAACATATAGCACCACTTGAATTTTATATATAAGAAGATCAGAGTATGGAAATCATTAAGGTGACATATGCATGTGTGAAGAGCAATTGGAGATTTCATTTATGAAGTAGATCAAAGAAGAAGGTGAATGAACAACAAAGCTATCAAGTAATAGAGTATTAAGGAACAATCATAGATTCCAAGCTACTGAGTACTGAATTGATAGTGTAATGGATACATAGTTTGAGGTAATGAATTGATGAGAACATAGAGTCTAAATAACATTTGTTGATGCAAGTTTGACAAACATTTTTTTTGTTACTTATTAGGAGTAATCAAATTTTGTAAATTCTCTTAGCCAAGAAGATCCTAACAGATCTTAATTGTAAATCCTTTAACTAGGTACAATTCTTAGATTAGAGTAGACTTAGTAGTCTTTATAACTCTTAATCAAGTTAATACCTTTAACAGGGTAAGCTATCAGAAATAGCTAAACATTGTAGCTCTAAATGAGTAACTTTATTATGCAATAGTGAAGTCTTGTGGGTGTCATCCCCACCACAATTTTTATCCTCTAAAAAGGATTTCTGCAATACCAAAATAATTGTGTTATGTGTTGATTATTACATATTTTATTTATTTCATGTGATGCATGCAAATGTTAAGGAATCAGTAAATGAATGTGAAGGTAAGTTTAAAAGTGTTTTAGAGTACTGATTCACCCCTCCTCTCTAAGTAATTACCTTTCCACACCTAAATCCAACATGAAATTACTCAATCAAATAAGGTTATAAAGTTCTACAAAAAATTCACAATTTGAAGCCCATTTATTGAGATTTTTCATTTTGTTGAAATAAGTATGTTCTTCCCAAGGCTAGATGTTTTTCTTGGCTAACCTTGAAGAATAGGATCCTCACTAGTGAGTGACTTAAAAATCTTTCTATTGCATTACCTTTCAACGGTGTCCTCTATAATGAAGTTGTAGAAAGTACTAATCACTTGTTGCTAAATTATTCTTTTACCAATTACTGCTGGACTTTTGTTCTCAATAAATAAAACTATAGTGTGCCTCTTCCGAATACACTAGGGATTTATTCCAGTTTTGGCCTATTTTATATTTTTCATCCTTATTCAATTATATTTGGAAATGTGTTCCCGCCATTGTAGTATGGGTTATTTGGTGGGAAAGGAACAAGCACATTCTTCGTAAGGAGAGTAATCATGTTAGTGAAGTGGACAAGAGAATTGAAATGTTAGTATCAGAAGTGGTCAATACCAATTTAATATCTAGTAAATGCAACTTTTTCTTTTCGACTTGGGATAGACAAATAGCAAAATAATGGAAGGGGATTATGATTCATTTTGCGTCAATTCCACAATAGAATGTGGCTGCTACCATTGACAGAGACAGTGTTAAATGGTTTCCTCCAGCCTAAAATTTTGTAAAAATCAATTTTGATGGTGTTTCAAGAGGTAATCTAGGTCTTTCAAGTATTGGCATTTGCATTTTTAATCACCAGGGCATGGTCTGTGCTCTTAAATTTCCCCCCATTCCTCAAGGGACTAATAATTTTGTTGAAGCTTATACTTTATTACATAGTTTAAGACTAACTAAAAGGGGTGGATTCATGAAGGTGCATATTGAAGGTGATTCTATGGTTATAGTCAATGCCTATAGTAAAATATCCCCGCATAACTGGAAACTTGTATACATCCTAAATCAAGTGTGGAAATTAATAGACTTTTTAAAAAATGTTCATATCTCCCATACTATGTGTGAAGGCAATAAAATAGTAGATTTTTTAGCAAATTGGAGGTGTGATGGGCTACACATGGATTCCTTAAGTCCTTTGGAATTTATTGATTCACATGAACAACTAGGCAAGTTGATTACTATGGATGCTTTTTCAGCATGATTAGAAGACTCGATTGAGGAATAATCAGTATTAGATGGTGATTGCCACTTTATAATGGAGGTACTTTGAAATATCCATTGTACAATTGATTTATTGTGTTATTAAAGAGATTTTGGTCATCATCTCATGTTTTGTGAATATTGAAATATTTAGATGTCTATTTAAAGGGATAATATAGCTAAAATATTATCATGTCACTTAATGTGGTATTAATCACTTTGGCACATTGGTTGTCAGAGCTTGGAAATCACAGGTGTCATATGATCAGTTTTGTAGAAGGATGATTTTCTTCCATTAAAAATTATTCAGGAGGGTTGGCCACTTCATCTCATTATTAATTTGCATGTGTGCAAGCTCAGTTTTCATTATAATTTCACTTCATTTTATCAAACATGTTGCGATCAGTACATGAGTGGGAAGAATTTTTAATTGTGGAAGTGAAGGACTTTTCACATGTCGATTGGTGGTGTTTTTAGCTTCAAGTATTTATTTCCTCTTTGTTTATTTGCCCCATAAAAGTGGGTGTAGATGATTGAGACAGTTAGATTTTCACTTCTTTGGGTTTCTTGTAGATATGGATAGATCAAGTGAATAGAATTTGTGTGTGTGCCTTGACATGATTCATGATGAAATTCCATTTGAGGAAGCAGTTTCAAACTCGAAGTTGGAGAAAATATTCACTATGCATTTCCATTGTTGTTGGGCAGCTATTAAAGCTATTTTAGGTAAATAAATTTTGTACCCATCTACTAAAAGGGTTCTCTTTCCTTACCAAATGGTATCAATTTTATTGTCCAATGTTCTTGATCTTTCTCAGTCTTGGGTTGATTGTATGGCCATTGCGAGAAGTGCAATTGTTCATCATTTTCATGAGCAGGACATAATTGGTGATGTCATTTCTAAGTATAATTTTTTTTCTTCCAAAGCATCCATTGGTAGTTATTTTTCCCTAAGCTAGTCATGAAAGGGGATTGGTGCAAAGTGGTATTCCAAAATGTGAAGCTGGTCATACAGTGTAGGGATTTGGATAGGGTTACTTTCTCCTATTCGATGGAACCTAGGATCAAGGAAATGATTTTAAATGTTGTTGGGGTAATTATGCACTTTCTTAGTCATACCATTGATGTCAATAATCCTTCTTCTCATGTTGCCTCTCTTCATAGGAATCAATTTTAGGGAGGATGGGAAACTACATACAAGTCTATTGTGTGGGAGTTTCCTCAAAATATCCAAGATTTACAAAGCTTTGGGGATAGCCCTCAAGGGGGCTTTGATAGGTGGAGTTCATAGGGGTTGGTTGAAGGTTGGTCTACACTTCACACAACTATTCCTACTTCTCATGGAAATGAAGTTATTAATCATGAGTTTGGGTTGGCTGAGGTAGTGGATACTAAGGTACATCTCATGGAGATTGACTAGTCTTTTTGGATGATGGTTTGGGCTCAATTTGACACTCGTGCAAGCATCTTGATCTGGGATTTCATCAGTTGCTTGTTGTGAGTCAGAATTGGTGGTTCCATAGAGGGATTTTTGGGCTTCTTCTTTGAAGATGGATTTTGTGATTGGACTAGGCTGATATGCTTGGGTCTTGTAGAGATGACATGGGTGCCAATTGATGGATTTTTGGGGGGGGAAAATTTCATGATGCATCGCAGGTTTCTTTTTGGGTTCTTTTAGATGTGAGGACAAGTTGGTGATGCTTTTTCAAGATGTTGCACAATATCTTTTTTATGTGTTTTAAATTTATCATATGGTGGCTATGTTTATTTTGGGGGGCTGGTGGGTAGGATACCAACCATTTGGTATATTTTGCACATTGTTGTTCTCCATTTCTATATCTAGATATTCTAGTAGCCTTTCTCTTTTGTAAATAAATGAGGAAGCAAGGTTTTATTACTAGTTCTTTCCCTATGGATTTTTTGAACAAGTTATTATTATTAATAAAATACGCAATGGATCTGTCTATTTTTTATTAAAAGAAATACATACAAAATTGAACAAGATCCTCCAAACTAAAGATAGACCTCAAAATCCTACACATCTACTACCATTTTGGATACTATTTCCTACTTCACTCAATTATTAAGGAGCATCATAAAACCACAAAAAGATGCTAAGAGACTATAAGATAATCTTGATTATCTACGATTGTATCTTGATTACAACCATCACAAGAAAAAATATAAAAAAATTACCAAATATTGTTGTCAACTTCAATTTCTCCTATCAAAGTTGTTCCTATCAAAGCTACTCATAAGCGTATTGGTATAAAGACGAATCTTAAATATGAGAGCCTCTACAATGCAACTCACTCTAAAGAGGTTGATATCCCTTTCACACTTATCTCCCTATATTTAAACATAAGAAGATATCTTCTCCATCCAAATATAAAACCTTCGTATCTTCCATCTATATTGGGTCCTTATATCCCTCCATCCACCATGCCTATTACTTCTAGCTTTCCATCCAATTACCCTATCATATCTCAAGATTGAAAAAGACATACATACTTGACAAAATTCCAAACACCCATCCATATAAATCTGCCATATCAGCCTCGTTCATCCATAATTCCCAAGACCTTTGGAAGAAATTTGGATTTCAAATGTAAAAATCATAAATCCAAAAATACACGTGTATAAAGATCAACATGTCCAATCTAATCGACATGTGAACATAAAGCCAAAAGGAAATATTTAAGAGACCACAAAGGTCCACCAAGGAAATAAAAAAATAAAATAAATTGTTGGTTCCTAAATCCCTCATTGAAGAAGTGCATTCTAAAGCACTACAAAGGAAAGAAAAATCAAAGACTATGTGGATTCCCAAGTCATTCTTATAAGACTTTAATATAAAATAAAAATTGAAGTGTGCATCCATGCTTCCAAAGGATTTCACTCCATCTCCTTCCCAAAATATTCCACCACCTCCTTTATCCATTTTGGGTCCTTATATCCCAAAATATGCATCATCTCCTCCATCACAACATCAAGTTATTCAATCCATTTTTCCTCCATCAGTCCACCTCCCTTCAAGCTATGTATCGATGTTGATCTTGCCGCCATATTTACCTATCCCTATGCAACCCTTTCAATATCCTATCCATTATCCAACACCTACTTTCCATCCATTCATCCTTCTTAACCAATCCACACCTATACATGCTTCTTATACTCCCATCCACACACCTTCCATTCCTCTTATCCAATCCATCGCATAAATCCTTAGCTACCATATACCTTATCATCCATATCATTCCCCTACCATCACCCTATTAGCATCTTTGGGCATATCTTTTGAATGCCAGGATCTATCATAGAATATCTTTCAAAGGAGTACTATCCAAAGAGAAAGAGGTTCGAGTCCCTCCAAAAAAAATTTAAAAAAAAATTGAAAAGAGAAAAAGTAAGTCAGTGAAAACCTAGTAAATAGGCACCTTGGTAGAAAACAAAAATTGAAAAGAAAAATAATAAAATAATAAAGAGAAATAAATCCATCCTATGGTAAAAACCACTTCTTATGGTGCCTTGGACACGTACCATGATGAAAACCTAGCAAAAAGACATCATGCATAGTCCTTACTCTTGCACTCACTCTTGGAGGCAAGTTTTATCCACAATAGCTTATCCATCATATTATCCATCCATTTACTTTAAGTTATCCCATTTGCATATGTATTCCCCTCTTCACCTTTGATCTTGACAAGGTTGAATATATCCATGAACATCATGCATCCTGATATCCACCATCGTTTTCATTAACTTATTCACTTTTTACATCCATGCTACCCTATCATGATCTTTCTTATCCCTAAATATCTTGAATCCCATACCATCCACTCATGGCCTCCATAATCCCTTATCCTTATCATGCTACCCTATTTTTATCCTATCTATATGACCCCTTGGTCTTGATCAAAGTGAAGAATAAAAAATGTAAAATAGGTTCTCATAAGCCTCTTGACATGTCCACTCTTTCAAACCACCATGTTGTCATGATATCAGGTCATTATCCTATATGCTATCCAACACCACATCATGAGCCTACATTACTATATCCTTTTTCCTTAGCTTAGGTAATCTTAAGGAGACTTTCCTTGGGGGTTGCCTTACATGCTTCATCCATCATTGCCTATCCATTTATGATCTGTCAACTTTATCATCCATCTGTAATGCCCTACACCTTTCTAGACATTGGGAGAAAACCAATGTGATCTTTCTTGAGAACTATTAATCTCTAAAAATCCAAAAATAGTGAAAAATGTTCCTGAAAAAAAATAAAAAATAAAAATCTTTAAATCTTTAAAAATACAAACAAATTAGATAATCTAATTATCCAAAAGTCACAAAAATTTAGGGTCATTCCTGTACATATCAACTACATAGCATCTGTATCTTCCTTTATCCTCATTGCTTGAACATATCTATCATATCTTTTTCATCCTTGTACATATCACTCAGTTTTGCATTCCTGTGCATATTGGTTAGTTTTGTATCCTATCATCATGGCTTGGAGTTAGGCCACATCTCGTCCTTAGGATAGCCATATCTAGTTGGGGGAAAGTTTCTAGTCAACACCAACTATATTCTTGGGTGGATTCAACCATATTACCTATCAACTATCAAGTGTTCTACCATTGAACAATAATGTTTTTCAACACCGCTCAACACACAATAGTGTTTTTCAACACCACATACACTCAAACTATGGTGTTCCTCAACATGCATTAAACAAACAATAATGATAAGTGTTACCCAAATTTTCCTATGCATCAAATTTGGCAAAAAACCATCCCTAGGCCTCCATTTTTATCTTGGCAAACACCCCAAAAAATTTCATGAGTCTACCTCTTTTCCCCTGGTCTCTACAACATCTTTTAGGTCTCTGGCTAGAAGAAAAAAACCCTTAGAAAAATTCATAAACTAGCCGTTACCCTGCAAAACCCTTTGGCTGCGTTATATTTTTATGTTACTTTATCTCGACAACTTAATTTCTCATATTTTCATGTGCGTTTTAAAATCCTTCAATCCCCAAGTCTTCAATTCCTGGTGGTTAACCCCTTAACATTTAGCGATCCCATGAGCGGTTACCATTTTAGTTGGCGGTCTCAGATCGGCGGCCAGGTCAAGATTCTAGATCTAACGGTTGTTGCATGATCTCATGGCCCCAGCAGATTCCATGAGATCTTACAATGATCGTCGATCTTCCTGTCTATAGAGTTCATCTTGTCAGTGGGACCAATGCCACCTCATCTTATTTGGCAGTTCCTGATTTGTCAGCGGTGTCTAATTTGGCAGCTTGTCAATGGGGCCATCTTCTTTGGTGGGTTAAGTTCTAACTTAATCATGTGGTCATTGTTATACTGGGGGCTCAAGATGCGAACTAGTTAATCTGGCAGTATAGTGATAGCTGTTGATCCTCCTTTGTCATCAGAGCTTCTGACAGTGGATCCTATGTCAGGGACAGTTGCAACGTGGATCCATTTTAGCAGCTTGTGATTGGCTGAGGTTGAATATAGGTGGAAGGATGTCAGTGGGGCTGAGTATCTGTAGATGTGTTAGAAGGGCTAGGATCTACAGTGGTCATATGATCTCATAGAATCTTCTGACCCTATGAGATCATACCTCGGCCGTTAGATCTGAATCTCAGGCAATGGGTCCGATGTCAAAAGAATGCAACATGTATCTAAGGGAGTAGCATTTGATTGGTTGGTGAGAGTGCAATGTGGCTAATGTCAGTGGGCCCATGGGTTCATGGGTTTCTAAAGAAGTTAACACATGATCAGACCTCGTAGCTATCATTATACTGGAGATCCAAAAATCTTGATCATTATGATCGCAGTATAGTGATAGCCATCCGATGGTGTTCTCAGGGACGTGGGTCCAAGGTCTGTCAGGGACACTGACTTACTTGCCAGTGATTGGCTGCTGACTTCCATGGTGGTGGTTGACTTGTTAGAGGGGTCTTAAAAGTGTTTTTCTAGGTGTATCTGAGCCACCCAATCTGCTGGGAGATAAAATGAATGATGGTTGCATTTTAAAATTGACCTGCTAGCCGTTCTTTTTCAAATTTAAATATTTCTTTTGCTAGGGTTTGCATTTTTTGGCCATGAATGACAAATGGGTAGCTGGAATTGAATTCCTCAAGACAGTGAAGGTTGAGGGGATGATAATAGAGGATCTGATTGTCAGTGCCATGAATTTTATAGAGTACCATGATGTGCTGAAAGCTTTAATGGGCTTGTCGTCACCTTGCAGAGGTAATCTTTTTAAACCCAAGTATCAGACCAGGATTGGATTTGGATGCATTCATGGCTTAGTGGATTTTTAGGTGGGTAGATGGATCAAGGTTGATGTGTTTGCAGGTGGGTTCAGTACCAGGATCAACATGCAAGGAAGAGATTTGATTTGATCACTAGCTATTCTCAGAGATTTGATGATGGTAATCAGTGTACCATTAGGGTTCGATGTTTTACTCTAGATTTATGTAACCTTAGTTAGGTTTTTCTCCTGCCTGTGTGCAGGAGATGTATATATTGTACTTTTTGGAGCCTAAGAGGTTAGAGAGTTCACATTTTGTAAGAAGAAAGTCTTTTTCTTAGAAGGCTATATGTGGCATTTCTTGCCCTTTGGTCTTCTACATTCTATAACCTCCCATTGGTAATTCAAAGATTGAAGATATTTTGTGACATTTATCATGTCCCTATGCCTTTTTGTGTGAGTTATCTCTTATTGAATCAAAGTATTTATATGTTTCTCAATGATATCTTAGGGTTCTTGATCCTTCTTTCTTTCTGAAATTCATGCGTATTATTGTGAAGGATTTGATGTGAATGCTTTTGTGGGTATACTACAACCCCTTAACAATCTTGTCTCATTCCTATACCTAGTTGCAGAGGTGATTGTTTGTTTGTAGGTCATAGATTGTTATCTACCCCAAGGAGTGTCATTATTTGTAAAAGAATCTCTTTCTTTTCTTGAATACCCTCTTTGTTTGTAGATCCCTCCTATAAAATACTTATGCAAGCCTATTCAGTAAGTTGTGACCTACTAGACCTAAGTCTCTCATTGATTTCATCCTACATACTAAGATCCAAACCCTAGTTTCAGTGCATCACCTAGTAGGTAGTTTGCTTTCAGTCTTTTCCCTTTCCAAGCACTCCTTCTATCCCTTTCCCTCAAAAGTTTACTTTTTCATGTCTAGAAGCAAATTAAGGTGATTATCCAAGAGGAAGCAGCCTAGAACCTAGAGGTCTCATCTTAGTTAGCATAGGTCCCACAACCTGGAGATGATTCCCATGTTATACTAGGTTATCAAGACTATGTGAGCTTGAAACAAGGGTGCAAACTTAGTGTATAACAATTCTGGCACTCCCAGTGGGACTACACAAGAAGTTCATTGTTTGAAAGATATGCTATCTCTAATATTGAGATTGTATACTATAGACTTTTAGAAGTCATTCTATCAAGTATATCTGGTGACTCCACTGATTTCAAGGATTCGGGCTACCTTGTTTAAGGTTTATGAGAAAGATTGAGACTAGAAGCTCAAAGCCCACTAAATTTTTAGAGTTGCCCTCAAGAAGAAGTCATAAGGGCAAGTCAACTCAAAGAACATCCCCTACAAGGAGAGTTCAATCAACCCCTCCTGATACTTCAGAAAGGAGACCTTTTCCCTTTCATTCCAAAAGAAGAGGTAGATCTCCGACCAAAGATCTAGAAGAAGATTCAAATCTAGCAGCAAATGCATCTTATATAGTTGTTAATCTTCAGATTCCAACTCCTACAATGGCTAGGCAGTTTCCTTTTGCACCATTCAACCAAGGCAGTCCATTGGCCTTTGTTCAACATCATGATGTGCCTTTGGTGGCACTTGAGAGTATACCTAATTTCACTGGTGAAGGGAAGACTACTACTTTTGAGCACATAAGAGATGTGACAACCATATGCAACATACACAATATTACTCAAGAAGATGTGGCCACAAAGTTATTAGCGGCCTCTCTAAAAGGTAAGGCTCTTGAATGGTTTAGAAATTTAACTGTTGGTTCTATTACTTCATGGGATGAATTAGGGGATGCATTAAGTAAGCATTTTGAGGATAAATCAGATAACTTGTCTCTAGTTGAGCAGTTGACAACCATTAAGAGAGACCCTCAAGAACAAATGACAGATTACAATAGTAGATTCCTCAAAACATGGAATAGAATTCCAGTCTTTGTGAGACCATCAGTTGACCATGCTTTCCTATATTATTTGCAAAGTTTGAATGGTCAAATTTTTGTCATGATCCAATCTATGGGTGGTACTTCTCTACCCCAAGCTTTTGACATAACTGTCAGGGCTGAAAATTGTTTGATTCAAGTAGGCATGATTGCTAGAAGGCCTCCAATGCCCATTTTTCCTAGCCTTCAACCCATTGCACCTGCCCAAGTACCCCCATTTACCCTTATTCCCACCATATTAGCACCCCAGGCTAGTACCAGTGGTCAAGAGATAACAACTAGTTTCTCTCAAGAGCTGCAAGAGATAAAGAATAGTCAATAGAGTAATCAACAAGAAATGACCAATTTGTTGCAGACCTTGACTAAAGAGGTCACAAATCTAAAGAAACAAGTTTAAGGAATTAGACCACCATTTCAGCCACAAGGCCAAGGTCCTAATCAACAATATCAAAATCAAGGACAACCTTATCAGCAAAATAGGCCACCATACCAAGGAGGCTATCAATGACAAAGACAAAGTTTTAATCAAAGACCATTCCAACCATATAACCCTGCACCTCTAAATTCTACAAATCTGGTGAGGGATATGGTTCCTAGTCAAAATAATATGGCTATGGAGAATGAATGGTGCTTTCCTTATAGTCAGCCTCACAATCAGGCTACATATTCAAATGGATGGATGAACCAAGCTTTAATGGTTTTTAAATGCCTCACAAGCTCAATCAAAGGCTTCATCCAATGGATCAGTCCCTCAACAAGAACCACAAGAAAATGAGACTACTCTTTTCAATTGGGAGCAACCTGACTTCAATAGAGTTAATGATGAGGTTTCTTTTTTCACCTATACAAGAGCAAAGAGAAGAGGCCAAGACATGGAGAGAGTAGATTCCAATGCCAAAGCTACTACATCTGCAGAGCCACTACAACAAGCTACTCCCATCACACCTAAGGAGGGCCAGCATTCCAAAGAGGTGGAGCCCATCATGCCAAAGACACAAGAAAGAGTACACACTGTGACACCTTTTAATATTGTAGACAAAATGAAGAAGGTGAATGTCACCATGTCCATGTGGGACTCTTTGGCTCTTCCCAGACAGCTTGAAATTTTGAAGAAGGCCATGATAGAAGTAGCAACTCCTCAACTTGCAAAAGAAGCTGCAAAGCCAGTGTTGGTTAACACTGATCAAGAAAAGGAGGCTCCAAGTAGCAACTCCAAAGGCAATTCTACACAAGGTAGGAACTCAAAGCCACCTCCCTTTTATGTATCTTTAATCATTGGAAAATCTTTAGTACATAAGTGTATGGTAGATAGTGGAGCTACTAGCACTATAATGCCCAAGAAAGTAGCTGATCAATTAGGACTAAAATATGAGCCCTTCCAAAAGAAGGTTACCCAACTTGATGGATCCTCAGTCAATACTATAGGTGTGGCCAAGGATACTAGTCTAATCCTTCATGCTAGTCCTAACTTTTCCATCCTCCTTGATATATATATCATAGATCTCCCTAGATTATTTTCTATATGTCTTTCAAGGGAGTTTACAATCAAGATAGGAGGTTATCTATCTTTTGACTGGTCTCACATGCTATTTCATACAAGGTATGGGACCAAGGTGACCATTAAATCAGAATCATTAGTAGCACACCATGTAGAACCATATGTCTCCAACACCATCAATGTAAACTACCCTATATTTGATGACAGTGACTTCCAAACCATTAGTGAAGCAAGCACAAAGATAGAGAGTATCCCTGATATTCTTCTAGATGAAAGAGCTTCAGAGGCCCAAGAAAATCTTGTTTGGGATTTTAGTTTGGGAAGTTATTTAATACAAGAAAGTGGAGTTGTAGAGCCAAGCCTTCTCAAAGAGGATACTAATTCAAAAGATCAGAGCAATCAAGTTTGGGAACTATTTTTTGATGGAGCTAGAAGTAGACATGGTTCTAGTGGTGGTGCTATGCTAGTGTCCCCAAAAGGAGAAAGGTATTATACTACCTTTAGATTCAATTTCTCCTGCACTAGCAATACTGTAGAGTATGAAAGTCTAGTCAACGGACTAGAATGAGCTAGAAAAAGAGGGCTTAAGGCCTTAAAAGTTTATGGTGATAGTGAGTTAGTTTTCAGCCAAGTAAGAGGGATAAGTGCAACCAAAAATGACACTTTGAAAGCATAAAAACATAGATTTTGGGATGCAATTGAAGATTTTTGTGCTTTTAATATTGTTGCTATCCCTAGGAAGCTAAATTAGAATGTAGATAGGTTAGCTGCTGTTGGATCCCAATATGACATTCCAAATATCATTTCA
Organism: Chamaecyparis obtusa; assembly: GCA_027943335.1. Classification (NCBI taxonomy): domain Eukaryota; kingdom Viridiplantae; phylum Streptophyta; class Pinopsida; order Cupressales; family Cupressaceae; genus Chamaecyparis; species Chamaecyparis obtusa. The sequence goes on from BSBK01006164.1 coordinate 241,413, forward strand.
AAAGAAGCAGATCAATAGCATATCAAAGTGATTTTTAGACCTTCTATTCCTAATAATAATGTCAATTGGCAGGTGTTTGACAATGATGAACAAATTCTGTAGTTCTTGTTCGAAGAAGATATTTTTTCAAGGCATAATCAAGATAGGTTATCACAAAACTATGGTGATCAAGTGATACAACTCAAGTCCAATAAGATGCCTAGAGGTCTTGTCACCTTAGAGACTATCTTCAACAAGGATGATGAAGTTAAGAAGAGAAAAGCTGGCCTAGTAGTCTAACAAGAATATTGTGTTGAATTAGAGCTGGAACCAGATAAGAGCTTACAATTTGGAAAAGTGAATACTGAATTGGAAAAACAAGCTTACACTCAATTATTCAAACAATTCAGTGATGTTTTTGCATGGAAATACAAAGACCTCAAAGGTTTTGATCCATCCCTTGCTCAACATACTATTGAGTTAGAACCTAATGCCAAACTAGTAAGGAAAAAGCAAAGGCCTGTTAATCCCAAGCTTGAGCCACTTTTGCATAAAGAAGTGCTCAAATTGATAGAAAGTGGTATCATCTACCCCATTAAGCATACTAGTTGGTTTTCTAACCTTGTTCCTGTTAGGAAGAAGAATGGGGAGCTGAGGTTATGTGTTGACTTCAAGGATCTTAACAGGGCCTCTCTAAAAGACCGCCATCCACTGCCCTCCATGGAACAAATCTTACAATGTGTCTCTAGATCTGAGAGATTTTCATTGTTGGATGGCTATTCAAGATACAATTATCTCCTAGTTAATGAAGAGGATCAATACAAGACTACATTTACAACCAAGTGGGGAACCATGGCTTATCAAAAGATGCCCTTTGGTTTGTCAAATGTAGGAGCTACATTTCAAAAGGCAATAGATATGGCCTTTAAAAGCCTCATGTACAAATTTGTGTTGGTCTACTTGGATGACATAACTATCTATTCAAAACATGCAGTAGATCACATCAAACATTTGAGGAAGATTTTTGAAAGGTGTAGAGAATTTGGGATATCCCTCAATCCCAAGAAATGTGTATTTGTAGTTCATGAAGGAAAGTTGTTGGGATATGTAGTATCCAAAGAAGGAATTATAGTGGATCCTGAAAGAATTGCAGCCATCCTAGAATTACCATTGCCACATCATAAGAAAGGTCTCCAATCTTTCATAGGAAAGATTAATTTTGTTAGGAGGTTCTTGCCTAACATTGCAGATTTACTAAAGCCTTTGACAGTCATGTTAAAGAAGAGTTCAACTTTCAGTTGGACTAAGGAAGGGAAAGCCAATTTCTAGGCTATCAAAGAGGCCCTAACAGAAGGACCTGCTCTCCTAAACCCAAATTTTAGTAAGGATTTCATCCTTTATGCTTATGGAGGTCATGATGCCATATCTGCAATGTTGACTCAAGAAAATTCAGATGGATTGGAGCAGCCTATTGCTTTCTTTAGCAAAGGCTTAGAGGAATATGAATAGAGATACTCTTTTGTAGAAAAACATGTACTTGTTGTGGTAAAGAGCCTTAAAAATTTCAGATATCTATTGACCCATAGCAAGGTACACTTGAAAGTTACTCATCCAAGTGTCAAGGAGTTTCTACTTTCCAAGGACCTTAATGAGAAAAGACCTGGTTGGATCACCAAGGTGATGGAATATGACATAGATATTCAAACTACTAAGCTAGTTAGAGGAAGAGGTCTTTGTGAGCATCTGGTAGGGGATGAAAGTTCAAAGAAATTAGAGCAAATAGATGCATCTCTAGTGGTGCATTCTACAAAAGATAAAGCTAAGGCAACAAGTTGGTTGCCTAATATGATCAATTATTTGAAGATAAGACAATGTCCTGCAGGCCTAGATTCAACAAAAAGAAGGTATTATAGGTTACAATCTATTCCTTTTGTCCTGATAAATAAAGTTCTTTTTAGGAAGGATCATAGTGGTGTCCTTTTAAGATGCATAGATTTAGAGAAGATAGTAGACATCCTATTTGAGTTTCATGATGGACCTTCTGGAGGTCATTTCTCTCTTAGGACTACTGCTTTTAAAATTATGAGGGCTAGATGCTATTGGCCATCTATCTTTAAGGATAGTCATGAGTATGTGAAGAAATGCATCAAGTGTTCCATGTTTGCAGGAAAAGAAAGGCTTGCAGCCTTACCCCTACAACTAGTCAGAATAGATCAGCCTTTCATGAGGTAGGGTATAGACTTCATTGGCATGATCAGTCCTCCATCTAGTGAAGGCCATAAATGGATAATTACTGCAATTGATTACTTCACCAGATGGACAGAGGCAATTGCATTAAAAAAGGCCAATGAGAGTGTTGTCCTAAGATTTTATGATGACTTAATTCATAGGTTTGGCACTTCTGATTCCATAAATTTAGATAATGCCTTAGCATTCATAGGCCTCAAAGTCTTAGAGTGGGTAGTCAAGAATGGCATCTATCTGAATACCAGCTCCAACTACTACCCTCAAGGCAATGGCTTGGAAAAATCCACCAATAAGAACTTGATTAGGATAATCAAGAAGACTCTACAAGATAATTAGAGAGATTGGCATACTAAGTTGAGGTCTGCATTGTGGTTAGACAAAATTAACCCAAAGAAAATCATTGGTAATTCTCCTTATGTGCTATTGTATGGAAGAGAGGCTAAGTTGTCCATTTCAACTGAATTACCATCTTTGGACCTAGCTACTCAGTATGCCCTATTTGATGAAGGAGATCCCTTGCAGGTTAGGTATACTCAGTTGATGGAATTAGAAGAAATCAGAGACAAATCAATGCAAGATATGGAATTCCATCAAATTTAGACAAAGAGGAGCTTTGATAGAAGATCTAGAGTCAAAGACTTCAAGGTTGGAGACATAGTCCTCAAGTGGGATGAGTTCAGGTCTAGGCCTGGCAAGCACACAAAATTTGACTCCTTTTGGGGTGGACCATTTATAGTCATAGAATGCAGGGGCTCCAATGATTTTCAACTATCAAATATGGAGGGAGTCCCCTTACCTATCTCTGTGAATGGTTTCCACTTGAAACCTTGTTTTGAGGTTAACCCTTCTCTGTAAATTTTGTAAAAGTTTCCCTATTTTCTTTCCTTGCTTTCTAGTTTAGTTTCCTGCTTTTCAAGAAGTGCTCTAAGCACATTTTTAGTTTTGTCCCTCTGTAGAGAATTTTTGTTCCTGTAATAGCCCCATGCCCAATGGATTGTCAAGGTCACTGGTTTCCCATGTCTAGCAAGGTGACATCCAGTAGAAATCACCAAAATGTTACCCAAATTTTCCTATGCATCAAATTTGGCAAAAAAAATCCCCAGGCCTCTATTTTTATCTTGGCAAACACCCCAAAAAATTTCATGAGTCTACCTCTTTTCCCCTGGTCTTTGCAACATCTTTTAGGTCTCTGGCTAGAAGGAAAAAACCCTTAGAAAAATTCATAAACTAGCCATTACCCTGCAAAACCCTTTGGTCACGTTATATTTTTATGTTACTTTATCTTAGAAACTTAAGTTCTCATATTTGCATGTGCGTTTTAAAATCCTTCAATTGCCAAGTCTCCAATTCCCAGTAGTTAACCACTTAACATTTAGCGATCCCACGAGCGGTTACCATTTCGGTTGGCGGTCTCAAATCGGCGACCAGGTCAAGATTCTAGATTTGACGGTTGTCGCATGATCTCATGGCCCCGAAAGATTCCATGAGATATTATGATGATCATCAATCTTCCTACCTATAGATTTCATCTTATCAGTGGGACCAGTGCCACCTCATCTTATTTGGCAGTTCCTGATTCGTTAGCAGTGTCTGATTCGGCAGCTTGTCAGTGGGGCCATCTTCTTTGGTAGGTTAAGTTTTGACTTAATCGTGTGGTCATCATTATACCAGGGGCTCAAGATGCGAACTAGTTAATCTGCCGGTATAGCGACAGTTGTTGATCCTCCTTCGTCGTCAGAGCTTCTGATAGTGGGTCCTATGTCAGGGACAGTTGCAACGTGGATCCTTTTTGGTAGCTTGTGATTGGCTAAGGTTGAATATAGGTGGAAGGATGTCAGTGGGGCTGAGTATCTTTAGATGTGTCAGAAGGGCTAGGATCTATAGTGGTCATATGATCTCATAGAATCTTCTGACCCTATGAGATCATACCCCTGCCGTTAGATCAGAATCTTAGGCAGCGGGTATGATGTCAGAAGAATGTGAGATGTATCTGAGGGGGTGGCATTTGATTGGTTGGTGAGAGTGCAACGTGGCTGATGTCAGTGGGCCTGTGGGGTTAGGGGTTTCTAAAGAAGTTAATGCATGATCAAATCTTGCGACTATCATTATATCGGAGATCCAAAAAGCTCGATTGTTACGATCGCGGTATAGCGGCAGCCATCCGATGGTGTTCTCAGGGATGTGGGTCCAAGGTCTATCAAGGACACTGACTTTCTCACCAGTAATTGGTTACTAACTTCCACTGTGGTAGTTGACTTGTCAGAGGGGTCTTAAAAGTGTTTTTCTAGCCATATTTGAGCCGCTTGATCTACCGAGAGATAAAATGATCGACGGTTGCATTTTAAAATTGACCTGCTAGTCATTCTTTTTCAAATTTAAATATTTCTTTTGCTAGGTTTTTCATTTTGCGGCCATGCATGACAAATGGGTAGCTCGAATTGAATTCCTCAGGATAGTGAAGGTTGAGGGGATGATAACAGAGGATCTGATCATTGGCACCATAGATTTTACAGAGTACCATGGCATGCTGAAAGCTTTAATGGGCTTGTCACCACCTTGTAGAGTTAATCTTTTTAAACCCAGGTATCAGACCAGGATCAGATTTGGATGCATTCATGGCTTAGTGGAGTTTCAGGTGGGTAGATGGATCAAGGTTGATGTGTCTACAGGTGGGCTCAATACCAGGATCAACATGCAAGGAAGAGATTTGATTTGATCACCAGCTGTTCTCAGAGATTTGATGATGGTTATCAGTGTACCATTAGGGTTTGATATTTTATTGTAGATTTATGTAACCCTAGTTAGGTTTTTCTCCTGCCTGCATGTAGGAGATGTATATATTGTACTTTTTGGAGACTAAGAGGTTAGAGAGTTCACATTTTGTAAGAAGAAAGTCTCTTTCTTAGAAGGCTATCTGTGCCATTTCCTACCCTCTGGTCTTCTACATTCTATAACCTCCCATTGGTAATTTAGAGATTGAAGATATTTTGTGACATTTCTCATGTCCCTATGCCTTTTTGTGTGAGTTATCTCTTATTGAATCAAAGTATTTATATGTTTCTCAATGATATCTTAGGGTTCTTGATCCTTCTTTCTTTCTACAATTCATGTGTATTATTGTGAATGATTTGATGTGATGCTTTTGTGGGTATACTACAACCCCTTAACAATCTTGTCTCATTCCTATACCTAGGTGCAGAGGTGAATTTTTGTTTGCAGGTCATAGATTGTTGTCTACCCCAAGGAGTGTCATTATTTGTGAAAGAATCTCTTTCTTTCCCTGAATACCCTCTTTGTTTGCAGACCCCTCCTATGAAATACTTATGCAAGCCTATTCAGTAAGTTGTGACCTACTAGACCTAAGTCTCTCATTGATTTCATCCTACATATTGAGATCCAAACCCTAGTTTCGGTGCATCACCTAGTAGGTAGTTTGCTTTCAGTCTTTTCCCTTTCCAAGCACTCCTTCTATCCCTTTCCCTCAAAAGTTTACTTTTTCATGTCTAGAAGAAAAGTAAGGTGATTATCCAAGAGGAAGCAGCCTAGAACCTGGAGGTCTCATCTTGGTTAGCATAGGTCCCACAACCTGGAGATGATTCCCATGTTATACTAGGTTATCAAGACTACGAGAGCTTGAAACAAGGGTGAAAACTTAGTGTATAACAATAAGACAATAGAATTCATGAATATAACTTGTTTTACTCTTTGGTGATGATGTCTTCTAAGTGACTGCAAGATGTCTTCAAACTAGAGAAACAAGGAAGGGGGCATGAAATTTTCTTTTTCTATTATATGTTTTTATCAATTTTTGCTTATCATGTCTTCCGAGTAACTCAAGGATGTCTCCAAACTAGAGAACAAGGGCATGGGGCATGATATTTTTCTTCAATTTCTAATTATTTCCTTGTCTATTTTCATTTAGCAATTTCTTAGTATTGTACAAATTGGTAAAATCTTCCCAAGGATATGAATGATAAAGGGTCATTGCGGGCATAGATGGAAGTCAGTCCAATGATATGAACATATGGGTCATTGTAGACAACATATTCATTTCATAAGAATATAAAGAACTATTTCTTGTAACTAACACTAATAGAAGTAGTACTCTAGTTTATCATCAGCTTTGAAAGCCACCGATGTTTGCACTTACTACTAATAAAATCTCTATGATGAGAAAAAGCTTAACAAAAAGATCAAAAGAATGATACTCATGGAAGATTGCATATAATTCTAGGGGCATTCATTTTAAGTTGTATTCAGTTGACTTGATCAAAAACACCTTAAGGAGGGAAATCTATCTTCAACATGGTTGAGTATCACATCTAAGTTCCTTGCATTTATCATCATTGTTTATCACTATCTTTGCAACATCATTATCAGAAGATCAATCAAAATTGAGTCACAATCATTCAAATTTATTTAGAATCATCATCAAGCAACAAATTTTCTCTATTATATTTTGATCTTGCTCCCGAGGGGGCATAATCAACACATTCTTGCACCTAGGGAAAATCATTGCAATCGAAACATCATAACTATAATTGAATCAAATCAAAATCAAAATATCAAATCAAATCAATAATATATAATCAATTTTCTTCAATTAAATCATCAATATTCATCAATCAAATCCTAGATCAAACCATCAAATCAGGTAATCAAATCATTGAGTCAAGTAACTGAACTGGGTCATATCACTAGGGCCACCTCAACTTCATCAAAATCCATATCAAGTTGGTGGTCTTTGATCAATCTCAATGAAGAAGTGATTTCATCAAAACCCATATCAAATTACTCAAACAACATCAATGTTTTCATCATTAGAATCAATAGGAGCATATCAATTTCATCATATCACATCAAGTTGACAGTCTCTTCATTGAAAAATTAGTGGATAATTAACTTCATCAGGAACCATATCAAGCTAATTATCTAGATTAGACTTTTGGTGGTAATTAGTTTTATCAAAACACATCAAATTGGTTATTCATTCTTATCAGCATCAATACTTTCAGAATCATTCTTATGGTAATTAATTTCACCATATCAAACTATTTTCTCAATAAGAACCATATCGACATTAGACATTAGATATTTTTTGAATCAACACACTTTTCACACATCAATTCAATGAGGGGAAAACATAATCACCTAAAATTGGTCCATCTTAATCAATTGCCCTAAAATCCTTAATCAAGTGATCAAATCAACAATCTCAAGCATAATTGTGTAATTGAATTATATCAATTTAATTACATAATTAATCAATTATCAAACATCAATTATATTCAATAAAAAGTCTTCATTAATTAATTATCCTAGTCATTTAATCAAATCAAAGATCAAAATACGCATGGCTAGTGATATTAATTAAAGTGAATTAATTAATTGTCCTATTATCCACTCAACTCACAAAAGGACAAACAAGTTAATTCTAGCCAATGAGCTTCAAGCACAAAGATCACTCAAGATCTTAATCCCAACCATCCAATTTGAATTTAAATATTTCTGTCCAAGATGCAATCTATATAATCAACTCTAATCAAGTCATTCATCATCTAACTCATTCATCATAACATCATTCTACCAATTTGAGTCCAGATCATTCATGCTAAATCATCTCCTACAAAAATATTCCTCTAATCTTGCATCAATTCCTCTAGCTTGCATCCATTTCATATCCATTTCATATCAATTCATCATTCTAGTATATCAAATTCATCTTAATTACACTCATTTAGAGACAATTTCATGAATCTTCCATTTCATGGTGGATTGTCACATATCTTATGCACAATTTGAGAAGAAATTTACATTTAGGATCATGCTCACCTTGACTAGGAAGCAATAAGCCTATCTTAATTGGTTATTTGAGCTCATTTGATTGATTTCTTATGCTAACTAATTGAATTAATGGTTTATTGAAGTGTTGTGTTGCAGATATAATAGGTACACTTTTCACACACACAATCACAATGGTTGGATGAATTTGATGGAGATGGCGGCTCGATGAATTTATTTTTAGTAAGTAGTGGCCCTAATAATATAAAAAGCTTTAAAAACAAACTAAATCTCAAATAGATCTCAATTAGACTCGACTAGACTAAATTAGGCTCAACTAAAGCTCTCATAACTAAACTTAATATAACCATGCATGTGTAAACATGTGCTCAAATATGCATGAGTATGTACACAATTATGTAATGCAAAAATATGTGAATATGCATGATGCAACAAATATGCATTCTCTAATACCCCATTTAAGTGAAATGTAAGGAGAAGTAAAAATCTCTAAGCATGAAAACCAAGAATTAATGGGTCTTGAGACCTAATTAGGTATCCATGTACAAACAAATGGAGAAAAGGAGAAAAACATAGTGAGAGAAAAACCATCTTAAAAAGTGAAAAAATAAATATAAAAGAGTACATGTTACAAGATTGAAGGAATCAAGATGCCCCCCACCCCCTCCCCCATTTTTGAATTGGTCACATAAGTATAATGATTGTCCCCCCACATAAGAGAGAGAAAATGATGATAGGATTCCCCCAATGAAGAAGTGGCTCTTCTGCTAATGATGAACACATGAAGAGAAAATAAGATATTTTTCTTGTGAATAATATTTCTCCCCTTAGAAGAAATAGACACATTAGAGATAGGAGAAGACACTCCCACAAACTAGAAGAAATAGGAACCCAAATACAAATTGTGCTTACCTCTAGAAACTGCTTAAATATCCACGTGTCTAAATCAAAAGATGCCAAATCAAATGAAGAAAATACAAAAACTATAAATATATATGATGAACAAATTCTGAAGGAACTAAAGATGAGATTCAATAGAAATGCACAATCTATCATTGAAGAGGAAGTGAAGATCCTCAAATATGTCCCCAATGTTTGCAATGTGTGACTCAATAAATGAACCTGCAATATCTAGCAAAAAGTCATCCCACAAAGTTGAAGCTAGAAGGGAAATATCAAACAACTAAAGTAAATCAAAGAGCGCCATGCATGAGCCAATGCTAAGGTCATCAAGAACAAAAAATGATGAATCATCCCAATGTGAGGAGTGAGAACTAAGAGACAAGTATTTGATTCATAAGGACATGAAAGATTTATGATATACTCAAGAATCTCAAAAGTAACAGAATCATATGGTATGTAATATGTGTGCATGGCGAGAATAAGGAAATCTACTACATGATCCTTTTTCTCTGTCTCTTTGTCTCTCTATGTATGTATATATATATATATATATATATATATATATATATATATATATATATATATATATATATATATATATATATATATATATATATGAGAGTCTCCATAGTTCTCCCAAAGATGAATCCAAATTATGTGAGGACAATCAATGCACACATAGTGACATCATCAATATTAGAATCAAGCAGTCTTACAATAAGGTCTTTAATGATCCTTCAAGCATACTTTTTGAGTTTGGTTAAAGGACAGGTCCATACAAATAAGAAAAAAATCTAGCCACCCAAGATGTATCAGGATGCCATAGCACCAAGACTCATAGTTTCTCTTTGATAGGTTGATAACATAAGACATCCTTAAATGAAATAATAAAATCTCAAAAATATTAGTACATACAGATCAGATCAAATAAATCCCTCTAAAACAAATAGATCCATTGAAGGTGCCAAAATATCTAAGTAATTGACCAGATAGTGAAAAAAATAAAATATGAATAAAATGTAGCTAGGGAAAATCTAGAAAAATTACATACATGTATAGATTTGAAGAGATTTAAATCACCTTTCCAATGTCACAAGAATCACAAAAATTAGAGACACTGGTGAAAATTTATAAGCTCGAGAGTTGAAATTGAAGGTATAACTTAGATTGAGTGTGGCCAAAAATTGGATCTGAATTTGATTATGAGACTACCACAATTAAAAAATTCTTGAAACAAGATTTTCAATGATATCTTGTTTATCCAATTTTAATAACATGTGCAAAAGTTATACCCAATTTACCAAAATAGGTGAAAACCCAAAAAAGGGGCAACCTAGTACCTCTTAACGTCACCACGGGGAATATTTTTAGAAGATTCTAGTCGCCTTAAAATTTGTTGATCACTAGAATATGTTTTACCTGACAAAATATTCTTCTCCATATTGCAAGATGTTGGAATATGCCTTCCTAGAAATTTAAAAAAAAATCCCAAAAAAGAACGATTGCATGTGAAGGGAGTCCAAAGGAAATATTCCCTAGGATTTGACATCAAAACAAAGTCAAAGTTAGCTAAAGTGGGGGCTGCCAAAAAGTAGGTATTTTATAGGGGTTGAAGGTATGCACGAAGCATAAGTATGATACATGAAGATAGGTGAGAGAATGTGAGGAGCGGATGTGTTGTCCCTACCCACCTCTTTGAAATGTTTTTTTGCTTTAAAATAACAAGAAAAGTGTCCTCCCACACTTGAATTTTGAAAATTTTAATTATTTTCTAAATATTTTTTATTTTTATTCATGTGATTTTTGGAAAAAGAAAAAACTTTAGAAAGAAAATATTTCTGGAAAAATAATTTAAAAACTAGAGTATTTTTAAATTTTTCTTTCATCAACCTTAATGAGGGCCTAATTTTTTTTATTTTAAGGAAAAAATTTAAAACCATGTAATATAACTATTGTACCTACATGTAAATCAAGAAATTTTAGGGAAAAAAAGAGACAAATCCTAATGCAAGAATCCTATTACTAAAAATATGTTTTTTCTCGACTCTTAAGAATTTGGAAAATTAATAGCTGATCATTATATTTTTGGTTATTCTCAACATAATGGTGAGGCCACATTGAACCCAAAGTGCACCCAAAATCCTCTTCAAGTATGGATCTCTTTGAAAAATGGACACAAAATTAATAGATCTACTTTTATACCATGTAAGAGTTGATGATGATTTCAACCGACAAGTCACGAATAATATGTAAGCACACCACTTGTCATAAAGAAAGATCAAGCAGGATAATTTGCTTAAGGCAATAGAAGAATTTTATATTGGTTGCACAAAAGACATTAGGATTATGATTGGGATTTCAATGGAATTAGTTACAATGCATAAATAAATTTCTTTCATAGAAAGAAATAGCCCTAATAATAAAAAAAATCTAAAAAGAAAACTAAATCTCAACTAGACTCAACTAGAGCGAGCAACTAGACTCAACTAGGCTAAATTAGGCTCAACTAAATCTTGCCCAAGTGAACTTAAGCTAAGAAAATATGTGAAAACATGTGCTAAAAAATGCATGAGAATATGCATGAAGCAACAAATATGCATGCTCTAATGTATGGAAAAGCTAGATGATAGGGATCCCCCATTGTTTCCATTTGGTGTTTCTCTTTCCAATCAAGCAACTTCTTTTTTCTATTTAAAAACCTCTCTAGTCTCTATATGTGTTACTGGTTCTTTTCTTTTTGAGATTTTCTTGTGTGATTTTATACTTTTCTAGCACTGCTTGAGTGACTTCGAGGAGTGACCTTGTGTCCTACTACTCTTTTTTGTGAATGTGTAATTTTATATAAATCAATAGAACTAGACACACCTATTCATCAAAGAAAGGTAAACTTTTTAGGAGAAACATGCTAAACATCATGTTATATTTCATAACAAAATCATGAGCATTTTGTGTGATGCCCTTATTTGAACCTCTTAAAGTCTCTACTATTTTTTAAAGTGGTAGTTTATATAGTAGATTCCAAGCACTATGACTCTTGTTCTTGTCACAACTTCAAATTTTGATCATGACTATCTTTGATTTCTCATCCAAAATTAGTTTTTACTAATTTTAAAAGAAAAATGGCCACTTTTGAACCACTTTCTAATCCCCCATTTCCATGCACGTACACACCCATAGGAATTGACCAAGGACATCTTATAAATATATTACCAATACTAGATGTAATCTAAGTTTTTAGTTAATTTCTTTCCAACTTCATGATAGCCTAGAGTTTCATGTTAGAATTATAGTAAGTGGGTGTTGATACATGTGCATGATATGTTAAATTATAGAATTACGCATATATGTCAATTTATTTTTGTAAGGATCATAGATGCAAATGATTTTAAGAGTTGAATTAGTGATCACAATTCATCATGGGTGGATTTTTTCCCATGTGAGCATGGAAGCTATCTCTTGGGTTAGCAAAAGAAATATGGCTATCACACGACTATCAATATTTCCTCTATAGCCTAACAAAGGATAAACACCATAGAGTTACATACAAAGTAACATGGCTTCATAAAAGCATGAGTTATATGGACATACCATTGATCAACCAACAAATTTATTTTGTGATAATTAATTAAAATTATTTAATAATGGTAAAGAAACTTATTATATATTAATGCTCAAAGTGCATGTACGTTCATTACCACTGTATTATAGAAAGGATCCAAGCTAAAGATATGCACATTTAAGATATTATTCCCCACTAGGAAGAAATTTAAGATGGAATAAAATTTTATAAACTAAATATCACATTTAGGTAATTGGATTTATTATAGGGTTTGCTAATTACATTTATTTCACTTTTATGTCCAAAATGTATGCTAGGTGCTCTACCATTGAGCTACTCATTCACTTTGTGGCTGCAAAATTTTGTTAGGATCATTTAAACATAAATTGTAAATAACCTTTTCTTCAACATCCCCTCCTCATTGAGCCACAATTTAGTATAGAACCCAAGGCTCCTAATCTAGTTCTAATACATTATTGTTAAAATAATAAGAAAATGAAGAGAGACAGGAAATTGTTTAATACAATGAGTAAGGAGTAAGAAGATTTACCATGAATTAACACAAAACTAGGAGCATTCACCAAAGAGAAAATCAACAAAGGAGACAATATTTTCAAGGGGGAAAAGCATAAAAAAAAACTCATGATATAATGAATGGGCAAAAAATGCCTAACAATGAGAGAGAGAGAGTGAGAGTGAGAGCTTAGCTCATACAATAGTGTTCGAGAAGAAGAATTATCTCATGTCAAGAGAGAAGGAGAGTCATCTCTTTAATAGAGATGTGAGGAAGGAGTTTCATTGTAACTCTCATTTCTATGTATGCCACATTTCACTAGTGTGTGAGATAAGTGTAAGATTTCTCATAAGGAGGAATATCTATTTTCCTTAATAAAGGAATTACAAATATGACATGTCCTCCCACTTGGACTAGAGGACAAACCCAATAAGATACCTTGGTTTATCCTTTAAATACATATTTTACCAAGGAAATATTAAATTCTAACACCCTCCTTTAATCTTTACTTGGGGTAATTACATCAAGGGGTATCAAATCCAAATTGTTACAATAAAATTCAAATTTCTCTCTAGAAAGAGGTTTTGTCAAAATATCTACAACTTGATCTTCACCATTGCAATGGATGAGGGAAACTTTCTTTTCTGCAATGTGCTCTCTAATTAAGTGGTGGTGGAGAGAAATGTGCTTTGACTTTGCATGGTAAACTAGATTCTTTGCCAAGGCTATTGCACTTTGATTGTCACAATACAATGGTGTAGGTTCTTGTTGAGGTAGACCCAAATCCTCAAGTATTCTTCTAAGCCATAGAGCTTCTTTAGATGCATGAGCACAACTTTTATATTCAAATTTAGTAGAACATAGAGACATAGATTGTTCTTTTTTACTTTTCCAAGATATAGAACCTGAACCAAGAGAAAAACAATACCCAAAAGTAGATTTCCCATTATTGGGGTCTCCACCTAAATCTGAATCAGTAAAACCTTTTAAAGAAAAATCAAAATTTGCATCTTAAAATAATCCTAAGGTAATAGTACCTTTAATGTAACGTAATATTCTTTTAAAATTTTTGAAGTGAGTTTGTTGAGGTTTGGACATGAATCTTGAAACTAAACCAACACTAAAAGATAAATCAGGTCTAGTGAGGGTTAGATAAATTAAAGTACCTACAAGTTCTCTATAAGGAGTAGCATCTATGAATGGAGATTGCATATCTATCATTAACTTAGTTCCTAAATCACATGGAATTGAAACATGATTAGCATCATTCATATGAAATCTATCTAGAAAATCTTTAGCATATTTACTTTGAGAGATAAAAATACCTTAGAGGTTTGCCAAATTTGCATTCCTAAGAAATAATGTAAAAATCCTAAATCTGTCATTTAAAATTTTTGGTTGAGTTGGAACTTAATATCAGAAATTAAATGGTTAGAACTAGAAGTAAGAATCAAATCATCAACATACAGAATGATAATAATAATGTCATCTTCACTATGCTTGATATACAAGTTAGGATCATTTTTACTTCTTTCGAAACCTTGAGAAATAAAGAAAGCATTAATTTTGGAATACCACTCTCTAGAAGATTGTTTTACACCATAGATAGATTTATTTAGCTTTCATACTAGATGTTCATGACCTTCTTTAATAAAATCGGGAGGTTGAGACATATAGATTTCTTCATGCAAATCACTGTTTAAAAAGACACTTTTAACATCCATTTGGTGAATAGGCCAATTCATCTTTGTAGCTAAAGCAAGAACAACTTTAATGGTAGGCATTTTTGTAATAGGAGCAAAGTTTTCATTATAGTCTATTCCTTCAACTTGAGAAAAACCTCTTGCTACTAGTCTAGCTTTAAACTTACTAATATCATTATTTGCATTCAACTTAGTTTTGTATAACCATTTACATGAAACTAGATTTTTGCCATGAGGTAAAGTAACTAAATTCCAAGTGTTATTAGAAATTAAACTATCATATTCCTCTTGCATAGAAAATTTTCAGTGAGGTTGATTTTTAGCTTGAGCAAAAGTTTGAGGGTCATTAGAATTAGAGAGAGAAGTCATAAGAGCATAATTGCAGAAGTTTATTCTTCTAGGTTTAAGTCCACCCATTCTAGAAATGTAATCATCACCTTCATTAAGTAAATCTTTAAACCATTTAGGATTTCTCCTAGAGTTAATAGAAATATTAAGTCTAGGTGGTCCCACAATAGTGTGTCCCACTTTTTGGCCAACTTTGACACAGAGATCAACATTCTACGAAAAAACTTTACTTTCAAACATCTGTTGCCGCAAAACTATTAAGAATTTGAAGATGATGTAAACTAGAGTCTTTTAGAATTTTCTTTCTAATTTCTAAATATATTTTTTTAAAAAAATTTAAAATTCATTTAAATTCATTTTTCCTTCTCCTTCTAAAAGTGGTTTGTATGAAAAACTATGTTTTTAAGGATTTATTATCACTTGGCTCAACATAACTTTTTCTTAAAATATGATAACGATGTAATTCTTTCGAAATTATATTTGTTACTTCAATATCTAAAGGATGCAATTGGTTTTATTCATTTTGGGTAAATATTTCATAGTTTATTAAGTTCTAAAGTGACAATAACTGTACTTTAAACATAAGGTCACTTGGATCGCTCTAACTTGATCTGTGTATATAGATATTCAAGGTAAGTGCACAAAGATGGGGGACCAAAAGGGGGTTATAAGTTGCCACTTTTTTCTTGAAATCAGCAAACTATGAACTTCAACAAGAAATTGAAGATAGTTAGACTCAAAAGTTTGAGATGTGACAAAAACAAGAGTTGTAATACTCTGAATCTAGTTCCTAAACTACTAACTTATTTTGAAAATGGTGCATATTAAGGCCCTCAAAAAGGGGGAGCACAAAAAGTGGTCCTATTTTTTGTCCAAAAACATAACATAGCGTCTGGTGTGCTCCCCCTAAAATGTTAACTCTTTTTTTAAATTTTTTTAATCACTCCAGTGAGAAGTTAGCTAACACCACGTAGTTTATCCCATTTTTTTTTGGTAATTTTTTTATGAACGTATAATTTTTTATGAATTCACAAAGTGCACACATCCTGAAAATATAAAATTTCTGTGTGCTCCCCCTAGAAATCATTTAAAACTAATCAAAAATTAAATTTTATTTTTTTTAAAGTGTGTAGAATGGAGTCTAGTTTCTAAAAATGTAACTTATTGCAAAATTCGATGAATGAGCCAAAATCTATGCCCAAAATACTGCATGTTGATTTTTTACAAAAAATGGACATACACACAAAAGAAATTAGAATTGAAAAACTTAACATAATCAGAATTCAAAATAAATTATATGCTTAGATAGTTAACAGAGAGATCTAGAATATCACGTTGTCTGATTTTTACGTTCTTGAGACATGAGTAAACCTGACAAGGAGCACACAAAAAAAAATGTTATTTTTTTGTATGTCTGGTAGAAAACACGTCTCATGCCTATTTCAATCATCCAAGCCTTTGGGTTGGACCTCCAAGGCAAATCCAAGCCTTAGGATTGGTAAATTCAAATCCTTTACAAAGTGTGCATGCCTTATAGGGCGTGCACCCTATGTAAAAAATCATAAATTTATATAGGGCATGTTCCCTATAGGGCGTGCACCCTATGTAAGATACAAATTTATATAGTGAGAGAGAGAGGGGGAGGGGTAATTTATACAAAGAGAGGGGGGGGGGTAATTTATACAAATATAACATTTAAGTATAAGTTTGATAATTTTAATTTCTTATACTTTAATTTATATTTGTATAAATTATAAAATATAATGCTTTTAGGATGTTTGGGATAGGTTCCAGCTTCATAGGAGTTAACATGCAGATTCTACATTTGAAAAATTCCAGACTTAGCCAAATTTTAGGATTCAACAAGGCTTTAGTAGGGTTACCTCCCACAATCCATCATGGATTTCTAAGGTCAAACTGAAGCTGGCAAAAGGATTCCCAAAGGGCTTTAACTCATTTTATCACAAATCACTTGGTTTTGACCCCATCTCTACGACAGACTTAGCTTAGCTCTCACCCAAATCTCTCTCTCTCTCTCTCTCTCTCTCTCTCTCTCTCTCTCACACACACACACACACACACACACACACACACACACACTACCCTCTCTCTCTCCCCCTTATCTAATCTCTCTCTTTCATTACCCACTCTCTCTCTCTCTCTCTCTCTCTCTCTCTCTCTCTCTCTCTCTCTCTCTCTCTCTCTCCTCACATCACCCTCTGTCTCCCCCTTATCTACTATCTCTCTTTCATTACCCTCTCTCTCTCCCATACTCTCTCTCTCTCTCTCTCTCTCTCTCTCTCTCTCTCTCTCATTACTCTCTCTCTCTCTCACACACACACACACACACCGACCGCCATCTCTATCCCCCCCGCTCTCTCTCTCTCTCTCTCTCTCTCTCACACACACACACACACACACACACACACCGCCGTCTCTATCCCCCCCGCTCTCTCTCTCTCTCTCTCTCTCTCTCTCTCTCTCTCTCTCTCTCTCTCTCTCACGCACACGCACACACACACACACACATCACCCTCTCTCTCTCCCCCTTATCTACTCTCCCTCTTTCATTACTCTCTCTCTCTCTCTCTCTCTCTCTCTCTCTCTCTCTCTCTCTTTCATTACTCTCTCTCTCTCTCACACACACACACACACCATCGTCTCTATCCCCTCCGCTCTCTCTCTCTCTCTCTCTCTCTCTCTCCCCCTTATCTACTCTCCCTCTTTCATTACTCTCTCTCTCTCTCTCTCTCTCCTCTCTCTCTCTCTCTCTCTCTCTCTCTCTCTCTCTCTCTCCCTCTCCCTCTCCCTCTCCCATACTCTCTCTCTCTTTCTAAATCACATCACCCTCTTTCTCTTCCCCTTATCTACTCTCTCTCTTTACTCTCTCTCTCTCTCTCACACACACACACACACTCTCTCTCTCTCTCTCACACACACACACACACACACACATCACTCTCTCTCTCTCTCATCACTCTCTCTCTCCCCCTTATCTACTCTCTCTCTTTCATTACTCTCTCTCTAGAGTGAGAGAGTGAGAGTGAGAGAGATAAGGGGGAGAGAGAGAGAGAGTAGATAAGGGAGAGAGAGAGAGAGAAAGAGAGAGAGGAATTACCCTCTCTCTCTCTCCCCCTTATCTATTCTCTCTCTTTCATTACCCTCTCTCTCTATCACCATTTCTCTCTCTCTCTCTCTCTCTCTCTCTCTCTCTCACTCTGGAGAGAGAGGATGATGTGAGAAGAGAGAGAGAGAGAGAGGGTGATGAGAGAGGGAGAGGAGAGGGTGATGTTTTTGTGTCTGTGTGTGTTTGTGTGTGAGAGAGAGAGTAGATAAAGGGGAGAGAGAGGGTGATGAGAGAGAGTGGAGAGGGTGATGTTTTTTATTTTTTATTTATGTGTGAGAGAGATTTGGGTGAGAGATAAGCTAAGTTTGTCGTAGAGATGGGGTCGAAAATGAGTGATTTATGATAAATGAGTTAAAACCCTTTGGGAATCCTTTTGTCAGCTTCAATTTGACCTTAGAAATCCATGATAGATTTTGGGAGGTAACCCTGCTGAAGGCTTGCTGAATCCTGAAATTTGGCTAAGTCTAGAATTTTTCAAATGTAGAATCTGCATGTTAACTCCTATGAAGCTGGAACCTATCCCAAACATCCTGAAAGCATTATATTTTATAATTTATACAAATATAACTTAAAGTATAAGAAATTAAAATTATCAAACTTATACTTAAATGTTATATTTGTATAAATTACCCCCCCTCTCTCTCTCTCACTATATAAATCTATATCTTACATAGGGCGCATGCCCTATGTAAACTTATGATTTTCATAGCGCACGGGGGTGAAAATTTTGGCATTTTACAAAGTGTGTGCGCCCTATTTGGTGCATGCCCTATTTGGTGTGCATCCTATTTGGTGCACGCGCTTTGTTTTGCATTGCCCAAGCCTAAGGCTTGTGCAACCCAAGCCATAGGGCATGCGCACTATGCGCGATGGGGGGCCAAAAAGAAAAGTGACAACTTTTTGGTCCCCCATCTTTGTGCACTTACCCTTCATTTTTTATTTTTTTAATAGAAAGGTAACACAAATACTCTTTTCCTACATATTTTTCATATTTATTTTTGTAATTTACTATTTTTCTCGAAGTCTTGAAGAGATAGGTTGTTGAATGACCAAACAACCTATGTTTAGTTAAAGTAATATTTAAAAGTGATAATGAACTCAATATGTATTAAAATTATATTAATTAGAAAGCTTGTTCAAATAGCATCATACTATATAGATAGGGTTTTCAAATGGATTCATTTGATTTGTCAAAACATAAAGTCGAAGTGAATTTTTTTTAGCATTTTAATAGGTGCGAAGGAGACTCCATTGTAGGTATGAATGAGGAGTATAGATGTTATATCAATATTTTTTTAATCTAAGAGGCTTTGAGCTAACCATCTATAATTAACTCCTTCAAATGGAACCTCTCAAGGCTTAAATCATCATATTTTATTAAAAATGTGTTATTTCAGCAAAAATTAGCATGTCTAAAAAAGTGGGACACACTATTATGGGACCACCTTACTAGGAGGAGTAAACAGATTATTACCATCATCATCATCATCACTACTACTACTAGAAGGAACAAAATCATTAGGAGTATCATTACTATCTTTATGTTCATCATTATCCTTTTGAAGAGTATTAGTATTATCCTTAGTGTTAGGAGTAGAAACAAGAGGAACATAAACATTAGGAGTAGAAATGTGAGGAATAGGGTTGAGAGACAGAGGTTGGTCCTCCACAAGAACTATGTTGCTATGACTAAAATCAGAATATGAAATTTGAGAATAGTCATGGACACCATTTTCAGCAATTCAAACATCTCGAGCTATTTGAACTTTATTAGTAAGAGGATCATAAACTCTATAACCTTTAGTGTTCTCAGAATAGCCAACAAATATATGAGGTGGGGATTTAGGATCTAACTTTTTCCTTTTATGTTTAGGTGTGTGAACATAAGCAATGGAGCCAAAAATCCGTAAATGAGACAAATTGGGTTTTCTTCCCGACCAAGCTTCTTCAGGAGTTTTATTTGGTAGGGCCTTAGTAGGATTTCTATTAAGAATATAGGTGGCACATGTCATGGCTTCAGCCCAAAATTTATAATCCATATTTCTAGCATGTAAAAAACATCTAGCCATTTCTACTATTGTTCTATGCTTCTGTTTTGCCACACCATTTTGTTCTGGTGTATAAGGAACGTTAAGCTCATGTTTGATACCAAAAGATCTTAAGTAAGAATGGAAAGCATGATTAAAATATTTAGTACCATTATCAGTCCTAAGAATCTAAATTTTACAACCACTTTTGTCTTTCCATAAAAATATGAAATTCAACAAAAATATCAAGGACTTGATCTTTACTATTTAAGAAATAAATCTAAGTTCTACGAGAATAATCATCAACAAAGGTTAAAGCATATTTAGAGCCTGAAATAGAAGTATTTTCCATAGGACCTAAAAGATCACTATGAATGAAAACTAACTTATTATTAGCTCTCCAAGATGATTTATGGGGAAAAGATTCTCTATGCATTTTACCACTCATACATCCATTGCAATCAAACTTAGAAGGAGTAAACTTAGGTAGCCCATCTACCATATTTTCTTTTTGCATTAATGAGATATAATCAAAATTTAAATGTCCTAGCCTCTCATGCCAAATGTGAAAATCAACAATAGTGAGTAATGAATATCTAGGAGAGGCAAATTGATAAAATTTAAAGAGATTATCATCATCTAATTTAGCATTAGCAACTATCTGATCAGTATTGGGATCAATGATATGGAAAATATTTTTATGAAACTCAACCTTATAATCTTGACATAATTGTGGAACAGAAATAAGGTTAGCTTTCAAATCAGGAACATAAAGCACATCATGCAATTTACCATCTGGAACAGAAACATTACTAGTTCCTTCAACTTGATAGCAATAATTATTAGCTAAAGAAACATGAATATTCATAGAATCAGGTCGCAAAGAATCAAAGACTTCCTTATGAGATGTAACATGTTGAGATGCACCACTATCAATAATCCATTCAAGTGGTTTAGAAGCACTAAAGAAAATAGTAAAAGCAGAACGAGATTGATTTCCATTAGATTTTCCATTTGAGTAGTTTTGAGAATTAGGTTGATCATCCTTTTGTTTCTTAAAATAGTTATGTATTGAGTGACCATCTTTACCGCAATAGGTGCAATGTGGCCTATTTGAATGATTACTATTATGATAGTTATTGGAAGGCCTAGAATTGTAATGATCATTAAATTATTGGCTTGAGTAATTATTTGAATTATTAGTATTATTTTATCTTTGATAATTTTGGTTATTTTGAGTAGTGTTAGAAGATCTATTGTTATTGTGACTTTGAGAGACATATGCATGTTCATGAGTTTTAATTATGCTAAATTAAATCAATTTTGCTTCCTCTTGATGCAAAATATTTTGAAAGATGACATAAGTTAATTGAGATGCTAAAGAAGGAATAGCTAACTAAGAGTAAATATTTGTAATAAACCATTGGAACTATCTAGGAAAACATTTACGAATAATTATGTGGATTATCCTTAAATAAGAGAGAGGAACTTGTAAACCAATTAGTAAAACTTTAATTGAATCAAATTTGAGAAAGAAATCATCAACAGAGTTGACGTCGATATACCTGAGGTCTTCAAATTGGTCTTGAAGCTGAATTTTTTGAGTCTCGTCTGTACTGTCATAGGTATTTTTTAGGATGTCCCAAGCTTGATGGGCTTCTGTACAAGTATAAATTAACACATACAATTCAGAACTTAAGAAGATCCCAATTAAACCAAGTGCTTCATCATTTTTAGTTTGCCAAGGAGTTTGGTCATCTTGAGGAGCAGAGGCTGCTGGTTTTGAACTAGCATTAGTTGCAATATCTAAAATAGTTAACTTTATTTCTGGCATCAGGGTGGTCATAGTTAAATACAAAGATTTAATGTAAAGAACACCTAAACTTGAGATAAATAAATGTAAATCCTTAACAAAACCCAGAAAAGAAACTTTTAAAAAAAGAGCACTATGAGAGAAGCCAAAAAACTAGGCAAGCAAATCAAACACATGCAAAAGAAACTATATACACTCGCATGCAACAATAGAAAGCTATATTAGCTTATGCCAAGGAGGCATGCAAGGAAAATCTAACTACCAGAGGTAAAACTAAAACCAAGAACACTAAGAGTTAACAAATCTCTATTAAGCTGTTATTGATTAACAGATAACAACAAAAATTTCTTGCATGCAAAGAAAAAGCTATACACTTAAGCATGCAAAGAGGAGACAAAGAGAGAAATAAACTAAATAAACTGTTAACAATGAAAGGCAATACAATCCTACAAAACAAATATTAATCAAACCAAAGAATGGAGCGCTTACAGAACTAAGAATCTGAACGGATGCTAAAGATCTAGGAAGTGATTAATATAAAGAAAAATAAATAAATCTATTGAAGCCCGTTTACCTGCAAAGAGTCGATGGTGATTATTAATCTGAAATAAACAATATTTGAATCTAACTACAAAAACCTAAAACCATCATCACTTGAATTAAAAACCTATTAATACCACAACCAGATTAAAAAATAGCTATGATGTTAGAACAAAACCCTCGAACCAAAAGTTTATTAAAACAACAATAAATAAATCCTTATAATCTTTGCTAAATAAATTCAAAAAGACTCTTGGCGCTATAATTTGAGAACCCGGAGCTCCTGCCTTGTGATGATCAGAAAAATGAGGTAATTGCGAGGGTCTCAAATGGCGGCCAGTGCAGTGAGTGTGAATGTGTGATGCAGGAGCATCCTGGGTGTAAGAGCAATCTTGCATCACCCAAAAATATTTCTATTTTTTGAATTCAATAAGGGCTATCCTGTGCAGAGCTGCTATTTATGGAAAGTTACTATTTTTGGTAATTTTTGTCTGTGCTCAGAATGATCTAATTTATTTTTTGGAGGTTCATTTTGGTCATATAAGTCTGCCAGTAAAGTTTCATTTCCAGATCAAGTGCATGTTGGAAGATATTGAAGATTTTCGGTATTGGCAGCAGGGTACAGAAACTTTGGACTCAGTTTTGAAGGCTTTAGAGGCCCCAGATGAGGTCAAAAATTTAGATAACAGGTGCTTGCGCCGGTCAAGCCTGTAGAGCGCTTCGTGACATTTTCAAAATGAGATTATAATAGCCGATCGGGTCAACTGGTGATGACTTATGGTCTTCGAAAGTTGGGCCACCCGAAATGGCGGAAAATAATTTTCTTCAAAATTTCTATTCGGGTTTCAAAGGTTATCTTGAGCCGACTATGATGTAATAAAATGTAAAATAAAATAATTCTAAGTTTGGTCGGCCTTATTGGCTAAAATTCTGGAACCTTCCCAGGTGGTGAAAAAATTGCCTATATAAGGAAGGCTGTATTATTGTCTTAGGCAGTTCAGAATAGTTCTGGGTAGTAGATCTGGGTAATAGTTCGAGACTTTGTCCTACAGAATATTGTAAGGGAATGCCCATGTGGCTTTGCATATTGTAATTCTGAAAGTTTGTAATTCCACATTTGTGGAGATAATAAGAAGCCAATTTTTTTTGTTCTTGCATATTGTTGTTGTTTCTCTATTTCTATTATGTGTTTGTGGTATTAAGGGGAGCACCCTTCATCAAGTGGTATCAGAGAAGGAGTTCTTGAGTGTGTAAATAGATCACCGACTGTGAGGCAGTTTGCACCAGGGCCGTGGCTAGGGTTTCAGCGCGCATCGTGAAAATACCTCCACGAAGGGAACGTGGCGGAAGAGTTGGTGTTGTAACACCTGAGGTTAGAGAGTTGCAGAGACAAGTGCGAGCATTGCAAGAAGAGATTCACAAAAGAATGAATCTTAATGTCAGAGATGAAAGCGAGGATGAAGCCGAAGAAGAATATCAAGAAGGAGAAGCTGAAATTGTGAACCAGGAGGAAGAAAGACTTTTTTGGGCGATTTCCAAGATTGGGAAAAGACCTAAGATTGAGGTTCCTACATTTTCTAGAAATCTTAACCCAGAAGAATTGATCGACTGGATCAATGAATGTGAGGAGTATTCTGAGTATGAAGATGTTGAGGATCCTGATAGGGTCAAATTTGCGAAGGCCAAACTGAAAGGTCATGCGAAGATCTGGTGGCAAGAAATTCAATTGGAGCAAAATAGAAGAGGGAAAGATAAAATCACAAGATGGGATCGGATGGTGGATAAATTGAAGCGACAGTTCATTCTTTTTGATTATGAGCTTGACCTACTAAAGAAAATGCAAAGTTTGAAGCAAGCAGGAAGATCTGTTCAGGAGTATACAGAGGAGTTCTATCGACTCCTCATCAGAACAGGCCATGCAGAAGCTGATAAGGAGAAAGTTGCCCGATACCTTAATGGGTTAAGGCCAAGCATTCAGGAGGAGTTGAATCTGGTTTGAATGAACAGTATTGAGGAGGCATACCAGTTTGCCCTAAAAGTAGAGGAAAAGTTGAACAAGAAGTTTGAGAGCAGACAAAATGGAAGAGGTCGTGGTGGAAGATCTAGCGGACGGTCATATGGTGGCCGAAATGAAGATCCGAAAAAGAAGGATGAATCCAGTAGTAGTCAGAATCAGAGAGGAAATAATTCCAATCATTTTCAGGATCAGAGTAATAAAGATCAGAGAGGAAGAGGAAGAGGACAAGGATCTGGAAGAGGAGGCTTCCATGGAACATGTTTTCACTGTGGAGAAGAAGGTCATAGGGCATTTGAATGTCCTCAGCGCCAAGGCAGAACAGACAGGAGAAATGAAGGCCAGGCCAGAGTTGTACATGTAGATGAAGATGCCAGATCATCAAATTCTGAAGATGCTAAAAGAGGAGAAATGTTGATTAACAAAAAAGTCCTGTTGAGTGGTGAGAATGAACCTAAGCAAAGGAGGAGCCTGTTTCGCACCAGGTGCAAGTGTGAAGGTAAATGTTGTGATGTGATCATTGATAGTGGAAGTACTGACAATTTGGTGTCAGAAGAGATGGTGACAAAGTTGAAGCTCAAGAGACAGAAACACCCACATCCATATCGGATTGCCTGGGTACAGGATGACCACAAGGTCATGGTCAATGAACAATGCCTGGTGAAGTTCAAGATTGGCAGATACCAAGATGAGGTATTGTGTGATATCATATCTATGGATGCATGTCATATGTTGTTGGATAGACCATGGCAGTTTGACAGATGTGTTGTACATGATGGTCATGCGAATACCTATTCCCTGACAAAGGATGGAGTGCAACATAAGCTAAAACCATTGAAGGAGACTGAAGAAAAGGTATGTGGTAATGCAAGGATAACTTTTGTTGATGGAAGAAATTTCCTAGATGGTATGAGGCATGAGAATGTATGTTTTTCTTTAATTCTAAAAGCTAGTAAAGAGGAAGTAGAAGATGTTCCTGTAGAAGTTGCAGATTTGTTGAATGAGTTTCAGAATATTGTATCCGATAACGTGCCTGATGGATTACCACCAGTCAAAAAGATCAGTCATCAGATGGACTTGATCCTAGGAGTGAGTTTGCCGAATAAGGCATCACACAGAATGACACTTGCAGAAAGTGAGGAGTTGAACAGACAAGTACAAGAACTACTACAGAAAGGATTGATCCGTGAGAGTCTGAGTCCCTATGCTGTACCAGCAGTATTAGCACCAAAGAAGAATGGAGAGTGGAGGATGCCTATAGATTCTAGGGCAATAAACAAGATCACAATCAAATACAGGTTTCCATTGCCATGAATGGATGATATTATGGACTGTTTGAGTGGAGCTGTGTATTTCTCAAAGATAGATCTGAAGAGTAGATATCATCAGATTCGGATCAGAGAAGGAGATGAATGGAAGACTGCCTTCAAGATAAAGGAAGGACTATATGAGTGGTTAGTCATACCTTTTGGGCTAACCAATGCACCGAGCACTTTCATGCGGCTCATGAACGAGGTTCTAAAAGAATTTTTGGGTAAGTTTGTCATTGTTTACCTAGATGATATTTTGATTTTTAGCAAGACATTGGAGGAACATATGATGCATATTCGTATGGTGTTTGAGAAGTTGAGAGATGAGAAATTGTTGATTAACTTGAAGAAGTGCAGTTTTGTGAAGAAAGAGTTAGTGTATTTGGGATTTGTAGTCTCAGCAGAAGGTCTAAAAATAGACCCAGAGAAGGTACAGGCTATCGTTGAATGGCCTACTCCAAGGAGTGCTACTGAGGTAAGATCTATCATTAGCTAGCTTTTACAGAAAGTTTATCAAAAATTTTAGCAGTATTTGTGGTCCCTTGACTGAGACAATGAGAGGGGATAGAAAAGAGTTTAAGTGGACTAAAGGGGTAGAAAAGAGTTTTCAATTGTTGAAACAAAAAGTTACAGAACAACCTGTTTTAGCACTTCCAAATTTTAATAAGGTGTTTCAAGTAGATTGTGATTCTAGTGGTACTGCAATAGGAGCTGTTATGAGCCAAGAAGGTAAACCTATTGCTTATTTCAGTGAGAAGTTAAATGATGCCAAGAGGAAGTATTCTATTTATGATCAGGAATTTTATGCTATAGTTCAGACATTAAAGAAGTGGAGACATTATCTACTTCCTAACGAGTTTGTTTTGTATACTGATCATCAAGCTTTGCAATATTTGAATAGTCAAAGAAAGTTGAATCAGAGGCATTTGAAATGGGTTGAGTTTTTGCAGAGTTATACATTTATTTTGAAGCACAAGAGTGGAAAGTCTAATAAGGTTGTGGATGCTCTTAGCAGAAGGCAACTATTGCTGATAGAGATGCAGATTGAGGTGGTTGGGTTCAAGGAACTCAAGAATTTATATCCAGAGGATCCTGATTTTGGTGAAGCTTGGAAAGCTTGTACAGAACCTATTACTCTAGACAGGACGAAATGGCTGAATTTTATCATCCAAGATGATATGCTATTCAGAGGGAGTCAGTTGTGCATTCCACGAAGCTCTATGAGGGAGAATCTCATCAAGGAGAAGCATAGCGGAGGATTGGCTGGACATTTTGGTCGTGATAAAACCCTTGCTTTGGTTAGTGAAAATTATTATTGGCCACAATTGCAACAAAATGTCAAAAATTTTGTACAGAGTTGCAGAGTATGTCAGATGGCGAAAGGAGTGAAGCAGAATACAGGGTTGTATCAGCCATTACCTGTACCAGAGAAGCCTTGGGAGGATATCAGTATGGACTTTGTTCTTGGTTTACCGAGGACACAGCGGAGACATGATTCAATTTTTGTGGTGGTTGACAGATTTTTGAAGATGACACATTTCATTCCTTGCAAGAAGACTAATGATGCTGTTCATGTAGCAGAATTATTTTTCAGAGAAGTGGTGAGACTACATGGCTTGCCAAAGACCATAGTTTCAGATCGAGATACTAAGTTTGTTGGATATTTTTGGCAGACATTGTGGAAGAAGTTGAAGATAGATTTGAAGTTCAGCTCATCACATCATCCACAGACTGATGGATAGACAGAGGTGGTGAATAGAAGTTTGGGAAATCTGCTGAGATGCTTGGTTGGAGATAAGCCAACAGGATGGGATTTGATTTTACCACAGGCAGAATTTGCATACAATAATTCTGTCAATAGCAGCACTGGTAAATCACCATTCTAGATTGTATATGGAAGTAGTCCAAGAAATGCATCTGAATTGAGAAAGATAGATAAAGGAGAAATAAGTAGTGCTAAAGCTCAAGATTTTGCAGAACACTTGAAGAACATCCATGAAGAGGTGAGAAAGCATATTACCAAGATGAATGCATAGTATAAGGCTAAGGCAAATGAGAAAAGGAGGTATAAGGAATTTCAGGTTGGTGATGAAGTCATGGTTCATTTGCGGAAGGAGCGGTTTCCAGTTGGTACATATAACAAGCTGAAAATGAAGAAGTTTGGGCCATGTAAGATACTGAAGAAGCATGATTCAGGAAATACATATGAGGTAGAATTGCCTAGTGAGCTGAATATTTCACCAGTGTTTAACATTTCAGATTTGACAGAGTATCACGAAGGAGGTGTTGAAGATGAGGTTGCAGCAGCACAGTGGAGTATTCCAGCAACTAGTTCAGACACTAAAGAGATCAAAGATATACTGGACAGTCGTGTTGGCAGAAGCACAAAGAACGGGACATATGAAGAATATCTGGTCAAGTGGAAAGGATGACCTGTTGAAGATTCATCATGGCTGACAAAGGAGGAGGTTAGCCGTCTTGGTTTTCCTCTGCACACCTGAGTCGTGACAGGGTCACTTCTCAAATTACCCTGGGTGTCTGATGCAGGAGCATCCTGGGTGTAAGAGCAATCTTGCATCACCCAAAAATATTTCTATTTTTTAATTCAATAAGGGCTATCCTGTGCAGAGCTGCTATTTATGGAAAGTTACTATTTTTGGTAATTTTTGTCTGTGCTCAGAATGATCTAATTTCTTTCTTGGAGGTTCATTTTGGTCATATAAGTCTGCCAGTAAAGTTTCATTTCCAAATCAAGTGCATGTTGGAAGATATTGAAGATTTTCGGTATTGGCAGCAGGGTACAAAAACTTTGGACTCAGTTTTGAAGGCTTTAGAGGCCCCGGATGAGGTCAAAAATTTGGGTGACAGGTGCTTGCGCCGATCAAGCCTGTAGAGCGCTTCGTGGCATTTCTGAAATGGGGTTATAATAGCCGATCGGGTCAACTGGTGATGACTTATGGTTTTCGGAAGTTGGGCCACCCGAAATGGCAGAAAATAATTTTCTTCAAAATTTCTGTTCGGGTTTCAAAAGTTATCTTGAGCCGACTATGATGTAATAAAATGTAAAATAAAATAATTCTAAGTTTGGTCGGCCTTATTGGCTAAAATTCTGGAACCTTCCCAGGCGGTGGAAAAATTGCCTATATAAGGAAGGCTGTATTATTGTCTTAGACAGTTCAGAATAGTTCTGGGTAGTAGATCTGGGTAATAGTTCGAGGCTTTGTCCTACAGAATATTGTAAGGGAATGCCCATGTGGCTTTGCATATTGTAATTCTGAAAATTTGTAATTCCACATTTGTGGAGATAATAAGAAGCCAATTTTTTTTGTTCTTGCATATTGTTGTTGTTTCTCTATTTCTGTTATGTGTTTGTAGTATTAAGGGGAGCACCCTTCATCAATGTGGGCAGTGGAAGAATTAGCAAAGGCATGAATTGAAATGATGGAGTGAATCATTGTGGAATGGATTTGGCTGAAAAAATCAGACGAGGGTTCGAAAGAAAAAAAAAAAGTAGAGAGGCCGATTTAAAAACTATAGAGGAGGAAATATTGCCTCCACTCTGACCAGATCTGAGACTCGAAGCGGAGAACTGAAATAGGATATATGATGGGGCTCACGTTTACTAAGCTTTTCAGCAGGCTTTTTGCTAAGAAGGAAATGCAAAGGAAATGTGGGAGGATGTTATGAAGGCATGAATTCTCAAGATGGACGTGGAGATTGTGGGGCTTTGTGGAAGTGGAAAGCAACTTGATGGTCAAGGGTTCGAATTGCAAGGACACACTGAAACTTCAGAACATGCAAGAATGCTAACATGCTAACATGCAAGAATGCAACAGGAAGAATAGGGGAAACTAAGGGATATGGAGCAAGGAAGAGGTGAGGAGATAAAAGCTGAGGATGAGGCATTACGAATCAGCTAGGGCATGCAAATGCATGCAAGGATAAAAGAAAATGCATGCAATGATTAAAAAAATGCATGCAAGGAAATGCGAAAAGGCTTTGAAAAAAAAGTTGCACTCAAACAATCTAAAGTTAGAATGAACCGATATATATAAAAAATGTATGTAACCGAAATCAATGCAATGATTAAAAAAATGAATGAACCGATATATAAAACATTTGCAAAGAGAATCTTAACTAAAGAAATGAGATCTAATTTTCTTTATACAATGTCTTCGAATTTGGAGTGCACCAAGATATGGTAGCTTCTTTACCTACACACTCAAAGCACAATTAAACCAACCTGCTCTGATAACATGTTAAAATAATAACAAAATAAAGAGAGACATAAAATTGTTTAATGCAATGAGCAAGGAGTAAGAAGATTTACCATGAATTAACACAAAACTAGGAGCATTCACCAAAGAGCAAAGCAACAAAAGAAACAATATTTTGAAGGGGGAAAAACATAAAAAAAACTCCATGATATAATGAATGGGCAAAAAATGCCTAAGAATGAAAGAGAGAAAGTGTGAGAGCTTAGCTCATACAATAGTGTTCGAGAAGAAAAATTATCTCATGTCAAGAGAGAAGGAGAGTCATCTCTTTAATAGAGATGTGAGGAAGGAGTTGCATTGTAACTCTCATTTCTATGTATGCTACATTTCACTAGTGTGTGAGACAAGTGTAATATTCCTCATAAGGAGGGGTAGAGCTAATCTTATAAATCATGTGTATTTATAAACTTTAGAAAGAAAAAAATAGTTGCAGAGTCCATAAAGGGAGCAGTGATTTGGAATTTTTTCTTTCTGAAAATTCATAAATAAATAAGTATTTTTATGAATTGATAAAAATGATAGTTATAGAATAAATGATTACAACTTTGGACTCACTAATTCACATGAACTGCCGTTTTTTCCTTTAAAAGGTGATTCTAATTTCTATTAACTAATGTTTTTTCAGAGAAAAAGCCCATGATTTCAAACTATATCCGGAATTTCTGTGAGCTTGCAAACACCATTTTGGCGTCTCCCTGCAATTTTATTAGTATTGCCATTTGGTTCCACTTTGGCTGAGATTTTGGTTTCCTTTCTGTATATGTAAAACACAATAATTTGAATGATTCCAAGCAACACACCCAATCCGTTTGGTATCTGCACAAATCATATAAAAAAATAACAAGCAGCCCATTAATATCAATTTGATTGTCAATTGAATTCAAGGAACAAGACAAACTAAAAAGAAAAATTGTAACATTAAAAATCCAAAATTTCACCTCTGATACATTGATATTAATAAACAAGAGGAACTGGTAAATTAAAAACAAGTCTCTTTTGAACGTTAGTATAAGTAGTACAGCAATGGGTTTAATCAGAACTGAATATAAAGTTAAAATGATATAATTGAAACTTACAATGACATAGACATCCATCTTGAGTATCCCATAAGCCAGCCAAACTGCTGAATTTACAAGAGTGAACAAAGATACAAGAAACGGCATGCTGCTTGCACTCTTGTTTTGTATAACTTGTTTCTGCATGTCAAAACCAATATGCTGATGAATAATTTATCTATCAATTAATAAAATTATAAATTATGTTAATTCTAAGGTCAAACAATTAATATTGATTTTATATCTTGTTTACATTTAAAAGTGATAAATAATTATTGAATCTTAAGGTTGAGTACTTGAAAAATATATAAATAGTTGTCAGATGAAGATCTTTGGTCAATTATTGAAAACCATAGAAAAAGTCATTAGATAATTGAAAACCATAGACAAAGTCATTAGATCATTGAAAACCATAGAAAAAGTCATTAGATCATTGAAAACCATAGGAAAAGTCATTAGATCAAACAGTCTAACCATTGAAAAACATAGAAATCGTCATTAGATCAGATGGTTGAGTCATTGACAAACGTAGAAATAGTTGTTAAATTGAAGGGTTGAGCCATAAAAAACATAGAAATAATTATTAAAGTGAATGGTTGAACCATTAAAAATATAGACAGTAATTACAGGTCCGAACTCTGATTCAAATGTTATGACATATGAGACAACATTTAAAGCATGGTTGGCCATGGAGTTCTAAGATCAGTCCTAATGGCTGTTGATTCTCTGAATGAATGAATAAATATAAATAGAGACCTAAATAAATGTTGAGGAAAAAATTATGGTAAGGAGGATAAAGAAATGAGCCTTACAAGTACAGACAAGGGTGCAGCATACATTAAAATATTCAAAGCAACACAGAAAACTCCCAGTGTGAGGTGTCTTCTGCTCTTGGGTACAACTGTTACAACACATGCAGCCAATACAAAGAATGATGTCAGAGATGCTGCCTGCATTGCCCCTACTCGAACCTGTAATCAATGAAAACCACTTAATTATTGTTCAACTATGAATAAATTCATCTGTAACTTTTTTCTTTCCTTACCAAAAACAAAAAATCTATTTGAATGTAAGAGTAAATCTCAAATTAGTTTTCCCCACCATTGAAACATAAGTCTCAAATTGGTTTTCCCACCATTGAAAGAGAAATGAAATTT
The DNA here is from genome assembly GCA_027943335.1 of Chamaecyparis obtusa. Classification (NCBI taxonomy): domain Eukaryota; kingdom Viridiplantae; phylum Streptophyta; class Pinopsida; order Cupressales; family Cupressaceae; genus Chamaecyparis; species Chamaecyparis obtusa. The sequence continues at coordinate 273,788 of BSBK01006164.1, forward strand.
AATACCTTCTCAGCATGTGGGGCATATACAAGATAGATGAGCACATAAACCATCTCAAAAGCTATTCCAATGCCATTCATGGTGGCAATTGTAATGTTGTTGTGTGTAATGATGGGCAGGCCATACAATGTCCAAAGCAAACACTTGAAAAAACTGCTCACATAAGTGAAAGCTGAAAACTGGCCTGTGTCTTTCTCCTTGATTATCCTTTTAAAAGTTGGTCTGAAATTCAGCACAACATAAAATAAATGTTATCATCGACCATGGATAAATGTCTACAAACACATATGTAAAACAAACATGAGATTCTTGGACTTACATGGGCGATAAATAAAGTGCCACGCACGTTATATTTCCTGCAATTCAACAATCACATTCTAATTCAAATTATATATTTTAAAAACATTCTAATACAAGTTATATTTAAAAACATTCTAATACAAGTTATATTTCCTAATTCAGATTGGCTACTTTAAAATACATTGATCTTATAAAAAACTATACAAGCTATATTTTCTACAATTCTGCAACCACATTCTAATTCAAAATAGGTATTTCAAACATATTAATATTCTCAATTCAAATTCAACAATTAAATCTAGAGATCATCTTGTTATTATATTATTTTAATCTTATCATTTAACTCTTTCAAAACCTATTTTACTTATGTAATAAAAACCCTAATTAATTAATTGATTGTACATACCTAGTATTCCAATGGCAAGAAGAGCAGCCTGAATTATTGCCATGTTCTCTGAAGATTGGATGGTAGATATTTGAATAAAAACAAAGATCCAACTTCATTTTATATGCAAATCTCAATCTCCTACAAATCGTATTCTGAAACCAATGGGCAAAACTAATCCACATGTATTTGACATTGTACACTTTTTTCTTTTTGTGGATATTTCGCTGCATCTTCCTGACTAGTATATTTCATGCAGTTTCACCCATTAATTCTGCAACGTGCAAAGCATGAAGTAAATTAGCATTTTGTATAGTTTTTGACATTGGTAATTTTGTTCTTCTGTTGATAGTTCTCTGCATCTTCCTGACCACTATATTTCATGGTGTTCTACGCATTAATTCTGCACCGTGCAAAGCTTGTAGTAAAACATTTTTAATAGTTTTTGGAATGTAGAGTGGCTATATTATTTGACCTCTACTACTCATCTAACTTGATTAATAGCATAAAACATTGTTCGATCTGTTTTGCAAACTTAAAATTTGTGGGGCCTTAGGATTATTTTTCTGTGGGTAAATTATTGTTTGATGACTGATAATTTGAATTTTTTAAAAGTTCGGAACCGTCTTGTACATTTTTAATTGTTTATATATATTTATTAGGCTTAGTGGAATTATAAGGGTTCCACTACAAGAAGTGAAATGCATTGGAGGAATGGAGGTACCTTTCACTTTATAAAATTCTAAAGGAATGATGATGCTCCAAAAATGACAGAGGTTGGCATTATCTCAGTCGAAATCAACAAAAGGTGTGATGTAATTATATTGCTTTTACATTTTGGTTTTAATATATGTATAAATTTAATTTTAGATGTGTTAATATATGTAGAATATGTCCCACAAAGGTTTCTATTATATTTTTAAATGAGAACATTATTAAAAACAGATACTTTGAAAAAGACACTTAATATATATTTTATGTGTGTTAATTTATGACAATGCTGACATATTTGATTAGATCACTTATTAATTTATAACAATGCACTGACATATTTGATTAGATCATTTATTATTTATCATCATACTGACATATATGATTAGATCATTTACTAAACTTGTGACAAGATAGAAGGCAAGAATCCCCCAAAAAAATAAAGTCTCACTAATTCACATTTCCAAAATTATAGACTAGAAATGATATGGAATAAATAAGCAACTTTTTCATTGACTTTCTCACCTCTAAATCTAGCAAGGAAAATATTTCTATTTTTATTTTAATATAATATGTGAACCATTAGAAGTTGGAAGTGTCTATCCAGCCAACTAAAATCTAAATTATACTAAAAAGAGACCTAACGTTTTTGTTTAAACTAGTTGGGTGTATGGCCATGAATTTGGAAGAGTTGGGGATGCTGAATCAAAGTCTAAAATATTTCATGGCAATAATAAACATGTGAGAGAGTTGGACTAAATTGCAATAATGTATTGTGTTAATTATGAAGTGCAAATAAATCAAATACGCAAAACTAGAAATGGAAATAAAATAATGACACATCAAAGACACAAAACATGAAATTTATAGTGGTTCACCATGAATAGTTACATCCACTTTCAAAGAAAGGAAAAGATCTTATTAATCTTTGTTTTTCTCAATTACACACACTAGTAGATTGTTGGAAGTGGATTCACTCTAGGGGGGAGGGGGGTTGAATCAGTGTGAATTTTTTTTTAACAACAATCACAATTTGAACCACACTTATGATAAAAGAACCCTGAAAACAACTGACCACAACAACTTAATACATAAACATTTCAAAGTATTGATATAACCATTCAATTAAGTAATGAATGTTATTGGTTGTACATTTCTGTTTCAACAATCACTGAACTTTGCTAATTTGATTAATACTGAAACATGATTTAAACTCATAAAGCATGTGAACTATAGAGATAAGACAATGAACAAGTATTAGAGCAACAATTTAAACCATAATGAAACACGACATTAATTTGCATCAAAACATGAAGACATGAGAAACCATTCTATGAATTAATAAGAGAGACACATGAGCCAAAAAAAAATCATCATATAACACATTTTGTGCCGAGTGGGAAACCCTCCAAGGAAAAAAACCCACTCCAATCGTGTAACTCTTTTATTATTCCAATGAGTACCAACCCAATTACATTTGTTTAGCAGCACCAACTGCATTTGCCTTTTGTAATTATATGATTACAAGTCTTTTATTACAAAATGATAAGCAATATATGCCAATGATTTCAAACTGAGACCTCCAATATAATCACAAGATAAAACCTTTTTCATCCACACACTTTTTCTTCATATATATATATATATATATATATATATATATATATATATGACTCTCTCTCTCTCTCTCTCTCTCTCTATATATATATATATATATATATATATATATATATATATATATATATATATATATATAGACACACACACACACACACACACTTACACATGCATCTTCAAAAAACATAATTACCCCAATGTAATTTTTAGAATGATATAACTATTTCTTGTTTTACTGAAATGAATAGCACACTATTGTCATTTTAAACATCTTCAACTATCTACTCATCTTATATGTCCTAATATACACACTTATTTTCCCTTTTTCATTTATGGAAAAAGAACTATGTATCCTAACACATACAAAGATGAGTAATTAGTTTACTTTATGTTCAATGTTAGAAAAATTTGTCTTCAACTAAGTACCCTCAAAGTAGGGACTAAACCCTAACAAGGGTTAACCAAAACACATGTTTTGTTTTTTTATATCTATTTTTAGTGATAGATATGTCTTCAAATAGTTACTCATGTAAATGGAGTACTAAACCCTAAACAAGGTAATGAGAAAGAAAAATAACTAGTAAAATTTTTCATCAAATATTGCCAAACCTTCGAAGCAATAATGAACTAAAACTCTATATAAATTGCATTTTACACTTAACCAAAATGTTAAGATCTCTTAACAAATAAAAAATGGTCATCTTCACAGGCTTTCCAATTGAAATCTAACCAATATTCTCCTTTGATATAAGTTATCCATAAATGAAATGAAGAAGAAATGATTTTACTTGTTGAACCAATGAAATAATAAAAATTGAACCTTTGAAGTTGACCCATAAAATCTGCTAGAAAATCTGCAAGACGCCTCCATCATTTTCACCAAAAAAGTCACCAAAATGAAGATCACTACAGGTAAAATAACATAGTAAAAACCTATGTTACAATAGTATGAAACCTTCCCTATAACTATCCTCATAAGATCCATGGCGGTGGTCTCAAGAGAGAATAGGTTTTACAAATAATAAAATTAACTTCTTTTCCAAATAACCTTTTCACATAATGACCCAAATCACAACATAACCTTATTTGAAGTCCGCATGACAAAATGAAATAAACTTGAAGTCCATGGTGAACTTAAGTGCCAAATTAGATCTGTAGAGGGGGGGAATAAGATGAGGATAAGAAGTGTAACAAACCTGACTTTTCTGTGGCCAACTATACCTCGAAAGAGCCATAAAGGAATAGATCATCTAAGCCAAGCCCCCAAGATCTTGGATCCAAGTAGATTAGCATTACCTTGAAGTGATGTAGGAGCACCAATGCAAACAAAGATCCAAGAGCTAGGAAAGAAGATACAAGTTCCTTTAAGCCTAGGGTTTGGAAATTAACTAGGAAAGAAGGAAAGATTCTAAATATAATAAAATTGTTGGAACTACAACTGATAGAATACTTGGAGAACACAATGGGAGAATTTAAAGATGATCATTGATCTATTAAGGTATATGTGAGACATTAGATCAATTTTTATATTGTCATTGATGTCAACTAGCTTTGACTTTACTTATCATGATAGTTGCAAACATCTAAAGAAGGTAATGTTGGTGAAGGAAATGAGATATTAGCATGAAGATGAGATGAATGAGTAAGTTATGAATAAGGTATTCATTGAGAAACTTATTGATGAGTATATGATAGTATGATAGTGATTTGATTGTATTACATTATTCTACTAAGTGTTGAAGATCAAGAATGTACAAGTTACTTTGGTCGGTATATGAAGAACTTAGTGTACACCAAGTAGATATAGTCTATACCGAGTGTGGCATTAACCGAGCAGGAAGAAACTGACATATCACAATATTAATTGAGTAGGAAGAAATTAACATATCACAGTATTAACTGAGCAGGAAGAAACTGACATATCACGATATTGACCTAGCAGGAGAACTAAAGTGGAACATGTGAATGCTGACATGTGATGATGAGCTGGACGAATCTAGAAGATTCCAAGGATAAAGATAAAGTTTGTTATGAAGATCCATGGTTGGAAAAATATAAAGGATAATCAGATGATGAAGATTGAAATTTTTTTAAGGAACAACTTCTGAGGAAGGTTAAAGAGGCAAAATCAATGGTGGAGATTAAGAGGCAAAATCTATGGATGAAATGAAAATGGTTTATCATGTCTATATAAAGAGACAAGAAATTTGAGGAAAATATACAGAAGAGAGAAGATCACATCCCTATGAAAATTGTTAGTGTATACATGTGAAGCTGGTTATATAGGTTGAAGTAAGAACTGAGTGATTCTGCAGACCTAACCAAGTGATAGGAGTTAATGGAGCAGAAAAAAGTTAGAAGAAAAAGTAGATTGAAGAGATTATGATGAATAGAGTTATATTGAGCTTAGCATATATCTAAAAATGAGAAAAAGAAGTTGCATTTGAGTCAGGTCATATACTATTGCTTTATAACCATTGCTATAGTCAAAATCTCTTAACCGATCATCTTTTCTTTTTCTATTGGCATTCTATGAATGTTACTTGTTTTCTTATTGACCCAAGTGAATGTATGGTCACAAAGAACTATTAGTGATAAATCCTCTATCAATATCACACCTTACAATATTTTTGTAACCTTTAAAAGGGTAGGCTCTTAACTGAGCTCACTTCAGAAGAGTGAAAATATTATGGGTTACCGTTCCCAGGTGGTTTTTCCCCTAACAGGGTTTCCATGTTAAAATCAAGTGTTAAAAGTGTATGCATGTGATGTTTTGATATTTACTTTACACATTACAATAAATGGTTAGATCGGTATATATTATTTGACTGTTGGTTAATTAATCAGAAAGGCACAATCAAGTTATTACCGATTTTTTTAGTTTGTTTGTTGAAATTGATATTATACATCTGAGAAGAATTTGTGACTATAGGATAATTGAACATAACTATTTTACCCCCCTCTCAATTATATAACAAAAATATGACATATCTGAAAGGTAAATACACAAATTAAATAATATAAATTGAAAACTCACCTTTAGAAGCGAAGTCCTCTTCAGGCTTGTATTTATGCACTCTTGTTTATGCTTAGATCAATGAATGTGACTAGATCTAGACATGAAACTATGACACAAACAAAACTGAGAAATCATTCTACTCCAGGACTAGGCTGATTTTTTAGGTCTATGTTACCTTGGGATCAACCTAGACCTAGGACTAGGCTAAACTCCAGCCTAGACCTTCTCACCTGAACTCTCTATCTTCAGATCTGTGACTATGTCTTGTTTCAAAACTCCCAAAAGCGGATCTAAAACTCCTAAAAACCTGATCCTACAAGAAAAATGGTTTTATTTGGTTTTTGAGGGGCTTTCCTTGGTAAATCTCCAATTGATGAATCAACCTTAAATATAAATATGAAATTATGTATGTAAAAAGTAAAGAAAATGTATGAATTTACCTTAATTTTGTAGAAACTCTTAAGGAGGATTTGGTTCTGTATTCCAAAAGGATGAAGAAGTGCTCTAATTTAATTGAATCTTGTAAAAGAGTAGGATGTCTCAATAAAATGAAATATATCCACCTCACCAAATCAATAGATCAATGGATGTAGATGTGCTCATGTACTCAAATCAGGTATGCAAGAATGAAGAATGAAGAAGCCCTTCCTTGATTGTCAACTCTACTATCATCAAGGAAGGAAGCTAGATCTTGAATGGTGGATGAAAGAACATGAAAGAAGGATGAAAAGGCATCCAATGAACTCCTTAAAATATCCTAGAATGAAAGAGATATCATATATTTGAAGTCTTGAAGTGTTGCAAAATGATCCACTTGAATGCTCCAGAAATGCTTATGAATGCTTTTAGAATGCTCTTGAATGTAATATGAAGGCTTGTATGCATGTGTGATTAAATTTAAGACTTGTGTATATCTCAAATGAAGAGTAAAGGCCTCTATTTATACTCATTTCATCTCTAAAATTGAAAAGGTCCAATCAAAAGGTGGGAAGAAATTTGAAATTTTGAAAGTGCTCAAGATCCCGAAGAGGGTGACCTAGAAGGTTAGGAGTGAAGTTCAGCATAGACCTAAGGTTCAGGGATGAAATTTGGCCTAGACCTAAAGGTCAAAACTAAAACTTGGGCTAGACCTAAATGGAAAGGACTTCCATATTTACCTCAGGGTCTCGAAAAGGAAAGGGAAGTAGGGAAAGGGATAGAACAAGGCCCAACCTGGAACAAAAGCATATGCACATCTATGGATCTATACGAGGCATTTTAATTGAGTATAATGCATCCAATAAGGAGGGATAAACATGTCCTAACATGGGTGCTTCCATTTTAAGATGATACAAGATCAAGCAATGATGTGTAACATATTCCACTTGACACCTTACGTCTCATGCCATGCTAAATAACCAAGCTAACTTGGTCTAGAAAGCTATAATGTTGTCAAGGGTCACCAAATAAAATTTCATATAAAGAATTCAAAGTGATGATCAACTATCATGTACATAAATCACACTTATCATTAAGCGCTGACAAAAAATGTACTAACATATGCAATAAAATATAAACCACTTTAAGTACCAACTCAAAGGTCTCAATAATATATGTGTCTACTTCATATGTCATGTAAAGACAAATGCCCAAGAACCAAACAAACTTACACATCAGTAGTGAACCCTTATCATTTTCATCAAGGACAAACCATAAGAGGATTAACAAACTACCCCCTTGTCCTTGATGGAAAAAACAAGTCATCATTGAGACAAGGAGAAATTTTCCAAATTACCAGAACAATCATGCCACTACAAGCATCAATACATCTTTCGATGAAATGATAAAAAATAAAACAATCATTAGAAAACTTATCCACTATACAAACCATATCAGACTTGTTCATTGTATACTATCCAGTATCAAAACCTATTATCCAAAAAAAAAACATGTATCATATTGTTAGAAAACTTTTCCAATGTACCAAACCATATCAAACCTTTTCATTGTATACTATCCAGTATGAAAAATTGTTATCCACTTAAAAAACATGTATTAGCTCTATACAAAAATCTATTGCATGTATCCAAATCCATCAACCATGACAAAATGTAATACCAATAATAGCAAATCTAAAATTTGTAAATGATGAAAGAATATATCCCCCTTATTGTCTCAAAGACAAAGGAAGTAAGAAAATCCAGAATCAAGAGAACAAGACTAGAAAATGTATTAGAAACCATCTAAGAGAAGAAAATTAGATGATGCTCCTGGAGAGCCAAAGCTTTGGTAAAGATATTAGAAACCTGAGCTTGTGAAGGCACATAGACAAGTTGTATTTCATTTGCTAAGACCTTTTCATGGAGAAAGTGAAATTTGATAGCAACACGTTTAGTTCAAGAATACATTATAGGATTCTTAGAAAACTATATGGAAGTTGTTTTATCACAAAAAAATGAAATAGGTTTAGGAATAGTAATGCCCATATCAACAAGTTGACAAGACATCCATATCAACTATGTGCAACATGCTATGGTTGAAATGTATTTAGATTCTATTGTAGACAATGTGACAAAATATTGTTTCTTGTTGTACCAAGAAACAAGGTGGTCACCCAAGAAGAAAGAAGCATCACTAGTTCTTTTTTATCATCTGTACAACCTTCCCAATCAACATCAGTGAAACCGACTAGTGAAAAATCATTATTGTGAAGATACCAAAACTGTTTCAAGTATTCCTTGAATAAATTTAAATTTTTTTTTAACAACATCTAGGTGTGATTGTCTAGGTGCATCTTCAGATCATGAAACCAAAGAAACTACTTGCACTAAGTCAAGCCTTCAATAAATTAGATAAAGCAGGCTACCTATCATAAATTTGTACTTAGATTGATTTACCTCAAATGAATCATCATATTAAATACCAATTTGTAGCTTATTTCCATAGGAGTACTAACTGGATTAAAATCAACCATCTGAAATTTCTTGAGCATTTCTCTTGCATACTTGGTCTATGAGAGAAAAAGACCATGTTCAAGCTGAACTAATTGAAGTCCAAGGAAAAAAGTTAATTCTCCTAATAAAGACATTTCAAATTTTGATTCCATGATTTTTGAAAAATGTTTAGACAAGGAATCATTATTGATTCCAAAAATGATATCATCTACATATACATCAACAACTAGAATTTCATTAACATCAGTCTTGATATACAAGGTATTGTCCATTCCACCTCTAATGAACCCATTAGCTATCAAGTGGGCATCCAACCTGGAATAACAAGCTCTAGGAGCTTGTTTTAGCCCATAAAGTTCCTTTTTAACTTGTATACATATTCTGGTTTTTTTGCAAATTCAAAACCTTTAGGATCTTCCATGTAAACCTCTTCTTCAAGGTAACCATTTAAAATGCAATTTTGACATCCATTTGATAAATAGTAAAATTTGTGTAACATACATAAGCTAGAAATATTCAAATTTATTCTAATCTAGCTACAAGTGCATAGGTTTCTCCAAAATCAATACCTTTCTATTGTGCATAGCCTTTACATACAAAAATTTATTTGTTTCTCACAACCTTACCAGATTCATCAATTTTATTCTTAAAGACCCATTTGTCACCTATTACATTTTTATCATCAGGTCTAGGTACTAATTCCCATGTTTTATTTTTCTTGATCTGATTAATTTCATCCTTCATTGCATTTATCCAACATTCATCAAGTAAAGCTTCAAAAACATATTTAGGTTCAAATTCAGTTACCGAACAAAAGTGTTCATCCATTTGTTCTTGTTCTTCCTATCTTGCTTTCCTTCTGGTTATAATCCTTACATCTTTATCACCAATTATCAAAGTTGCAGAATGTCTCTTGGTAATAATCCGAGTCAAGGTTTTTTTGGAGGTGCTTCTATATTAGGCCTTGAAACATCCTCCTGGTCATAATTATATGTTTCTTCTGATTCAAGATTAGCTGATTCAGAAATAGCATATTCTAAAGTTCTTTTAAGCCCTAGGACAAAATCCTCTTCAACACCTTGTACATGATTATTATCAAGAATCATCTTTTCATCAAAAATGACATTTATAGATTCAATAATCTTATTCATCCTGAGATTAAAGAATTTATAATATTTTCTATGTGTAGAGTAACCTAGGAATATGTCTTCATCATTTTTGGTTTTAAAACTACCTATATTCTCTTCTTCTCTTTTAATATAGCATTTGTAACCAAAAAATTTATAGTATTTAATAGATGTAGCTTTACTATACCAAAGCTCATAAGGAGTATAGGTGGATTTTAACTTTGATCTATACATGTTTCATAATGTGTACAACCATATGAACTACTTCTTTCTAGTACCTATCAAGAAAATTAGCCTCATTTAACATAGTTCTTGCCATTTATTTGAAAACTCTATTTTTTATTTCTACTACCCTAGTATGTTGAGGTGTGTGGGTAGAAAAAAACTATCATTTAATGCCATGTCTTTCACAACTATCAATGAATTCTTGTGAGGTGAATTCACCTCCTTTATCAGATCTTATAAATGTTAACTTTAGATCTGATTCTCATTCAACCATTTTCCTAGAAACTTTGAATCTATCAAAAGCTTCATATTTATGTCTCAAAAAGGTAACGCATGCCATTTTGGTATAGTCATCAACAAATAAAAAATTATTTTTCACCATTTATGGATTGTACTTTTATGGGACCACATAAATCATTGTGAACTAGTTGTAAATTAAAGATCTTGTAGTAGCATGTTCTTTAGACTTGAAAGATACTTTTGTCTACTTTCCTTTCAAGCATTCTTTGCAAATAATTTTTATGGGTTTACTTAAAATTGGTAAACCTATAACATTTTGGTTTTTTCTAATACAGACTAGATTGTCAAAATTAACATGTCCCAAACATTTATGCCACAACTAGTTTTCTTCTACTTGACTCATAAGACGCATGCCTATATTATTTTCATATTGTGTTGAATCAAGAAGATTGTAAGGATTACCAATAGTTCTTAAGCCACTATCAACATTTTTTCTAGCCTTAGTCTTTATATCACAACCTTTGGAATGAAAAGAAACATTATAGCCACTATCACAAATTTGACTAACACTTAGAAGGTTATATTTCAAACCTTCAACATAATAGACATCATGAATAGGAGTGTCATCATTTAAATGAACATAACCTTTATCTTTGATGTATGTTCTTGAATTGTCACCAAACCTTACAAAGCCACCATCAAAATCTTCTAAGGAATGAAACTTTCCTTTGTTTCTTGTCATATGGTGTGAAAAACCACTATCCAAAACCCATGTTGTTATCTTATTAGAAAATAGAGTAGTTTGAACTAGCAAATATTTCTCTGTGTTAGGCACAAACTTAGGCCTCCATACTTTAATTTAACACCTTGAATTGATTTTCACTATGTAGATGTATGACCATAAAGATAACATTTTTGACACCTTACTATTTTTGGGAAGCCATAAGATTGCTTGTGACTAAAAGTAGGTGTTCTAGGAATCAAATATCTACAGGAACTGACTTTATGCCCAAATTTATGATAATATAAATAGTAGACATGGAAGAAACCATATGTAAAAGAAACCCTATTATAGATCTATTTTCCACTTGCAGATTTTAAATTATTCTTTGAGCTTTCTGTTAGAATTTAATCTTTCCTTGGTAAAATATGTATTTAAAGGATAAACCAAGGTATCCTAATTTGTATTTGTCCTCTAGTCCAAGTAGGAGGACATGTCACATATTTGTAATTCTTTTAATAAGGAAATTCGATATTCCTCCTTAAGAGGAATCTAACATTTGTCTCACACAACATGAATGTGGCATTCATCTAAGATGCGAGTTACATGCAAACTCCTCCACTCATCTCTACTTAAAGAGATGCCTCTCACACACTTGCTCAATTAATTTTCTCTATTCTCTCATTCTTTCTCTCATATTGTAATGAGCTTTGAGCTCCAATTCTTCCTTCTTCTTTTGGCTTTGAGCCTCATTCATAATTCACAAGGGGTTTTTCTTGTTTTCCACCTTTCAAATCCTTGTGTTCTTGCCTTGGTTCTTGGAGAATTCTTGCGAGCTTGTATTTGATCTCTCTCTCTCTCTCTCTCTCTCTACTTGGTAAATCTCTTCCATTGCATACTCTCTTGGATTCTTTCCTTACCTTTTTCATTTTATTTTATGATTCTAACACTTTCACCTTTATTAGAACCTACTTTTGTCAAGTTATTATGTTGTTTAGTATTCAAAGTATTATTTTTATCAAACTATTTTTGAAGTATACTAACTTTCTATTCTAAATCATTTATCTTCTGATCTTTATTAGCAAGTAAGAGTTTCTAACTTTCAATGACATGGTTCGATGTCTCTAACTTAACTTGTAGATGTGTGTGTGAAAATTGTACCTAGCTGCGGACACAACACTTTAGTAAAACATTAAAGGTTAGCAAAATCAAAATTTGTAAATAAATGAAACTAGCTAACTAGGTGATTTATTTCCTTCTAGTAGGTGCGAGTATGGTATTCTCAGATTAGACCGAGATCAGTGACGATGGAACACCTAAACAAAGGATTTGAATGCGAATGATAATGAATGCAAATTAATCTATTTTTTTGAATTTTCTATGCAATAAAATAAAAAATTGTATGAAACTAATCTAGAATGTATGGAATTGATATGCAGATTATTCTAACAATGATATGAAAATGGATGCAAAGCTATGAAAAAAAATGAAAGATCTCACAAATCGCCTATTCGCAAGAACTTGATTCTCCATATGCAATTTCACCAAAGTAACTGTGCAAATTTGAGAGATGTCATTGTGAAGAGCTTAGCCTTGATTTTATAGAAATCTAGGCCTTGAGGATGCATTGAGAAAAGCCATAAATCACTCTTGATAAACTCAGGTTGATTTTTGAGTTAACAAGGAATCAAGAATTAATTAACTCATAAAAATCATGCAAAAGCACTTTTTATCTCAAAATAGAGTTTAGTTCACTTTTTTAACTCATCATCAGATGTCGAGTTTGGAAAGTTAACAAATTGAAATTGGAAGTTGATTTAAAGTTGACTGCTTTTCTGATTGTGCATGATTTAATATAAATTAATTTAAAAATAAAGTGATTTATTCTCAACTTAATTGATTTTAAATTTAAAAATAACTGATTTATGGGTTAATCAATTATTAAATCAAAATTTTATTCAAAACTATATTATTAAATATTGACAACTGGATTTAATTAATTAAATAAGAATTTAATCAATTATTCGTAGGATTTTTGATTTATTGTCAAAATTAAATAATATAATTTAGGAATAAATATAATTAAATCTAATTAAATAATTAAGTGGCAGAATTAAACTTAATTAAATATTCAAAATATTCAATTAATCAAATTTGAGGATAAATATGATTTATTGCCAAATAATATTCAATTAAGATAATTATGATAAATTAGGAATATTCAAGGAATATTCCCCAATGCAGAATTAGGATAAAATCAATTAGGTCTTTGATGAATGATGTGTAGATGTGCCTTAGGTTAGGACTTTAATGTTGATTTCATTTGATTTGATGATGTAGGAAGTTAATGAACCTATAGCCCATTTTTGGGGTATTACATTTTGCCCCTCTTTGAATTACTATGTGAAGCGCAGTGGTTCAAAGATTAATTTGTTTCTGATGATGATGTGGACTCAGTTATGTGGTGAAGAAACTAATCCCAAAAGATTAACTGATTCTGAGACAGAAACCGATTGATAGATTTGAAGATGTTGGTGATTCAGGTCCTGATTGACCAAAGAATCGAGATGATGCTAACTATATCAACAATGAATCAGTGATTATGAAGAAATGTCAAAATGCTTGATTCTAAACCTATGATTACGAAGAAATGATAGTCTTGACTCCAGACCTGATTGTCCAAAGGAGTTGCGCAGATGCCAAATCTGAACTCTTAAGTTACGAAGAACCAAGGAAATAACACAACTGAACCGATGGTTATGAAAAGATGATACAGATCACAAGATTTAAAAGAGAGAATACCAGATTGATATGGATCTTGATGAATTTGATATGCCCTAAACGATGTGCCCCAAGTGACGAGGTCTTTTGATGAATTAATAACTAGACTTCGTTGTTGTCATGATTACTGAGGAAAGAAATTTGATTTACAAATTTGATTGATGTGCAATACCATGCCCCTTCAGGATGAAAATTGAAATTTGACAAGAAAAGTCAGCATTAAATAGTTTAGAAGCATGTTAATTGATTTGAGAAGTGGTTATGCACGTTCGGGAACTCGTTCTGCATCATTTGGAGACCCTAAAGACCAAGTTTGACTAGGTTTGACCATGAGTTGACCATGGTTGACCAAGTTGAAATTTGAATGGTTTGATGTATGATAATTAGTTAAGTTGAATACTGGACTTCTGTGATGATAGAAGGTTGATTATGCAAGTAGTCGGCTGTCTTGGGTCCAAAAATTTTAAATCACGATTTTGACAAAGTAAGTGATCTTAGATTTTGATTTTGATCCCGAAAATGAGTTCTACTTGTTGTTTCATTAGAGGGACCTTCATACAATGCTCAATCCTTGTGTCATGTTTAGCGTAGTTTTGGAGAATCATTTAAGTGTCAAGATGATTTGGTAATTGTGAGATAAATGCAATCATGCAAAGTGCAAAGTGAAATGCAAAATGAAATGCAGACCTAGGACATAGGACTTAGTCACTGATCATGTGTCGGTCATTTTTATCACTAAATATTTATTAGGAAACTAGATAAATCAATACAATGTCCACTAGTTAGGCAACCATGGGCGTATGAATATTGATTTTTATTTTGGAATGTCAGATTAGATATAAGCACCAAGGCATAAACGCCAGGATGACATGAATATCATGTCCATTTTGATTTTGAAATTTGTATAAGCATCAGAACATGAACATTGTGATGACTTGAATACACCTTGCAGTGAAAACACATCAAGCAATGAAGAGATCACTCTAAATCCAATGTGAATTACCCATAGTGACCCTTTATCATTCACATCCTTAGGTAAGATTGTGTTTCACAGTAGGATTAAGAACTCACTCAAAAAGACAATAGTTAGATCAAACGTCCTTGAATTTTCTAGGTATCAATGATCGAGGTACTCATGGCCATCCAATATGAGATGGAGGCTCTTACAGATGGACACCATTTCAGTCCAGAATTTCCAAAGTTGTTAGATTTTCATGTACAAGTAGAAGACAAAGAAAAGATTATGCCCCCAGTCATCACTCTCTAAATCCAATAAAGGACATCATCGAAGAGCTCGAAAGGACACAATAGCAAAAATCTCAATGTGAATCAATAAGCATACAAGGAGATAAAAACATGTGAAGCGTAGATTATTTTCAGTTTGTTTTGATGTTTGTTTGTGTTGTTGTAGATGCAAAATCCTTTCTAGAGAGGAGACTGACTGACTGACTTGGATGAAACTTCAAAGGACTCTGACTAGATATGACTCATCTGAGGTATACTGGAGACCATAGGATATGACATTGATTGCCCCCAAGTTTGAAACATTGATAGGATGTAGACACTTTGCTTATTGGTGTACAGATCGACTTTATTGAAAACAGGAATGTAGGAACAAACCAAGAGATAAGTACAAACTAAAGCAGGACTAAAAGATGGGAAAAACCAAGATTGTGCTTATAGATGGAGCATTTTGAAACAAGTGGTGCCTATTTGCCAGGTTTTCACCATCTTGGTAAAGATTCTATTTTTGCTACCAAGGTGCCTGTTTCCAGGTTTTCACCAAGGCACTTTTTCTTTTTCTCATTTTTTTGTATTTTTCATTTTTTCATTTTTTTGTACTTTTTCTTTTTTTCAATTTTTTTTTTTGAGTCATCAAGGTGCCTATTGCTAGGTTTTCACCAAGATGTTCATTTTTTTCAGGACTTTTTATAATTTTTATAATTTTTTTCAGGACATTTTACCATAGACTGAATGCCTTAGGTGTAGAATTTCTTTAGATGGAGAATGTTGATTGGTTCTCGGAGTTGTTCTCCTTTAGTCATTGAGAGTTGATAAGCTCCAGAGCCAAAAGTAGTACTGATTACAAAGGGACCCATCCAGTTGGGTTCAAACTTCCCCTTGTGCTCTCGATGTGATTGATTTTTAGGATTTTCTCTCAAGACTAGATCATCAACCTAAAATTCTCTATGTTTGACTTTCTTGTTGTATCCTCTAGACATTATTTTTTGATATACTCTGAGATGATCATATGCTACTTGTCTATGCTCATCTAGTAGTTCAATTTCTTGCAACCTAGACACTCTGTAGTCATCATTAGTTATTAGACCTTGCATTCTAATTCTTAGTGATGGGATTTCAACCTCAATAGGTAGTACCACTTCAGACCCATAAACTAAAGTGAATGGTGTAGCCCTAGTGGACATTCTAATACTTGTCATGTAGGCCTAGAGAGTTGGATTGATCATGAGATGCCGGTCTCTTCTTGTTTTAATAACCGTTCGATGCAAGATTTTTAATAGATTCTTGTTTGATGCCTCTGCTTGTCCATTCCCTTGAGGATAGTAAATGGATGACCAAAGTTGTGTGATCTTGAATTTGAGCATAAGGAATCTAGGTCCTTATTTTTGTATTGGCCACCATTATCTGTGACTATAGAATGTGGGATACCATACCGACATATGATGTAGTTCAGGATGAACATAGAGATTTGCTTGCCGATTGCTTGAGTCGAAGGAACTGCTTCTACCTATTTTGTGAAATAGTCTGTAGCTATAATGATATGGGTATGTCCATTAGAAGAATGTGGATAAATAGAACCTATTAGATCAAATGCCCATTGTTAAAAAGACCATTGTGTAGTAAAGGGAATAAGATCTCTCCCTGGTGCATGAATCAAGTTTCCATGTACTTGACACTTTTTACAGTTCTTAGCATACTTGATAGCCTCTTTTTCCATTTTAGGCCAATATTACCCAGCCCTAATAAGTTTTGGAGCTAGTGTTAAACCATTGGAATGTGATCCACATATACCTTCATGGACTTCCAACAATGCACATTGAGACTCTTCTCATTCTAAACACCTAAGAAGTGTACCATCTAGACTCCATTTGTATAGATCATTACCAATGATGACATATCGGGATGCATTTTAGATAAGGTAATGTTTCTCATGTCGGTTGAAAATGTTGAGAATGATTTGGTCTTTAAGGTAGGAGTATAGGTTTTTGTATCTATAAGAATCATGACCAACAATAGTGTAGATCATGTGGGTTTCAGGGGAATCATATGCAAGAAATGATAGTGCTTCCACCAGGAACTCATAGTGTAGCTCATGTTCAGGTTGTTGTAGTAGAGATGATAGCATTGCCATAGCATCATTAGCCTTGTTCTTTGTTTTGGGAATTTTCTCAATTGTGATAGATATGAAATATTTATTTAGGTCATCTACCATGCATTTGTATGGAACGAGATTCTCATCTTTTTTTTGGTACACATCATTGACTTGGTGTATTATGAGCTATGAGTCTCCATGAATGTGTAATTCTATCACTCGCCACTCAATTTCTATCTTCATACCATTAAGTAGAGCTTCATATTCAGCAATATTATTCATGCAAGGAAATTTTAGTTTGGATGCTTTAGGTATTGAGTAACCTTGTGGTGTTATGAACAATATGCCTACTCTAGATCCATTCTCTATGTAAGAGCCATCAAAGAATAGATGCCATGTCCTAGAAGATATGTGCATGATGGATGAATCAGTAAATTCCATCTGTAATGGTGTATCATCAAACAATGGTGCTTCTACCAACTGATCTGCAATGACTTGGCCTTTAATAGATTTCCTTTCAACATATTCTATGTCAAACTTGCTCAATAGCATCACCCATTTAGCTAGTCTACTTGTGAGGGAAGCTTTGCTTAGTAGGTACTTTAGTGGATCAATCTTAGCTATTAGTTGTGTTGTATGAGATAACATGTAATGTCTTAGTTTCTATGATGCAAAGATCATAGCTAGATAAGCTTTCTCAATCATTGAATAGTTCTTCAAGTATATGCTACCAATGTTCTATTGATATAATAAATAGCTCTTTCCTTCTTGTTTTCATTGTGTTGTGCTAGTAATGCCCCCAGTGATGTATCTATGGCAGAGACATATAGATTCAATGGCTTCCCTTGAATAGGAGGCATCAAAATAGGAGGATTTGATAGATATTTCTTGATATGATTAAAATTCTTTTCACATTCCTCATTCCATGCAAAAGTCACACCTTTATGTAATGTCTTTGTGAAAGGTTGTGATATGTCAGCTAACTGAGAGATGAAAAGTCTAATTGATTGCACTCTTCCTTGTAAGGTTATCATTTGATTGATATTCTTAGGAGGTTGCATCTCCATGATAGCCTTGACCTTAGGAGGATCTACTTCAATGCCTTTCTTTGAAACAATGTAGCCTAGAAGATTTCCATAAGTGACACCAAAAGCACACTTCTTAGGGTTTATTCTAAGACTAAACTTCTCCATTCTATCTAGTAATTTTCTTAAGTCACTCAAATGTTCAGATCTTATCATTGATTTAGCTAAGGTGTCATCAACATAATCTTCCATGGTTTGATGCATCATATCATGAAAGATGGATGTCATAGCTCATTGATATGTAGCACCAACATTCTTAAGACCAAATGGCATGACATTCCAAAAAAAGGTACCCCACGCACATGTGAAAGTAGTTTTCTCTTGATCCTCCAGAGCAATTTTGATTTGGTCATTTCCAGAGAAACTGTCCACTAAAGAATACATTTCAAAGCCCACAGTCATGTCCACTATCATAGTGATGTTTGGTAATGGAAAATCATTCTTAGGGAATGCTTTGTTTACATCTCTAAAATCTGTGCACACTCTGATAGATTTATCTGGTTTTGAAACTGGAACAATGTTGGAGATCCATTCAGCATAGTCAATAACTCGGATAAATCCAGCTTTCAATAATTTCTCTAATTCAGCTTTGACTAAGAGTGCAACATGTGGATGCATCTTTCATAATTTTTTCTTATCAAGTTTGACTCCTGGAGTGATAGAGAGATGATGCACTATTAGATTTGGATCTAACCCTAGCATATCTGAATACTTCTATGCGAAGTTGATTTTCTTCTCTATTAAGAAAGTGGTGAATGCTTGTTTTTCTTCCTCTGAAAGAGATTGTGCTACATGAATAATTTTTGGTTCCTCTGTTGTACCCAAGATGATAGATTGAGTTGGTTCTATCAATACTGGAGATCTATCCTGTAAATGACTTGAAAGGACATCAAATATCTCATCCTTAGGCACCTTAGAGAGGTTATCACCTTCGGATACGTCTTTTGTTTTTACTATTTTAGGTTTTGAGACTACCACAAAGTTGTTTTCACCCTTAGAACTCCTTTTCTTTTTTCTTTTATTCTTTTGACTGAGATATTTGATATCTGACTATGTCATGCTAACACTAGGTTTACTGATGGAAGTCATCATAGGTTTCGCTGCATTGAGGTAGAAAGCAAGGGCATAGTCATTTTGAAAGGTATAGATATGTTGGCTCAGATCAGTAGACGCTTGGTCAATAAGTTCTTGATATTGGATAGTCAATGTAGGGAAGGATTGGGAAATCATGTTCATGCATATGGTGTTGTCATCATTGGTCCTAACCTGACTCTTGAATTCAAAGGTGATATTACTTCTTAAAATGTTCAATTTGTGAATAGTCTCAATTTCATTATTGGATTCTACTTCAGGAGTAGGTGGATCAGACTCATTAAGTTCATCATTTTGCTCTAGACTTACATTAGATTTAGGTGAATATTGGTGAATGACATCAATGTGTTTTTCAATGATAAGTTCATCTTCTTCTGGAATAACTCCCCATTCATAGTCATTTGATTCATCCTCTGATTTTTCATCTAGACCTTTGGGAAATTTGAGAACATGTGTAAAGTCAGGATGGATCCCCCAAGTAGGATCTCCTTCTGATTCTAATTTGAATTCATACTCATGAGAGTCTATTTCAGAATCATTGCTTCATCCCAAATTTTCAGCTATGGTGATAGGCTTACCTTCCTCTTGTTTAGTAGTAGGTTCTTGTGGAGCTACCAAATTGATATTCTCCTTAGGTTTTTCTTCATCTTTTAGGAGATCTAGTATTTCTTGAGGTAAACATTCATAAGGAATGAGTTCAGAGTTGTCTAATTCATCACTATCTGATTGAGGTGTTTCTTCTTCTTCATTGTTGTTCTCTTCTGGTTCTATCTATTCTATCACATGAGAAGAGTCCCCCTTGAGATAGAAGGGTTTCTTCCGATAGCCTAGACCTATAGTATCTTTTTTTGGTCGACCAACATGTCCAATGGGTGCCACGAGACCTTTACCTCACACTCCTAGAGGTCCTTTACTAGGATATCCCATTTTAGTCATCAACTTATTCCCTGGTCCATATGACTTTGAAGGAATTTTCAGTGTTTTAGAGTCACATTTTTGAATGGTTTGGGATTGAGACTCATCTTTGTATAGCCATGAAAGCATAGCTTCATCTTCTTCAAACTCCTTCTTGGGTACCTTTTCTATGAAAAAACTTCCATTGTAGATGGTTTGAGGTTCTTTAGCAGTAGGTTTCACTTTGTCTAACGGTTGTCCATAAGATTTTGGAGATAATGGGAGAGATGTGAGAGACAAGACTGGTTCCATTGTGTATTCTCCCATACCCGTGTCCTTAATTTTGACTTCTTTGGAAATGTCTTCCATCTTGGATGTAGATGCAATGTCTGTTTGCTTGGTGAAAGATTCTCTATTATGTGGAACAAGTTTATTAGCACTTTCTTTCAAGGCATCGAAAGATGTTGATATGTCAACTAGAATTGTAACCTCTAATCCATATAAGGAAACTTCACACATTGATGGTATGTTGATGGAATAGCTTGCATTTCATGTATCCAAGGCCTCCCTAGAAGAACATTGTAAGCCAATGGAAGATCTAAAACTTGACAAGTGATGTCTTTGATAATAGGTCCTATTTTATAGGTAGGACAATGGCTCCCTTGGAGGATCTTTCTTTCTCATCATATGCTTTGATTGTTATCTTCTTTTTAGGATCAATAGCATCTTCTGATAATCCCAGTTGTGTGATCAATTTGTAGGAACAGATATTTAGACCAGCGCCTCCATCTATCAACATGCATTTGACATGATGATGTACTGGGGTGATGTCAAATGACCAACCATAGTTTGGAATCTTTCTAGATCAAGATTGTCGGGAACATTGGAACCAAGCAGAGCTTTATCCAGAATGGCTCTATGCACAGGAGATATCTAAAGCAACTCAAACATGGATATTTTTGCATTGGTATGCTAGAGTTGTTGGACAATACTATAGGATGTTGGTCTCGTCTCTTTAGGAGTTGATGATTTCAAGACAACCCTCTATTTGGAAGTAGATGAAAGATTGAAAGGTACCTTAGGGGCATTGGATGAATTCAAGTTTTGTCCTTGTAGATGTACCTAAGCTTGTGATCAAGTTACTGCATTTACTGATTGATTATCTCTATCCTTTCTTACAATTGTGATGACATTGCAATGTTCAGATAGGTATGGTTCAACCATATTTATGACAACATTGTTTCTAGAGTAGGGGTAATTGACTTTAGCACCCATGTTAGGCTGAGAAGATGAATCTCCTTGACCATGTTTCAGAAATGGTTCCGTGAATGTTGTATGATAATTATTACTCTTATGATTGTCAATCACAATTTCTCCATTATCAATTTTGTCTTGTATGAGATGTTTCAAGCATATGCAGTTATTGGTTTTACGACCCTTGTTTGGATGGAAGTCATAGAAATTGGTCTCTTTCCACCATTTTGGTTTAGGTTCAATATCAAATACTTTTATCTCATGAAATGAGATGATTTTGTTTTCCAATAGAGTTTTCATGGTAGATTCTAATGACTCACCCAAAGGAGTGAACTCACATTTTGGTGTTGTAACCCAAGGTTTATAGTCTTTCAAATTTTGAGGAGGTTCATATGCCTTTTGTTGAGAAGCTTTTATGGCTTGAGTGCCCATGGTGAGATTGAATGCTGGTGCCTTTGATGGGACACTGACATGATCAACAACACCATCTATTACAACATTCTTGTTCTTGTTCCAGAATTTACCTTTTTCTTTTTTGTTGGAATTAGAACCAAACTCGTACTTGTTTTACTTATGAAGTGATATGTCTCCTTTTTTTACAAGTGCTTTCTCAATCTTGATGGCATTCTCAACCATTTTATCG
The DNA here is from genome assembly GCA_027943335.1 of Chamaecyparis obtusa. NCBI lineage: Eukaryota > Viridiplantae > Streptophyta > Pinopsida > Cupressales > Cupressaceae > Chamaecyparis > Chamaecyparis obtusa. The sequence goes on from BSBK01006164.1 coordinate 296,149, forward strand.
AAGGATGTATGATTTTGCATTTGCAAGGGATAGTTGAGTTCTGGAACCAAATTGTTGATGAAGATTTTGAGTTTTTCAGTTTCTGGAATAGGTCAAGCATAGAGTGAAAAATTATTCCTCCATCATTTAAGGAAAGTCAGGAAGGGTTCTCTTGAGTTTTGTTTCAGATTGCAGATATCGATCATGGTGATCAGATGTTGAATGTTGTAGGAGTATTGTTGATAAAATAGTTTGATCAACTCCTCAAAATTTTTTATTGTTGGAGGCATTTTAGAGAACCAATGAATGGCTACTCCTCCTAGAGATCATGGGAAAAGACACATTAAGTAGGTTGGCTCATCCATGAACTCCATAGATTGAGTACAGAATTCTCTGACATGATCTCGAGGGTTAGAGTTTCCAACATACTTGTCATATTTTGGTATCTCCACTCTTTTTTGGAATGGTGGCATGTACAAGTCTTTATCAAATGGAAAAGGACATAGAGCCTCCATGGAGAACTCCTTAGGTTCCTTCTCCTTTTCTAGTTTGTTGAGCTTGACTTGCATAGCATGCATCTATTTCATCATGGCTGTAATAGGAGTTTCATCCTCTTGAGTGATGATATCTTCAATATTGAAGTTTGGAGGAAGTTTGGCTCCTTGTCGAGCTAGATCTAGGAAATATGACTCTTTATCTTCACGCAAGAAATGCCTCATCATTTTCTTGAAGTTATCATCATTTTGATATTGGGCAATTTTAGCAGGTGTGGGTTCTTGATCTGCACCATATTGAGATTGGTGTCCTTGGGAGACTTGGTTTTCTCTTCCTTGAGACATTGTGTTGGTATGAGGACTACCAAGGATTGACTAATGTGGAGTTTTTTGAGCACCTACGTGAACTAATGCAGGAGGGGTGACATAACCACCTTTCAAAAAGAGATTACCAAGAGCATCTTCTCCAAATTTAGTTGTGTCGTAAGGTTGATGAAATGTTTGAGAAATCACATAGATTCTGCTGAGGAGATTTTGGGTTGTTCTCCTTGTTTTCTTTGTGAGGAAGCTCTAGTTTCCACCATTAACTTTGAGTGAAGCAAAAGAGAAAGATTAAGACAACTGAAGAATTACTTGATTCAAGAAGATTGAATGATGCAACCTTGTCAAGATTGGATTGGTTGAAGATTAATTTTGACAAATGAAGGATATCGTGCCCTAGTGGTATGGGTAGATGCCCAAAAGATGGTAGACACGAGCTCGCAATACTTAGCCGTTTTGTTGAAGATTGAATTGAAGATGATTTTGACAAGGTTTTTGACACAAGATGAATGAGATTTAAATCGATAGATCAGAAGGCTGGATCAAAACTTGAGAGACCACTTTTGGAAAATGATTGGATTCTTTCTGGTTTCTGCTTTGTTCCTGACATAGTGAATTTTTTGACAGAATCTGGTAGTTGGCTACAAAAATTGGATTTTTGACAAATTCTGGGGTTTTCTGACAATTTTTTAAGATTTTGATACAAGTTTCTCCAGGCTCATATGAGTCTGGGTTGGCTCTGGCACGACAGCTGACAAAACTCACATGACAATTAACACCAAGGTTTGATTTTGCTTGATTTCTGAGACAAAACTCGTACGACAATATATAGGCTTCCGTACAAAAATTGGGGGGTTCTGATATGACTCTTGGGAAAAAATCATATGACTTTCTAAGACTGCAAAATGAATTTTAACTCCAGAAAGGATTTTTGCTTTAGATTTGCAAATTTTCAGTTTTTCAATTTTTGATTGTTTGCAAATTTTTTTTGTCCAGGTTTGAAGATCTATGTAATAGTTCATCTCGGGTGTTGTTAGTTTCCAAATGACCAAGTAGACAGCAAACATGCAAAACAACAAGCAAGGGAAAAAAGTAATCATCTTAAATTTAATGAACAAGGGACAAAGCAACCTTGCACATGAACAATCAAGTGACTTATTGTTCTAACCCTAGGAATGCTACTTGTGTATGTTCTAAAAAAGTTTTCCAATAATGCACATAGTCCTAGAAAATAAAAAATTTGGCCTCAATATGGTTTTTAGTAATGGTCTGACTCTGCAACTTTTTTGATCTCAAGAGGGAGAACTCCAATCCAAGCGCACCAAGGTTTTGACACAGTCTGAGAATTTAATCAATCAAGAGCTACTAGGGAGATCTGACAGCCCAACAAGAGACCACACTTGTGGAGATTTATTCTACAAAGATATTTATATAGCGGCTGCTGCTACCATGACAAAAAATGGCTATTACCGCTTGAGGTTTCGTCCATGTGGTTAACTCAATAAAGGGAATGTCCACTATGGTTAACCCTCTCTAAAGGTGACTCACAAAATATACCACATGGGGACTTGGTCCAGATTCAAGGATCAAATTTTTTGATACTACCCAAAAAGGGAGTAGAGCATAATCCTCTAGCCTTTTCACTTTTACCCAAACATAATAGACAGATTCTTTGACACGCTAAGACTAAAATTACCTCACCAAGATTTGTGATGTCAACAATGATGTCTACCGAGCTCTCTAAGTGGGACCAAGAGAGAACGTAGCAATCAAAGTTGAGGACCAGACCAAGTGAACGTAAGATAACAATAGTATCCTCCCTACCTACAAGGGGATATGTCGTCAAGAAGAGCTTCACATGCAAAAAAATAAAATGAAGCCCACTCTCTCAAGATCATCCGCAAATAGTGTTCATAGGGCCTAATTGCTATGGGTAACAGATATGTAGAAAGAAAATATATGTTCATTTTAGAGCCCAAAACTAAAGTCTATTTTATGAAAGTAGGAAAGGCACACAAGCTTGACATGTGAGAGTTTGTTTTATGTCCCAAATTGAAGTGTTATTAGATGCAACAAAATACTTGAGTTCCTTTGCAACATGCTTAGTAGATTTTACCTATTTTTCAATTTTTATTACGCTTTTCGAATCAGAATCAGCAAGTACCAATCAGAAACAAAAGATCTCAATTGTTAGGGTTAGCTATTAGTCCAAATCCAAAAATTAAATCTGGAAAGATGCCTAAAAATTTGAAATGACAATTGAATTCCTGATGCCAAAACTCGTACGACAATGGGTTACTTCCCGTATGACAATCCAAGCCTGATACGATAATGGGTCTATTCACACATGACAAAGAAGCCTCCAAATGACAATGTGTAACAACATGCACAAGTCTCAAAAACACCAACTATCGTATGACAGTCAGGGGGTCCTGGCATGACAATCTGCCAAAACTCGTACAGAAAATGTACGGATAGAAGGTAAAAATCATAGTTTTGATAGAAAATGACAAAAAATTGATAGAAATTGTTAGAAATGAAATGGAAACCCGTTTCAGGGCCCCATAGTGGGCACTAGAAATATGTGTGTGAAAATTATACCTAGCTGTAGACACAACACTTCAGTAAAACATTAGAGCTTAGCAAAATCAAAATCTACAATATAAATGAAACTAGCTAACTAGGCGATTTACTACCTTCTAGTAGGTGCGAGTATGGTATTCTCAGATTAGACCGAGATTAGTGACGATGCAACACATAAATGAAGGATTTGAATGCAAATGATAATGAATGTAGATTAATCTATTTTTTTAAATTTTCTAGACAATAATATGAAGAACTATATGAAACTAATCTAGAATGTATGGAATTGATATACAAATTATTCTAACAATGATATGAAATTGGATGCAAAGCTATGAAAAACAATGAAAGATCTCACAAATCGCCTATCTGCAAGAGCTTGATTCTTCAGATGCAATTTTTCCAGAGTAATTGTGCAAATTCAAGAGATGTCATTGTGAAGAGCTGAGCCTTGATTTTATAGAAATCCAGGGCTTGAGGATGCATTGAGAAAAGCCATAAATCACTCTTGATAAACTTAAGTTGATTTTTGAGTTAACAAGGAATCAGGAATTAATTAACTCATAAAAATCATGCAAAAGCACTTTTTATCTCAAAATAGAGTTTAGTTCACTTTTCCAACTCATCATTAGATGTCGAGTTTGGAAAGTTAACAAATTGAAATTGGAAGTTGATTTAAAGTTGACTGCTTTTCTGATTGTGCACGATTTAATATGAATTAATTTAAAAATAAAGTGATTTATTTTCAACTTAACTGATTTTAAATTTAAAAATAACTGATTTATGGATTAATCAATTATTAAATCAAACTTTTATTCAAAACTATATTATTAAATATTGACAACTAGATTTAATTAATTAAATAAGAATTTAATCAATAATTCGTAAGATTTTTTATTTATTGTCAAAATTAAATAATATAATTTAGGAATAAATATAATGAAATCTAATTAAATAATTAAGAGGTAGAATTAAACTTAATTAATTAAATATTCAGTTAATCAAATTTGAAGATAAATATGATTTATCACCAAATAATATTTAATTAAGATAATTATGATAAATTAGGAATATTCCCCAATGAGAATTAGGATAAAATCAATTAGGTCTTTGATGACTGATGTGCAAATGTGCCTTAGGTTAGGACTTTAATGTTGATTTTGTTCAATTTGATGATGTAGGAAGTTAATGAACCTATAGCCCATTTTTGGGGTATTACAGTAGAACTTGATTTGCACTTTCATGTGCAGCTAAAAGTTTCTTAAGTCTTTTGACTTCATGTAGAGGAAAAAAACTCTCTTTCAAGATCTATCTCTTCTTCGAGCTCTTCTTCACTACTATCAGAATCAAAAAAGTTTTATATTTTCTTAGAAGTGATCTATTTTGAAGATTGAATTTCTACCATGAAAAGAATGTCCTCATCTTCACAAGGTGAATCTTATGATTCACTCTCAGAGTCTTCTTTAGAAAAGAGACTCTTCTTTTTTAAATTATTTCCCTTCCTTTTAGGATGCCAAGTTTTCTTTTTAGAATATCTTTCAGATTTATCTTCATCATCATATTGATCCATGTTATGACACTTTGCAGCAAAGTGTCCTTTTCCACAATTGAAACATTTGAAGGGTATTTTACCCTTGTATTTATTTCTCAATTTTTTAGCGATTAAGGCTTGAAAAGTATTTGATAGATCAGATTCACTATCAACCTTGTTGAAACCTAAAAATTCAAGTTCTAAATATGCAAAAAACATCAAGGAAGTATGATCTTCAATTTTAGTTTTATATAATTTCTGTATGTTAAAAAATTAAAATGAATAAAAAGGCATATATGTTTGTCATTATTCTATTTTCATGAACCGGGTTGTTAGTTATTTTATTTCAATTAATTTAATGCATATTCATTTTGAAATAAAATAATAATTCTAACAAATGATAAATCACAAAGTGGTTAAGTAAAAAAGGTGGTGAGAGGGAGTTGAACCCTCGACTTCTCAAACCAACCTTTTTCCTACCTACTTACCCTCCTACCCTCTAACCAATTAGTCTATTATTATTCTTCGAGAGGATTTAGGGGAGAAATTAATGTATTTACTCTTCCATGTGCAGGTGAAAAATCAATACAATTTCTTACACAAGGAGTATTTCTTTCCTTAAATGTTTTTCAATTCAATAATGAAATATTATTTTCCTATGTATTATTTATTTTATCTATTTTAGGAAAAAAGAGTGAGGAGAGGGAGTTGAACACTCGACCTCTCGATCCACCCTTTCTTCCTATCCTAACTACCCAGCTCTACCCTAACTGATTGTCCTATGTTATTCCTTAAGAATGTGGGTAGAAAGAAAGGTATAAATTAAAGATTTTTTTATTTCCTTTTAATAATTTAGAAATAAATTATTAGGATAATGAGGGTATTGTTTTTCTATTGTATGTGTGTTTCAAAGAGATTTTACATTCACGAGATTATTTAATGTGATTGTTTTTAATTTTAATTTATAATTTACTCTCAAAAAACCTAAAGTGAAAAATGTGATGTGATAAATTATGTTGGTAAAGATTACTATGTTTTTAGGTCTTGAAATATTTTTAATTGATATTGATTTTTAGTTTTCAAATACCTAAATGTAATCTTGTAATTTTACCTCATTGTAATTTTAATTTTAAAAATTAAACTTGTAGGGTAAAATGGTCTTAAGTGATTATATATTACCATATGTGTTTTATTTTAGGAAATACTAATTAAATATTTTGTAAATATATGCATTTAGGGTTTTTGTTCAAGAAGTGAAATTATTTTATTTCAAAGACCTAACTGCATTTCATAAAAGGGTTATGAGATTTTGATTTGTTTTACATTAAAAAAAATTTATAATCATTAGGGTTGTTATTTTCTATAACACTTGCCCTTAGTAAATTATTTTTAAGTATTGTAATGATAGGGTAAGTATTCCCCTTTTTAGGGTGAGTTAATAATTTTTCGTACCCTAATGCTTCAAGGCATATTTTTATGTGTGATTAATATTGCATTATGTTTGTGAATGGATATATTTTAAAATAAATGTATTATGTTTTATTTTGAAAGTAAAAACAAAATTCTAAACATAAGACTATATACTCCTATTAAATGTTTTAAGTACTATTTTATTAATAGGATATTTTTATGTTTTGATTTTTAAAAGTAGGTGCCTTTGATTAGTGATTAAATATTATTGGTTCTTTTTATCAATAAACATTTGTATATATATTATATCATGATCTTATTAATTTTTATTTGTTATATCATTAATTAATAATTGAATAGTTTTAAGGATCTTAATGGAGACTTAAAACATCATTAAATATAATGATTTTAATTTTGAATTTTATTTGAAAGATTATTTAATGATGGATGTGTTTTTGCAGGCATTAACATAAGGATTTGGATTTTCATACACAAACACCTGAAGATTGTAACAAATCAATTTTTGTCATACGGGAAATGTGTTTCCCTAAAAACCATTATATGGTTTAATTTGTAATTTATAGGGTTAGTTGCCGGGATTAGGTTTTTGTGAAAGGGCATGTCTTTTCATAGAAAACCATTGATTATTATATTTATATTCAAACATTTGTAAGCAATTATGATCATGACACAACTGGGAAAATCTCTTGTAACTACAGACTTGGACCTAATATGCAATTTTTCAAATGCTAATGTCAGATAAGTTGTTTATGTTTTTTGAGGTTATATAGCTTTTATTTCTAGTTAGTTTTTCAGATACTTTGTGTACCAGGGTGTCCTACTATGTTCTATTCCTTGATTCATTTGTTTAAGGTTAATTCATGCAATTCGAATAGCAGCTGTATGGTCTGAGAACCTACCATTGTTCCTTTCGGCCTCTTAATTTGGGTTAAAATCGATAGGACTAATTGTATGACTTATTTTGAATTATGATTAACGAAATCCTATAGGATGATAGTCTCAATTTATAGGAGTGAGTCCTCTTAAAATTGTCTCTGACTATACGTATGATTGGAAGTAATTGACTCTATTCCCAATTTTGCATTAGGCATTGATCTCATTTCATTTGTAATTGATATTTGGTTATATTTTGTAGTTTACATATTAAATTTGATATCTCTCTTTACAAAGAATTCAATTAGGTTTTAGTAGAAGTGCAGTCTTAGTTTAGATATCATATTATATAGCTATTCAGGATGTAGTATTATTTTCCTCCAAGGATTGTTACCCCTTTGGAAGGAACGTTTGTCTATGCATGCATTTGTGCAACATAGGGTAGTTTTGAATTCAGGCCTACCAACCTTGGCTCAATCAAGTTAGAATTGCAAAGGTACTTGTGTGTGCCTATTAGTTGGCCTCAAAATGGTCTAGCATTTTTTAGCACCAACAAATTGGCAACTCTACTAGGGACGCTATCAGTAAAGGACAATTTCAGAATCTTTGGCTACTAATACAGTGACTCTACTGGGATAAAAGACTCAGAAAAATTATATATTCCTCATAGAAGCTGAGGTGCCGACTCTAAAACTTGAATCAGGAAAAGCCTATGTTACGGAGAAGATCTCTAAAGAAAAATTCATTCATTGAATTGAAACCAAATAGGAGAAATAAGAAATCAAAAAAGAAGATGTTGTATGTGTCTCCTAAAAAACAACCTGACAAAGATGAAGGTCAGGAGTTTTCTTGTTAGCAATTCCCAAGTTCAAATCACCATAGCCTGATGAGTAATAATGAGTACAGAAACACTTTTCCATATTCTAAGCCTAGTAATCAAGACGTTGATTATGTACAAGAGAAGGAGGATAGGTGGATGGATGAAATAATTCAGGGGATGATTAGATTGGAGAATAAAGATGAGAGGATGCTTAGAGCCCTCAGAAGATAGCACGACGAAGCTCTTAGGAAGTTGGGAATAGAAAGGGAAAGCATTCTTTCACCTAAAAGAAGTGATGCCAAAAATAGGGGAGTAAATAATAATGAAGTTATTGATAAAAGTATTCAGGTGCCGAAATACAACCCCCCTCATAGAAAGAGCAGTGGGCATATCTCTGACAACAATTATATTAATCCTGTGTTTGAACCAAACAATGAAGAAAGGGATACAAGAAGCGATAATGAAAAGTTCAAATTTTTTTCTAATCCAATGTATAATATAGGTGATAAACGGGGGAACACTAATGATCACTGTGAAAATCAAGATAGTGCAAGGAAGACTACAAAAGGTGGCAATAATCAGGGAGATGAAGATCATTGGAGAAAAGGTAGTGACAAAGAAGTGCATGATCAAAATAATAAAATGAATCTCCTCGGATGTGAGCAGAGAGATAATGATATAAATGATTTTGGTCACAATTGTAATAATTTTGGGCAAAATCATAATGTACATCATTATGGAAATGAACACAGAAATAAAAATATTAATAAAGGATATTTACATGCAAAGGATGAGTATTCCAAAGAAAATAAAAATGATGTGCATAGTAAAAATGTCCGTAGTTTATCAAATAATGATAAACATTTTCAAGATGTTGATTACATTCACAATCCGTAAAAAGGTGGTGAGATGGTAGGTAAATTTAATGATTATATGTGAGGAAAAAATAATGACTTTACCTTGCAGCCAAGTGATTTTAATAATAAAACTTATTATTATCAAGGCAAATATTGGCAAAGAGAAGGTGAATATTGTAGTAAGAATATTCAAGATAGTGAATGTGACCAGCAGGATAAAACCAAAGGTGAAATTGAATATTTTCCCAAATTTAAGCAAGTGGATAGCAAGCATGGTACAATCGGAGAAAATTTCAGAAGTGAACATCCAAATAAAAATACTTACAGCTTAAACAAAAGAGAAATATCTTATCAAAAGGGTAATGATAATTTGTATGAACATTGAAAGTATTCTCAAGTATATGATAATTTACATATGCAAGATGATAAAAACATGCAGCCAAGTGAAGGGAAATACCAGTCTGCATGGGAGGAAGAGCCATATGTTGATCTGCGTATGCATCATAAACTCTAGCAAGGCATGTCACATAAAGACTTTACACATCTTCGAGATCATCCTTGTAGTGGATGTTGTCAAGGTGATGCTCAACAACAACCTGAATACCATGCATATCAAGATCATGTGTATCATAATAATGTTAAAAATCATGCCCAGTATGCTAGTTTCCTTGGGCGTGATTTGGGAAATCAATACAAGCATGATTCATGCAATAAGGAGATTGCAAATTCCCAATACTATTTATCCATATTTGTATACCCAAAGCATGTATAATGAGGATGCAAAAAAAACAACAATGAGCATGAAGAAAATTTGCTTGCGCAGCAAGCTAGTCACCAAAATATTGTTTATTGCCAGCATGCTAAGGTCCACGTGCAGCCTCTAGATGCGCATCAAGAACACCATCAATTATTTAAAAAACAAAGTGATTTGCAGGCAATTAATCACAAACAAAAATGCTATGACATGGGAAATAGAAATGAATGAATTCAAAATACCTATTGCCCAGAGTTTGCGCAGAGATGGCAAAATGAAAATTCTCACATGATTCCTTGTTTATAGCCACATGAGCAGTAGCGTTAATGCAGGAGCATCTCGGGTCCTTGGAAATCTTGTGTCACCAAAAAAAAATTGGATTTTTTCTGCGTTGCTTGGTTTCTTCTTTGACCGAGTTGGTCAGTAGTTGGTTGGTTTCCTTTGGTTACCGAGTGTGGTCAGTTATCTCCTGGGCGGTCGGTTAATTCTCTGGCACTTGGTGTTGTCTATCTATTGCTCAGTTATCTTTCTTACCGATGGGTTTAGTTTTGTTTCCTATTGTGGCTGACTTGTGCATTTATATTGGATCACTTAATTAATGATTGTATCCATCATTGGGAAGCATGTGGTCCCAAATTTGATCGTTACTTCTGTTAATTATGGATCTGAAGGTTGACTCAGCTCGGTAGCTTCTTGTATAAATGTAGATGTTTGGTGGTAGTTTTAGGGGTCAGTTTAGATAGAAGATAGAAGGCATTAGATAAGAGATTGGTAACAGATCCTCACCTATTTGAGGACTTCTGTAATTCATTGTAATATTAGGCCGTAACTGGGAAGGCCTTACAGCCCAACATGTATGATTCAAATTGATGATAATATATGAAAGATCTGGCATTCTCTCTCTCACTCTTGTTTGTTGCTTCTGCATGTGTGTTTCAGGCTTGGATCATTAGGGTGCACCATCCTTTGGCCCCTCATGACCCTTGCCTTATGTCAGGTGGTATCGAAATGAGGTGAGATCTTGATCTAGTTCTGTGGATCTAGGTTTGCAGGTTCCTCTTGAAGCCCTAGTGAATTTTTGTGGGGTAGTAGATTGTGATCTGACCTAAAATTGTAGAGGGTTGCCAAGATGGTTCATGGGAGGCGAGATGAAGATCCAGGATTGGTAGATATGCTAAGGCAGATTGCTATTAGATTAGAAGCAATGGAGACAACCCAAAGAAGAGGTAGACATCTTGAAGATGTTAGTGATGATGAAATTGAAGAAGAATAGGCAAATGCAGAATGTACTCCTGTTATGGATCAAGGTGAAGAAATATTTTTGAAGGCTTTGACAAATTTGAAGTCAACACCACATTTCAATCCCCCTAAGTATAGTGGAAAGCTAGATTCTGATGAACTAGTTGACTGGATCATTGAGATGGAAAAGTATTTTGAGTATGAAAACATTTCTGAGGATAAGAAGGTGAAGATTGCAAGCACAAAGTTGAAAATTCATGCATCCTTATGGTGGGGACATCTTCAATTAGATCAAAAGATGAAAGGAAAAGACAAAATCAAGGTATGGTGTAAAATGGTCAATAAATTGAAAGGAAAGTTCTTACCCTATGATTATCATATTAACCTAGTTTGGTGAATGCAAAGTTTGAGATAGAAAGATAGCTCGGTAAAGGAGTATACTGAGGAATTCTATAGATTGGATATCAGATCTTGACATGATGAAGATGATGTGGAAAGGATCGACATATACCTAAATGGTTTGAGGGTTTCCATCCAAGAGGAGATTAGCATGGTCAAGTTGGAGAACATTGAAGAGGTTTATCAATTTTCTTTGAAAGACGAGGAGAAATTAAACAAGAGACATGAGCAAAGACAAAGAGGTCAAGGTGGTAGATTCCCTAGAGGAAGAGATATATCTAATGGTGAAAATGGTAGATCTGAACTAGAAAAGACAAATCTAGATAAAGGCAAGACCGAGTGGAAAGGTGAAAATTCTAGAGGCAAAGGCAGTAACTACTGAGGTGGTTATGGTAGAGGAAGTTTCTGAGGAACTTGTTATAACTGTGAAGAGGAAGGACATAGATCCTTTGAATGTACAAAAGCTAGTAAGAAGGCTGGTAGTAGTAGAAATGCTTTGGTGCAAGAAGAGTCACCAAATGAACCTGAGAAAGAAAATAACTTGATGGTAAGGAGAGCACTGTGGAATGAAAGCAAGAAGGAAGATCTAATAAGGAAAAGTTTGTTCAAGACCAGATGTAGAGTTTTTGACAAATTTTGGAAGGTAATCATTGACTGTGGTAGCTCGGAGAACCTAGCATTTGAAGAGATGGTCACAAAACTATAGTTGAAAAGACTGGTACATCCAAAGCCCTATCAGATTTCATGGATCAAAGATGAGCATACAGTCCTGGTAAGTGGACAATGTTATGTGAATTTGAATATTGGAAAGTACTATGATAAGTTATTGTGTGATATGATGCCTATGGATTGTTGTCATATTTTGTTTGTTAGACCTTGGCAATATGATAGACATGCTATATATGATGGGAGATTGCATAAGTATACTATTGTGGCTGATGGAAATAAACAAATCTTGTTACCACTGATGGAAGAACCTATTAGTAATGTTTGCACATCTATAAAATTTTGCTTGATGGAAGGAAGAAAGTTTGTTAATTCTTTGAAGAGGAATGATGTATGTTTTGTTGTGATTCCTAATAAGCCGAGTAAGAAAATAGAGGATAATGTCCTTGAGGAGATTGATAAGTTACTCACCAAGTACAATGATATCATTTCTAATAATGTACCTGATGGTTTGCCACTGGAAAGAAGCATTGATCATTTTATGGATCTAATCCCTAGAGCTAGTTTACCAAATAAGGCACCTCATCAGTTGACACCTACCGAGAATAAAGAATTGAACTAACAGATTCAAGAGTTGCTGGAGAAAGGTCTGATCAGAGAAAGTTTGTGTCCTTATGCAGTACCTACTGTATTGGCACCAAAGAAGAATGGAGAATGGAGAATGTGTACTGATTCCAGAGAGATCAATAAGATAATAGTGAAGTATAGGTTTCCTACCGAGAATGGATGACATAATGGATAGTTTGATTGGAGCAAATTATTTCACAAAGATTGATTTGAAAAGTGGGTATCATCAGATCAGAATTAGAGAAGGTGATGAATGGAAGGCTGCTTTCAAGACAAAAGAAGGTTTGTATGAGTGGTTGGTTATGCCCTTTGGTTTAACTAATGCACCAAGTACTTTTATGAGGCTGATGAATGAGGTTTTGAAGAAATTCTTGGGTAAATTTGTGATTGTATATCTTGATGATATTTTGATATTTAGTAAGACTAGAGAAGAACATTTGTTGCATGTTAGACAATTTTTGTAGAGATTGAAAGAGGAAAAGTTGCTGATAAATTTGAAAAAGTGTTCATTCATGAAAGAAGAGATTGTGTATTTGGGATTTGTTATTTCAGCTGATGGTTTGAAGATGGATCCTGAAAAGGTTGAAGCTATTTTGAATTGGTCTACACCTGTGAATGCTAGTGAGGTAAGATCATTTCATGGTTTGGCAAGTTTTTACCTAAAGTTCATAAGGAATTTTAGTTCAATTTGTAATGCTATGACTGAGACTATGAGAGGAGACAAAAGAGTATTCAAGTGGACACATGGAGCTGACAGAAGTTTTGAGACCCTGAAGCAGAAGGTTGTTGAATTACCTATTTTGGCATTACCTAATTTTAGTAAAGTATTTCAAGTAGAATGTGATGCAAGTGGAAGTGCAATTGGAGCTGTATTGAGTCAAGAAGGTAAACCCGTTGCTTTCTTTAGTGAAAATTTGAATGATGCTAGAAGGAAATATTTTGTGTATGATCAAGAATTATATGCTATTGTTCAAGCACTGAAGAAATGGAGACATTATTTGATACTGAGTGAATTTGTGTTGTATATTGATCATAAGGCTTTACAATATTTGGGTAGTCAGAATAAGTTGAATCAGAGACATATGAAATGGGTTGAATATCTACAGAGTTATACATTTGTGATAAAGCATAAGAGTGGAGTCACTAACTGATTTGCTAATGCATTGAGTAGAAGAAGATCTTTGATGACTGAGATGAAAATTGAAATTCTTGGTTTTGATGAGATGAGAGATTTGTATGAAAATGACCCTAATTTTTCTGAGCATGGAGAAAGTGCAGAGCACCTATTCAAGATCAACAAGATACTAAATGGGATGAATATTTCATTTAGGAAGGTATGTTGTTTAAAGGTATTCAGTTGTGTATACCAAGAGGAGTAATGAGATCTAATTTAATAAAAGAGAAACATAGTAGTAGTTTAGTTGGACATTTTGGCATTGATAAAACATGGAATTTGCTGAAGGAGAAGTACTATTGGCCGCAGTTGTATAAAGATGTTCAGAAATTTTTGAAAATTTGTGGAATTTGTCAAGTTGCAAAAGGAGTAAGTCAGAATAATAGATTGTATACATTGATTGTTGTTCCTGAGAAACCTTGGATTGATATTAGTATGGACTTTGTTCTTGGCTTACTAAAGATAGTAAGAGGTAATGATTCAATATTTGTTGTTGTGGATAGATTTTCTAAGATGACACATTTTATACCTTGTAGAAAGACATCAGATGTAGTACATGTAGCAGATCTTTTCTTTAAGGAAATTTTTAGATTGCATGGATTACCAAGGAGTATTATCTCTGACCGAGATAGTAAATTTGTTGGTTATTTTTGGAAAACACTTTGGAAGAAATTTGGCATGGAATTGAAATATAGTTCTACATTTCACCCACAAACTGATGGATAGACTAAAGTTGTGAACAAAAGTTTGGGAAATCTTTTGAGATGTTTAGTTGGAGACACACCAAGTAATTGGGATTCTATGTTGGCACAAGCAGAGTTTACATATAACAATTTAATGAATAGAAGTACTAGAAAGACACCATTTGAGATTGTGAATGGCACACAACCAAGAGGAATATCTAATTTGAGAGACATTGCTGATGAGAAAAAGAGAAGTGTTGAGGGAGTAAAGTTTGCTGAATATATGAGGACATTGCATGAAGATGTGAAGTTGAAGCTGGAAGACAGTAATCAGAAATACAAAGACAAAGCTGATAGATCAAGAAGACATAAAACTTTTGATGTTGGTGATGAAGTGATGGTTCATTTGAAGAAAGGCCGATTTCCTATTGGATCATATGGAAAGCTAAAGATGAAGAAGTTTGGACCTTACAAGATTCTGAAGAAATTTGATAGTGGAAATGCATATGAGATTGAGTTACCTGATGACATGGACATATCTATGATTTTCAACATTGCTGATTTGTATGAGTATCATGAACCTGATGAAGAAGTAGTAGCACTGACAAAGTATCCTAAGAAGTAGAATGATGAAGTTGAACAGATTTTGAAGGAAAGAGTTGGAAAGAGTACAAGAGGAAAATAGTACATGGAATATCTGGTTAAGTGGAAGAATAGACCGATGGAGGACAATTCATGGATTTCATAGTTTAAGTTGGATACAGCTTGGACCGGACCTACTAAATGATTCAGAGAATCATTTCAAAATAACCCCAGGTGTTTGATGCAGGAGCATCTCAGGTCCTTGGCAATCCTATGTCACCAAAAAGAATTTGGAGTTTGTCTGTGTTGCTCAGTTTCTTCTTTGACTGAGTTGGTCAGTAGCTGGTTGGTTTCCTTTGGTTATTGAGTGTGGTTGGTTATCTCCTGGGTGGTCGGTTAATTCTCTAGCACTCAACATTGTATGTCTGCTGCTTGGTTATCTTGCTTACTAACAGGTTTAGTTTTGTTTCCTGTTGTGGCCGACTTGTGCATTTATATTGGATCACAAAATTAATGATTGTATCCATCATTGGGAAGCATGTGGTCCCAGATTTGATCATTACTTCTATTAATTATGGATCTGAAGGCCAACTCAACTTGGTAGCTTCTTGTATAAATGTAGATGTTTGGTGGTAGTTTTAGGGGTCAGTTCAGACAGAAGATAGAAGACATTAGATTAGAGATTGGTAATAGATCCTCACCTATTTGAGGACTTCTATAATACATTGTAATATCAGGTCATAACTAGGAAGGCCTTACAGCCTGGCATGTATGATTCAAATTGATGATAATATATGAAAGATCTGGCATTCTCTCTCTCACTCTTGTTTTTTGTTGCTTCTTCATGTGTGTTGTAGGCTTGGATCATTAGGGTGCACCATCCTTTGGCCCCTCATGACCCCTACCTTGTGTCAAGCATGATGCACAATACATGCATCATGAAGATCATAAAATACAATAAGGGGTACTCATGCAGCCCCAGGATAGATTTGCGCAAGACATTCAGATAAATCAACATATATATAATATGCATAACCTTAATTCATGTACACATGAAGGTGGAAACATTTAGAGTCAGTTAAACTATTATAAGCAGCAACTTGGAGGTCCACATAAGCAACCAAAAGGGACTCACCATTCTGTATAGAAGGAGAATGAACAATATGATGATAGTTTTTATAAATAGCATAGCAATAATCATAAACTTGCACAGGAAAAGAATGAATATTGTTTAAAGAATATTTACAATACACAATGTGACCCTCATGACATTAATCAGAAAATAAGTAATATGTATTATCAGCAATTTGGAGACTCATGTAAGTAGTCACAAAAGGAAGAATATGTGAGGAAAAATATTCATACTGATCAATACAATAAAGGTTTGTATAAAAAGCCAGATGAATTTCTTCCACTTACGGAGAAGGAGGGATATGCAAGTATTCAAAATAAACAATATAAATTTTTTTTTGATAGGAAGCCAGATGAAATACATAGATTCACGCAGGGTGGAGATGAATAATTTAAAATAAATAATCAAGAAAATGATAATAACACGCAACGTGATTGGGGAAAGCATGGTGAACTTGTAAAGGCTAAAGGTAAATATATGCCAAATAATATTTACTAGTTTGGGCACAAGGAAAATGAGTATGGTAATAAAAATATTTACACCGACTTTGATGATGTAAAAGGTAATAAAGATATTCATTTACAACGAAGTGATTATTCATGTAACAAAAACATTAATGTGGGAGGAAATAAAGTATGTAGCTAGTATATTAAAGATGAAAGAGAATATAATCATGATTGAAGTGTTGGAAAATATACATATCCAAGAAACTATGCACAAAGCTAGGGTGGTGTACAAAATTTTAATACCTATACGGATGATATAAATGATGAATACTTGCAGCAAAGTGAAAATTACACATAGGGAAGAGGAGAAAATTATCATATTAATATACAGCCTGGAGGAAATCCTACACAACAACATCATCCACAACAAATGCAAGGTTTAGTTTATCCAAATGGATATCAAAACTATGCACATCAATATGGTATGGGAACAAATCAGCAACCTAGGTATTATGGACAATAGTAATATCAACATCACAAAGGATGGATGCACAATCCAATGAACATGGCTTAGTAACCTCACACAGGTCAATATGGCAACTAGGCAAATCAACACCAGAGAGGTAATCCTATGGGCCAAAATCAATACTTTCAAAATAATAATCAAAATAGAAATCTATTTGATGTCAGATTTTAGGAGATAAATGAGAGATATAAACCATTAGATTTTTCTAATATTATATGCTCTCCTGACCTAATACCTAATAAGTTAAAAGTTTCTATTCCTAAATTTATTGGTGACGGGTCATAGTTAGCAAAACAACATGTTATAAATGTTAAAAACCTTGTTTATGAATTTGATATAATATATGAAGATGTGCATATGAAAATGTTCGTGCATTCACTCAAGGATAGTGCATATGAATGGTACATAAATTTGCCTCATGGGTCCATTAATTATTGTAAAAGTTAAAGTTTTGTTAATCAGTTTATGGAAGAATTTGGGGATCACAAAGATCCATCTTTTGCATCTCATGAATTAACCAATATAAAGAAAAATATGAATGAGACAGTGAAAGAATTTAATAAAAGATTTAATAAGGTGTTGAATAAAATTTTGAAAGAGATTCACCCCATGGATTCCTTTTTAATAACCTTTTATTTGACAAACTTTGATGTCAAAAATAATTATGAGATAAGGTCTCATAACCCGGGAACATTACAACAAGGTTTTAAGATTGCATTAACTATTGAGAATAATAGAATAGCTTTTGGGAGAGTGGATAAGAGAAATGATCCCAGGCTTTTCAATTCTACAGCCTTGAAAAATAATGAAGAAGGTGATAATATGGATGAGTTAGTGAGCTTAATGAAAAATTTGCAACAAAATAAAACTCATTTTCAAGTAGGAAAGAATGACAGAAATTTCAACAGGAATGATAGGTACAGGTTGCAAGATATGTCATATCATACCGAATGGAAAGATGGAAACCCTTTGAAAAAATAGACAGACACTCCAGACCCTCTTAAAAAGAATAATCATTTTATAGGGGATGAAATTTGGTGTGACATTTGCAAGATGCCTCATCCCTAGGAGCAATGCCTTATAGCACAAAAGATTCTGGAGGAAGAACACCAGGGATGTGAGGAGAGACCTATGATAAATGCTTTATCATCTACCCCCTTTTGGTCAGGAGGTAGTGATGACTTAGATGGTGAATACATGTCATTTGAAAGTTACAGAAGGTTAGGTTACCAATAGGAACAAAAAGTCTTTTCAAATAGTGATGAGAATCTGGATATCAGAAGAAAAACAAAAGAGGAAAGAGAGGCTTACACTATGGTAGCAATGGAACATGTTCTTAGCAACTATCACCTAAGGAACAGGAATGTAAACTCAAGTAATGAACAAACGACAGGGATGTACAAAATTTCAAACAAGAATGGTGAGATGAAGAAAATAAAGGCAGACGTCCCTAAAAAGCAAGTTGATCAGACATTAAAGATAAGCAAGCCAGTGGATAAGCAAAGCAATGGTAAGAAAATTTCAAACTGTACCTCATTCATGTCTTGAGCATTATCTCAGGTAAAAATTTCTATCCCTCTAATGGAAATAGTTAAATTAACTGATCGTGGGAATGAAACGATCAAAATAATAAATGATGTTGTTAAAAGGGATTCAAAGGAACAAAAGGATAATGAAGAATTACCAGTTATTGACCTAGGAACTTCTGTTAATGAAGATGCTACTAAAGTAGATCCTTTATTTCTAACTTCGTTGATAAACAATAAATTAGTTAAAAATTGTATGCTCGACTCCGGAGCAGTAGTTAATATTATGCCTCATGGAGTAATGAAAGAATTAGGAATGAATGTGGATACAACTTATTGAAAATGCTATCCTATGGATAATAGATCGGTTCCTATTATTGGAATAATGAAAAATGTTGAATTTAAGTTTCCTTCTTGTCCTAAAAAGTCCTATAAAATTGATATTACTATTGTAGAAGTACCACCTAGTTATGGAATGTTTTGATTATGTAAAAATAGGTTTTGAAAGGACCCGAAACCTTTTACATAAAGATAATAGATAAGACATTTAAGCTCCAATAGTTCAAGTGCATCAGCACCAAAAAAAGCAACACAAACAAGTCCTTAAACACAAAGACCAGCCAAAAGACAAAGGACAACAAAAAAGGAAAGCAAGACAACAAGCTGCTGTCTAAACACATTTCATCAGTTCTACAGCCTGATCTACAAGAATCTGCATGTTTGCAGCAGACAGCATTAGCTCTTCCATGTCATTCTTATTTCCATCTTCCACCATCCTGGACTTGGATCTCGTATGCTTACTAGGTCCCTATTCCTCTTCAATCTCTATGATCTCTTGGTTCCCTTTCCCGTTATCAAACTTGTCAACTAGGATCTTCATGTGCTCATTTGAAGCCTTGAGGATAGCAAAGCTCTATTCTACAATATTCCCTATGGTCTTCTCCAGCTTGTCAATTCTCTTTTCCATAGTCTCAACTTTCCTGGTTAAAAAATTACTGCATTGGATTTTCTCCTCCATGGCATTAAGTCTGTCATTGAAGGTAGCAACACCCTCAGCTCTAGAAATAATGTCAGTGAGCTCATCAATAGTCTAGCCCAAGGTTTTCTCCCCCAGGTTCATCCTTTTAAGAATCCCCATTTCTTTTTGCAGCTGGTGGATGTTGGACTTCATCACAATGATGTCATTCTTCATTATGCTAAGGGTAGACAAGAAGGCCAGGCACCCTAAATTCTCAAAATCCTCGTTCCTCCCCACATTAATCTCAGGACCCCTGTTCTCTTCCTCCATGTTCTCCTTAGGATTCTCCACCTTCTCCTTATCCAGGTTGGCCTTTTCCTTCTCATACCCTTCTTTCTCAATATTAGTCACGTCTTGTGAAACTTCTTGCAAGAGTTTTTCCTCAACCCAAACATCCTTACCAGTAACCCCACTCTCCTCCACGGTAGGGTTTTTTTCCACATAGTTTTCCTGATCATTCTTTCCCTGGGAAGAGGAACCCTCATCAGAAGATATGAAGACCCTCTTCGCCACTTTCTTCTTCCTAGTTTTAGTTCTAGTATGATTTCCAGTAGGTTCCAGTCTCTTCTTCCCCTACTTCTTGGGACTCTCCTCCTTACTCTCTTCTTCCTCTAATTCCATGTCAGTAGTAGAATCCTCCATCTTCCTTTTCTTTTTTTTTCTCCTTAGGGCTATCCTCCTGCTAATCCTTAGAATCACCCTCTCCATCTTCTATTTCCTCCATAAAAGGCTCCTCAGACTCCTTTCCATTAGTATCATAGTCTTCCAGGGCTTTTCTATTAAGCCGAGATCTTTCCACCTTCTTTGACTTCAACACCTCAAATATGAAATGTTATGGAATGTTATTATCTAGATAGTGGTCCAATTTAGTAGGTGGAAATGTTCAATTAGATCTATCTTATGCTTCTATTCCAGTGAATGATAGGGTTATAAGAATTGACAGAGAACCAAGATCTACTTACATCATTGAAGATATTGATCCAAGTCAGGTTACACAATCTTTCCATACTGACATGGAGAATTTTGAGGTAAGTATTCATAAAAATCTCATTGAAAATACCAGTCCCATGGAAATACATGCTAAGGAAAATAGTGATTTCATTTGGAAAATGTTTTTTGATGGATGATGTAGCAAAAGTGGTAATGGAGCAGGTGTAGTTTTCATATCCCCAAATGGGAAATCTTTTAAATATTCTTTTCTATTGGCTTTTGAGTGTACTAACAATACTATAGAATACGAAGCACTTCTACTAGGTCTAAAAATAGCAGGTAAGCATGGTATCAAAATTCTTTCTATTTATGGTGATTCTGAATTGGTTGTATCTCAAATTAGGGATAAGTTTGTTACTACGAATCACACCTTAAAAAGGTACACGAATGAAGTTTTGGATTCTATAGAATGTTTTGATGCTTTTTCAATAACATGGATAGATAGGTCTAAAAATATTCTTGCTGATTTCATGGCTAACCTAACAGTTAAGCATAACGATATTCCATGTGAAGATATTGCATAGGTAGAGATCAAATCAAGGCTAGAAATACCTGATAACATTCATAACTGGAAAATCTTTGAGGATGATAGAGACATCATAAAGTTTCTTGCATGTGAAGAAAGGTATGAAGATCAATGTATTGATTTGAATGCTTATATTGAAACAATAGAAGAAAGGGATACTTTATTTGGAAAAGAAGTAATTCAACTTAAAACTAATAAAATTCCTAAAGGCCTTGTTGCATTAGAGAGAATGTTTGATAATAAGGATTCTAATAGTAGGGTTAAAATGGAAAATACTATTATAGAGGAAGTAGAAAAGATAAATTTAGGAAATGAACATACTTCTAAAGAGGTTTTCATTGGTAAAAAACCAACTCCTAAAATCAGAGCTGATATTGTTAGTTTATTAAGAAACTATAGACATGTTTTTGCTTGGTCCTACGACAATCTTAAAGCCTATAGAGAAAACTTGTTCCAACATGAGATACCCCTAAGACCTGATGCAAAGCCCTTTAGACAAAGGAAAAGATTGATCATTCTGAATTTGGCTCCTAAGATGAAGCAAGAACTCATCAAGATGAGGGATGTCGGTATCATCAAGCCGATTAGACACTCTACTTGGATTTCAAACTTGGTACCTGATAGGAAGAAAAATGGAGATATTAGGCTTTGTGTGGATTTCATAAACCTAAACATATCTTTATTAAAGGACAATTATGCATTACCTAATATGGAGGCATTATTACAAAAGGTTACAGGTAATGAATTGTTATCCATGATGGATGGATTCTCTGGGTATAATCAAGTAAAGGTTAAAGAGGAAGAGCAATATAAAACAACATTTACTACACGATGGGGTACACATGTTTATGCGAGAATGTCATTTGGGCTTACAAACACCAGAGCTACTTTTCAGAGAGC
The DNA here is from genome assembly GCA_027943335.1 of Chamaecyparis obtusa. NCBI lineage: Eukaryota > Viridiplantae > Streptophyta > Pinopsida > Cupressales > Cupressaceae > Chamaecyparis > Chamaecyparis obtusa. The sequence continues at coordinate 318,226 of BSBK01006164.1, forward strand.
CATGGATGTGGCTTTTGAAGATTTCATTGATATTATCATGGTAATCTATCAAGATGACATCACAGCTTATTCCAAGAAGGCAGAAGACCATTGCAAGCATTTAGAGAAAATTTTCAAAAGAGCCCTTGAATATGCAGTATCCCTAAATCCAAAGTAATGACATTTTGGGGTGACTGAGGGTAAACTGCTCGGTCGTCACATTGTTTCTAGGGAAGGAGTCAAAATAGATCCAGAAAGGATTGAAGAAATTGATAAAGTTCAGATTCCCAAAAATGTTAAGGGGATTCAATCTTTCTTTGGACAAATCAACTTTGTGAGGAGGTTCATCTCAAATTTTTCAAAAATTATGAAGCCTATTGCAAAGATGTTAAAGAAAGATGCAGTTCTAAATTGGATAGATGATGCCTTAGAAGCATTTGCCAACATTAAGAGAGCAATTAAAGAATCTCTAGTTTTGAAGTCTCCTGATTTCTCCAAACCTTTTTAGTTGTTCTCTTTCGCTTCTTTCCATACCATTGCAATGGTTTTACTACAGAAAAATGATGAAGGATACGAGCAACCAATAGCTTTCTTCAGTAAAAATTTACAGTCTTCTGAGCTGAACTATGATATACATGAATAGAAGGCTTATGCATTAGTTAAATTAGTGAAATCATTTAGACCCTATCTGGTTGGAGCTAAAATTATGGCATATGTACCTAATGCAGCAACTAAGGATATATTGAGGCAATCAGAAGTCACAGGTAAAAGTTGTTGATGGATTAATCAGATTTAGGAATTTGATATTGAAATTCAGATCACTAAGTTAATCAGAGAACAAGGATTAGCTAAACTCATGGTAGAGACAAATTTGGATGCAGCCCAAGTAAACCAAGTAGATTTGAAAGTGCAGAAATGAGCATCGAACATTGTTCATGGTACACAGACATAGTCTACTTCTTAAACCATATGAAGTGTCAAGAAGGACTAAGTGATAATTAGAAAAGAACTATAAAGTTACAAGTGTTGAGATATGTACTAATTCAAGGAGAGCTATATTGGAAAAATAATGATGGTATCATCCTATTTTGTTTAGACACCTATCAAGCTAAGTTAGTTATTAAAGAGTTACATGATGGGGTATGTGGTGGTCACTTTTTGGCTAAGACAACAACTCATAAGATATTAAAAGCCAAGTATTATTGGCCCCATGTTTTCAAGGATTGTTATGAATATGTCAAAAGGTGTGAATCTTGTCAGAAGTTCTCTGGGAAACTAAAATACAATGGTGCTTTACCCCTTATTCATTTACAAACTGAGGAACCTTTCAAAATGTGGGGAATAGAATTTATTGGGGAAATTGTAGATGCTTCGAGTGGAGGTCACAAGTGGATATTGGTTGCAACAAACTATTTTACAAAATGGGTTGAAGCTATACCTACGAGACAAGCTACAAGCAAGGTGGTCATCAAGTTTTTGACAAACAACATACTTACTAGATTTGGAGTACCTTGCAAGATTCTTTGTGACAACAACATGTGTTTCAGATCTAAGGAATTTTTAGAATTTTGTGAGAAATATGGTATCAACCTATCATACTTATCCCCGTATCATCCACAAGGGAACGATCAAGCAGAATCAAGAAATAAGAATATACTAAAGATCATCAAAAGAATGGTAAGCAATAATGAGAAGGCATGGGACTTAAAGTTAAATATAGCTTTATGGGAAGATAGAGTAATAGTGAAAATATCGACAGGTTTTTCTCCTTATGAATTGGTTTACGAAAAACAAGCAAGGTTGCCACTAAATAATCTCCTGCCAGTTTACAAGTTCATCCAGGAAAAAGAGCTTGAGGATGTAAATTTTATGGAAGATAGGCTAAGCCAGTTATCAGAGCTAGATGAGATGAGAAGAATAGCACAAGAAAGGAATCTTCATAAAAAATGACAAATTAAAACCCTTCATAACAAGAAAGCATTAGACAGGCCTTTCAGAGAGGGTGATTGGGTACTAAAGTGGAATGCAAAAGACCAAGATAAAGGAAAACATGGTAAGTTCGAGGCTTTATGGCTAGGACCTTACATGGTCATTTCAAAGGTAGGTGAAAATTCATATTATTTATAGGATACTGATGAAGTTATTCATGAGTTCCCAACTCATGGTTAGTATTTGAAGCCCTTTTTCTCATAAAATAGGAAGTATTCTCTAACTTGTATATTATTATTTTTATTTTATTTTATTTAAGCCTCATGTTTCTTTTCTCACCATGGTCTACTTTTCCAGAGAAAACTGGAATCTCATTGCATCCAGGCATGAATGCACATCCCCAATAAGAGCCATTGTTGACACATAAAAATTCAGGTTCTAAATACGCAAAAAACATCAAGGAAGTATGATCTTCAATTTTAGTTTTATATAATTTCCGTATGTTAAAAAATTAAAATGAATAAAAAGGCATATATGTTTGTCATTATTCTATTTTCATGAATCAGGTTGTTAGTTATTTTATTTCAATTAATTTAATGCATATTCATTTTGAAATAAAATAATAAATCACAAAGTGGTTAAGTAAAAAAGGTGGTGAGAGGGAGTTGAATCCTCGACCTCTCAAGCCAACCTTTTTCCTACCTACTTACCCTCCTACCCTCTAACCAATTAGTCTATTATTATTCTTTGAGAGGATTTAGGGGAGAAATTAATTTATTTACTCTTCCATGTGCAGGTGAAAAATCAATACAATTTATTACACAGGGAGTATTTCTTTCCTTAAATGTTTTTCAATTCAATAATGAAATATTATTTTCCTATGTATTATTTATTTTATCGATTTTAGGAAAAAAGAGTGGGGAGAGGGAGTTGAACACTCGACCTCTCGACCCACCCTTTCTTCCTATCCTAACTACCCAAGTCTACCCTAACCGATTGTCCTATGTTATTCCTTGAGAATGTGGGTAGAAATAAAGGTATAAATTAAAGATTTTTTTATTTCCTTTTAATAATTTAGAAATAAATTATTAGGATAATGAGGGTATTGTGACAAATGTGATATGGTAAATTATGTTGGTAAAGATTACTATGTTTTTAGGTCTTGAAATATTTTTAATTGATATTGATTTTTATTTTTCAAATACCTAAATGTAATCTTGTAATTTTACCTCATTGTAATTTTAATTTTAAAAATTAAACTTGTAGGGCAAAATGGTCTTAAGTGATTATATATTACCATATGTGTTTTATTTTAGGAAATACTAATTAAATGTTTTGTAAATATATGCATTTAGGGTTTTTGTTCAAGAAGTGAAATTATTTTATTTCAAAGACCTAATTGCATTTCATAAAAGGGTTATGAGATTTTGATTTGTTTTACATTAGAAAATTTTTATAATCATTAGGGTTGTTATTTTCTATAACACTTTCCCTTAGTAAATTATTTTTAAGTATTGTAATGATAGGGTAAGTATTCCCCTTTTTAGGGTGAGTTAATAATTTTTCCTACCCTAATGCTTCAAGGCATATTTTTAGGTGTGATTAACATTGCATTATGTTTGTGAATGCATATATTTTAAAATAAATGCATTATGTTTTATTTTGAAAGTAAAAACAAAATTCTAAACATAAGACTATATACTCCTATTAAATGTTTTAAGTACTATTTTATTAATAGGATATTTTTATGTTTTGATTTTTAAAAGTAGGTACCTTTGATTAGTGATTAAATATTATTGGTTCTTTTTATCAATAAATATTTGTATATATTATATCATGATCTTATTAATTTTTATTTGTTATATCATTAATTAATAATTGAATAGTTTTAAGGATCTTAATGGAGACTTAAAACATCATTAAATATAATGATTTTAATTTTGAATTTTATTTGAAAGATTATTTAATGATGGATGTGTTTTTGCAGGCATTAACGTAAGGATTTGGATTTTCATACACAAACACCTGAAGATTGTAACAAATCAATTTTTGTCATACGAGAAATGTGTTTCCCTAAAAATCATTATATGGTTTAATTTGTAATTTATAGGGTTAGTTGTCAGGATTAGATTTTTGTGAAAGGGCATGCCTTTTCACAGAAAGCCATTGATTATTATATTTATATTCAAACATTTGTAAGCAATTATGATCATGACACAACTGGTAAAATCTCCTACAACTAGAGACTCAAACCTAATATGCAATTTTTCAAATGCTAATGTCAGATAAGTTATTTATGATTTTTGAGGTTATATAGTTTTTATTTCCAATTAGTTTTTCAGATACTCTATGTACCAGGGTGTCCTACTATGTTCTATTCCTTGATTCATTTGTTTAAGGTTAATTCATGCAATTCGAATGGCAACTGTATGGTTTGAGAACCTACCGTTGTTTCATTCGGCCTCTTAATTTGGGTTAAAATTGATAGGACTAATTGTATGACTTATTTTGAATTGTGATTAATAGAATCCTGTAGAATGATAGTCTCACTTTATAGGAGCGAGTTCTCTTAAAACTGTCTCTGACTGTACGTATGATTGGAAGTAATTAACTCTATTCCCAATTTTTCATTAGGCACTGATCTCATTTCATTTGTAATTAATATTTGGTTCTATTTAGTATTTTACATATTAAATTTGATATCTCTCTTTACAAAGCATTCAATTAGGTTTTAGTAGCAGTGCAGTCTTAGTTTAGATATCATATTATTTAGCTATTTAGGATATAGTATTATTTTCCTCCAAGGATTGTTACCCCTTTGGAAGGAACATTTGTCTGTGCATGCATTTTTGCAGCATAAGGTAGTTGTGAATTCAGGCCTACCAGACTTGGCTCAATCAAGTCATAATTGTAGAGGTACTTGTGTGTGCCTGTCAGTTGGCCTCAAAATGATCCAGCATTTTTGAGCACCAACAAACCTCATCTTTCATTTATTGTTTCAAAGTAGTTTCTTTGGAGGTATAAGAATTACAACGTATCCTCATTTCATAGGCTATAAGAATTCCTTGAAGTTTTTGTAATGTCATCTTGGATAAATTTTTATTCTCCTCTAAAGAAAAAAATTAGTTTCAAATCTGGGAATCAAGGTCCTAACAAATTTAGTAACCACATCATACTCATCAATGGTTTCTCCCAAACCTCTAAGGTTATTAACAACCTCATCAACTCTCAGAAAGTAGTTAGCCACACTTTCATCCTCTTTCATTTTTAATGAATCAAACTGAGTTTTTAGGGTGATAATCTTGGACTCTTTTACCTTGGCATGTCCTTGATAGATGGTTTCTATTTTTTTCCATATATCATTTGCAAACTTTCAATACACGACCTTAACAATAACATATTTGGTGAGACCACACAAGAGAGGAAATTTTACTCTTGCATTTAGTTCATATTTGGTTTTTTTAGCAGGATCTATAGGGATAGATGAATGAAAGATAAATGCATTAGCTGTTATTTCCCACATGTTAACATCAAGAGAATTTAGGAAAGTTCCCATCATAACTCTCCAAAACAAATAAGTTGTTCCATCAAATAAATGAGCTCTTGTAAGAGAAGCACCTTCGGCTTGAGCTGTGACTACACTTCCAAAACACCAACAATCTCTTAGGACAAACCTATATGGAGGGACCCTACACTCTGATACCACTTGTTGGAAGTGGATTCACTCTGAAAGGGGGGGGGTGAATCAGAGTGAATAAATTTTTAACAAGAATAAAAATTTGAACCATGCTTATGATATAAGGACCTTGAAAACAACTGCTCACAACAACTTAATACATAAATATTTCAAAGTATTGATATAACTATTCAATTGAGTAATGAATGTTATTGGTTGTACTTTTTTGTTTCAACAATCATTGAAGCGAGAATCACAATGTTTAAAAATGTGTTTGAGACACATAAATTTTTTGATTTGATTAATACTGAAACATGATTTAAACTCATAAAGAATGTGAAATATAGAGATAAGACAATGAAGAAGTATCAAAGAAACAATTTAAACCAAAATGAGAGACAACATTAATTTGCATCAAAACATGAAGACATAGGAAACCGCACTATGAATTAAGTAGAGAGAAACATGAGCCAAAAAGAGATCATCACATAACACATATTTTTTGTCAAGTGGGAAACCCTCAGGGGAAAATAACCCACTCCAATCCTGTAATTCTTTTATTATACCAATGAGCACCAACCCAATTACATCTGTTTAGTAGTACCAACTGCAAGGAGCACCAACCCCTATTCTAAAACTATTTAATTATTTTCAATCAGACTTATAATGACACAACTATATTTTCCTTTTACAATTATATGATTTCAAACTAAGATCTCCAATATAATCATAAGATAAAACCTTTTCCAACCACACACTTTTTCTTCAAAATGCGCATCCGCGGACACACATTCTTCACTATATATTTACACATGCATCTTCAGAAAAATAATTACCCCAATGTAATTCTTAAAATTGTTTAAGCCAACACAAACTAATATAACTATTTCTTGTTTTAATAAGAAGAATAGAACTCTATTGTCATTTTACACATCTTCAACTATCTACTCATCTTATATGTCCTAATATACACACTTATTTTTCCTTTTTCATTTTTGGAAAAATAATTGTGTATCCTAACACATACGAAGATGAGTAATTAGTTTACTTTATATTCATAGTTAGCAAGCACTATCTTCAATTGAGTACCCTCAAAGTAGGGACCAAACCCTAACAAGGGTTAACCAAAACACATGCTTTTTTTTATGTTTGTTCTCAGTGAGAGAAATGTCTTCAAATAGTTACTCCCATAAATGGATTAAAAAACCCTAAATAGGGTAATAAGATAGAAAAATAACTAGTAAAATTTTTCATCAAATATTACCAAACCCTCGAAGCAATAGTGAACTAAAACTTTTTGTAAATTGCATTTTACACTTAACCAAACTGTTAAGATCTCTTAACAAATTAAAACTAGTCAACTTCATAGACTTGCCAACTAAAATCTAACCAATATTATCCTTTGATATAATCTATCCACAAATAAAATGAAGAAGGAATGATATTACCTGTTGAACCAACAAAATAACCAAAACTGAACCTTTGAAGTTGACCCACAAAATCTACTAGAAAATATGCAGGACGCCTCCATTATTTCTGCTAAAAAAGTCACCAAAATGAAGCTCACTGTAGGTAAAATAAAATAGCAAAAAATCATGTTACAATAGTATGAAACCTTCCCTATAACTATCCTCATAAGATTCATGGTGGTGGTCTCAAGAGAGAATAGGTTTTGGAAATAACAAAATTGACTTCTTTTCCAAATAACCTTTTTCGTATAATGCCCCAAATCACAACATAACCTTATTTGAAGTCCGCATGACAAAATGAAATAAAATTGAAGTCTGTGGTGAACTAAAGTGCCAAATTAGATCAAACAATGATGTGTAACATATTCCACTTAACACCTTACGCCTCATACCATGTTAAATAACCAAACTAGCTTGGTCCATTTAGTTATAATGTTGTCAAGGTTCACCAAATAAAATATCATATAAAGCTTTCAAAGTGATGACCAAATGTCATGTATAGAAATGACACTTATCATTAACTACAGACCAAAAAGGTACTATCATATGAAATAAAATATAAACCATTTTAAAGTACCAACTCAAAGGTCTCAATAATATACTTGTCTAATTCATATGTCATATAAAGACAAATGTTCAAGCACTAAACAAATTACCACATCACCAATGACCCCTTATCATTGTCATCAAGGAAAAACCATAAGATGGTTAACACAAATTACATCATACTAATAGAAATAATGTTGTATCCATAATGCAAAGATCCATGAGCCAGTTGGAGGGAAAATCCAAGTTACCATTGGACTTCATGTATCCAACAATATCCAACTTGAAGTCCAACAACTACTACAAGATATTAGAGACTTCCCCTACATTTCTCTTAATGTCACATCTTGACTATGTTGAGAGAAGCTTAGAAAAAATCAAACTTCTCTTGTGGAACAATCTTTGTCAAAGCATTAGTTGTATTTACTTTTGTATCAATATTCTCAACTTGTAACTTTTCCTCCTCAAGAACAATTCAGATGAAATGAAACCATGCCTCAATATGTTTGGTACAATTGTGAAAAGTAGCAATCTTTGCCAAGTGCATAGCATTGTTGCTATCACAAAACAAAATAGAACTATGCTATTTACAATCTAATTCACCAAATAATCGCTGCAACCATATCATCTATTTTTCTCCTTTAGTGAGAGCAACAATTTTTTTAGTGGCTAATATTCATCAATTGGCTGATTTTCAAATTTTGAGAATCCAAATTTGGATAATAATTCAAGATTTAAGGCAACCTAAATCACCATATTTTTACAAAATTTTGTTTTAGAAATATTTAAATTGCCAAATAATTTATTTTATTAAAAATTTAAACTCAAAGATTCGTCATAGTATTTGATACATGATTAGATTTGATTCACCTCAATTTTATTTTTTATACTACAAATCTAAATTAATTCATTAGTAATTTATACTATGATTATTAATTATTGTGAGTCTATATCACCAATGTTTAGTTTATTATTGGTTTAAAATATAATCTAATGATCCTCATTATATTTCATGAGCTAAAAATGTTCCTATTTGATTTGTAATACTTATGGGTGCTAAAATTTCCTTTGGATTATTAATCTCAATAGAAATAAATGGTCTTGAAGAAATTTTGGGTCCTATTAGAATTTAAAAAATATTATTACATTTATCACACACAATATAATAAGGGTTATTAGATTATATTTTAAATAATTAGTAGCAACTAAGTGTTATAGAACCCATCCCTTAAACCCATCAAAGATTTACATATTTAGCCCAATAGTTTCGTATAAGAATTCTATTTTTCAAATGAAAGTATTGACAATGGTGATTTATGAGTTTCTTTTTTTGTTTGAGATTTGTTTATATCTTCTACAAAAAAATTGTGATTCAAAAATAATTGCCAATAAGAATAATTTTTCTTTTTCAAAAAACTGAGAGATTCGCTAGTAGAAATTAAAAAAATTTTATAGGAAAATGAAATATTTGCCAAAATTTTGTATCTTTTTTTAGGGGGGGTTCTTAAATTTATCCTTGAGTAAGAACCATATATTAAACCTTTTGTTGTAGAAAGTGCAACCACTTATTGCAATCTATAAATCCAACTGATCACTATTCCAACAAACATAAATACATAACAATAGTTGATCTTATCTTGTCTGAATCATTGGCCATATCAGAGTCAGCAAAACCTCATAATTTGAAGCATCCTTTCCACCAAAATATAAGACAAAATTAGAAGTACCTTTGAGATACTGTAAAATCCACTTAATCGTATACCAATGTGACTTGTTTGTATTACTCATAAATATACTTACCACTCTCTCTACATGTGGGTTGCCTAGGTGAGTGCACACCATTGCATACATGAGGATACAAATAGCAGAAGAATATAGAATGCCCTTCATTTCCTCTTGTTCCTCTTCTATCTTGGGATATGTTCCAGAAGATAAATTAAAAAATTTAGCTAATGGAGTGCTAATCACCTTGGCATTTTCCATACCAAACCTATCTAAAATCTTGTTAATATATTTTTCATATGAAAACTTGATTTCCTTCTTCCATATTCTTGGAATATGGTCATACCAAGTATCTATCTTGTTGCTCCTAAGTCCTTCATTACAAACCTTTTTGCTAAATGTTTCTTTAATTCACAAACAATCCACATGCTAGTATTGGTTACCACCATGTCATAAACATAAAGTAATATAAGAACAAACCCACCATTGTGTAGCTTTCTGTGATAAACACATGGATTAGATTCATATCAAATGTGAGGCCTACCCCAGCCAATCATAGCTTAGTACCATATTTCCGTATTTATGTTTTCAGTTGATACTATTTTGAGACACTTGGACTCCTTGAACACATGTTATTTTTGAGGATATGTAAGATCTCGTACTATATTATTTATACATTATGATTTTGGATGTGTACCTATTCAGGTGGTACCCTATGTTAGTTAATGCAGTTTATCTACATGGTTAAGTTGAATGATGCATTGTGATGGATATACATGTTAGAAATATCAGGATGCAGAATGATTGAAAATTAAGTTTATGCATATGGACTAGATGTAGATATTGTTTAAATACCAATGATTAATTTATGAAAATGTAAGTGAGTGTGTGCTTTACATTATGTATCTCATTATGTTATATGTTGATTTATTGGACGTACTGATGTGTGCAATGAGTGTGTAGGAAGTTGACCATGGTACCAAAATGGGGTTTCAGGAATGGACCTATGTATACACCATAGTGCTAAGGTCCTATCTATGTAGAGACATGGACCTCATTGTAATGTATTTTATTCATGAAAAGTTTTATGCATGGTTGTATTTAATTTAGTTTTGTAAATGTGATGCAGGAGCATCCTGGGTGTAAGAGCAATCTTGCATCACCCAAAAATATTTTTGGTTTCTTTTCAATAAGGGCTATCTTGTGCAAAGCTATTTTTGGAATTTACTATTTTTAGTAAGTTTTTTCATTCATGCTTAGAATGATCTATTTTCTTCCCTAGAGGTTCATTTTGGTTATATCAGCCTGCCAGTAAAGTTTCATTGCCAGAGCAAGTCTAGTTTTGAAGATATTGAAAATTTTTGATATTGGCAGCAGGGTATAGAAACTTCGAACTTAGTTTTGAAGGCTTTAGAGGCCCTGGATGAGGTCAAAACTTTTTCTAAATGAAGCTTATTTAATTTGGGTGTTGTAGAGCACTTCATACCCTTTCTAAAATGAGGTCATAATAGTCAATCGGGTCAACGGGTGATGACTTATGGTCTTCAGAAGTTGGGTCACCTAAAATGGCAGAAAATTATTTTTCTTCAAAAATTTTGTTTGGTTTTCAAAAGTTATTTTGAGCCAACTCTGATGTAATAAATTGTAAAATAAAATAATTCTAAGTTTGGTTGGCCTTATTGGCTAAAATTCTAGAACCTTCCCAAGTGGTGGAAAATTGCCTATATAAGGAAGGCTGTAGTGTTGTCTTAGGTAGTCAGGGCAGTTCTGGGTAGATCTAGGTAATGATTCAAGGCTTTTTCCTATAGAATATTGTAAGAGAAAATATCCATGTGGCTTTGCATATTGTAATTCTAAAACTTGCAATTCCACATTTGTGGAGATAATAAGAAGCCCATTTTATGTTCTTGCAAATTGTTGTTGTTTCTCTATTTTTGTTATGTGTTTATGGTATTAAGGGGAGCACCCTTCATCAAGTGGTATCAGAGTGGGAGTTCTTGAGTGTGTAGATAGATTACCAATTGTGAGGAAGTTTACACCAGGACCGTGGTTAGGGTTTCAGCAAGTAGCGCAAAAATGCCTCCATGAAGGGAACATGGAGGAAGAGCTAGTGGTGTGACACCTGAGAATAGAGCACTCCAAAGACAAGTGTGAGCATTGCAAGAAGAGATTCACAGAGGAATGAATCTCAATGTCTAAGATGAAAGTGAGGATGAAGCCAAAGAAGGAAATTTTGATCAAGAAAGAGAAGGCAAAATTATGAACCAAGAGGAAGTAAGGCTTTTTCAGGCCATTTCCAAGATCGGGAAAAGACCTAAGATTGAGGTTCCTGCATTTTTAGGAAATCTTAACCCAGAGGAGTTGATCGACTGGATCAATGAATTGGAAGAATATTTTGAGTATGAAGATATCGAGGATCCTGATTAGGTCAAGTTTGCAAAGGCTAGACTAAAGGGTCATGCAAAGATCTGGTGGCAAGAGATTCAATTGGAGTGAAATCAAAGAGGAAAGGATAAAATAACAAGATGGGATCAGATGGTGGATAAATTGAAGCAATAGTTCATTCCTATTGATTATGAGCTTGACCTACTGAAGAAGATGAAAATTTTGAAGCAAGCAAGAAGATCTGTTCAGGAGTATACAAAGGAGTTCTATCGAATCCTCATCAAAACAAGCCATGTGGAAGCTGATAAGGAGAAAGTTTCTTGTTACTTTAATGGGTTGAGGCCGAGCATTTAGGAGGAGTTGAATTTGGTTCAAATGAATAGTATTGAAGAGGCATACCATTTTTCCCTAAAAGTAGAGGAAACGCTGAATAAGAAGTTTGAGAGTAGACAAAATAGAAGAGGTCATGGTGGAAGATCTAGTGGATGATCATATGGAGGCTGAAATGAAGATCTGAAAAAGAAGGATGAGGCTAGTAGCAGTCAAAATTAGAGAGGAAGCAATTCCAATTGTTTCCATGATCAAAATAATAGAGATTAGAGAGGAAGAGGAAGAGGAAGAGGACAAGGTTCAGGAAGAGGAGGCTTCTATGGAACATGTTTTCATTATGGAGAAGAAGGTCATAGGGTATTTGAATGTCCTCAATGCCAAGGAAGGACAGATAGGAGAAATGAAGGCTAGGCCATAGTTGCACATATAGATGAAGATGCTAGATCATCACATTCTAAAGATGCTGAAAGAGGAGAAATTCTAATTAATAGAAGAGTCCTGTTGAGTGGGGAGAATGAACCTGAGAAAAGAAGAAGCCTATTTCATACCAGGTGCAAGTGTGAGGGTAAATATTGTGATATGATCATTGATAGTGGAAGCACTGACAATTTGGTGTCAAAAGAGATGGTCACTAAGTTGAAGCTCAAGAGGTAGAAATACCCACATCCATATCAAATTGCCTGGGTATAGGATGACCACAAGGTCATGGTTAGTGAACAATGCCTAGTGAAGTTCAAGATTGGCAGATACCATGATGAGGTACTATGTGATATCATAGATATAGATGCATATCATATGTTGTTGGGTAGACCATGACAGTTTGATGGGCATGTTGTACATGATGCTCATGCGAATACCTATTCCTTGACAAAGGATTGAGTGCAACATAAGCTAAAGCCATTGAAGGATATAGAAGAAAAGGTATGTGGTAATGCAAGAATAAGTTTTGTTGATGGAAGAAAATTCCTAGAGGGTATGAGGTATGAGCATGTATGTTTTTCTTTAATTCCAAAAGTTGGTAAAGAGGAAGTAGAAGATGTACCTATAGAAGTTGCAGATCTGTTGAATGAGTTTTAGGATATTGTATCCGATAATGTCCCTGATGGATTACCACTAGTAAGGAAGATCAGTCATCAAAAGGATTTGATTCTAAGAGTAAGTTTGCCAAATAAGGAAGCACGCAGAATGATACCAGTAGAAAGTGAGGAGTTGAATAGAAAAGTGCATGAGCTATTACAGAAGGGCCTGATTCATGAGAGCCCAAGTCCATGTGCTATACTAGCAGTATTAGCACCAAATAACAATGGAGAATGGAGGATGTGTATGGATTACAAGGCTATCAACAAGATCACAATCAAGTACAGATTTCCTTTGTCGCGGATGGATGATATTATGGATTGTTTGAATGGACCTGTGTATTTCTCAAAGATAGATCTAAAAAGTGGATATCACTAGATTCAGATTAGAGAAGGAGATGCATGGAAGACTACCTTCAAGACAAAGGAAGGACTATATGAGTGGTTAGTCATGCCTTTTGGGCTAACCAATGCACTAAGCACTTTCATGCGGCTCATGAACGAGGTTCTGAAAGAATTTCTAGGTAAGTTTGTCATTGTTTACCTAGATGATATTTTGATCTTTAGTAAGACATTGGAAGAACATATGATGCATATTCATATGGTGTTTGAGAAGTTGAGGGAAGAGAAATTGTTGATTAATTTGAAGAAGTGCATTTTTGTTAAGAAGGAATTAGTGTATCTGAGATTTGTAGTTTTAGCAGAAGGTCTAAAAATGGACCCAGAGAAAGTGCAGGCTATCCTTGAATGGCCTACTCCAAGGAGTGCTACTGAGGTAAGATCTTTTCATGGTTTGGCTAGCTTTTACAGAAATTTTATCAAAAATTTTAGCAATATTTGTGGACCCTTGACTGAAATAATGAGAGGGGATAGAAAAGAGTTCAAGTGGACTAATGGGGTAGATAAGAGTTTTAAACTGTTGAAATAGAAAGTTATAGAACAACCTATTTTAGCACTTCCAAATTTTAATAAGGTGTTTCAAGTAGACTATGATGCTAGTGGTACTGCAATAGGAGTTTTTATGAGCCAAGAAGGTAAACATGTTGCTTATTTCAGTGAGAAGTTAAATGATGCCAAGAGAAAATATTATGTTTATGATTAGGAATTTTATGCTATAGTTCAGGCATTGAAGAAGTGGAGACATTATCTTCTTAAAGAGTTTGTTTTATATACTGATCATCAAGCTTTGCAATATTTGAATAGTCAAGGAAAGTTGAATCAAAGGTATTTGAAATGGGTTGAGTTTTTGCAGAGTTATACATTTATTTTGAAACATAGGAGTGGAAAGTCTAACAGGGTTGCTGATGCGCTTAGAAAAAGGAAACTATTGCTGATAGAGATGCAAATTGAGGTGGTTCGGTTCAAGGAACTCAAGAATTTGTATATAGAGGATCTTGATTTTGGTAAAGCTTGGAAACCTTGTAAAGAACCTATTACTCTAGATAGAACAAAGTGGTTGGATTTCATCATTCAGGATGATATGCTATTCAGAGGGAGTCAGTTGTGCATTCCACAAAGTTCTATGAGGGAGAATCTCATCAAGGAGAAGCATAGCGAAGGATTGGTTGGACATTTTGGTTGTGATAAAACCCTTGCTTTGGTTAGTGAGAATCATTATTGGTCACAATTGCAGCAAGATGTCAAGAAGTTTTTATAGAGTTGTAGAGTATGTCAGATGGAAAAAGGAGTAAAGTAGAATATAGGGTTGTATCATCCATTACCTGTACCAAAGAAGCCTTGGGAGGATATCAGTATGGACTTTGTTCTTGGTTTACCGAGGACTTTGCGGGGACATGATTCAATTTTTGTGGTGGTTAACAAATTTTTGAAGATGGCACATTTCATTCCTTGTAAGAAGACTAATGATGTTGTTCATGTAGCAAAATTGTTTATCAGAGAATTGGTGAGACTACAGGTTTGCCAAAGAGTATAGTTTCAGATAGGGACACTAAGTTTTTTGGATATTTATGGCATACATTATGGAAGAAGTTAAAGATATATTTGAAGTTTAGTTCATCACATCATCCACAGACTGATGGACAGAAAGAGGTGGTAAATAGGAGTTTGGAAAATTTGTTGAGATGTTTGGTTGGAGACAAGCCAACATGATGGGATTTGATTTTACCACAAGCAGAATTTGCATACAATAATTCTGTCAATAGGAGCACTAGTAAATCACCATTCTAGATTATATATGGAAGTAATCCTAGAAATACATCTGAGTTGAGGAAGATAGATAAATGAGAGATAAGTAGTGCTGAAGCTGAGGATTTTGCAGAACACTTGAAGAACATCCATGAGGAAGTGAGGAAGCACATTACCAAGATGAATGCGTAGTATAAGGCTAAGGCAGATGAGAAAAGGAGGCATAAGGAATTTCAGGTTGGGGATGAAGTCATGGTTCATTTGCATAAGGAGTGATTTCCAGTTGGTGCATATAACAAGTTGAAAATGAATAAATTTGGGCCATGTAAGACACTGAAGAAGCATGATTCAGGAAATGCATATGAGGTAGAATTGCCTATTGGGCTGACTATTTCACCAATGTTTAACATTTTAGATTTGACAGAGTATCATGAAGGGGGTGTTGAAGATGAGGTCATAGTAGCATAGCAGAGTATTCCAGCAACTAGTTTAGATACCAAAGAGACTAAGGACATACTAGATAGTCGTGTTGGCAGAAGCACAAGGAACAAGACATATTAATAATATATGGTCAAATGGAAACGATGACCTGTTGAAGATTCATCATGGCTGACAAGGAAGGAGGTTGACCGTCTTGGTTTTCCTCTTCACACCTAAGACGTGACATGGTCACTTCTCAAATTACCCTAGGTGTTTGATGCAAGAGCATCCTGGGTGTAAGAGAAATCTTGCATCACCCAAAAATATTTCTGGTTTCTTTTCAATAAGGGCTATCTTGTGCAAAGCTTCTATTTTTGGAAATTTACTATTTTTGGTAAGTTTTCTGTTCATGCTCAAAATGGTCTATTTTCTTCCCTAGAGGTTCATTTTGGTTATATCAGCCTGCCAGTAAAGTTTCATTGCCAGATCAAGTCTAGTTTTGAAGATATTGAAAATTTTTGGTATTGGTAGTAGGGTACAAAAACTTCAAACTCAGTTTTGAAGGCTTTAGAGGCCCCGGATGAGGTTGAAACTTTAGCTAAATGAAGCTTTCTTAATTTAGGTGTTGTAGAGCACTTCACACCCTTTCCAAAATGGGGTCATAATAGTCAATCAGGTCAACGAGTGATGACTTACGGTCTTTGGAAGTTGGGTCACCTAAAATGGCGAAAAATAAATTTTCTTCAAAATTTCTGTTTGGGTTTCAAAAGTTGTTTTGAGCCAACTTTGGTATAATAAATTGTAAAATAAAATAATTCTAAGTTTGGTCATCCTTGTTGGCTAAAATTATGGAACATTCCCAGGCGGTGGAAAATTGCCTATATAAGGAAGGTTGTAGTGTTGTCTTAGGTAGTCAAGGTAGTTCGGGGTAATGATTCGAGGCTTTGTCCTACAAAATATTGTAAGGGAAAATGTCCATGTGGCTTTACATATTGTAATTTTGAAATTTGTAATTCCACATTTGTGGGGATAATAAGAAGCCCATTTTTTGTTCTTGCATATTGTTGTTGTTTCTCTATTTCTGTTATGTGTTTGTGGTATTAAGGGGTGCACCCTTCATCAAAATGTTTATTTGGGTCATGCCTAATGTAATTATGTTGTGTCACTTGACACATGTGTCCTTCTGAGTTGGCATGGCTAGTAAATGTAACTAGGGTAGACCTAGCTTTAACCTAGGAGTTACCTAGTGTATTACCCATGCTTACCGTAAGGTTTAGGAAGATTAGATTGGGTCAAGGGAGTTGAATTTCGTGAGTTAACTTCAAGCAGTGTTTAGGAGTTCCAAATAGGCTTCCAGAAGGTAGTTAGGGTTAGTTTTGACCACCCCACTTGGTACCTTAGGGGTTAGGGGTCATTTTCATCCCATTAAGAGCCCTTGAATTTATTTATGATATCCCTAAAATATCTCCATTTGAAAGTGGAGAAAATTAGAATTTGTGGAATTTGGGAAATATATCTTATCCTACCCATGTGAGTCTTAAACTCCATTTATGAGGGTCTTGACTTGTAAGGAGAAGGCAAGACTCTAGAGGCTTCCTCATTAATGCAGAGATTAGATATTCTTAGGATAGAGCCTTGTTAGGGGGATTTGAGAGGAAAGTGAAGGTTGTTCACCCACTCTATACTCTTAGAGACACCTAGTTTTGGAAGAGATTTTGGAGAAGGAGAAAAAACATAAAGGGGAAATCTTCTTTCAAATTCATCATTTTCACCTTGAGCTTGGACTTAAGGTTGGATTCTTGTAGCATAACTTAGTGTAGTTTATTTTATGCATTAAAAAGATTAAGAGTCCTTTAATAGAGGTTTTATGTTTTGTGTTCAACTCCATGGGTTTCCATGGAGGTTTGTGAGTCTTCTTATTATTTTTTGATGCATATTTTTTTGGGTTTCTTCAAGGCACACTCACCCTTGGGAGGGAAGAGTAACCTAGAAGGGGTGAAGGTCTAGTGACTTCCCATGTTGTGTAGAGTCTCCCATGTGTGGAGGGATGTACATGGGTGGGAAAGGCCCCATGATGCCAATCATGCCAAGGGCATTTGGGGGCATAAGGGAAAATTGATGGCTTGAAGCCATGGTTTGATTTTTGTGGAGTTTTTATAGTGTAGGAATGTTGTGCCCATGTGTGGCCTATTCCTCATATTTTTAGTTTCAGATTGGCTATCTCCTCATGTGGTGAGTCCTCTTCACCCCTTTGTTTTTAGGTCCTTTTTGGTGGCCTTGTAAAACCTTGGTTATGGGAATCTTATTTTGTATGTCTATTTGGTTGTTTTGATATTTTGACTCCTTCTAACGTGGTTCATTTTTGGAGCCCCTAGCTTGGGGGTGGCCTTGTAAAGGACTAGGTTGGGAGGTGAGCCTCCATGGTCAACCTATGTTTTTCCTTTCAGGTCTTAGATGAAGCTCTTGGATGGTTTAGAAAAGTCTTGGTGGTTTTGTTTCAAAAATATCCCTATTAAAGTATCTCTTATAAATTTGAGGAAAGAAAGATGTATCTCCTTGTTATTATTAAGGAGAAGAAAGTTGTATGGTGTAAATGTTATTGTTTTGATGAATAAAGAAATGGGGAAAAGTTCCATTATATTTCTTTTGTTGATATCTTTGTTTGAATCTTTACCTTAAGTGTAACATTAGATTTAGTTGTATTCTACCTTATTAATTTTTAATGAATGACATTATATGAAAATTTAAATTAAAGAAAAATATCAATTTAAACATATTGTTAATATATCCATTAGAGCATTAAGAGACGTGTTTAACATTTAAAGCTAAAATTAGGTAGGAATTATTTCTTTATGTTTAAAAGATATATTATTTAATTATTTAAAATAAGGAAACCAATAAATTATGAATATGAGAAATTCATAAAATTCAAGTAATGTTATTTTCATTTAAGTTAAGCTTAGATAGTTTTAATAATATAAACTATCTAGGAGCATACATTTTATGCTAGTTATTTATTTATTTTTGAAACTAAGAATATAATAGTGTAAACATATTTTATATATGTGTGTGTGTGTGTGTGTGTACATATATATATGTATGTATGTATATATATATATATATATATATATATATATATATATATATATATATATATATATATATATATATATATATATATATATATATATATATATATATATATATATATATATATATATATATATATACACACGTATATATATATATATATGTATATATGTATATATATATATATATATATGTATATATATATATATTTATGTATATATATATATATGTATATATATATATATATATGTATATATATATGCATATATATATATATGTTTATATATACAAATATAAATAAATGTAAAACAACTACACTTCCCTATTGTAATACCCTCTCCTATGGTGGTACTTAGACTTTTCTGATTTGGACATTTTATTATGATGGTTAGAACTATACATTTACATTAATGTTTTGTGGATGATGATATGATTGATATGCTCATTTATGGTTATCATTTATATGTTTATGAGATTAGAAAACCATCTATTTTTATATGTTTTATGGATCTAACCCAAGGATTTGAATCTAACCATTATCATGATATTTTATATTTCATGCATATGTGTCTGATGTGTTTTCATGACTCAGGATGAAGTCGTAGTTACTCACTTAGTTGAGGTCCACACGATGTATCAATCCTGGTCATCTGCTTGCATATATCTAATTTGTATATCCATATGTATATATATGTATCTCTTCTTGGTGATGCAAGATTGCAGGTACCAGGTATCATCTCCACTTGGCTTCACAGGTCTGAGCGGTCCCTCAAAATCCTTGATCGTTGTTGTTTTTGTGGAGATATCACCAAGTTCCATAGGAAGAAACTTCACCTTTGATCCTTAGGTGGGAAGTGTCGAGTTAGTCCTTTGTGTGGATGTATTATGTGATCTCTCAGTTTATTGGTTTTGTGGATCTTGTAGCTAGTTCCTTGTCTTTTGTATTCATTGAGAATGAGGTTTTGAGTATGGTAGTTTTATCTATTTTCATGGTATGCTCAATTTTGTTAGTAGATTATTGATGTGAGTTATTTCTCATTGAAGGTGTGATTTAGTAATTTATCTTTAGTAGTAGCTACTATTATACTAGCAATCTCATTAGGAACAAGTTGGCATGTGATTAAATCATGTGATTTTAATATCAATAATAATGAATAATTTTATGGTATTATTTGGCCCGGAGTGGCTAGTACCAGGACAACCCAAGGGGTGAGGGCTATGCGATGACACTCACTTAGCTTGTTGCTTAGAGTTTCTGCCAAGCCTTAGAACCTTTTTGGGAAAAGATTTATACTTTGATCTTCTTTTCATTTGCTTTTTGGGAAAGGTTACCCAACCCTAGGTATGGCCTAGCTATCCCTTCTTTGTGGACCTTGGTGTTATCTCCTAGCATGAGGGAGTGGGCCTTTTGGTATCCATGTGGTTGGGTGGTAAAACTTTTTATCGAGGTATCTTTTGCGGATGCAGTGTTTGAAGATTCATGCTTGCTTATGTACCAGTTTTTGAAGAATGAAGGCTTGGTAATTATATTTCATGATGTAAAATTATTGTTACCTCCCAAGAGGAGATGAATGTAATATAATCATTAATGTATTTCAAAATTATGTATTTGGAATGGGTAGACTTAGGGAAAAAGAAAAGGGGAAAGCATGAACTTTATGTATATGATCTATGTTGGAAAAGAAAAAGGATTTTGTAAGATTTCAAGTTAAGTAGTATGATTTTCATTATTGATGATTAAAGGAAAAAAACTAGTGAAACAAATGTAGTATATTTGAAATGTATCAAATGTTTAGATGATTCTAATGTTTAAAAGTTATATTGTTCATAAAGGATACCTAGGAATATAGATGGTGTTAAATGGAAAATTGAAATGAAAGTACTTTGTATTTCTTAAAGAATCTTATAATGATATGATGTAGTTTTCTTTGAGAAGTAAATTTTGTTGTTAGCTTACTTAATGGACTTAAATGAATCATGCATTTAATAAGAAGGGAACCTTGGAGGAATCTAAGTTAATCTATGTTTTGTTTATGTAAATTTTTTTCATAAATTATCACTTAGGTTTTCTTTTACAAAGAGAATCTTTGTTCTCTTCCCTAGTTCCCTTGCGGGGCATGACATCTTTGGTATCAGAGCACTAAGTTGCTACACTAGGGCCTAGGGAATTTGGCCCATGCTTCTTAAACTTTTTATTCATCTTAGAAAAACTTAAAACTAAAATCAAACTAAGACCCTTAAACTTATCATGGTAGGATGCCTCCTGTAACCCGTGGTAGAAGGGGAGGTGCCCAAAACACCCCTCCTAGATCTCAACATGAAAGTTCTCAGGAAGAAGAACAATATGAAGGAAGAGGGGATCAATCTGATAATCAATTAGGAGGTTTTCAAGGGGCTCAAGTAACAAAATTGTTACAATAGATTCTATAGAAGTTAGACGTAGGGTAGGATAGAGGCCACCATGGGGAGACTAACACTCACCATGAGGAAAGGGAAAGGAGTCCTAAGAGGAGAGATCAGGAAATGGAAGAAGATTCTTTGCGTGCTTCTCACATGTGAGATCTCCTTAGGACTAAGACTAACCCCTTTAAGGGAACCCAAGGTGGATCTACTGCAGAAACTTGGTTGCTAGAACTAGAAAGGCTTTTCTCCATGCATCCTTATAGCAGCAATACCGAAGCTCAATTTTCAGTCATTCACCTTAGAGACTTTGCATCCACTTGGTGGGAAATAGAGAGAGAGAAACTTCACATAGATATCACCACTCTTTCATGGGAACTATTCCTAGAACTCTTTCAAGCCAAATTTCTATCTGACCATTGGAGATAGTAAAGAGCCGAAGAGTTTCACAACCTAAGGCAGCTAACTATGTCAGTTGATTACTATGAAAGGAAGTTCTTAGAACTCAAGCCGTACTCAAGATATAAGGATGATGAACCCATGTTGACTCAACACTTCCTTAGAGGACTCAACGGTCGCTTGGCCGGTAGTGTACGAATGTTTGAACCTCAGACAGTTAATGATGCAGTCATCAAAGCTCACCTTGAGGAACAAAATATAGCCTTAGGGTTAGGAGGTCAGATAGGTGGCCAAGGGGTTAATGCCTTCCAAGCCAGGTTAGGTTTCAAAGGAAATCAATCTCAAGGAGCACCTATACCTAAAAACTATCCTCCCAAAGGAAGTCAGAACCACCAGAAAAGGAAGTTTTACAACAACAACAACAATAGCCACAACAAAAATTACAATGGAAACAATAATAAAAGTGGGTTTTCTCAATCCAATAATCCTCACAACTGGGAGCGTGCAAAGAAATAACCGAACCCTCAACCAGCTTAGAATATGCCTCAAAACTCTAGTGTGGGTAGCTATCAGTAGTCTAGCGCACCTTCTATAGGAAGGAATTTTGTTAAGAACACCAGATGTTACTCTTGTGGTTAGCATGGGCACATTGTAGTTAATTGCCCTCAGAAATCTTCCCCAATAGCTAGCTATAGGCAGGCCTCTTCAGAACCGACAGTAGGTAATGAAAGCACAACTCACTGAGTATTTTCCACCTTAGACCATGGACAAGCCAATCATCAGGGAGCAGTTATCAAAACCCTAGGTTTGTTAAGGGGTATCTCTACCACCATACTATTTGATTTAGGAGCAACAGATTCTTTTATTTCACCTTCTTTAGTAGAGAAATGTGGGCTGAATGCAATAAGGCAGGAAGATAGGTGGCAGGTTGAGCTAGCCTCTGGGGCAAGAATAACCTCCGACTCTTGTGTCCATAGTTGCAAGTTAGAACTTGGACCTTTTTCCACCTTAGTAGATCTCCGAGTAATTCCTCTAGGCTCGTATGGATTATTTTTGGGTATGGATTGGTTGGATGTTCACAAAGCCACTTTGGATTGTAGAAACAAAAGCATTCAGTGTTCAGATGACTTAGGAGAACCTAAGAAGATTGTTGGGGTGCAACTACCCATCTCTCTCTACATGATTTCCATGATGCAACTCAAGAAGTGCATGCGCAAAGGATGCCAATTATTTTTAGTCTCAGTAGAGGACTTGGACCAAGAAGTAAGTAGGGAGGTATCACTAGATCATCCCCTATTATAGGAATACTTGGATGTTTTTCCCAAAGAAATTCTAGGAATGCCACCCAAAAGGGACATAGACTTTTGAATCGAGTTGGTTCCAGGAGTAGAACCAATCTCCAAAGCTTCATACCATATGACCACACAAAGACTTGAGGAACTCAAGCTTCAGCTAGAAAGGCTCTTGGAAAAAGGATTTATCAGACCTAGTGTGTCACCATGGGGTGCACTAGTAATATTTGTAAAGAAGAAAGATGGCTCTCTTCGATTGTGCATTGAATATCATCAACTCAACAAAGTCATGATCAAGAATTGGTATCCTTTACCCCACATTGATGATCTATTTGATCAAATGAAAGGGGCAAAAATATTTTAAAAAATTGACCTCAAGTCAGGATATCATCAACTTAGAATTTAGGAAGCCAATATTCATCGAACAGCTTTCCATACCAGATATGGTCACTATGAGTTCAATGTGGTACCATTTGGGTTAACAAATGCTCCTTCTGTATTCATGAGCTTAATGAATGGAGTTTTCAGAACCTACTTGGATAAATTTGTGATAGTATTCTTAGATGATATCTTAGTGTTCTCTAAAACTCTTGAAGAACATGAGGTTCATCTTTGTCAAGTATTGCAGTGCCTTAGGGAAAATCAACTTTATGCCAATGCAAAAAATTGTGAATTCTTTCAGACATAAGTTAAGTATCTTGGACACCTCATATTAGGGAATGGAATCACTATTGATCTAGCCAAAATTCAAGCCATAGTGGAGTGGCCAACTTTGACTAACATTCTTGAAGTTCACAGCTTTATGGGACTCGCTAGGTATTACAGAAGGTTTGTCAGAGAGTTCTCTCAGATAGCTCATCCCATTAATTCCTTGCAAAGGAAAGGTAAAAATTTTGTTTGGTCAGAAAAATGTGAGGCCACTTTCCAATGTTTGAAGGAAAGATTAACCAGTGCTCCAATCTTGGTGGTTCCCGAACCATTAGGAAACTTTGTATTTTGCACAGATGCCTCACTAGAAGGGATTGGGGTAGTTCTTATGCAAGAAGGACAAGTTGTTGCTTATGAGTCTAGGAAGCTTAAAGATCATGAGCTCAACTATCCCACCCATGATCTAGAACTTGTAGTAGTAGTTCATGCCCTAGTAAAGTGGAGACACTTTCTATTGGGTCACAAGTTCAAACTCCAAATAGATCATCAGAGCCTTCAATGCATCTTCTCTCAACCTAACCTCAATGCTAGACAACACAGGTGGATGGAATTCCTATGTGAATATGAGTTTGAGGTTAAGTACATCCAAGGGAAGATGAATCTAGTGGCAGATGCTTTGAGCAGGCACAGACATGTTTTATTAGTACTATCCCTTAGCACCGATTCGGAAAGAAGAATCAGGGAGGCTCTCACTTTTGACTCTTGGTTTTAGTAGGTTAAGAAAGAAATAGAGACAGGAAGACCCTTGGAAGGTCACTTCTCAGGATATTCCTTAGATACCCTTGGGTTGCTGCGATAACAAAATAGAATCTATGTGCCCATGGAAGGAGATCTGTGCGCTTATCCTTTCAGAAAGCCACAAGGCTCCCTATTCAGCACATCTTGGGGTGAAGAAAATATATGTTGACCTATGTCAATTGTACTATTGGTCAGGAATGAAGAGGGATATTGTAGATTACGTGGCTAGATGTTTGGAATGTCAAAGACTGAAAGTAGAACATCAACACCTTGCTAGTCTATTGCAACCTCACCTAGTGCCAGAATGGAAATGGGACAATATTTCCATGGATTTTATTGTGGGACTTCCAGTTACTCCCAGGAGACATGATGCTATCATGGTAATAGTTGATAGACTCACCAAGGTAGCTCATTTTTCTCCCATGTAGTCCTCCTACTCAACAGCTTCTATAGCTAGAGTGTTCATGAAGGACATTGTGAGACTCCACGGTATTCCCAGGAAAATCATATCTAATCATGATCCAGTATTCACATCAGCTCTTTGGACTTCACTTCAACATATTTTAGGGACTCAGCTCAACTTCAGTTCAGCCTATCATCCAGAGACAGATGGGCAGATGGAGTGAGTCAATCAGGTTCTTGAGGACTTGCTCAGAATGTATGTTATGGATAGACAAACCCATTGGGAAGAGTATCTATATTTAATGGAGTTTTCTTATAATAATGGTTATCATAGTTCCATAGGTATGTCCCCTTTTCAGGCTTTGTATGGCCATCCATGCTGCACTCCCTTAAGTTGGGACCGATCAGAGGATAGGGTACTTCTAGGCCTTGAGATGTTATAGGATATGGAACAACAGGTCAAGCGCATCAGAGAGAATATTTTGACAGCTTAGGATAGGCAGAAGAAGTATGCTAATTCTCACAAGACTGATGTACACTTCTCTCTTGGTGATAGAGTCTTTTTGAGGTTGCATCCACAAAAGAGTCCAATCTGTTACAGAAAAGGCTCCAAGTTGGCACCCCGATTTGTTGGCCCTTTTGAGGTCCTGGAGAGGATAGGACCAGTAGCTTATTAGCTTGCCTTGCTACCTAGCCTTTCTCGTATTCATGATGTATTTCATGTTTCAATTCTTAGAAAGTATATTCTTTATGTGACTCATGTTTTGGATTGGAATGCATTATAGGTAGGGGATGGGCAGCTGGCTTTAGAGTCAGTACGCATTTTACAACAACAAACACTGATCCTTAGGGGTCACACCATAGATTAGGAAAGGGTCCAATGGGACCCCAATGATGATTCTTCCACCACATGGGAAGATGCTGCTAGACTTAGAGATGCTTATCCATATTTATTTGTAGGCTTCCAGGAGTAAGCCTAACTCTAGGGGGGGAGGATGTAATACCCTCTCCTATGGTGGTACTTAGACTTTTTTGATTTGGACATTTTATTATGATGGTTAGAACTATACATTTACATTAATGTTTTGTGGATGATGATATCATTGATATGCTCATTTATGGTTATCATTTATATGTTTATGAGATTAGAAAACCATCTATTTTTATATGTTTTATGGATATAACCCAAGGATTTGAATCTAACCATTATCATGATGTTTTATGTTTCATGGATATGTGTCTGATGTGTTTTCATGGCTTAGGATGAAGTCATAGTTACTCACTTAGTTGAGGTCCACACGATGTATCAATCTTGGTCATCTACTTGCATATATTTGATTTGTATATCCATATGTATATATGTATCTCTTCTTGGTGATGCAGGATTGCAGGTACCAGGTATCATCTCCACCTGGCTTCACAAGTCTGAGCAATCCCTCAAAATCCTCAATCATTGTTGTTGTTGCGGATATATCACCAAGTTCCATAGGAAGAAACTTCACCTTTGATCCTTTTATCCTTAGGTGGGAAGTGCTGAGTCAGTCCTTTGTGTGGATGTATTATGTGATCTCTCAGTTTATTGGTTTTGTGGATCTTGTAGCTAGTTCCTTGTCTTTTGTATTCATTGAGAATGAGGTTTTGAGTATGGTAGTTTTATCTATTTTCATGGTATGCTCAATTTTGTTAGTAGATTATTGATGTGAGTTATTGCTCATTGAAGGTGTGATTTAGTAATTTATCTTTAGTAGCAGGTACTATTATACTAGTATATCTCATTAGGAACAAGTTGGCATGTGATTTTAATATCAATAATAATGAATAATTTTATGGTATTATTTTATAATACTCATAATAACAAAGTGTCTATGGCAATATTAATAATAAATGTTTTTGGTTAAATCTAACTTATGTTAGTAGCTACCTAATATATGTTTTAGAATGTGGATTAGTGTATAAATAAATAATATGTTTTATAATAATGTTATTCTTAAATATTTAATATTTGTAATAATGTGTCTTACTTATGATATATGTACCATAAGCATATGGGTACACACATATGCCTATGAATACATATATATATTAATATTATATAATAAATTATTTGTGTGAAGGAAAATTAGTTTAGATAAATATAAATGTATGTTATTCTCAAAAATGGTAAAAAGGATTAGTAAATTCTATTAGCATAGCTAAATAAATTAGTAAATTATTCTTAAGGTTAAATTTCTCTATTATGTCATCCTCAAATTTAGGAGACATGGATTATAGTTTATTAAAAATTTATTTCTCCCTTTTCGGGAATGGTTTTAGAAACCGTATCATTAACGAATACCAGTGGATAGTTGCATCAGTTGGAATACCTGTGCAACTACTCCCCAATCTATTTATAGGAAAGGTTTTCCTATGTGTGGGAGTTGGAGAGGAAATCTTGATTTGAGAAGAGGCTTTAATTTTAATAGGATATTTCTATAGTTTAGAGAAGAGAGAGAATTGATTTTTATTTGAGAGGATGTGGATGAGATTTCTTCCGGAACGAGTTGCAGCTTGCCTATAGGAGGAATTCGGAGTGCTGGAAGAGATTTAGAAGCTTGATTTCTTCTTCATCAATCGATCTTCGCAGGACTCCAGGTTGGAATCCATCTTGGAAAATAAATCTCTTTTATAGTATGAATGTTGTTTTCAGATTTGTTTGAATGTTGCTATATTTTGTATTATTATTGCAGAATGTTTGTGCACTATTGTATTATTATTACAGAATGTTGTTACATTAATGTATTATGTAATAATGTACTATTGCAAAAGGTTGGTACATTAATGTATTTTGTAATAATGTATTATTGTAGAAGATTGATACATTAATGTATTCTGTAATAATGTATTATTACAGAATGTTGACACATTATTGTATTAGTGGTGATCGTGTATATATTTATTTTATTATTTTGCCAGCCATCTATACATTATACAAATGCTATATTATTGTATTAAAAATGCTATATTATTATATTATTCTATCATTTGTTAATTGTAATATTCTGTCAAAATAATACATATGTTTCAATAAAATTATTTGAGTTCTTTTCTTTTTTTCAAAAAAAATTATA
Source organism: Chamaecyparis obtusa (assembly GCA_027943335.1). Taxonomy (NCBI): domain Eukaryota; kingdom Viridiplantae; phylum Streptophyta; class Pinopsida; order Cupressales; family Cupressaceae; genus Chamaecyparis; species Chamaecyparis obtusa. The sequence continues at coordinate 346,039 of BSBK01006164.1, forward strand.
TAGTTATAAAGTTATGCTTCAATAAAGTTATGCTTAAATAAAGTTATGCTTGAAAAAAAATAATATAGAAAAACATTAATATAAAACAAAAAAAAATGAAAAAAGTTTTGGGAAGTGGGGCCACCACCTTCCCCACTCCCCTTACAGCACACAACCGTAGCAGTAGGCACTGCTACGACAGTACCTGATTGTTACGGCAGTAGGTACTACAGTAGCAGTACCCTACTATGGCCCACAGGTCAAAAAGTGTGCAAGGCGCGAGGGAAATGGGGTGCGGGGCCTGCAAGGTCCCCCCCATAAGTTATTTTTAATTTTATTTTTATGTGGTAGTTTGTGTATTTGTTGTTAGTTAGTAATTAATATTAAATTTAAATTGTTATTAAATTTAGTTATTGATGAATAGGAATTCATAGTCTAGTTTAGTTTATAAATATTTGATGTATAAATGAAAATTATATTTGTTTATTTAAATTTTAAAATTTTAATTAATAAATGTTAATTTATACGATACTTTAATTCCTTGTACTTTAAGTTATACTTGTATAAAGGGATTAGGTACCTTTTGGATTGATTGGGATAGGTTTCAGCTTCCTAGGAGTTAAGATGCAACTTCTAGATTTTAGATTTTTAATAAAAATAAGACTTAGTCAAATTTCAGACTTAGATTGAAATTTATGGAGCATTATCTTTTGGCATATGGAATTTTGTGTAAACCTTAGATATGTTCATCACTTGTTTGGCAGAGGTTATATCTAGTGTAGTTAGATGCCTTAATAGGGTTAGGATGTGTGTAGGAAGTAGTTTAGGGTTTAGGATTGTCTAGGAGGAATAGGACCTTTCTAGGCCTCCCTAAACGTCCCTAATTTTCATAAACATCCCTAAACCATCTTATTATTTCTTTGATGTAGTTCTCAAATGTGTATATGATGTTTTTTTACTACATATATTATGTATTTTTGATGTGTGGGTTAAGGGTAGAAAACCTAAGAACACTAAGTGAGTGGCTCTCAGTGTAGGGCCAGGGCCCTAAGTGGCTAGAACTAGGATAACCGACTGAAGAGCTATTTAATAAGTGAAAATTTAATTAAACTTTTGGGAATGGGTTCAAACACTAATACGATTAATGTATGCCTCACCCATGCCATTAGCGCTAGTAAAGTCTATGGATGGGAGTGGGAGAAGGTACCTATGCGTAGGTACGATTGAATGGCACTTATCTGTACGAAAGGAATTCGATCCCGCATGTGCCTACTTGGGGTCGGGGCCTGGAGTGGCTAGTACCAGGACAACCCAAGGGGTGAGGGCTATGTGATGACACTCCCTTAGCCTGTTGCTTAGAGTTTCTACCAAGCCTTAGGACCTTTTTGGGAAAATATTTATACTTTGATCTTCTTTTCATTTGCTATTTGGGAAAGGTTACCCAACCCTAGGTATGGCCTAACTATCCCTTCTTTATGGACCTTGGTGTTATCTCCTAGCATGGGGGAGTGAGCCTTTTGGTATCCACATGGTTGGGTGGTAAAACTTTTTATCAAGGTATCTTTTGCGGATGCAGTGTTTGAAGATTCATGCTTGCTTATGTACCAGTTTTTGAAGAATGAAGGCTTGGTAATTATATTTCATGATGTAAAATTATTGTTACCTCCCAAGAGGAGATGAATGTAATATAATCATTAATGTATTTCAAAATGATGTATTTGGAATGGGTAGACTTAGGGAAAAAGAAAAGGGGAAAGCATGAACTTTATGTATATGATCTATGTTGGAAAAGAAAAAGGATTTTGTAAGATTTCAAGTTAAGTAGTATGATTTTCATTATTGATGATTAAAGGAAAAAAGCTAGTGAAACAAATGTAGTATATTTGAAATGTATCAAATGTTTAGATGATTCTAATGTTTAAAAGTTATATTGTTCATAAAGGATACCTAGGAATATAGATGGTGTTAAATGGAAAATTGAAATGAAAGTACTTTGTATTTCTTAAAGAATCTTATAATGATATGATGTCATTTTCTTTGAGAAGTAAATTTTGTTGTTAGCTTACTTAATGGACTTAAATGAATCCTGCATTTAATAAGAAAGGAATCTTGGAGGAATCTAAGTTAATCTATGTTTTGTTTATGTAATTTTTTTTTAAATTCAATTTTTTTTCATAAATTATCACTTAGGTTTTCTTTTACAAAGAGAATCTTTGTTCTCGTCCCTGGTTCCCTTGCGGGGCATGAAACCTGTTTAAAAATTTATTAAGATACATCAGTAGGAATGGATTGAACTACACACATATAAAAAATTTTCTTTTTATCAAATCCCATGTTTTATAAAAAATGAAATAGACTTACACATCAAATAAACCAAATTTCATTTAAGAAATGAAATTATTTTTTAAAAAAATAAAAAAAGCTTTTAAATTTTGTTTTGTGTCGGAGATGAGGGAGGGGTGGGCATATGCCTGACCCCCATCTCGTGACCAAAATAGGAGGTCAGCGGCCACTATGCCACACACAGTGGGGAGGCGTGGCCTTGGCTATTCTACCCACTGTGGTGACACAGTGCAATGGTGATGAAGGGTGCTCCCCTTAATACCACAAACACATAACAAAAATAGAGAAACAACAACAACAATATGCAAGAATAGAAAATTGGCTTCTTATTATCTCCACAAATGTGAAATTACAAACTTTCAGAATCCCAAACTGCCCTACACAACACTACGGGCCTTCTTTATATAGGCATTTTCTACCGCCCAAGAATGTTTTAGAAATTTAGCCCTTAGGGCCGACCAAACTTAGAATTATTTTATTTTTCAATTTATTACATCAAAGTTGGCTCAAAATAACTTTTGAAACCCAAACAAAAATTTTGAAGGAAAATTATTTTTTGCCATTTCAGGTGACCCGACTTCCAGAGACCATAAGTCATCACCAGTTGACCTGATGGACTATTATAACCCCATTTCAGAAAGGCCACAAAGCACTCTACAGGCTTGACTCGCACAAGAACCTATCACCCAAATTTTAGACATCATCTGAGGCCTCTAAAGCCTTCAAAATTGAGTTCAAAGTTTCTGTACCCTGCTGCCAATACCGAAAATCTTCAATATCTTCAAAACTAGACCTGATCTAGCCATGAAACTTTACTGGCAGGCTGATATGACTGAGATGAACCTCCACATGTAAAATCAGAACATTCTAAGATCATATGATCAACTTACTAAAAATAGCAAGTTCCCATAAATAGCAGCTCTGCACAAGATAGCCCTTATTGAATACATAAACAGAAATATTTTTGGGTGATGCAAGATTTCTCTTACACCCAGGATGCTCCTGCATCAAGTGGTCACCATGCTGGCTCATGAGCCCCTCTTTGCAGCGGGCTGCTAACTACAATGGTGGCTCCACCATTGCGGCCACCACTGACTACAAGGGTGTCGCCCACCAAACCTTTTCGCCGCCACCCTTGTTGTGCCCAAGTTCGACCCTGTTCGGCCCTACACACAGGGTTAAAAAAATATAATATATATTTTTCAAATAAAACCAGTAAGTAAATAAATATTTACAGAGCCCTAAATAAACATATGAAATAAAATAATATAAAGATAGGGTAAAGACCCTTGTTTTATTTTCAAATAAGCTAGGCTTATTTATAGGAATTTGAACTTAGAAGATAAAATTTAGTTTAAATTAGTTTATAATATGGACTCCAAATGAAATGAGATTTAGTTGATAGTTAAGATTTATTGACTTATTGTCAAGAATAATCTAGAAGCTATTTTGTTGAAATTAGATTTTATTTTAATATTAAATTGAATTATAATGTTTGTTTAAAAATTCTTCTTAGTTGCATTTGTTGGCTAGGTAAGAGGGGAATTCCCTAAAGGAGATAAATCAGTTTTTTGTAGAAATTTGGTTTTTATTTAATTTTTAAATTTTATCAATTAGTTTTTAATTGTTGACTTTCTGGCTAGGGAGATTTTAAAAGAATAAATAATTAAATTTGTTATTTATAATTGGTAAGTTAAATAGTAATTTATTTTAAATATGTGATTAGGTTAGTATGTTATTAAGGCTAAAGTTAATTCTCTTGGCCTAGGGGATAAATTATTTTAATGAAATTTGATTAAATTATCTTTAGTGAAAATTTGTTTAGTATTCAATTTGGGATTTAAAATAATAAGTTATTTAATACTTCCAATATTACAAGGGAATTGATGATTTTTAATTTGGATTATTAATTCTTTATTGATTTGATTAGTGAACTATTTACGTTAAGTTTATCTAAAAGGAAGTGATATAAACTTATATAAATTAGTTTTAATTAAATTATTAGTTGTATAGTTAAATCAACTTATTAGAATAATAAAGAATTAATCTGCCAATTTGGGGTAGATTTAAGTTGATCTTTATATCATTTAATATAGTCAACTTATCATGTATAAATTACATTATGTATCAATTAGATTGATAGAACCATTATCAATTAAGTCATACATTAATCACGGACCGGTTATGCTATCAACTAATAACCAAGTATAAAGATTCTAGATTAACGACGTGATCTCATTTAATCTTGTTAACCCTAGTTAACTAGTTAAACTCAATCTAGTTAACAACATTAGTTATCATTAGGGTTTTGAACCCATTTTTAGTTGTGGTCAAATCTAGTCAACTAAAGCCTTACTTTACCTAACCTATTACTAATCTTGTATCGATTAGTGTGAACCATACTAAACTTAGTGGTATACGTATGTACAACTGTAGTTAACAATAGGTTTTTAGAAAAAAATTCATAGTTGTGTTTTGCTCAACTTTTTGGGCATGACATTTTGGTATCAGAGCCAAGTTAGTTAACATTGGAACCTAACCCACTGCGTAGTAACCTAATGTTGTCCTTTTGTGTGTAGGATGTATCCACTCACTCGACATGTCCGTGGATGTCAACGAGGTCATAGGTGTATCTCTATTTCTTGAGATGAGGTGTAATCTGAGGTAGAAGTTTGATGAGGGGACCAGGGTGCACTTCCCGAACCACCTCCTAATCCGAATGCAAATTTGGTGCAATTGTTCCAAAACCTGGCCGAGATTATCCTTGACTAATTACCTCCATTTGTATAAAATAATGTGTAGTAGGGATTGGAAAGACATGGGTTCTTAGTGAGAGAATGAAGTAGGAGTCCCCCTCCTAGGTTCACTGAGGGACAGGATGATCAGAATATTGGGTCCATTGGTGGACTAGAGCCTCCGCCTAGGATTAAGGTTCATAGGTTTGAGAGAGCACCCCCAAATGCAGGTGATTAGATTAGAGAGCTGGTGTAACTTTAGCCACCACTATTTTGTGCATCTCCAAATGGGACAAAGGCAAAGTCTTGGCTTCTAAGCCTAGAATAGTATTTTGGGTTGCACCCTTATGAGAGAAGCCTCAAAGTAAACTTTTTTATTCATCTCCTTAAAGGAGGAGCTTCCACTTGGTGGAAACATGAGGAATTTAAGGGATATATAGTCATCAAAACCTTGACATGGGACACATTCCTACAGATCTTTAGGGCCAAATATCTATCCCAGAAGTTTAGGCAGCATCGCATAGATGAATTCCATGACCTACAATAGAGAGGACTTTTAATGGCCCAGTATGAGGGAAACTTTATAGATCTTCTCTGTTATGTCGAGTATATGAGAGATGATAAACTTCAAGTCAATCGATTCATTAAAGGATTGAACCTATCTATAGAAAGCATGGTACATATGGTAACACTAGGGGACTTATGGCTCACTAGTGATAGAGCCTTGGTAGCTGAGGATATAGTTAAGGGATATCAATATTATAATCTTGCACCATAGATTTTAGGATATTAGAATTCCCCTTGGAAGAGGAATCGGAGGAAATCTTTTGGGTCATTTAGAACCCCACAGCTATATTTTCAGTAGAAGCCTTAGTAGTCTTAGCAAAACTAGAGACAGAGGCCACCTCAGGGTTAGCAAGGCTCAAAGCCCAAGAAGTGGAAGTCTCAGGGTCCTAAGAAGGACCAGAAAACTCAAGCCCCTTATACACCCCAGAATGGACTCAACATCCCTATAAGGGAGGATACAATGGGTCTACTAGGATAGGAGGTTCTTAGAATTCCAAGCCTCAGGGCATGCAGATTCAAACACATGGACCATGCTACACTTGTGGTTCTATGGGGTACATAGCTAGGGAATGTCCTCAGGGTGGTAGTCAATGATAAAAAAATGTCTAAACCTATAGTTGGAGACATGGGAAAGTCCCATAGAGTTTTTGTAGTGGTTGACAACCACCAAGCATAGCATCAGGCCACCACTATTGAAGCCATAGGTATGATCAAAGATAGTGATGTTTCTATCTTACTTGATTTTGGAGCTACTAACTCCTTTGTTTCTCCATTAGTTATGGAGCATTGTGGGCTAGTGGAATAAGGCAAGATATTAGATGGGAGGTTAAATTATCCTTAGGATCTAGAGTGTCTATTACCTCGATGGTTAGAGAATGTTTGATTCATATTGGTGGCTTAACCACCTTAGTAGACCTTAGAGTTACTCCTCTTGGATCCTATGGTCTAGTTATTGGAATGGATTGGCTATATGCTCACAAGGCCAAGCTATATAATCACAAGAAGATAATAGAATGCTTGGATGATGAAGGCAATGCAGCTATAATTTCTGGAATCTAGAGACCTGTATCCCTCCATGTGATCTCTGTTACGCAGCTTAAGAGAAGCATGTGGAAGGGATGTTAGTTGTTTTCTATCACCATCAACGATAGGGAGGATGAGGTAGAAAAAGATGCCTCACCGGATGACCATCCCATTTTATAGGAATGTGCAAATGTATTTTCTTTAGAGCTACCTAGTATGTCTCCTCATAGGGAAATGACTTTCACATAGATCTTGTACTAGGAGTAGAGCCAGTTTCCATAGAACCTTATAGGATGACCACTAATGAGCTTAACTAGCTCAAGTTGCAACTTGAGGAAATATTAGAGAAAGGACATATTCATCCCAGTGTTTCCACTTGGGGTGCACTTGTTTTTTTTTCATAAAGAAGAAAGAGGGATCTCTTAGGTGTGTATGGATTACCACAAGTTGATCAAAGTAACCATCAACAATTGGGCTTGACTTCCTAGGATTGATGACCTATTTGATTAGCTACAGGGTGCTTGAGTGTTCTCCAAGATAGATCTTAAGTCAACATATCACCAATTGAGGATATTGGATAGTGATATTCACAAGACCTCATTTCGTACAAGATATGGCCACTATGAGTTCACTTTGGTTCCATTCGGTCTTACAAATGCTCCAACTATATTCATGAGTCCCATGAATGGATTATTTCATGCATTCCTTGACAAGTTCATGGTGGCATTCCTTGATGACATATTAATTTATTTCAAGAATGAGAGAGAACATGAAGAGAACCTGAGGCAAGTCTTGTAGTGCCTTAGGGATAATCAATTATTTGGAAACTTGTCAAAGTATTATTTTTTTAGATCAAAGGTCAAATATTTGGGTCATGTGATATCTGGTGATGGGATCTCAATAGACCCATTGAAGATGATGCCATTATGAATTTTCCAACACCTACCATTGTGACTGAGGTGAGAAGTTTCATGGGTCTAGCTAGATATTAAATATAGTTTTCTTAGGGATTCTCTCGAGTGGCACACCCCATGACTTCTCTTTAGTGAAAGGGAAAGAAGTTTGTGTGGACTATGAAGTGTGATAGAGCCTTTTAGGAGCTCAAGAGATAACTAACTAGTGCACCCATTCTTGTTGTGCCAAGGCCTTCAATAGACTTTTTTTTCATGATTCCATCATGGTGATAGTTGACAAGTTGACCAAGGTGGCTCACTTTTCACTAGTGTGAACTACCTTTACCGCACCATCAATGACACATGTGTTCTTGTGAGATATATTCAAACTACATGGCGTACCTTGTAAGATCATCTTAGATAAATATTCTCTCTTCACTTCATCCATTTGGAGAGAACTATAGGTAGCAATGGGTACTAGGATCAACTCCAATATGGCTTGTCATCCTAAGATAGATGGAAAGACTGAAAGGGTCAATCAAGTGTTAGAATACATGCTTTCCATGTATTTTATCAACCATCAAACCCAGTGGGAGGAATACCTACATTTAGTTGATTTTTCCTATAAAACAAGCATCATACATCCTTGGGTATGCCTCCTTACTAGGCTCTATTTAATAGACCTTATATAACACCACTCAGTTGGAATAGGATCAAGGATAGAGTTTCCATTGGTCTTGAGCTAGTCATAAATATGGAGAAGAAAGTAACCTTGATTAGGCAGTGTCTCAGAGAGGCTCATGATAGATAGAAGAAGTATGTTGATGCGAAGAGGATAGATCGAGCCTATTTAGTTAGAGCCAGGGTCTTTTTGAGAGTGTAGCCACATAAGAGTCCAATCCATTTTAGAAAGGTCTCTAAGCTTGCACCTCATTTTTTTGGACCTTTTGAGATCCTTGAGAGGATAGGAACAATTGCATATCATTTAGCTTTTCCACCTAGCCTATCACACATCCATGATGTGTTTCATGTTTTAGTTTTGAGGAAGTATGTTTATGACAAGACTCATGTGATAGAATGGGATGCCTTGCAGGTAGAGTCAGATGAACAACTGGCTTTGGAGCCCATTCATATATTGGCCCGATGGACCCTGGCACTTTGAGGTAGGACATTGGACTAGGTTAGGGTCCAGTGGGATTGTTATGACAAGGTCACAACTTCATGGGAGGTTGCAGTACAGATGAGGTCTCATTTCCCTCACTTCTTTGATGAACTCTAGGAGGATGTTCATGCCCAGAGGGGGGTGGATGTGAGTTCCACCCTAGGCTGTCATAGCTTATCACTATATTTACCTATTTATGTTTTTAGTTGATAGTATTGAGACTCTAGATACTTTGAAAAATATGTTATTTTTGAGGATCTGTAAGATCATGTACCATGTTATTATACATTATGTTTGATGTGAACCTATTCAGGTGATACCTTATGGTTAATTATGTAGCTATCATTATGGTTAAGTTTAAATGATGCATTGTGAGAGATATACATGTTAGGATATATCAAAATGCAAATATTGTTTAAATTACCAATGTGTAATGGAATGCATATGTAAGTGGTGTGTGTGTGTTACAATATGTATTCTGTTATGTTATATGTGAATTTATTGAACCTAATGATGTATGCAATGAGTGTGCAGGAAGTTGATCATGGTATTAAATTTGGGGTTTCAGAAACTAACCTATGTGTATTCACCGTGATGATAAGGTCCTTTCTATGAAAAGACATGGACCTCATTGTTATGTATTTTATTCGTGAAAGTATGTAGCATGGTTGTATTTAAATTAGTTTTGTAAAATGTTGAATGGGTCATGCCTAATGTATTTATATGTTGTCAATTGACACCTATGTCTAAGTGAGTTTGCATGGCTAGTAAATGTAACTAGGGTAGACCTAGTCATGACCCATGGGTTACCTAGTGTAGTACCCATGCATACCCTAAGGTTTAGGAAGATTAGATTGATCAAGGGAGTTGAAATTCGGAGGTTAACTTCAAGTGGAGTTTAGGAGGACCAAATAGGCTTCCAAAAAGTAGTTAGGGTTAGTTTTAACCACCCTACTTGGTACCTTAGGGTTTAGGGGTCATTTTAAACCCATTAAGAGCCCTTGAACTCATTTATGACACCCCTAAAATATCATCTCTTCAAAGTGGCGAAAATTGGAGAGTTTGATAATTTTGGACAAACTATCCTATCCTTCCCATGTGAGTCATTAATACCATTTATTAGGGTCTTGACTTTGAAGGAGAAGGGAAGACTCTAGAGGTTTCCTCATTAATGCAGGAATCATATATTCTTAGGCTAGAGCATATTTAGGGGGGTTTTAGGAGGAAAGTGAGGTTGTTCACCCCACTCTCCACTCTTAGAGACATGCAGGCATGCAAGTCTTGTTTTTATTATGTGTTGAATATTTTGTGGGATTCATCAATGCACACTCACCCTTGGGAGGGAAGAGTAACCTTGAAGGGGTGAAGGTTTATAGGTTTCCATGATTTGCAAAGTCTCCCATGTGTGGAGGGAAGTACATAGGTGGGAAAGTCCCCATGATGCCAACCATGCCAAGGGAATTGGGGTAATAAGGAGAAGTTTGATGACTTGGAGCCATGAATGTTTTATGTAAGTTTTGTAAAAATGGAATGAGTGCCCATGTGTGGCATATCCCAAGTTTTACAATTTCTTTAGGTTGGCTATCTCCATATGAGTGAGCCCTCTTCACCCCTTGTTTTAGGTCCCATTTTGTGGCCTAGTAAACCTTTGTTGGGAGTATATTTTATGTCTTCATGTTTTCTGTGTTTGAACTTTTGGCTCATGTTGGTTTCTAGAACCTCTAGCTCGGGGGTGGCCTAAAAATGCCTTGGCTAGGAGGTGAGCCTCCATGGTCAACCTAAGGGTTTTATTTGCAAGTTCTATGAAGCTCTTGGAAGGGACAACAATGCTTAAGAAATCTTGATTCTCAATGTTTATCTTTGTTGTATCTCTTGTAAAATTACATGGGAGGAAAGTTTGTAAATTCCTTATGTTATGATAGGGAAAAATGAAGTTGTAAATTTGTAAAGTTACAAATGGAAGTTATAAAGCTGTAAAGTCATTATTGAATAAAGCGTTGGAAATAAAAGTTTAATTATATATTTTCTTAATTTTGATACTTTTGTTTTGAAACTTTATCCTATGAAGAATTGTTAGATTTAGTTATAAAATTACCTTATTAATTTGTATAATTGACTTGCATATAAATTAAACTCTAAAGGTGATTAAAAGAATAGTAATCTTTGAAAATGTTAGTTGACATATCTATTAGAGTATTATGTGGTTGTATTTAAATTCTAAGCTAGGGAGTTTGGTAGGACTTATTTTGGTGAATTTTTAAAGAAATAATATCTAAAATGTTTTAAGCAACGTAAATAAATCATTTTATTTTCCTAGTTTAAGAAAAGTGATTATTTCACCCAAACTACCTTAACAATAAGAGAAGTATAGTTATGTTTAAATAAATATTTTATTGTAACTTAAATCTTTTATTGTTACATATGTATAAACATAATAATATTAAAAAAAAACACTAAACAAGGTTTATAGTTCTAAACTATTGAGTATATGAAATATAAAATAAACATCAATTACCTTGTTTTATATATATATATATATATATATATATATATATATATATATTAGTTAATATATATATTTTCTTAATCATTTGTCCTTTATTAAAAATGGTATGTAATTACCTATTTTACACATTTAAAATTAAGTGTATTTTAAAGATTAGAATGACCTTTCTTATATTTTCTAAAACTATACTTAAACAGAAATATTTTTATATCACTAGATGTGGGAATCCATATATATATATATATATATATATATATATATATACATATACACAAACATTTTTTAAGAATATTTTTCTTTTGCAGAGAACATATATATTTAAAATATCTATGTATTCTCTCTCTCTCTCTCTCTCTCTCTATATATATATATATATATATATATATATATATATATATATATATATATATATATATATTGATGCAGGAGCATCCTGGGTGTAAGAGCAATCTTGCATCACCCAAAAATATTTTTGTTTTTGTATTCAATAAGGGCTATCTTGTGCAGAGTTGCTATTTATGGAAACTTGCTATTTTTAGTAAGTGGTCTTACGATCTCAGAATGTTCTAATTTTACATATGGAGGTTCATCTCAGTCATATCAGCCTGCCAGCAAAGTTTCATGGCTAGATCAGGTCTAGTTTTGAAGATATTGAAGATTTTTGGTATTGGCAGTAGGGTACAAAAACTTCAAACTCAGTTTTGAAGGCTTTAGAGGCCCCGAATGAGGTTGAAAATTTGGGTGACAAGCACTTTGTGCTAGTCAAGCCTGTAGAGCACTTTGTGATGTTTCCAGAATGGGGTTATAATAGCCAATCGGGTCAATGGGTGATGACTTATGGTCTTCGGAAGTTGGGTCACCTGAAATGGCGGAAAATAATTTTTCTTCAAAATTCCTGTTTGGGTTTCAAAACTCATTTTGAGCTGACTTTGATGTAATAAATTGTAAAATAAAATAATTCTAAGTTTGGTCGGCCCTAAGGGCTAAATTTCTAGAACCTTCTCGGGTGGTGGAAATTGCCTATATAAAGAAGGCCCGTAGTGTTGTCTAGGGTAGTTCTAGGTAGTAGATCTGGGTATTGATTCGAGGCTTTGTCCTACAGAATATTGTAAGGGAATGCCCATGTGGCTTTGCATATTGTAATTCTGAAAGTTTGTAATTCCACATTTGTGGAGATAATAAGAAGCCAATTTTCTATTCTTGCATATTATTGTTGTTGTTTCTCTATTTCTGTTATGTGTTTGTGGTATTAAGTGGAGCACCCTTCATCACACACACACACACACACACACACACACATATATATATATATACATATATATATATATATATAGATATATATATATATATATATATGTATATATATATATATATATATATATATATATATATGTATATATATATATATATATATATATATATATATGTATATATATATATATAGATATATATATATGTATATATATATATATAGATATATATATATATATATATATACATATATATATATATATACATATATATATATATATACATATATATATATATATATACATATATATATATATATATATACATATATATATATATATATACATATATATATATATATACATATATATATATATATATACATATATATATATATATATATACATATATATATATATATATACATATATATATATATATATATACATATATATATATATATACATATATATATATATATATATATATATATATATATATATATATATAATTTTATTAACCCCTCTAAATATATGTGTTTATTTTAAAATGAGATTTTAAAAATAAAAGAAAATATTAAATAAAATGTTGACTATGTTCATAAAAAAAAGAGAGAGTGGAATGGGGAGGGCCGAATCTCTAACCCCATTCCCTCCCCTCCTGGGCCACCACATAGTGGCAACAACCACTATGTAGGGCATAGTGGAGAACACGACAAGGTCATGCTTCCACTGTGTGGAGGCACGGGCTCCCGACCTCCGTGGCTCCCTCTGCCACAGTCATGTTCGCTCACCACAGTGGTGGCATCACCCCTTGCGGCCACCACCAATTATGGTGAGACCACTACAAACCTTGCTCGAGTTGTTATGTCGCTTGACCCTCGCTTCCCTCTGCTCAGCTCCTCTCAGCCTTGCGTGTGAGGATTATCAAGATTAAATAAAATAAGAAAATAATAAAAACAAAGATTGGTGTTAAAATATAAAAACCAAACAATAAGAGATTAGATTTAATGGTATTATTATATTTCAAAAATAATAGAGGGTTGGTCTATTTTTAAAAAAATAAAGAAATAAATAAAATATCACTGTGATTAGAAATTTAATATAAAATATTTTCCAGAATGTTTATAAAAAAAATATAAATCAAAGAGTTCTAAATATATTATTTATTAATATATTTTGATTTTATGCAAAAACAAAAGAGAGAAAATATAAATAACATGATAAGACCATGTTACATTTCCTCAAAGGTAAATCTATCTTTATATAGGGTTTGGGATTTAAAATTCTAAGGATAAAATATATTATGAATTTAAAATTAATAAAACTTTTAAGCATAGTGTTTTTAATCGACTTTAAGGTTTAAGTCTAGAAGTTTGAAAACTTTGTAGGAAATTCTAGAAGAGATTAAGGAGATATGATTTGTTTGACTTTAATAAATACTTGAATTAGTATCTTATTAATACTTTAAGAAATTGTATTGATAGAATTAATTAGTCATATCTTTGGGACTTTAGAATAAAGATTAATTTATATCTTGTAATTTAAAATAAGTGTTTTCTTTTAATGGATTAACTAATAAAGATTATATTAAGGGTTATTATAAAAAGGTTAGCATTATAAGACCTAAGTATTGACCCAAAGGTTGGGAGACCCTAGAGGTTAAATCTTGTCAATTGGTTGATTTACGGTTGGTATTTAGAGATATTACAATTAGATTAATTACCTAATTATATAAGTCAAGGTATATTAATAGGTTTGTTTAGATTAAGTTTAGCTAAATTCTTTAGTCATATATTTACAACTTATTGCTTGATTTAATTAACTTAATATTTTTAGAGGTATTAAATTACGTTGGAACTTATAATCTATTATAGTCAACTCAACTTTGGTATATCGAACAAATATCTATTTAAGTGTTTAGTCATTTTTCAAATAATGCAAACATTAGACTTGGGACAGACTCTCAATCGCTTGATGATCAAACTTATATTAAAGTTCTTGATTACTTCTGATAACTTTGTTAACCCTAGATAGTCAGATTAACCCTCTAGTTAAATTACATAAGTTGACATTAGGGTTTGACCCATTTGTTGTATTGATCAAAGATAGTCAACTAGGTCTTTGAATTCACCTAACTTATTCAAAACTTATTTTAGTTACTATGGACTTCAGCAAATATAGTGGCATTTGTGTGTGTAACTTAAGTTGAATAGTGGGTTTTAGAAAAAAAATGTAGTTGTGTTTTGCTCTATTTTTGGGCACTACACACTGCTACTATGGAAGCCATTGCAAGTACTCTGTTAGATGCAAAATTTATAGATGTCAAAGACTTGGATACTGCTCATGAGATGTGGGAGAAGCTAAGAACTATCTATGGTGGAGATCCAGATGTGTAGAAGGAAAAATTTGACAACTTGAGAGGAAAATATGATGAAATGAGAATGCAAGAAAATGAGAACATAGAGAAATACAATCAAATAATCAAAGAGGTTTTTATTTCTATTAGAGGTGTCAAAGGTAATCTTTCCAAAGACGTTGTGGTAAGAAAATCATTGAGAAAATTTTTACCTCAATATGCTATTAGAGTTTCACCTATTCAAGAGCTCATATCTCGAGGAACTATTGTTGTTACCCTTGATGATTTAATAGGAAATTTGACTACATTTAAATTAAGCAATTATGACAATATTATGCCTAAAGTGGAAGCTATTTTCAAGTCATCATTGACTATTGAACCTTCTAAAAAAGGAAAGGAAATATCTAACAACTCTTCAGTATTTTACTCTAATGATTATGAATCTATCATGTTTGAAGAATGAGAGAAGAAAGAATTGGAAGCATTGTTTGGAAGGAGATTGCCTTGAGGAAAAGGTAAGTATAAGGGAAAGCTACCTTTGAAATTATTTTCATGTACTAAGATTGGACATGTTACATCTAGATGTCCTAAAAATGACAGGAAGGAGAAACCAAGGAGATTAAAGGACAAGAATAAGAAAGCATGTTACCTTGCTGAGGAAGGTGTCACTAATGAAGAATCAGATGGTAGAGATTAAGAGGAAATTTTATTTGTTGTAGTGAAGGAAGAACCCTCATAAGAAGGTGAAAAATAATTAGTATCTAACGTGAATCACAGTGGTGATTGGATTATGATAGTGGATGCACTCATCACATTACCGGTGATAGAAACAAATTAATTAAGATGGAGGAATGTGATGGTGGTTCAGTGAGATTTGTAAATGATGCTCCATTTATGGTGAAAGGTAAAGGTTTCATTACTTTAAATGATAAGACAAATTTTGATGATTTTTACTAGGTTGGTGGTTTAAGATACAACTTGTTAAGTGTTTCTCAGTTAAATAATAAATGATATAGATTGGAATTCAATAAAGGTGTATGTGGGATCATTGGGAAATTAGGAGAATTAATTGCTATTGGTGAATAAATAAGAGATAACTTGTTCCATTTGAATTCTAATATTAAGAGTTGTTTGATTGCTAAGGTAGAAGATTATTGGTTATGGCATAAAAGGTTTTGTCATGTTAATTTTGGTAACTTGGTCAAAGTTACTAAGATGAAGATAGTAAGAGGTTTTCCTAACCTAGTGAAGCCAAACAATGTGATGTGTAAAGAATGTCAGCTTGGAAAGCTAACTGGTTCAAGTTTTATCAGTAAAAATTACTCTTCTGAAAGTATCTTAGATTTGGTTCATACCAATCTATGTGGTCCAATGAGAACATGAAGTTATTATGGTGATAGGTACTTTATGTTTTTTGTTGATGACTATTCCATAATGACGTGGGTTATTTGTATTAAGGATAAATTAGAAGCTTTCTACATGTTCAAGATCTATAAATCTATAGTGGAGAAGGAGACCAATAAGACCATGAAATGTCTTAGATTTGATAGAGGAGGTGAGTTCACTTCACATGAGTCTATTTCATATTGTGAAGAACAAGGATTTGAAAGGCAAATGTCAACTCCTAGGACACCTCAACAAAATAGAATTGTTGAAAGTAGATACAGATCTATCATTAATTGTGCTAGGAAATTGATGATTCAAAAAGGTATTGCACAAACATTTTGGAAAGAAGTGGTAAGTTCTATTGTTTACAAATTGAACAGATTTAAATTGAAGAAAGGTACAAACAAAAATCCTTATGAGTTGTGGCATGGTTGATCTCCTAGTGTAAGTTATTTCAAATTTTTTGGAAGTAGATGCTACATAAAAAGAGAAAATTAGGGAAAGTTTGATCCAAGAAGTGATGAGGGAATATTCTTGGTATATTTCACAAATAGAAAATCTTATAAGTTCTTAAATGAGGGAACACACAAGATAGTTGAAAGTGTCAATGTAAGAGTAGATGAATTCTCTAAACAAAATGATGAATCTAGCAAGAAAGAACTAGATTATTATTATGGGTTTGTATATGTACAATTGGTGGAATAGGAAACTACAGATGAACCAATAGAAAGACACATTAATGAATAAGATCCAGTACAAGAAATTGAAGGTAGTCAAAGATTAGAACTAGTATTTATAAGGTATGTTAAACTAAATCATTCACCTAATCAAATTATTGGTGATAGAAATGTTGGTGTTTTGACAAGAAGAAAAGAAAGAGAAAGTACATGTTTATTAGTTGAACTTGAGCCTAAAACTGTAAAAGATGCATTTAAAGATGATTATTAGTTGAAGGCTACAGAAGAATAATTAGAATAGGCTAAAAAGAATAAGACCTGGACATTAGTACCCAAACTAGTGGACAAAAATGAAATCGGTACTAAATGGATTTTCAGGAATAAGATGAATGAGAAAGGTGAAGTGATAAGAAACAAAGAAAGATTTGTGTGCAAAGGATATGCATAGGAGGAAGGCATGGACTATGGTGAAACATTTTGACATATGGCTAGACTTGAAGGTGTAAGGATAATACTTGTATATGATACTTACAAAGACTCAAGGTATATCAAATGGATGTTAAATCTACTTTTCTCAATGGTGTATTGGAAGAAGTTTACATTGAACAACTAGAAGTATTTTCTAATGAAGAAGGTAAGAACATGGTGTGCAAATTACAAAAATATTTATATGGATTGAAGAAAGCACCAAGAGAATGGATTGAGAGATTGCACTCTTATCGTATTCAAAAAAAAATTTCAAGGACAAGTCACAATAGTAATGTATATCTAAATATTGAAAAATATGATAAGTTACTGATTGCAAATATATTTGTTGATGATATCATTTTTGGTGGCAATGAAGAAATGAGTAGATCATTTTATGATGAAATGAGAAAATAAATCGAGATGTCCATGATAAGTGACATCAAATTCTTTATTGTATTATAGGTTCAACAATTGAGAAAAGGTATATACATCAATAATTCCAAGTATGTGAGAGAGATATTCAAAACATTTAGGTTGGGACTCAAAACCGGTCGGTACCCCTATGGTAACCAATTGCAAATTGTCAAAAGAATATGATACTAAAGAAGTGGATGAGACTATTTATCGATCCATGATTGGAAAGCTACAATATGAGCTACATAGTAGACTAAAAATTGCACAGTAAGTTGGATTAGTGGCCATATTTTCTTCTAATATGAAGGAATCACATCTAATTTTTGTGAAGAATATATTCAAATATCTTAAGGGAATTGAAGACTATGGTCTTTGGTATGGACATAAAGGTGATTTTTCATTAAGTGTCTTTACTGATGCGGATTGGGAAAGAAATGTTGATGATAGGAAGAGCACTAGTGGTGGTCCATTCTTTCTTGGAGATAGGCTTGTATCCAGGACAAGAAAAAAGTAGAATTATATATCACAATCAACAGTTGAAGCTGAAAATGTTGTTGCTACCATTAATTATGCACAGGTTGTGTGGATTAAATAGATTTTGGAAGGAATTTAGGAAAAGGTAAGTGACTCGATGGTTATCTATTATGATAATACAAGTTCCATTAATATTTATAAAAACCTAGTGATGCACTCTAAGACTAATAATATAGCTATAAAATATCACTTTCTTAGAGAACAGGTATGGGAGAAAGAAGTAAAGTTGGAATATTTGCCAACCAAAGAATAGGTTGCTGATATTTTCACAAAGCCATTACCTAAGGATTATTTTGAGTATCTAAGAGGTAAGCTAGGGGTCATTCCCCTATATGTTGTGAATTAAGAGAAGATGAAGATGCATCAATCCAAGTGTATTCCATTGAATAATTTTATGGTTGGATTGATGTAGTGAACCTAACCCTTAGGGGGGAGCTCTCTGATGTGTTGTGTTGAGTCATAGAATAGAAAATTAGATTTCATATGTCTTTCAGAACTTTGGCATTTTTTTCAAAGGGAGAGAGAATGTATGTAAATAAGATTGTTCAAAAGTGAAGAAGTTTATTGTAAGGGGGAGTAATTACAAGATCAAGTACTAGTTAGAAGTCCTAGTGTTGTTGGTATTGAAGAAGAATGAAGAGAGAGTGTTGAATTCAATGACAAAGGGGAGATTATTGGCATAAGTGATGCTAGCGATGGTAAGTGATTATTGGTGTTGTAATGAGATAGATTCAATTACATGAGGATTAGTTATTGAGTTGTCATTGATGTCAAGTATTGACCTAGTGTTTTTAGTATGTTGATGAGTATATGAATGGTGATCAAAGTGTTTCGGTGAGTTTAATTTGTAGAAATTCGAATGGGAGACTTAGGGATGTCTCATAATTTTAAATGCATGACCACTACTATCGATATTGATTGGTGAGTAAATTATGATCAGAGGAAGGTTAACAGTGCAACTACATGTACAATTAGTGATAGGCAATAAGTAATTTGAGTGGTTTACAAAATTTGTGTTATGTTTTGTAATGCAGTTGCAAGATATGGTTTCCAATAGTTTTTGGATTCTATGGTTGCAATTGTAACTATTTTTGATGACTAGAGAATAGAGTCAGAGTTGTTAATAGGTTGAAGTTTTAAATTTCTTGAGTGACAATGATTAAATCTTTGATCGGTGATCGGTGAAAGTGTTAGAGTGATCGAGATTAAGTGAGTCATGATCTGATGATGAGTATTAAAGATTGGAAGTGTTGACATGGAATCACATTGTTTGATGCTAGCATGTGGAGAAGATTCAAGAAGAAGTGTGAGGTCAAAATGTGTTTGAATCCTAGACATAAATTTCTATGTAAATCAGTATGATAATAGATGCGATGTAAGAAATTTATTGTATACATTTATTTTTTGTGTGATGTGTTGGATCCAACCACAAAGATTGAAAGTTGAATTTTAAGCCATTTAGGGAAATCCTAAGGTGGTGGAAAACTTAAAGGCTTGATGAATAATATATATTGGATGAAGTTAAAAAAATTTAGTGTTGATCATGTGTGAAGCAAGTGCAGTTTAAAGTGTGAGTTAACATCAAGCTAGGGAAGAGATAAGTGTGGTAAGAAGTGATTATTTTCTTTAGTGGATCTAATAAAGTGGTGGTATTTTTATTTGGTAGATCATTGTTCATGTTATTCCATAATAGTTACAACAGTCAAAATACCTTAATAGGATGGATCCCAACAGGTCCCTATTTAAAGCCTCTAATAAGGTGGCACATTAGCTTATGTTTGAAGTCCTCTAACAAGGCTACTCTTGACAGGGAAAAGGTTTTAATAGACCTAAAGGAAAATCCCTTAACTGGGTATCACCTAACATTTATTTTGTAAAACTCCTAGCAGGGTTAAGCTCCTCACAGGGCATACTTTAGAAAAGTACATCATTTAGTGGGTACTAATCTCCACCATGGATTTTTTACCAATCTGGGTTTCTACAAGATAAATATATGTGTCAAGTATTTCATTATTTTGTGGATGTACTTATGATTATGATTTTCATTTGCTGCTATTAAAGGTATAATTGTGAATGATGTGGTAGAGTTTTAAAAGGATAAAAAGTTGGGTAATTGGTAGATTACTGATTCACCCCTCCCCTCTTTGTAATCTGATATTAGGATTAACATAGAATTGATTTTTTACTTCTTTGTCCATAAATGAACTTTTCCTTCTGAAAGTGCTACTTGATAACCGTCATCTTCCAAAGCTAAAATAGATATGAGATTCCTCTTGATTCCTAGCATGAATAAGACATTACTTAGATGAAGAGAAATCCTAGATTCTAGGTTGAGTGATGTAGCACCAAATCCTTTCACTAAATAGCTTTCATCATCTCTAATGATCACATGAATGCTATACTACCTCTCTATCAAATATAATAGCTGTTCTTGATAGACTATGATGTGTCAAGAAGCTCCGCTATCAATTAGCTAGGTGTCACTACCTATTGGAACACTACTTGATAGTGCAAATATGAAGAGGAATCCATTTGAATTATCTAGTATTTCCCTTAATACTTAATGTTTTTCACTTTTTTCTTAGGATTTGGAAGATAATATATTGCATAGTGACCAAACTTGTCACATCTAAAGTATTGAATGTGAGAGAGATCTTTCTTAATCTTCTTAGAATTAGGTGTAGAGTCTGTTCTTTGATCTCTCTTTCTCTCAAAGTTTCCTTTTCTCCAATTTCTACCTTTCTTCTTAGTATTTTAAGTGGAAATAACATGATTTTCTTTATTTTGAGATCTTTTGACAATTCCTCTTGCAGTCATCCTAGACTCTTTTTGAA
Organism: Chamaecyparis obtusa; assembly: GCA_027943335.1. Taxonomy (NCBI): domain Eukaryota; kingdom Viridiplantae; phylum Streptophyta; class Pinopsida; order Cupressales; family Cupressaceae; genus Chamaecyparis; species Chamaecyparis obtusa. The sequence continues at coordinate 367,169 of BSBK01006164.1, forward strand.
TGTAATCAATCCTAAGGTGATCAAACTTAGGTAGTTCATATTTTGCACTAATACCTAGCATAAAAGGTTCCCAAGTTTGAGGGAGGCCATTAAGTGATAGCATGAAAATTTATTTAGTCAAAACCTAATTCCCAGTGGCTCTTAGTTGATCCCTTAGCTCTGATATCTTCATGAAGAAAGATATGACTAATTCTCCTTTCACCATTTTAACTTGATGAATTTTTTACCTTAATGAAATATCCCTACTTGTGTTGTTGATCTCATATATAATTTCTAATGTTTTTAACATGTCCCTTGCATTTGTCATTTTGGAAATGATAGGCACTAAGTGATCCTTTACAGAGTCAATCAAAAGTTTCTTTTCTTTAACAACATTCTTCTTGAATTGAAGTTTCTCCACTTGATCATCCAGTTCAGCTAGATTTTTCTGCACAAACTAGAGAAAATCATTTTATTCAATTTCAATCAGTACTCTAAACTTCCATGAAGGAAAAGAAAATGATTTACTCATCTATATAAGAGAGATTTGTTTCATTGTTGAAACATAGCTAAAAGAAGAAGATACTATAGAATTATCACGTGAAGGAGTTTTCATGCATTCTGATCATACTGGTTAATAAGAACCGAGCTGCAAAACAATTACCAAGCTACAAAGAGTAATTACCAATGGATAGTAAGTTGATATAGTATTGAATCTAAAGTGGTATATTGATCAGAAAGATTTGAATGAGCTGAACATTGATCTATAAACTGAAATTGAAGTTGTTTCATGATAGATCATCTACTGTTACATATTTAACCATTGTACATAGTCAAATCTCTTAATCGAGTGGACTTTGAAAGTCTTTTGATGTTTCATTCATAGAGTGAACATCGTTATCATGTCAACCCCAGAGTGACTACTGGGTGGATGATAAATTCTATTCTAAAATCCTCTAACAAGGTCACACCTAACAATGTGTTTGTAACCATTAACAGGGTTGGGTCTTCACCGACCTCACTTCAGAAGAGTGAACAATTTTGGGTTGCCGGTCCCAAGTGGTTTTTCCCTTCACAGGGTTTCCACATTAAATCTCTTGTGTTATGTGTTGATTGTGATATTTGTTTGTTATCATACTTTGCATATTACATGTTAGATTTAATCAGTAACTATTATAAGTTTATACTGACAATTGGTAAAAATACAGACAGTGAAAGTACTTTATGTTTACCGAGTAGCAAAAGTTGAAGAATTTGTTTTGGATTATACATTTTGTTTTGGGAAACTAGATAACTAATTCACCCCCCTCTTAGTTATTCTAACAATTGGTATCAGAGTTGTGGTTGATTAGAACAGAGTTTAAAGGACTCCAATAAAAAGGTCTGAAGATGTATAAGAGGGAAGTGCCAAAGTTGAACAAAGATAACTTCACAGTATGGCAAAGCCAGATGAAGTTGTGCATATCTAGAATTGGGAATTTTGCACTAGAACTGATGGAGAATGGCTACATTGAACTGACCACTGGTCCCTTATCTCTTGATCAACTAAAGGATAGGCATGAACATAATATTACTATGATGGAACTTGTTGCTACCTATACCGATGCCAAATTTGAAGACATCAAGGGTTGTGATACAGCTAAGAAGATGTGGGATAAGTTGACTCTAATATACAGTGGAGATTTGAATGTTAAGAGAGCCAGAGCAGAAATCCTAAGAGGTAGATTTGATGATATGAAGATGAAAGAAGGTGAGAACATTGTGAAATACACAAATAGACTAAAAGAGGTAGTACATGCTATTAGATCATCCAGTGGAGTTATTGATGATGAAACAATGATAAGCAAGATTCTCAGAACTTTGCTGCTAGTTTATGCAATCAAGATATTTGCAATTCATGAAACAAGAGCGACATCAAACCTAACTCTTGACACACTTATCGGTAAACTTACAACCTTTGAATTGAATAATTTTGACAATAGTTTTGTACCTCTTGTTGAATCCACTTTCATGTCCTCTTTGAAGATTGGTAAGTCTAGTAGCAGAAATGATAAGAATAATGATAGTGATAGTAATATCGATGATGAACTTGATGAGCTTGAAGCTCTTATGGCCAGAAGATTTCCCAAAGGTAAGGGAAGGTATAGAGGCAAGTTACCTTTAGCATTTTTTAATTGTAAAGCAGTTGGCCACATCATTGCTAGATGTCTAAATAAGAAAGATGATGATAGATCTGAAGACTAATCAGAAGGAAGCTATGGGAGAAGAGTCAACAAAGGCTACCGACACAATAACAGAGATAACCAAGATAGCTATGACAAAGGGAAAAAGGTATGTTACATAGCTGAAGAATTTGAATCTGAATATGACACTGATGATGATGTAGAAGTAGTATTTTTTGCTATGAAAGATGATTCAGAGGAAGAAGAGAAACATGAAGAAACATCACTAATCTCTAAAGTAAGCAGAAATTATACATGGATCATAGATAGTGGCTGTACACATCATATGACTGGTGATATAGAGAAATTTGATCTACTTGATGAATATGATGGAGGATCTGTTAGAATGGGAAATGATGCACCTTGTATGGTGAGAGGTAAAGGTTCACTGATGATTAATGATAGAATAAAATGTGAAAATGCATATTGGGTAGATGGACTGAACTATAATTTGTTAAGTGTGGCTCAGCTGAATAACTCAGGCCACTAACTTGCTTTTGAGAGCAGAAAGGTAAGAATCTATGATAATGGAGGAAGACTTGTCAGAACTGGTACACAATCCAGAGCTAATCTATTTTATCTTGATATTGATTAGTCTTCTTTTTTATTAATGAAGGATGAAGATTCATGGTTGTGGCATAAGATTTTATGTCATGTGAATTTTGATAACATGATCAAGATTAGTAAGAAGAAAAGAGTTAGAGGGTTGCCTAACTTGTCAAAACCGGATCATGCTATGTGCCATGAATGTCAGAAAGGTAAGATGACTAAGTCTAGTTTTAAGAGAAAAGACTACTCAACAAAGAAAATACTTGAGTTGGTTCATACTGACCTATGTGGTCCTATGAGAACTCAGTTCTATTATGGTGATAGATACTTTAATCTTTTTGTTGATGACTATACTAGACTGATGACTGTTATGTTCTTGAAAGAGAAATTTGAAACTTTTAAGATGTTTAAGTGGTATAAGGCAAAGGTAGAAAAAGAGACTGGAAAAGAATTAAAATGCTTAAGATCTGATAGAGGAGGTGAATTTATCTCTAATGAATTTACTAATTTCTATAATGAGCATGGTATTAAGAGATAGGTCTCTGCACCAACGACACCTTAGCAAAATGGGATTGCTGAAAGAAGGAACAAGTCAATCATTGATTGTGCTAGAACACTGATGATACAAAAGAATGTTGCTCAGACATATTAGAGGGAAGCTATCAACATAGCTGTATATGTGCTTAACCGAGTAGAACTAAAGAAGGACACCAACCGGACACCTTATGAGCTATGGTTTGGACACAAACCTACTATAAGTTATTTCAAGATTTTTGGAAGCAAATGTTTTATTCTGAAAGATGAGAGAAATGGGAAATTTGATTCTAAAGGTGATGAAGGAATATTCTTAGGATATTCTACTAAAAGTAAAGCATAAAAATGTCTGAATAAGGTTACAAATAAGATGATTGAAAGTACTAATGTTCATGTTGATGAGTTTGATGACAAAAACATAGAGGAAAGAAAGGAACCGAAAGACTATGGTAGATTCACTTACATTGAACTTCCTAATTATCTACCGAAGTCACAACCTGTGATAACTGGTCAATAGGAAAATAACCCCGAGGAACAGGAAAGGGAAACTGATGAACAAGATGGTGCTACTGAGCAAGCACATGAACCTGAACAGGATGACCAAGAAAGGAGAAATCGAGTACTGGCTAGTTTTGTTAGAAGACATCATCCTGAGACACAAATTATTGGAGACAGACAAGCTGGCATGCATAAAAGAAGCAAAGCAAGACAAGGTACATGTCTAGTTTGTGAATTTGAACCAAAGAATGTGAAAATTGCATTAGAGAATGAAGAATGGGTTAATGCAATGAAAGAGGAAATAGAACAAATAGAGAAAAACAAAACTTGGTCCTTAGTACCCTGACCTAAAGATAAGAATGTTATCAGTACTAAATGGATATTCAGAAAAAAACTGAATGAAAATGGTGAAGTGACAAGAAATAAAGCGAGATTGGTATGCAAGGGATATGCATAGGAAGAAGGCATTGACTATGGTGAGACATTTTCACCTGTTGCTAGATTGGAAGGAGTTAGAATGCTACTTGCATTCAGCATTTTTGAATGGTATATTTGAAGAAGAGGTCTACATAGAACAACCTGAAGGATTCATTGATCTAGACAACAGAGACATGGTATGTAGACTACACAAAGCTTTATATGGTTTGAAGCAAGCACTAAGAGCATGGTATGAAAGGCTTCATAATTACTTGTTAAGTATTGGATTTGTAAGAACTAGTGAGAACAACAATGTGTACATGAAAGGTGATACTGATGACACTATTCTTATTGCTGAAATTTTTGTTGATGATATTATTTTTGGAGGTCAAGATCATGTATGTAAATATTTTTTTGATGACATGAGGAATGAGTTTGAAATGTCTATGTTCGGAGAGATTAAATTATTTCTCAGATTACAAGTGATTCAACAGAGTGATGGGATATTTATCACATAGTCCAAGTACATAAAGGAAGTCTTGAAGACATTTGGCATGGAAGATGCTAAAACCTATGGGAACATTGATGACTACTGGAAGTAAATTGACAAAGGAAGATGAAACTACAGAGGTAAACCAGAAACTTTACCGATCCATGATTGGTAAGCTAATGTATGTAGTTCACAGTAGACTAGATATAGAACATGATGTGCGAATTGTTGCTAGATATTTTGCTAATCGTAGAGAAACACACATGATTTCTACTAAAAGGATCTTAAGATATCTGAAAAAGATAGAGGATTATGGATTATGGTATCCTAAGGAAGGTAAGTTTGAGTTGAAGGTTTATACCAATGCTGATTGGGCTAGAAATATGGATGATAGAAAAAGTACCACCAAAGGAGCATTTTTCTTTGGTGAAAGACTTGTAACCCAGACAAGTAAAAAGCAAGCTTGTATTTCTCAGTCTATAGCTGAAGTAAAGTATGTTTCTGCTGCTACTAATTTCTCAAACATTGCATATATCAAGCAAGTGTTAGAAGGAATGAATGAGGTAATCATTGACCCGGTGATTATATACTATGACAACACAAGTGCTATTAATATTTCAAAGAATCCAGTGATGCACTCTAAGACAAAGCATATATAATCAAGTATCACTACTTAAGAGAAAAAGTGCAAGAGAAACAAGTGAAGTTAGAATTTGTTACATCTAAAGAACAACTTGCAGATATCTTTACAAAGGTTCTACCGAAGGACACATTTGAACATTTGAGGACTAGACTTGGGGTCCGTCCCCTGTCTATTGGTCACTAATGTGATCTGGATGTTGCATCATCCTAATCTTATTAGATGATCACACATGTTGATGCAACAAAGTTCACACTTTGGATATTGTTCAAGGTTGTGATTAAGTTTGAAGAACTAAACCAGATTGGGATATCAGTATACAAAGATACAGAGATTGTATTGGACAACAAAGAGTTACTTAGCTACTACAAGAGCTGATTATTTATTTGTTTCTTTGGAATTGTTGTCAAAGGGAGAGATAAATAATATGAAAAGGAAAGGGAGAGATATGCACCGATGAGAACTATCTAAGGGAGAGAATGACAAAGCTTTATTTTTTTAATGTTGTTTAGTAACATAGTGATTAAACATATTAAGCCAGGAAGAGCTTACACAACATTTGTTCACAGAGTTGTAGAATACGTATTTGGTATGTGTATGGTACACTTCATATTACTTGAGTTTCCATCAATGCCAAAGGGAGAGATTGAAGAACTACAACTGATTTAGAACCTGAATGGAGAATTTGTAATTCAAGATTACTAAGAAGTTGTTGATTAGATATGCAAGATGATTAAATTAGTATTATGTTGTCATTGATGTCAACTAGCTTGATAGTACTTATCTTGTAAGTTACTATACTAACACATCTAAAGAAAGGTGAAAGAGATTAACAAAAATATCTACATGAGGAAGATGTATATGTCAGATGAGGATAAGGAATACACTAAGTAACTTGTTGATGAGTCTATGACTTGATGAAATTGACTTTATTATGTTGCATTCATCTATGATAAAGAATAGAGTTGAAAGACACAAAGAAGTGTTGTCGGTAAATAAAGAACTCTAGTATACATCGATGGAATGTAGTGTATACCAAGCGTAGTGTTAACTGATCTTGTGTTCACCAATGCATTTCTTTGTTAACCAAGCAAAATAGAAAGGAATTAAATGGTCAGTTTAGTCGATAAAGTGATGAGCTGTAAAGTGTATAAAATTGAGGTAACAGATAGAGTTTTTTATGAAGATCTATGGCTAACATAAATAAAAAAGGATCTAATGGATCAGATTGAAATGTGTTATTGACACATCAACCGAGGAAGCTTAAAGTAGCAAAATCTATGAATATGATTAAGTGGCAAAATCTGATGGAGGAAAAGAAAATGATTTACTCATCTATATAAGAGACATTGGTTTCATTGTTGAAACATAGCCGGAAGAAGAAGATACTACAAAATTATCATGTGAAGGATTTTTCATGCATTCTGATCATACTGGTTAATAAGAACCGAGCTGCAGAACAATTACTGAGCTACAAAGAGTAATTACCGATGGACAGTAAGTTGATATAGTATTGAATCTTAAGTGGTATATTGATTAGAAAGATTTGAATGAGCTAAACATTTATTTGTAAACTACAATTGAAGTTGTTTCATGATAGATCATCTACTGTTACATATTTAACCATTGTACACATTCAAATCTCTTAATCGAGTGGACTTTGAAAGTCTTTTGATGTTTCATTCATAGAGTGAACATTGTTATCATGTCAACCCCAGAGTGACTGCTGGTTGGATGATAACTTCTAGTCTAAAATCCTCTAACAAGGTCACACCTAACAATGTGTTTGTAACCATTAATAGGGTTGGGTCTTCACCAACCTCACTTCAGAAGAGTGAACAATTTTGGGTTGTCGGTCCCAGGTGGTTTTTCCCTTCACAGGGTTTCCATGTTAAATCTCTTGTGTTATGTGTTGATTGTGATATTTTTTTGTTATCATACTTTTCATATTACATGTTAGATTTAATCGGTAACTATTATAAGTTTAGACTGACAATCGGTAAAAACACAAACAGTGAAAGTATTTTATGTTTACCGAGTAGCAGAAGTTGAAGAATTTATTTTGGATTATACATTTTGTTTTGGGACACTGGATAACTTATTCACCCCCCTCTCATTTATTCTAACAAATTTTGAGGCACCTTAAAGTTTTTCTTTGACCTTGAGCCCAAACACTATTTTTCATGACTAGGTATTGTATCTTGGATATGAGAGATGAATAATAATTTCATTATTAAATAAATTTGATCATGATATTTTTCAAGCTTTCTCTGATACCATTTTTTTTATCATATTAATAAAGAGAATAATTCTAAACTAATTAACACAAAATACTCCAAGGTACCCTAGGAAAACCTTCAATCGCAAAGCTGAAAAACCCAACAAAGATTCTCAGAATATAATTATTAAAATGTTCAAGGTCTAATTACAATCTATCAAGGTCAATGTATGATTGATCCTTAATAGTTACCAGTTCAATATTAAGTTATTTATACATATGATGGTTGCAAGTGTATATGACATTCTGAGATCAATTCAATATAAGTCTTTGATATATTATACTGAGATATATATTCCTCTATAATATATTTATCTTATGTAATGTATATATAACCTCCTGATATATAAACTAAAATTTTTGATAATATCTTTTATATCCTCTGTGGTAGATAGATTTATCTTAATATTATCCTTTTCAATAATATCTTATATCGTCTGCGATATAGTATACATAGTGATCTAAATGTGATTAAATCCTCTGCAATATAATATGTTGTGATATGATTATCTTCAACCAATGATCTAAATATATTTTTATCTCCTTTGGTAGTTTTTAAAACATTTAAATTGATGTCTTATACTTGAGTGGAGGAATGGATCGCATCTATTCATGATAGAAGGATATCATTAAACTCACACCTCTTCATAACTGCAAATATTGTTAATGCTTAATCACAATCTCATATCTCACATTTAATTAGTTTTATGTATAATGTATATGGTGAGAATTGTGAACCTAACCTATTGAGAGCATGCTAAGATAGTCAAACATTAGTTCTAATCTAGCATATAATTTATATGGAAAATATTTCACGAACACCATCTCTGATAGAGCCAAAATGGGAGCGCCTAAGCCATGTTTGATTTTCTCATTTGAGGGGAATGTGGATGTTCTCTCAAAGAAAAATGAGGGTATCCCCAATGTATAAATTATATGATCAAGACCACATGAAATTCATGGAGACCCCAAAAGTGGTACAAAACCTAGTATGGGGAACTAGTTTTGCCCCTAGGGTTCCAAGGGATGCAATGGATGAAAATGGGATTTTAAGCTATGAATGACATGTAAGATTCATCATACCTTAAGAATGGATGTGTTATGGATTTAAATGAGGTGAAAATCATAAAGGAAACTAATATTTATCCATTAAGCTATGCTATGATGATTTAAGAGCTGAAATGAGAACCAAAGTTAACAATGCTAAAACATTCTATGAAATCCTAGAGATAAATGAACATAATAATAATGCAATAGATTGATGATGATTTTATCATAAAGGAGGATCTATTTATATATTTTGAGGAATGCCTTGGGTTAGGAGGGATGGGTTAGGGTTTATGAAGAAGGGTTAGGGTTTAGGAGGAAGGGTTAGGGTTTAGGGTCAAATAGATAAGGATGGGCATTTATGGTTGAAGGGACCAAGGTTGCTCACCAATGTGTGAGAAACACTTGGGAAGTGTTAAGGGAACAAGAGTGGATGAAAGGGGATGGGTTTCCATTAAGAGGGCTATAAGATCCATTAAGGAGGGTGTAAGGGATCATTAATGAGGGTGTACGACTCATTAATTAGGTTTGACTTTTTAGGGAAGGGGAAGCCATTAAGGCTAAGATGGTTAGGAATCACCCCTTAAGTGGAGTTAGGGAGTGATTAAGGTAAGGGGATAGGATTAGAAGAGTCTAGAAGGATTCTTAGGATTAAGGGAATTAAATAAATATTTAATTTATTTAAAAGGGGTTTGGTTGAGTTAATTTATTAAAATGATTTAATAAATTAGGAGGGGGGATATTTAAGTTGGATTTAAATATTTTTGGTAAGATTCTTTAATTAAATAATTTTAATTAAAAAGGGAGGGGATAATGACAAAAGTAATTAATTAAATATTAATTAATTAATTATTTAAATATTAATTAATTAATTATTTAAATATTAATTAAATAATTAATTAATTAATTATGATGTCATCAAGACTTTTATTAATTAAAATAATGTTAATTAATAAGTTGGATTTTTAGGTGTCTACATTTTGCCCCTCTTTGATGTGATGCTGCAAGTGGTGTTGCGTCAAAGATAAGAAAATAAGATGCCCCTAGTGAGGCTAGATGTCATGGTGAAGAAACAATGGTAAGAGGTTGTGCCCCCTCGAGAAAATAACACAAAGAAAAAGATTTGTGGAATTTTTTTGAAAAGGACGCAAGCAGGAAGGAAGTGGAGGAAGGAGAGGGGTCGAAAGGGGATATATAGAAGTTTGACCATGAGCAAAGATGCATGAATGCAGGATGAATCTATATGTAGCTAATAGGACTTGGGGATTTCATTGTGTTAATGTGGAGAACACAACCTAGTTTGATATAACAACATTAGAGACCTTCCAAGGTTACTTAGGAACTCAAGGCCTTGTCACCAGCGTTGCAGAGGACTGACACAAAAAGACATGCAAGGGTTTCCCTAGCATCACACATGAATCTAGGAAGAGACATGGTAGAAATGATGTTGAGGAACCCACAAAAAAACATGTCCCAAGTACACCATGTAACTCAAAAGATCACATGTGGAATGTGCAAGGGTCATATCCAACTGACTCACATGCAGAAACAAAATGATCAAAAGACCTTGCTACAGATTACCCTCAGTCACAGCACCACATGATATAAAGGATCATGGAGACTTTGAGGAGAGGAATAACAAGAAGCTTTTTTGAAAATATAAACAAGATCCAAACGACCAAATCCAAGATTAAAGTGATAAATCCACAAAATGTCCTTTGCCAAGGAGAGAGTTTGATTGTTTGATTGATGGGGGGAGATTAGGTCAGATATGAAGAAGGATACATCCTACAAGGACCCGTTTGATGAGGAGAATCTTGTGTTGTTATTGGTAAGTGATGAATCAAGGATAATCATGTAATCAAGGATAGTTGACAATGGATGTTGTTGAAGTACAAGGTTGGGTGAGACAAAGTATCTAATCATAGTTATTGTAGGATGGATGAGGATATGTACAATGGGATGTGATGATATAGTACAAGAGATAGGGAGATATGGACAACACATATTTACAGAAGCTTAGGGATTGGGCTAAGTGAACAAGGGACAAAGATATATACAAAGCTTAGGATGTAGAAAGGAAGATCTCATTATATAAGATATATAGGAAGCTTGGGATTGGGGTAGTAACTCATTGTTATGTTGTATGTGCTTGAGGATAGAACACCTTAGGGAAGTGGGCTAGAGGTGGGGATGTGTGGGGGATTGGGATGGGGATGGGGATTAGGTGATGAGTGGAGGATGGGAGGGATGAGAGTTTGATAGATAATGGCCTGGTCCACTATGTATGGCACCTGTTTCTAGGTTTTTTGATCAACATACTTATCCAAGGTGCTTGAATTGCTAATTTTTCACTGTTGGACGATTATTTTTTCCTTATTTTTTTGAATTTTTATGGATTTTTTAGATTTTAAGAGATGGTTCAAGCATAGAATCACTTCAGATGTATTATATTGATAGGATCATTCAGGAGATCCCCTTCTGACATTGATAACTAATAGGCTCCTAAGCCAAAGCATGTTGTGACAATATAAGGACCCAACCAAGTAGGTTCAAACTTACCTTTCTTCTCTCGATTTGCTTGTACTTTTTGATTTTCTTTCTGGACCATGTCATTAACCTAAAAATATCTTGGGTGAACCTCTTTGTTATAGCTCCTTTTGAGTTGATTTTGATATATGATCAAGTGATCGTATGCTTGTTGCGTCTTCTCATCTAATTGATCTAGCTAGGTAAGGCATTCCACATGATAGTCTTCATCACTGGTGTAGTTCTTCATGGACACACACAATGAAGGAAAATCAACCTTAATTGGTAAGATGGCTTTAGCACCATATACAAGGGAGTATGGGGTGGTGCATGTGGGAGTGCAGTAGGCCCAGAGGGAGGAATTGATTTGGAGGTGCCAGTCACGACCAAAATCATTGACAACCTTTTTGAGGATTTTGAGGATGGTTTTATTGGTTGCCTTATCTTGGACATTTCCTTGAGGGTTTTATGTGATGGATAAATGGTGTTGGATGTGGAGTCTGGCACATAGATCATCTACATGTTGGTTTTAAATGGGTGTGCCATGATCTGTGAAGATGATGGAAGGAATGTTGAAGCGGATGATGATATGGTGTGTGTAGCTACTCGACTAAGAATTCATATTGTTTTGAGTCTTGAGGGATCTCCAGTAAGGACTTGATGGTTGTCATTGCATCAAAAAATTTATTTTTTAGCTTGGGTATCTACATGAATTGTAGACTCGAGAAGTTCTCTTTCAATCTATCCACCATTTCTTTGTAGGGTAGAAGATTGTCATCCTTTATTTGGAATTCATCTAGGATTTTCTTGATTATCAACTATGAATCTCTAAACACATGCAATTCTATGATGTTCCATTGGATAGTTGTTTTGAGGCATCAGATGAGTGCCTCATATTCTGAAATGATGTTAGTGTAAGGGAATCCCAATTTTAATGATTTGGGGATGTAGTCACCTTGAGGGGTGAAAAAGAGGATTCTTGCTCCTAGTCCATGTGATGTGTAGGAGCCATCAAAATATAGATTCCATGTTGGTTTTTTTTTCGATCATGCAAAGATGTTCATTAGGAAACTCCATGATCAAAAGATATGCATCTACCAGGGGTGCTTCAACTAGCTGGTTTACAATGACTTACCCCTTTATTGTTTTTCTATCGACATATTGGATGTCAAAATAAATTAGGAGCATAACCCATTTTTCCATTTGACCTATAAGTGTGGTTTTTGATAGAAGATATGTGAGTGGGTCCACCTTGGAGATGAGCCTAATAGTGTGGCTAAGCATGTCATGCCAAAGATTTTGGGTGGAAAAAACCACTGTGAGGCATGCCTTTTCGATTAGTGAGTAGTTGATCTCATAGCTAACAAGTGTTCAACTGATATAGTAGATGGCTCTTTCTTTTCCATTATCATCAAGTTATGCTAGTAGTGTCCCTAGTGTTTTAGTGGTCATTGAGATGTATAAGATGAGAGGGCATATTGGTACTTGTGGTACAAGAATGGAAGAGTTAGCTAGGTATTATTTTATCTTCTCAAAACTTCTTTGACAGATTGGATCCCATTTGAAGCTAGTCTCTTTGCGGAGTAGATGTGTGAAGGGTTGACACTTGTCTGCCACATGTGATATAAATCTCTAGACCAATTTCAATTTACCCTATAGACTTCTGAGTTGTTTGAGTGTTTATGGAGGAGGCATTTCCATTATGGCTTTGACTTTCTTAGGATCAAGCTTTATGCCTCATCTTAATATAATGAATCCCAACATTTTTCCTGATGTAACACCAAAGACACACTTCTATGGATTTAGGTTTAAGCCATAGTGATGTAGGAAATCAAACACATGCTCAAGGATGTCAAGGTGGTCCAACCATGTTTTTGACTTTTCTAGAATGTCTTCCACATAGTCTTCAAGTATTTTTTGGATCATATCATGAAAGATTGTTGTTATTTCCCTTTGCTATATAGCCCCTGCATTCTTTAATCTGAATGACATCATATTGTAGCAGAAGGTTCCCCATGGTGTGGTGAATGTTGTCTTGTGTTGTTGTTGTTATTCTATATGGATCTGATTATATCCTAAGAAACCATTCATGAGTGATAACATTTCATGACTTGCTATGAGATCAACAATCATGTCAATGTTTGGTAAGGGGAAGTCATCATTTGGGCATTCTTTATTTAGATCTCTAAAGTATATGCATATTTTGATTTCTTATGATGGCTTAGTGACTTGTACCATGTTCTATATCCACTTTGAGTAGTCAATGGCTCTGATGATCTTTGCTTGTAATAGCTTCTCAAGTTCTACTTTGACCAGCACGGCTACCTTTGGATGCATCTTGTGAAGTTTTTTCTTAAATGGCTTTACATTTGGGTCCAGTGAAAGATAATGGACAACTAGATCTAGATCAAGCCCAAGCATGTTGGTGTATGACCATGAAAATTTGATGATTGACTCTCAGAGGAGTGTTGTGAAAGTTTTCTCCTCACCTTCGGTCAGGGATGTTGCAATGTATGTGAATCTTGGGCATTCTTCAATTCCCAAGTTGACTAGCTTTGGGTCTTCAATGAGTATGGAAGACTGCTCTAGTTTATAGTTCTGGATGGGAGGAAGAGGTAAGTCTTCATCTTCTAGCACCTCAGAGAGGCTTTCACCAAAAGATACACCCTTTATTTTTGTTTTTTTGGAGTCATAATGTGCCCCGGAGGGGTTTTCACAAAAGGAATCATTCTTTTCTTTTTTATTTTTATTTTTGCGGCTAAAAACTTCCTCTTCTCTAAAGTATCCTTTAGGGTTGAGCTTGTAGACATAAGTTGATTCTTATCCCTGATCTGACTATTGATCTGATGCTCCCATGAATCTTAGGAGTGCTTATTTTCTTTGGAACACGTTGATGTGTGTTATGCTTGGTTGGTCTCAGTCTATAAATTTAGGATGGATGAGGGGAAGTTTGATAAGGTTTATGGCAAGTTGGTGAAGGATAGAATTTACCAGGAACATTTCATCGTCAAAGATATCATCATAGGATTTTTTTTTCCTCTTCAGGGATGTCTTCAATTTCCACAGAGTCATCCTAGATATTCAAGAGGGTGATGTTGGGAGAATCAATGCCCCTAGTTGTGGTATTAGGTCCTTGTATATGCAAGTGTGGGGTATTAAATCCAAGGCCTCAATGTTTTGGATTTTGCAAGGCTTCTAGTGGGTCTTTGTTGCCACTTTCTTCTAGTCCTAGGCCACCACCTTGATAGTCATGTTTCTCTATAGCCCATTTATGTGATGTTGGGTACTTTTCCTTGAAGTATCAAAGGAGATTAGTGTTAGGAGGTGGGGGATATTTTTATAACCACATGTTGATATTAGGGTCCATCTCTTGATTTTTTAGAATTCCATGGGAGATGAATGTTGATGGCCCCATTTTCTTGACTTCAGGATTTTCTTGAGGGAGTTTTCTTTGGTGGGATGGGTGCCCTTGTGTATATGGATCAAGTGGTAGCACCCCTACTGCAAAGGCATCATTTAATTTGTACTCGTCGTAGCCCATGTTGATCTTGATGAAGGAGAAAGTGAAGGCTAGGATTGTCTCTAGCTAGATCACAGTGGGATCGGATGAGCTGGCAACAAAAGTGCAAATTTCAATTCTAGTACAATGGGTGTAGTAGGGGAATGATACTTCTAATGCATGAAAACATGCAAAGGGTTGGGGATCTACATGGATGGTGATTTCAGTACCTTGATTTAGAAATTTTAGGCACTAGTGATAAGTGGATGGGATAGCTTTTATAAAATGAATCCATGGTTGGCCAAGGAGGATGTTGTATGGGAGGTCCAAGTCAAAAATGTGGTAGATGGTTTCTTGAATTACTAGACCTAGCCTAATCAGAAACAAAATGGTACCTTCTAACATATTCTCCAAGTTATCATAGGCCTTTATAGTGATGATGTCATGTGATATGTCATCCTCTGTGTACCCCATTTATTGGATGAACTTTAAAGTGCACAAATTTAGGGCTGATCTATTAATCTCTCATGACCCTTTTGATGGAAAAGTCTCTAACCATGATGATGATGCGGAGGGCGAGATTGTGGTCAGGCTCAACATATGGTATGTTAGAAGGCTTGAAGGAAAGAGCATATGATGTGGATAAGTGTCCCATGAGATTCTCAAGCTGGATGGTATTTATATCTATGGGGACATGTCCTTCTTGGAGAGCTTTGTTGAGGATCTCTTGGTGGATGGGTGAAGTTTTATGAAGGTTGAGGATGGATATTTGGGCAGGTGTATTCCAACGGTGCTCTAGAAGGTTGTATTGTGCATTATGAGTGGGTATTGGGTTAGCATTGATGAAAAATATCTGTCCTCTGCATGTGGTGACTGCACACTGACTATCTTCTCCTTTAACATGGATGACATTCCCAATGGGTTCAACTTGGGATACACATCCAACAAACTTATCATAATTGATGTGGGCATTAGTATAGTCATTTCTATCAACATGGTCTCCTTGTTTTCCTTTACCTAGGTTTTGGGGTGGTGGATTGGTATTGGCTTGGTTATTTCTAGAGTAGTGTTGAGGAAACACATTTTGATAGATTTGAAAATTGGCATTAGGAATAGGTTGGGCTGGTGCATCCACTTGAATCTCTTTTATGTCAATCAGATCTTGGATGTAGTGCTTCAATTTCATGCACTTGATGGTAGCATGTCCTTTAACATGATGATAGTCACAATATTCACTTTCCTTGTACCATACTGGCTTAGGGGTTGTATCATCAAATGGCTGACTTTGTGGGTAGGTAATTAGGTTAGCCTTATCCATTTGATGGAAGATCACATCTAGTGGTTCACCGAGAAGGGTGAAGGTGTGTCTTTGACTATTTTGGACTCAAGGCTTGTTTTGTGTTGGGGTGACTCATATGGCATTTGATTATTTTTATTAGTTTTGATAATGTTTCATAGGTTGTTGATTTATTGGGGTTTCTTGTTGGTATGCAAGAGTAGGTGGTGCACGGGTAGCCACAACAATTTGGATATTTTTGGTATCAGTGGCTTTGTCTGTGATAGTGTTTTTGTTTTTATTCTAGTATTGAGACCTGTCATTACTAGGTTTGTAGTGTGAGCTTTCTTTGTAATACCTGATGGTGACTTCATCCAAGAGGCCTCTTTTGATATCTATCCCTTTTCCTTTGATGTCTAGATAGGTTTGTATACAATTCATTCTCATGAAATGGGATAACTTTGGATGTAAGTTATTGATGAAAATCTTGGTGAGATGTTTCTCTGGAAGTTGATATGACAACCTCATGGTAAGGTTTTTCCATCTTTGTAAGTAATCATCCAGGCTCTCACCTCTCTTTTGTTTCGAGTTGCATAGGTCTAATAGGGATAGCTCATTTTCAACATTATGGGCATATTTGTGCGACCAACTTCTTAGAAAGTTCTACAAATGTTGTGACTGAACCATAGGGTATCTTATAGAACCACTTGATAACAGTCCCTCCCAAACTCTTAGGGAAAAGGCACATGAGGAAATTGTCACTATATGAAACCTCTTGTCACACCATGTAAAATTATTTTATGTGGATGACTGGATCTCCCTTCCCTTGATACTTGTCAAATTTGGGTGTCTCAAAATGCTTGGGGAAGGGGATTGTTGTGATAGGTCTGTCAAAAGGATAGGGATAGGCCTCTTCGAATTTGAAAGCCTTTCTTTCTATTCTGGCTCTGAGCTCCCTGAGAGTGTTCTTCATTTCATCCCATTTTGCATTGATAGGTGTTGGAGTGGGTACTCCCATTTGGAAAGGATCTGATGGCACAGGGGAGTATGGATTATTTTGTGGTGGATATTGTGGGGTTGGATAGGGAGATTGTCCAGTTAGGTAGGAAGACTAGAATGGATGTTGGGGTGATGGTTACTAGGGAGGATATTGTTTCTGAGATGCAGGGGCATATTGTTGTGTAGGATATGGTGTTGCTTGATTCTTCTAGGGGATGAAGGGATTTTGTTGTTGTGCTTAAAAGTACTATTACTATGGAGGAGGTTGGTGAAATGGTGTAGCTTGTTGGTAGGATTGGCCTTGTGTAATACCCCAAAAATGGGCTATAAGTTCATTAACCTCCTATATCATCAATTCGAACAAAATCGACATCAAAGTCCTAATCTAAGGCACATCTAAACATCATCAAATCATAATTGATTATCTTAAATTCTGCATCGGGGAATATTCCTAGTAATATTCCTAATTATCTTAATTATCTTTAATTTAATGATTATTTGGCGATAAATCACATTTATCCTAAGTTTGATTAATTGAATATTTTTATATTTAATTAATTAGATTTAATATTTGCCACTTAATTGTGTAATTAAATTTAATTCTATCTATTATTAATTGTATTATTTAATTTTGACAATAAATCAAAATTCCTATCTTTAATTGATTAAATTCTTATTTAATTAATTAAAGCATGTTGTCATTATTTAATAATATAATTTTTAATAAAAGTTTGGTAAAATAATTGATTAACCCATAAATCAATTGTTTTATTTTTAAAAACAGTTAAGTTGGAAATAAATCACTTTATTATTAAATTAATTCATAAATAAAACATGCACAATCATAAAAGCAAACAACTATCAATTATCAATTAAAGCTAAACTCTATTTTGAGTTAAAACTTAGCTTTTGCATGTTTTTGTGAGTTAATTATCTTTTATTTAAAAATAACTCAAAAATCAAGTTGAGTTATTTGAGTGATTTATAGCTTTTTCCCATGCACCTCCAAAGCCCTGGATTTCTATAAATTAAAGGCTCAGCTCTTCACAAATCATCTCATATTTTGCACGATCACGCTGGAGAATTGGAATTGAAGAATCAAAGCTCTTGCGAATTGACGTCTTTGTGAGATCAATCTTATTTTTGCATTCATATTACATATCATTGTTAGATTCATAGCATATCAGTTTTCAATAGCATTCATATCATATCAGTTTTTATCATTCTTATTGCATAGAAAATATCAAAAATATAGATTAATTGCATTTATTCCATATCTAGAATTGCATTCAAATCCTTCATTTAGGTGTCGTCTAGGTCACTGATCTTGATTACAATCTGAGAACATTAATCTCACACCTATTAGAAGGCAGTAAATCGCTTGGTTAGATAGCTTTCAATTTTGCACGATTTTGATTATCACTAACCTCTAATGTTTTACTGAGTGTTGTGTTTACAGATCAAGTATAATTTTCACACACACACCTTGCACTTGACCAATGTATGTGGGATGCATTCTTGCATTACTAAGGGGTGGAGTGGATATTTGAAAGCTAGTAGTAGGGGGTGGTTGTGTGAGGTAGTTGGAAAGATGAAATGAAATCTATTGTTGGGGTAGTGGTATGGTTTGAGAAGTGGTGGGTGGCATGGATAGATAGTTAGTATATGTGGGAATAGAATTAGTTGGTAGAGGTTGCAATGGTGGTTGTGTTGTGAGAGGAAAGACTACTTGTGGGTTTGTGGGAATGAATATGTGTGATTGGGTTTATATCCCAAGGGTGTGCATTTGTGCCTAGTTGAGGCCCCAAGAAGAGTATTCTCTTGATGCAAGTTATGATGTGGATGATGTAGAAGTGATGGTAAGATTTTTTGATATAGATGGTGGATTTTGGGATCCCACAAAGGGAAACTCTATTGTGAAAGTAGCTTGTTGGGCTTGTGTGTTGGTGATGAAAGGTGGAAGAGGAATGTGTGTAGAAGCTAGCTGGGTGATGGGTGGAATTAATGCTCGATTGAAATCTTGCTAAGCAGGGGGGGGAGGAACTTGTGTTACCCCTTGGAAAGATGGTGCTGATGTGGAAGCTTGCTGAGTGAAGGAGGTAAATGGTTGTATTTTCCTCAAGATGAATGATGTTGATGAGGAAGTTTGCTGGGTGAAAGAGAGAGGTGCTTGTTTTTCCCCCTAGAAGAATGGTGTTGATGAGGAGACTTGGCTAATGAAAAGTGGATGCACTTCTTGTGTAGCGGCTTGCATGGGAGGTGGAGGTTGGGTTTGTGAAATTCTATGTACCTAAGTAGTGGCTTGAGATTTTATAGATGGGGGTAGTGTACCCATGATAGAAAAGGAAGTGGATTGTGTTGTTGTATGTACTATGGGGTTTGTGGAACTGGTTTACAAGAGATGGGGGATTGGTGAGGCTACTTGGGATATTTTTAAGTTGTGGTCATGGATTTGTTAGACAATGGGGGAATAGGCATCAGTAGGAATGTGTATGGGTTTTTAGGGATTGAAGGGTTGGAGGTGTAGAATGGAAGTACCCTCCTATGCGTAGTTTACCAAGATGGCAAGATGATTCTAGTTTATGATTGCACTAACCACCTATGCATGTCCTAGATTTCTCATGAATGCTTCCATGGAAAATGAAGTGGGTGGGTGTCTCAGTTGGATCTTCTCATACATTCTTTACTTGTTGGGTTTGTGAATCGTAGGTCATCATTGCACTATTAGGGTCATTGGGATCAGATGAACTAGTGGCTAAATTATGATCCATATTCTTTCTCTTCTCAGCTTGTGTCTTGGTAGGCATGAACTGAAGACCTAAAGATGAAGATGCAATGATGGATGGATGCAAGATGCTTCTAATGAATCTTAAGGATGGTGGATAAGACAAGCCTATGAAAACCTAAGGATAGATGCAAAAATTTGTATGATCTTGGATGAATTGAATGATGTTTGGATGTTGATTGGATTTGGGACGGCAAAGATTTACTAAGTGTCAGAATGAGTTACTCCTTCTTGGTGTAGGATCAAAGTGGATGGGATTGTCAACCTAGGATAGACTATTTATCTTTGGAAGATAGGATTCTTGTTAGTGTATGTCAATCTCTTGATCGAGATGATGAGGCCTACAAATACAAGTATGAGCTATCTTAGATAATGCTTAGTCAAAGGGTGGAGATAAGATGATTTTTTATTTTGGATAAGGATTAAGAAACTCAAAGGATATGACACTAAGCATATGGTTTGGATAGTTGGATTGATTTTCAAGGATTTTGGATTTTGGACTTGGATTTTTGGATTTTGGATCTTTTGGATTTGGATTCTAAGGATAGTGGTTTGACTAAGTGAGGATATTCTAAGGGGATGATGGAAAATGAAACTAAAGGGATGATCTATGATTCAAGGGTGCAACTAAATGTGCTGAGACAATTTCCTGAGATTATGAAAGAATGTGGCATGTGATAGGCTGACTATTCTTCACTTTCTAGGCTAACAAAGTGGTGATTGACATAGAAGTGGGTTGCAAACTATTTGACTCTTGCATTGAACCCACATTATCTAGTTTCTCTTGATACTTGTTCTCTTTTTGGATTACAGTTAGGGAAGATTGACGGTCTTTGAAATCTCTTTCTGCAACTTTCTTTTCTTGATAAATGTGGGAGTTTAGAAATTTGGCTTTCTTGTGCTTGGTTGAATCAGACATATCTTGAAAGGATAGGGCTTTGGATTTTTTTGAGAAATTTTTCTAGGAAAATGCTTTCTTGAGGGTAACTTTTAGGTCTAAGGATGTTCTTGAGTAAATCTGATCAAATTTTTAGGTTTTCAATTTGACTTTTTCTCCAATGGAAAAGGACTTAAAATCAAAAGGAAATGACCATATTTTTTGAAAATAATCCTAGCAAGGGACAAAGAAACCTTGTAGGATACACACACTATGGATAATGATTTGGACAAAATATTTTGGAATGTGTATGTTCAATAGATTTTGTTGATTGAGCTTGAAACTTTGAAAACATGCACAAGCAATCTTACCCTAAGGAATTTTGGCTTGACTATTAAACCTTTTCTCATTGAATTAGGCACAGATCCAAGAGATAATCAAAATACAACCATCATCAAGCATGTAATGGCTCTAGTCATGATGTCATATTATCTGGTTCCAAGTGCTCAAGGATAGTACAATATGATGAGTGTCTTGGGGAGATTACTATTGTCCTTGCACAAAGATTAGAAAGCCTTCAGGGGTACATTGAGTGGCCTCTAATAAATAGGTGTCTATTTAGGTCTATGGCATCCTTCCAATTAGTAGGGATATTCACCTACCTCAGGCTACCATCAACATGCATTTCTTGAGCTTGAGGGGATGAAGTGAGAGTTTTCTTAGTGCTTTTTTTATATATCGATCGGGGAAATACCGGTTTGAGGTCATTATCCAAAGAGGAAGCACTTTTCTCTCTGGGCAGGCCTCGCTAGAGTCAAATAATCAATCCAACCCTTATTTTCCCCCAAGTTTTGTGAAGGAGTGGTGAAAGGGTATGGATTTCACTTGAATCACTTAGATTAATGGATTTTGCAAGAATTTTGAAAAAACTCCTAAAAGCACATCATAGAGAGTTCATTCCAAAAGTTTAATTTTTAAGTTGTTTTCTATTCTATGACTCTCAAACACTCATGATTAGGATGCAAATTTTATTCTTCCCTTTGAAACAAAAAAAAAAAAAAAGCTTTTGAAACTTTTGAAAAAAAATGCAAGTATTTTATCCCTTATAACTCAAGATTGAATTTTTTATTTTTTTAAGGTCCCAAAATGGGGTGTTTGTTCAATTTTGACCTTATGCATTCAAGATTGGTTTTGATTGATTTTAAGCACAAAAAAATTTAGGTATTTTTTTTATTGCATCTGAGATTTCACAAAAACCTTTAGGCATTCAAGATTTAGATGTGATTCATTTTAAGCCTTAAATAAGGATGTGAAGATTGAGTTGTTCATTTTCTTTTAGACATTCAAGATTGGATTTAGTTGATTTTAAGCCCAAATTTTGAAGTGTTTGATCAATTTTAAATCTCAAAAGAAAGAATTGATTCATCATCCCTTAGGCACTCAAGATTGAGCTAGATTCATTTTAAGCTCAAAGGAAGATGTTTGATTGATTGTTCATTCCCATTTAGACATTCAAGATTTATTTGGTTGATTTTAAGCCCAAATTTGAAGCATTTTGCAACTACCAAAAATTAAAGCTTTCTGGATGATTAAAACAAAATTTAAAATAAAATAAAATGGCGTAGATGATAATATGCGTAGACGATAATATGCACAGATGATAATCTAAGAAAAAACTCAAAAAAAACTTATACCTGATAGATAGCGTGACTTTTGAGGAGTGCAAATGATGAAGTACAGTTGTAGATGCCAAACCATGCATATGACAGTCTTCAAGAAGAGATGCCAATTTGTGTAGATGATAATTCCAGGGTGGAGACTCCAATGCATTACAATTTTTTGAGAGGATGACAATTTTATGAAATTTTATGAATTTTTTATTAGAAACCCCTACAAATAGAGTAGAAATACATGGTGGGGGTCCCACTGGGCATGCCAAAATGTGATTTCTATGAAGCTAACCTATTGAGATCATGCTAAGACATTCAAACATTAGTCCTAATCTAGCATACAAGACATATAGTAAAAACTATTCATGAACACAACCTCAGATTGAGCCAAAACGAGAGCACCTGAGCCCCATTTGATTTTCTCATTTGAGAGACATGTGGATGTTCTCTCCAAGAATAATGAGGGTATCCCCAATGAATTTCTAAGATGACCAAGACCATACACAAGCCATGAAGACCCTAAAAGTGGCACAAAACCTAGTATAGGGAACTAGTTTTGCCCTTAGGGTTCCAATGGGTGCAATGGATGAAAATGAGATTCTAAGCTATAGATGGAATGGAAGATTCATTATACCTTAAGTATTAATGTGTTATGAATTGAAAATGAGGTGAAAATCATAAACGAAACTAATATTTATCCATTAAGCTATGGTATGATGATTTAAGAACTGAAAATGAGAACCAAAGCTAGTAATGCTAAAACATGCTATGAGATCCTAGAGATAAATGAACATAATAGCAATGCAATAGATTGATGATGATTTTCTCATAGAGGAGGCTCTATTTATATATTTTGAGGAAGGCCTTGGGTCAGGAGGGATGGGCTAGGGTTTAAGAAGAAGGGTTAGGGTTTAGGATCAAATAGATAAGGATGGGCATTTATGGTTGAAGGGACCAAGGTGATAGGGATACTCCTCCAAGAACCATCCTAGCTCTTCACTAAGTCTTCTTTTAGACTACTTAGGTCTTCCTCACTCTTAGATCCCTATTACTAAAGAAAGCTCACTTTTCTCTCCTCCTACACCTGGAGTTTCCCTACCAATTCAAGGGATGTCTTCTCCCCTGAACTCACAATTGTAAGTTCATCGATCAACTACTTTTCCATCTTCCAATTATCTTGCAAGAGACAATGGCTCCTCTCCATTCTATTCACTCATTAAACATTTCTTCTTGACTAGTCTGGCATTCATCATTTTTGATTCTGACACCATGATCTCATGCAAGTGTGTTTCTATTACTCTTCCCTAGTCGGACTATGGCCAAGCTCACCTAGGGTAAGAGAATTATAGTTTCCTACATTCCTACCAGAGAACTAAGAAAAAGAAAAAGTATATACAAAGGCTCCATTTGTTCTATGTACAATGTTGAAATAGAAAACATCAAATGGAAGCCATCACAAGTTGGTTTTTCCTCAGAATCTAACCAAGTACAAGACTGAATCTACATAAACAAAAAAAAACTACAAATGGAAAGTAAACACACAGGTAATAAAAAATAGGAATTTTGATTACTTTCAACTAGTAATTACACATAGTAACACAAATCTAAGTCCATTTCACTAATTCCACTGTATAGAAACCAACCTTATAACTAGAAATGTAGAGGTCTTATTTTGGCCTCCAATCTATTACCAAAATGAACATAATAGAAAAAGAAAACTATCAAAACTTCCATTTTGTGTACAAATTAAAAATTGTCTCATCGGTGTAGTCGATCCCAATGGTGTGATCAAGTATTATTTTAATCATTTCTCAGTTGTTGCGCTGCTTGGTGACCAATCATATGACCTGTATTGATGCTTCCTAATGGATCAGTCACCCATCGACATGATTCCTACTAATGACATCATCAGCCTTTGGTATAACCTTTTTGACACTCCTCTACTAATGTAATTATATTGATGGAATTTTTAGCATGTCTCTCATTGATGACCCTATGTCAACATGACACACCCTAATACCACCATCAACTATCGATCAAACTATAATCTCCTAGCATCAAAATTCTAAGTTGATTTGATCTACATATCAGTGAGATGCCTTCCGATGCCCGCATTAGTATAACCTACCCCAACTTTTCTATTGGTCATTGACCTAACAAAAACTACACCTCACCTCTCATCGATACTAACATCAGTCTGAATTAGCCTGATCCTCACATTGGTATGACCTCTAGCGATGTTCTCATCCACCATCGGGCTGATTTAAAATAGGCTCTACTATTAATAACCAAATGATCAACATCGCCTATGTCAATTATTCTATCGGCATGACCTTTCCCCATATTCCCATCGACCTTTTCTCTATCTCCAAATGTAGTTTTTTGTTGGGGTAAGCTAACTTGATGACTACAATCAGGTTGTGTTGAACTGGCCAAGTTATCAGTTTGTGCTATATCGATAGGCTAAAAATTGAACATTTTATGTACTTTCTACTGCAAGTCAAAATTTGGCAAACCAAAATTTTGGGGTAATTGGTTAACCCCTAGGTGATCCTGCACCATACTCCCAAACAAAAAGAACTTAAGTCACCACTAAAGTGACCAAGTTAGGATCAATTCCTAACTTTTAAAACTCTTTCTCTTGGACCTAGGTAGCCTCTGCATCTTCTTTCCCTTGCCATTTTACAAAATTCTCCCAATAGTTCTTATGTCAGGTCTTTTTGTTGACTCTTGAATTCAATATCTTCTCAACCATGGGCTTTGTTGTGGATGGTAGTTGAAGTGCTTCTATTTCACTGATCACCTCTTTGAGATTTTGATCTACACTAGGAATTGGGCCCTTGTAGATCAGTAGGTCTAGTACATTGAATATAGGAGACAATCCTATGTTTTCAGGGAGATCTACTTTATAGGCATTGTTTCCATACTTGGATAGACTAAAACAAGGTCCCAACCTTCTCATATGTAACTTGTTGGGTACTCCCTTCTATAACCTTTGCTTATTTAGGTGCACCATCACAAGATCTCCAACTTGGAATTGCAAATCTTTCTTCTTCTCATCAACTCTATCCTTGATTTTGGCAGTGTTCTTTGTTAGTGACTTTTGGACTGAATCATGGACTTATTTCATTGAAAGTGAAAAGTCTTCTACATATCCACTTCTTGAAGATCCTTTTGTTGGAGCTCTAAATTTTGGGCAAAATTTGGAGTCCTATATAGTGATAAAACCCTAAAAAATGGTCTCTTAAACTCCATGAAAAATAATTAATGATGGAGTACATGAAATAGAATGAAAAATTTATATTAATTTTCAATTAAAAAGTTGAGAGATTAAGGTAGGAAGCTCTATGATAGGAACAATCAAAATTCTATTATCAAAGCCTTCATAAAATGCTAGAATTTTGATCTGCTACAAAGATGATGCCGACAGAGGATGAAGCTAATTGAATTTTAAAAATCTAAAAATGACCTAGTTTGGGAAATTAAATTTCCTATCTCCAATAAAATCCTTAGCTTTCCACGAGGTGTTTTGATTTTTTGACCAGAACCAAATCGAAAGTTAGGTAGTTATTTTTTAGTTAGTTTATTGTTTTTCAAAATAATTTATAATAAGGGTTGTGTCTTTTCACCCTAAAGAGGTGTGAAAGCCACTCAAACACACACACACACACACACACACATACATAATGTAAAATTTAAGGAGAAGACAATTAAGATTTTCATAGAATAGAATTTGATCACAACTACAATATGAACTCTAATGTACTATTTTTCAACATTAATAAAGATAAGTGTTCTTCCTTTTTATTTGTGGTTATAAGTTATATGTTTTCATTTAGTCTTTCAGATATTCTATTAAATAGAGTGTTTCATTTTGTTGAATTCCTTGCGTATCATAATTCAATGTTAATATATGCAACTCGAATATCAATTGTATGGTCTGTGAACCTACCATTGTTCTTATCGGTCTCTTAATTTGAGTTAAACTTGATAGGATTAGTTGTGTAAATTGATTTAAATTGTGAATCAAGTGGAAGCCTGTGGAATGATAGTCTTGCTTTGCTAAAAGTAAGTTTTCTTAAAATGGTCTCTGATCGTAAGTAGGATTGAAATTTGATGACTTTATAGCTCAAGTATTTAGAAGGCACTGATCTAATCTTTAATTGGAAACTGTCATGTTAGCTCATTTGTAGTTTTTAGATCATTAAATCTTTATTTCAAAACATTACTTTTCAGTCTTTAGTATAATCCATTTAGTCAAGTATTATAGAATAGAGATTATTATGAGATTTGTGATTTCCTCAAAGGATCATTCACCACCTTTGGAGGAATCTTGTTTTGTGTACGCAATTATGTGACACAGAGAAGTTAATAGTTTAAAGTGAATTTAGGCTTACCAACCTTGGCTTGATTTAGCCAAAATTGCAAAGGTATCAATTTGTACCTGTCAGTTGGCCAAATACAATCCATCATTTTTGGGCACCAACAAATTAGTGACTCTACTGGGAAATTATGACAACATTCAAAATTTCTGGTGATCAAAGAGTCAGACTCTATTGGAGATAGAACTTGGAATCAATTGTATGATTTTATCCTTCTTATGAAGAAGGTGGTGACTCTATATAAATTTTTTCATATTTCTACTTAGGACAAGTAGGAAAAAATATTTTCCTCAAGGCACTTGAGGTGGTGACTCCATGTGTGTTAGAAGTTTTCAATTTCTCCATTGAGGGAGAGAACTTGGAAGGAATGAATATTTGGTCTTCAGTTAGTAATAGAAGCTTTATTACATGATCTTTAAGAAAAAATTTAGAAGTTTTTTGATTCCCACTGAGCCTTTGGATCTCAAAAAATTTTGATGCAGTACAAATTTATCAAATCTTGCATAGAAGGTGCCTAAATTTTATGGGGATGAACCAGCTCTTGATCATTTAGATGCTTTTCATATGTTCCTTGATGATTATGAAATTGATGCTGAAGGTGATACCATGAAATTATTTTCCTGGTCATTAAAGGATAATACAAGAGAGGCATATGAATCATTACCTACACAAAGTATTTCATCTTGGAAAGAATTTGAGAAATGGTTTCTATATAAATTCCATTATGCAAGTGAAGGAAATAACATGTGTTATGAACATGAAGAGAGTCGACAATACATCTGGGAAGCAGAGCCTTGTATGTCTCCCTTGGATGAATTTTTAAATATTGAAAGACAAGAAGATGATAGATGCAGTGTGAAATCTACAGGAGTACAAAGCTCTAATGAAGTTCCAGATCCAGATGAATAAAATAATAAATCCAACCATGGACTTGTATCTTGAATAATCAAACATGTATTACATAATTATATAATAAAGGATAACATCAGAGAAAAGAACACAATAAATCCAGTTATTGATTTATGTGTGGCTGACTCTTGTGACAATAGGACCTATGAAATAGAAGTAGATAATATAAATAAAATGAATGAGGAAGAATATTTTCTCTATACAAAATAAATTTTAGATTTGTTGGATAAGGAATATCAAAGGCATAAACACAAAAATAACTCAAAAAATTTTCCAATTCACAAGGATAAAAAAATTGATGAAACACTAGAAGATAAACTTGATAAGAGAGACACCTATCTTGTTGATGAAGTATATGATTCTAAAAAGGATGAATTTAGTAGAGAAGAAGAAGAAGAAGATGTGTCTAAATTCTCTATGTTAATCCATTTTTTGAAGAGGAAGAAGATGAATATATGTCTGAGTTCTCTATGTTCTTGAATCCATTATTTGAAGAGAATATTCTATGTAATCAAATCCATCGACATCAGGATGAAGACAATAGACCTAATGATAATTTTGAGGATAAGGAAACTCAAAATATGTGTGGAGAAGTGTATTCAAGAGGTGAGACATATTTAAATTCATCCTATGAACAAAAGTTGTATCAAACATGTGAAGATAAGATGATATCAGCCAAGCATAATGAGGAGAATGTGTTGAGGAGTAGTGCTAAAATTTTTCCAAATATCCTATCTAATCAGATTCTTGATAAAAGTACAGTAATGTCTCCTAAATAAGAGTTACCTTCAAAACTATTTTATCATGAGAAACAACATATGGAGCATAAAGACATAAAATTATGAGCAAGAAGTTGTCCAAGTAAAGAAATTTCATTTTGATATAACTGGTCTAATGCATAGAGATCCTCCATTCAGAAAACATCATGATGCACTTAATGATTTCTCAGATGAAACAAAGGCCAAATAAAAAGGAACACATCAATGAAACAATGTGAATTGTCCATA
The DNA here is from genome assembly GCA_027943335.1 of Chamaecyparis obtusa. NCBI lineage: Eukaryota > Viridiplantae > Streptophyta > Pinopsida > Cupressales > Cupressaceae > Chamaecyparis > Chamaecyparis obtusa. Next base: position 395,756 of record BSBK01006164.1, read on the forward strand.
AGGAAGATGCACCCAATGTAGCAAGGAGGGAGTTATTGCATGATCAAAATCAAGTGTTCGATAGAAGAAAAGATCAATATTCAATTTTGGGGGGGCTTGGGGCCACCAAATTTTACTTCACATCAGATTAAGTATGGATACTTGGTCTTCTTCTCCAGAGATAGCTAGAATCTTGCTATGCTCACATGGAGCATACGTCCCCAGAAAGAGCATGTTGGAGCTCTAAATTTTGGGCAAAATTTGGAGTCCTATATAGTGATAAAACCCTAAAAAATGGCCTCTTAAATTCCATGAAAAATAATTAATGATGGAGTACATGAAATAGAATGAAAAAATTATATTAATTTTCAATTAAAAATTTGAGAGATTAAGGAAGGAAGCTCTGTGATAGGAATAATCAAAATTTTGTGATCAAAGCCTTCAGAAAATGCTGGAATTTCGACCTACTACAAAGATGATGCTGACAGAGGATGGAGATGGTCAAATCTTAAAAATCTAAAAATGACCCAGTTTGGAAAATCAAATTTCCTATCTCCACTTAAAATATTAGCTTTCTACGAGGTGTTTTGATTTTTCGACCAGACCCAAATCCAAAAGTTAGGTAGTTATTTTTTAGTTAGTTTATTGTTTTTCAAAATAATTTGTAATAAGGGTTGTGTCTTTTCAGCCTAAAGAGGTGTGAAATCCACTCAAACACATATATATACATAATGTAAAATGTAAGGAGAAGACAATTAAGATTTTCATAGAATATAATTTGATCACAACTGCAATATGAACTCTAATGTACTATTTTTTCAATATTAATAAAGATAAGTGCTCTTCCTTTTTATTTGTGGTTATAAGTTATATGTTTTCAATTGATCTTTCAGATATTCTATTAAATAGAGTGTTTCAATGTGTTGAATTCCCTAAGTATCATAATTCAATGTTAATATATGCAACTCGAATATCAATTGTGTGGTCTATGAACCTACCATTGTTCTTATCGGTCTCTTAATTTGAGTTAAACTCGATAGGATTAGTTGTGTAAATTGATTTGAATTGTGAATCAAGCGGAAGCATGTGGAATGATAGTCTTGCTTTACTGAAAGTAATTTTTCTTAAAATCATCTCTGATTGTACGTAGGATTGAAAGTTTATGACTCTATAGCCCAAGTATTTAGAAGACACTAATATAATCTTTAATTGGAAACTGTCATGTTAGTTCATTTGTGTATGCACCCAAAAATGGTCAGCTAGACTTTGGGCCCCATTTATTTGGTTTATTTATCTCTAAATCAGTTTTATCAATAATCAATATTTTTCAACACTATCAATTTCTTGATCAAATCCTAATTTCATCATTTTCGATTATTTGCCTTAGGCTAACCATTTTATCCTAAGTCTTTATTTATTTAAAAGGAATATTTTCTCCCCTTTTATTTAAATAAAAAATCCCCACTTTTCATCTTATCCTAAGTTGCACAAATAAAACATCATTCTTATTTTATAAAAAGGGGAAAAGTACTTTTTGTCTCATATGGACACAAAAGTCAACTCCTATTTTCCTATTGGAGGATATTTGTGCACAAGGATCAAGCTTCCATTTTTCTCCACCATTGATTAAGTATTTTTCTTCTTAATCTCAATGGTCCATTTCACCTCATTTCTTATAAAAGGAGAGCTTTCTCCTTCATTTGGACATCTTAGGTTTTCATGCTATTGTTATGCTGTAGGTTTTGGAGCTTTCTTTGAAGACACCTTTGCATCCAAGCTTTGAAGATCATTGTTGCATTCCATAGTTTCATATTTCCTTTCTTAGTTGCATGATCATGGCATTCTTAGTATAGATTTCCTTTTATGCAATAGAGTAATCTCACATACTCTAATTAGGAAGGTTGCAATCCTTTTTTATTTCCTTTCAATAGCTTAATTGCATCTTCATCTTCATAGATTAATTTGCATACTCATATAGGTTGCATTGCATTGCATTCATTTGTATTTCATTGGAGATTTTGGCACTCTTGCCTTAGTCTTCAATTTTATGAATCTCTCATTGTGTGGTTGACTAGCAAGGTCACTAGTTTATAGCTCTAGCTGAGAGCAAATTCATTATAGTCCCTTGCAACTCCATGCATAGAGAGCTATGAGCCGCTTTCTGAGGCCTCATTGTTGAGCAACCTTACATATAACGGTTCATAGAAGTGTGGTCACTTTTACACCATACATTTCTGGCGCCCACCATGGGGTAGAGTAGATAGACTTTGTCCTTTAGTTTCTTGCATTTTCATCATTTTTTGGATTAATTTTTGGATATTTTGCATTCTCTATTTTTTGTCTCAGAATATTGCGCGACACTTCTCAGGATTATCATGTGATAGTTCTCAGTATACGAGTGTGACACTTTGTGCAGATGAATAATCTCCCTCCTATATTAAGTTTTATCGCATGGCATCATGCGAAGTATCGCTTGACTGTTCTGCAGAGTATCACCTAGACAGATAGTATCGTCTGGGTACAGGAAATTGTGTCGCATGATTCTGGTGAAGTCTGAGGTATATTGCCTGATCTGACAAAAAATTGCATTTTAAGTTTTATCATCCAAATTCGATCACATTTAGTTTGCTAGTTTACTTTATTGTATTTAGATAGATCTAACTTGCATTTCTTAGCTTAAATTAATCTATTTTTGCATTACTTTCATTTAGATTTCAGATTTTCCTAACCTTTTGTTGGTCTAACAAGTTGTTTTGTAGGTGCTCTTGCTTGAAGGAAATTTCCATAGTGCATGCTAAAAGGGCTACTAACTATTTTTGCAAGGCTGCCCAAAAGCATAAAAATAAAAATAAAAAAATCAAGTGCTTGTGTTTTATTTCATTTCAAGTGTGGCAATTACTAGTTGTTCATTTTAATAGGAATCTTAACATCTTGTGGAAGGTATTTTGAGGTGGTAGGAGAAGTATGCTCTTCACCCTTGTGGTGAACCAAAAAATCTTGACCCATCTTGGAATTTTGGAAGCAAGAGGGTAATTGAATTTGCTTGGTGTGTTTGGAAGAAGTTTTTGAGATAGGGGAGTATGCTCTTCACCCTTGTGGTGAACCAAAAACCTTGAACCTCAAAAATCATCCATTCTTTGTTTAGTTTAGGATCCTTTAGTGGGTTTTCTCTTGAGCAATCAAGAGGAATGACCCAAGTGGGGACAAGCTTTTTGCCAGCTATTCTGACTCATTATAATCTCAAGGCTATTGAGGACACAAAACCTTGGTAGACATAACACTTGTCTTTGCTTGATGTGAGTAGCTCATGGGATTGTGACCATGGGGAAATCATTGAGCAAGAATGCTTAAGGTACTCTTGAGGCCGCAAGGTCTGAGTCCTCTATGAGGAGCAAGAGAGGTGTTATGAATGAAAGCCCTTACTAAGAACCATAGGTTAGAAGCCACCTTTATTTAGCCACTTATCTTCTTAGTGCAAGGATTGATCCAAGTGGACTAACCCAAATCACCCCAAGATACTCACCATATGTGTCCCTTTGGTTGTGTTATTTGACACTTCCACGACAAAGCCAATACCTCTTGTGGGAAACCACTTGGTGTGAGGTAAGGGGACATCAAGTTGTGGGCTAAGTTGGTAAGTATTGAGCCTTGTCTTGTAGGTAGAAATTGCTTTAAGTATTTTCAATTGTGTGATACCAGTGTAAACGTTCTCAACATACAAACAATTGGTAGCTTCCATAGGGTGCAATTTTATTTTTGATATCACAAGTGTTTGTCTTGGAAAGGTTGCTTTTGCCCTTGTTTCAAGTGTTTGAAGACATGTTTGATCCCCTACTATTTGCAAACCTGTCCAAATGCTATTAAATTTTTCATTGAAATCAGACATTTTCACTCTCAGATTTAGAAACTTGAAATCAGACCTTCAAAACTCAAAATTTGCACAAATTGGTCAAGATCAACATCAGTATCACCTACACTTAAGAGAAATATTGCGCGATATATCATTTTGAATTGTATCACCTAACTTGCCTGGTGTTTATCACCTGACTGTTGTTAGGTCTGTCACCTGATAAAGGATGAAGTATCACCCAGTTACAAGTATATCACCTAGTTTGCCTGGGTTCTGTCGCCTGGAAGTTTTTAGCAATATTCTTAGTTTCAGTCATTAAGTTGCCTTTTTGTATGACTTGACCTTTGAGTAGGTTATCTGATCTTGCTATTAGAGACCTATTTTGACTACAAATTTCTAATTTTAGCCTTCTAGGGATCATTTCAATTGATTTATAAGGTTACCTTGAAAATAATTTGTCGAGTCAGAAAGATATTCCTAGTGAAAAGTTTGTCTTTAGAATTGTTGATTACACCCTTGGAGAATTCTGATCCTGCTATTGTCCAAATCATTTTCATATATCTCAATTTTGATTTGAGTTTTGGCTAAGTCCAACCTCCTGCTTCAAAAGTGCAAGGGTATTCACCCTTTGATTTGAAGCACCTCTTTGACAGTGTTGGTGGTGCCTTTTATTTTCTATCTTTTTCATTTTCTCTTTCGACAATAGAGAATCTCAATTATCCTAGGTTGGAATTGACACTTGGAGAGATTGACCCATCACTTAGAATCTCTTTTTTTCATGTCAGTTACTACAAGATACCAAGTGAATCAAGGGAAAAGACCCCCAATTATCTTTAATCAGGTACCACCAGTTAGAACACATCAACAACATAAGGAAAAGGAACCCCTCTTTGATCAATCCCCTAGGAGTCAACTAGAGGTTGAGGCTAATCCTTGTGAGGAAGGTACACCTAAGACACACTACTCATCAGACACAAACATGAGTTTCTCAAATATTAATAATTCTAGAGAAGATATCAACCGCAATCTTCAAAACATGTTTTCAAGTTTCAGACATAATGATGATGATGACCTCAGATATAGTCCACCAAGGTCACCTCATGATAAATCAAGATATTGGGATCCTCAAAAAAGAGTAGAAAGACACCATAGGCATAGGTCTTCAGAGTCAGGATCCCTGCAACATATTGATCACAACAATAATTTAGAATACCATATCAATGCGGCCAACTTGTTCAATGCATCAGGACCTTCATCTCCAACTAAGGAAAATTCTTGGCATACTAATGCTAGATTGAGGGCTATTGAAAAAGCTAAGAAAGCTTATAGAGATGAACAAGTCATGAAACAAGAAAAACTTAGGAGATTGGAAGAGGAAGAGAAAGTCTTGTTAGAAATAAAGAAAAGAGCATTACAAGAAGAAGAGGATAGGTTGTATGCGCGACAACTTCAAAGATAATTTGATGGAAGACAGACTAATAGTGGAACCAATTCTCCACCATCAACACCCTCTCAAAGTCCTAATACTAGAAGGAGGTCTAGGACACCCTCAAGATCACCAAGTCCAAGAGGAAGAAGAGTTTCAAGAGTTGATCACAATAGGAGAAATTCACCTCCTAAACTTTCTATACAACCCTCCCAAAGAGTGCATCATACTTCACAACATGGGGGGAGGTATGTTAATTTGGACACCTTAGACTTCATGGCTATTCAACAAGAACCTTCATTTCAAGCCTACATCGAAAGGTATGTGGAACAGAATAAAGATCAATTCTTAGAAAGTCTAATTAATAAGGGTGCAAGAGTTCCCTTTGATTTTGATGTGGATAGAAAGGTAAAGAAGCAAGACCCATCCATAAATGAAGTGATCAAAGAATTGAAAAGAGATGTGGACAACATGAGAGCTCCCAAAAGTACTTTCAACTTAGATTATATTTGTCCCAATCCTATTGACAAGAGTGTTGTAATGGTTGATTTTTCTAAGAAGGTGGAGTTTCCTACCTATGACAAATATGATGGCATTGGTGACCCCCATGATCACGTAAGGCAATTTTACATCATGAGCTTCTCTTTCCACCATGAGGATTCATACTTAATGAGATTATTCCCTAGAAGCCTCAAGGGGCAAGCAATGGAGTGGTTCACTAACCTTACTCCTCCAGTCAAGACATTTAAGGAACTTGTGGAAAGATTTGTACAACATTTTGCCTATAATTTAACACGATCTATCACAATGCTTGATTTGTGTAAACTGAAACAAAATCAAGGAGAGTCATTTGTTGCATTCTTGCAAAGGTGGAGATGTTTATGCGCAAAGTACCCAAGGACAATCCCAGAAGAGGAGAGAATTGACATTATTGTGAGCAATTTGGTTCTAGAGTTAAGATATGAAGTTAGAAATATTCCTTTCAACTCTTTTGACACTATGGTTGAGGTGGCATGTCACATTGAAGATGTTTTAAAAGAACAAGGAATTTTGGCAAAATCAACAAATAATACCAATGGCCAAAACAACAATAGTGGAAATAAGGACAAAAAGAACAATTATTGGAACAAGAATAAACAAGTGGTTAATGATGGTGTTGTTGATGCACCTCAACCTAAAAGTGAAGTCCTTAATCTTTCCAAGGTGGTACAAGCCATGAAACTTCAAATGTCTTCAGAGCAACAAGATGGCAGACCAAAGAATCAAGGAAAGCCTAAGACTGAGAAGAGACAATTCACAAAGTTGGGAGATTCTTATGCTGACATTTTCAAAACTCTTATTGCTCATAATTTAGTACAACCTCAAGACCCTTCAAAATTCCACATTCTAGATCCAAAACCATATTGGTGGAATGAGAAGGCATATTGTGTGTATCACAATGGAATTGGGCATGATATAGAGAACTATTTCAAAATCAAACATCTTGTCCAAGACCTCATTGAGAATGGTAGATTGAAAGTGGATGGTTTAACCTCAAATTCTTATCACAAGGCTTTTAAAGAACCCTTGCCAAAGTATGAGAAAGGAGAAGGTTCCAACAACAATAATAAGAATGGCAAGGCAACAATCAACTATACATACACTAAAGCTGATAATGTGATCAACATGCTTGAGGTGGTTGAAGAAAATGTCAATATGATGAGGGGAAAGGATTCTTATGATTATGATGATGATTCAAAGAAAATGCCTAATGAAGGACCCATAGTTGTGTTGAGAGGACCTAACTCACGTAGGGAGTCTCAATCTCTTCATGCTATCACTAGGAGTCAAGTTAGTCAACCTCCCATTATTATTAGAGGTCCTAATTCTAGCAAGCCTAGATAGTCTTCATCTAAGAAAAATCCCTCTAAATCTATTGTTGGCCCTGAGCTTAATTACAACCTTGTTGATCAACTTCAACGCACGCCAGCTCAGATTTCTATATTTGAACTTTTTGAATTGTCCCCAAGGCATAAGTGTGTCCTTGAGGATGCTTTGCGAGTGGCTAGTGTCCCTAACAACTTAGATGTTGATCAATTCTAGAATATGGTCAACCATTTGGCTAGCCCTCATTACCTCACTTTCTCAGAAGATGACAAATCCATCAGTCACCCACATAACTTGGCTTACACATAAAGGTCATGATTCATAAAACCCATGTCAGGCGCATATTGATAGATGGAGGTGCGGGGCTAAATATTTGTACCATGAGTTTGTTGAAGGCTTTAGGATATTTTGAAGAAGTCATTGATACGAGGAAAAAGATCACAATCAAGGCATACAATGAAGTAGAAAGAAGTTCCAAGGGATTGGCCATTTTGCCTATTCACATTGGTCCAGTAGAAAAGGATATTTTATTTCAAGTTGTTGATGTTGGACCTTTAGCCTACAACATTTTGCTAGGTAGGCCATGGATTCAAGAAATGCAAGCAGTCTCATCAACATATCACCAGTGTGTTAAGTTTCCTCATAATGGTGTAGAAATTTGCATACCAGGAGATAGTACTTTGTCAGTTAATAATATTTCTTTGGGTCACATATACCTTTGAATAGGGAAGCTGACAACTCTAGTGTTTCACTCAAGCAATGCAAGGAGAAGTTTAAAACCATAGATCTTGGAATGGGAGATTATAAAATTGATTCTTTTACAAAATTGCTGATCTCTCCTAGGTCCTATGGGAAACCATCACCAGATATGAAACCTTCATCATCTACAATGACATTATTTGGAAAGTTTTTTGAGTCTTCAGTTCCCATCCAGGAAGAGAAAGAGGAAGTTGTCATAAGAGACTAGATCTATCATGAGGAAAAGTACCAACATAATGCAAATTTTGCTCCTTCACCTAAAGTTTATGGGAGGGGGTACACATTAGTGAAAAACATGGGATATCTAGGACATGGTCCCCTTAGCCATAGATTGGATGCCGGGTCTAAGCTATTGGACCATGCTCTATTTGCATGATGCAACAAATCCACAGTGGGTTTAGGTTTCGAAAGTGATAAACTGAAGAGTATTGTTGTCCTAGTTGCAACGGATAGTGATTCAGATTCAAAATACACACCTAATCTTTCTAACCAACAACACATGATAGAAGATTGGGTGCCTTCAACTGATCACCTTTGGGGAGAATTTCAAAATTTGACAATTGATAGTCCTCCTATCCTAGCTGCGATGGATAGCGACTATAGGAATGCTAGATTAGCCATGGAAAGTGTCGTCTCCCTAGCTACGATGGGTGATAATGATTCAAATACTTTTGTGGTTCAAAAAATTCCTAAAGAAGGGGAGATTCTTCAAAATTGTGAGGCTTCTACATCACAAGGCCCAAATGTTGAAAATTTAGAAACAAATTCACATGAGTTTGAATGGGATTCACTTTCAGATGCAACTATAGACTTGGATGTTGATGTTATTCAAGCCTATAATGCGCAAAATGACATAGTTGATGAGCCTAGTGTAGGGCTAGAGAATTGGACTCCTCAAATCACCTTAGTGGATGATACTTCATTAGGAAGGATGAACCCCAATTCGAGTACTTTAGAAGGGAACTTGATAAATCCCAAATATATGGTCACCAAAAATGACATCCATCACATTCACAATGTTGAACCAGTCATAAACCTTCCTATTGTCAACCACCATTTAATTGATTGGTCTCAAATTTCACAAGAGCCACAACTATTGACTTTTCAGAATGACTATGAGATCACATGTTACCTTAATGCCATTGAGCTAGTAGTGTCTTCCACTCATGAGCCAACTACAAGTATGACTGAGCCTGATATTAAATACCTCAGTCTCAAAATAAAAGAAAAAAAGAATAAGAATAGGTGTTCTGATGGTGAAAACCACTTTGTGGTGGTGTCAGAACTGAAAATAGTAAAAAGAAAAGACGTATTTGAGGGTGAAAACCTCTTTGAGGTGCCTAAGGATGAGGTACTTAATAACTTGCCTAGTTATTTTTGGGACAGATCCTCAATGTTGATTGAACCAACAAAGCCAGTAAACTTGAACACAAAAGAAGCTCCTCAGATAGTTCATCTTGCTCAGTCTTTATCAGATGAAGAAACAAAGGCATATGCACAATTCCTACAAAAGAAAAAAATCAATTTTGCATGGACATATTCAGACATGCCAGGGCTTGACACAAATCTTATAATGCATCACTTATCCATAGCTCCAGGGGTCAAACCAGTGAAACAGAGACTCTGAAAAATGCATCCACATGTAGCTCTCCTTGTCAAAGTGGAATTAGAAAAACTTTTGAGAGCTGGATTTATCAGAGCCATAGATTACGCAGAATGGATCTCAAACATAGTACTAGTTTCCAAACATGATGGGTCCATTCATGTATGCACAAATTTTAGAGATTTAAACAAGGCATGCCCAAAGGATGATTTTCCACTTCCAAATATTGATATGATAGTGGACATGATAGCAGGTTATGAAATATAATCTCTAATGGATGGATTTAGTGGATATAATTAGATTAAGATAGCACCTGAAGATCAAGAGAAAACAACATTCACTTGCACATGGGGAACCTATTGTTGGAATGTCATGCCATTTGGACTAAAGAATACGGGGGCTACCTATCAAAGAGCTATGACAACTATATTTCATGACATGATGCATAAGAAAATGGAAGATTATGTGGATGATACCTTGGCAAAATCAAGAAAAAGGGATACACACCTTGAAGATTTGGAAGTGATTCTAGATCGAACAAAACAGTTTCAACTTAGGCTAAATCCAAAAAAGTGTGCATTTGGTGTCACCTTAGGCAAACTTTTAGGATTTATCATTTCAGAAAAAGGCATAGAGGTTGATCCCAAAAAAGTCCAAGAAATTCTAGATATGCCACCTCCTCAAAATATCAGTCAAATGAGAAGTCTTCAAGGATGACTCCAATCTATACAGAGGTTTATTTCACAACTTGCAGACAGAGCTCAACCTTTTAATAATACATTACATAAGGGTGTTTCTTGTGTTTGGAATGAGGATTGTCAAAAGAGCCTAGATCAAATCAAACAATATTTGGCTAATCCTCCAATTCTAATGCCTCCTATTCCAGGGAAACCGTTGCTCCTATACATTTCAGCTACAAACACTTCCTTGGGGGCATTGTTGGCTCAGTTGGATGAAAATGGAAAAGAGAGGGCCATATACTATATAAGTCATACTCTTGTGTCATATGAGGTCAATTACAATAACATTGAGAAAGCTTATCTTGTTGTGGTGTTTGCTTCCCAAAAGTTGCGACATTACATGCTAGCTCATACTACACACTTAATTGCTAAGATTGATCCTCTAAAATATTTGCTTAGTAAGGCTACTCTCGTAGGAAGGTTCGCTAAGTGGATGATGATATTATCAAAATTTGACATAGAGTACATTGAAAGAAAGGCCATAAAGGGGCAGGCTATTGCAGACCAACTTGCTGATTTTCCAGTTAAGGATAGCATGCCTATACAAGTTGAATTTCCTGATGAACATATATTACATGTCACATCTCGCACCTGGAAAATGTTCTTTGATGGCTCTAATATGCAAAATGGGTCAGGTGCAAGGATATTGTTTGTTTCTCCACATGGATATACTATACCAAAGTCTTACAAATTACTCTTTCCATGTACAAACAATATAGAAGAATATGAAGCATTAACAAATGGATTAAAGATGGCTATAGAATGGAATATCACTAAGTTTCATGTTTTTGGGGATTCACAATTGATAATCAATCAAATCAATGAAGAGTATCAAACCAAAGATGACAAGTTAATACCCTATAAGAATATGGTTGATTCTTTGAGATGCTATTTCACTTTTGTGACATTTCAGTAAATCCCTAGGATAGACAACAAGGCTACAAATGCTATGGCTACATTAGCTTCCCTTTTACAATTGGAGCAGCATGAGTCCTGATTTGAGTTCCTGGTGGAAGAACTGCATTACCCTATCTTTGATTCACCTAAAAGTCAAGTCATTTGTACCCTTGTCACACATGAGTCCTCCCAATATGGTGCTATCTATTCATATCTTCATGATGGCATCATCCCTGACACTTTCAATCATTCTGAATGCAGAAATCTCATCTGCAATGCCTCTTGCCACACCCTCATTTCTGGTGATCTATATAGGAGGGGTTTTGATGGGACACTTCTTAGGTGCTTGGAAAAGGAGGAATCTGACCAAGCGTTAGTTGACATTCATGAGGGCATTTGTGGTGGACATTATAATGGTCTTGCCAAAGCCTGTCAATTGCTTAGGGTGGGGTATTATTGGCCCACAATGCAAACAGATGCAGTAGCTTTCTCTAAGTCTTGTGAGAAATGTCAAAAACATGGAAACCTGATTCATGCTCTAGGTAGGGAGCTAATTCCTTCTGTTTCTCATTGGCCATTTCAACACTGGGCCTTTGACCTTGTTGGCAAAATTCACCCCAACTCATCAGGTGGAAATAAGTTTATCATCATAGCCACTAATTATTTCACGAAGTGGGTAGAGGCAGTACCTCTTTCTATTGCCTCAGGAATGACTATTTCACTCTTTATTCTAAATCACATTATTTTCCAATTTGGAGTGCCTTCCAAGATCATTACTGATAATGGAGGACAATTTAAGAATAAAGACCTCAAGAATCTATGCAAAAAGTTTAAAATCAAGAAAAATTGGTCCTCTATTTACTTTCCACAGGGAAACAGACAAGCAGAAGCCTCTAATAAAACCATTCTCAAGATTCTTCATAGGACAGTACACAAGAATGGTAGGGATTGGCACTTGCAAATCAATCCAGCACTATGGGCTTACAGGACAAGTATTCGCACACCTACAGGGGCTACTCCTTTTTCCCTTACCTATGACGCTAAAGCAATATTGCCTTTAGAAGTAGAGATCCCTTCACTCAGAGTCTCTCTCAAAGGTTTGATTACAAATGAGGATTACCACGCCATGAGATTACAAGAACTAGAACTTCTAGATGAAAAGCATAAAGTCTCCTTTGATCATATGAGAGTATATCAGAAGCATATGTCCAAGACATTCAACAAGAAGGTTCACCCTAGAGAGTTTCAAGTAGGTGATCTTGTTTTGCGAGAGAACCCTAAAAATCAATAGAATAGAGAACAAAAGGGGAAGTTCAAACCTAATTGGCTAGGGCCATATGTCATCATTGTTACTTTTGGTACAGGTGCTTATTTGTTATCTAATGAAGATGGAGAATCGCTCCCTGAGCCCATCAACATTTTGCACCTAAAGAAGTTCTATCCTTGATGCCTATTTTGTCTGGGAGCATCCTTTGTACATATTTATGGATCTTGAAAAAAATACCCAAAAAATTGATATATGATGCTGAAAAAAAATCCTAAAAAGCATAAAAAGTCCTAAAAAAAAAAAAAATGCAAAAAATCAAAAAATGCAAAAAAAAAATAAAAAATAGAAAAAGTGCCTTGGTGAACACCTGGAAACAGGCGCCTTGGTAGAAAAAATTCAAAAAAATGGAAAAAGAGAAAAATTGCAATAAAAATCTCCAAGTGGTGAAAACCTGGAAATAGGTGCTACTTGAGGCCTTTGCACCCTTGTCTTTTAGCATGCGCTCTTGACACTTAGCCTTTCTCCATCATATCTTGACCTTATTTGGCGTAGTCTAGAATTGGTCTTTATCTTTGTCTAGGGGGCATAACTATTGGCATTGGTCTTTTAGGTGCGTTTGTCTCTTGGGGCATTTCACAATAAGTGTTTTTCAACACCACCCCAAATAGTTTTTTTCAACACTACCCTTGCGTCGAGTGTTTCTTAACACTTATCAGATGTCTTAACTAATAGTCCAAGTATGATGCAATATTGCTCATTTTTAGATGCGATACTCAGAGTTTGACTCTATGACCTCCACACACGCACTTAAACTATCAACTCACTTGAGCTATGCTTGGCTTTATTTTTCTTTATGTGGTGTCTATGAGGATTTCTTTGATGAGTGGTCTCTCCCTGAGAAGTTTTTGATGATGCATAGCTAGAAGACTGAGGGTATGAGAACATGTTTTATTTCCTTATCTGCTTGTGGGTGTATTTTGTTGGTCCTAACTATCATGAGCATTTATGTTGGTCTTACTTGACACTGTAGATTGACACCGTATTATCCTTGACTATTTTATGCGAGTGCATGCTTATAGCTATCTTGACTTTCATGTGTCTTGATACAAGCATAATCTTGCCATATCAAACTTAGGTAATCTTACTGCACTAGACATCTTGACCTATATGTCTTTGGTGCCTAGGTGGGATTTCCACATTTCTATCTGATAAAGATCATATTCATATCCACATAGTTATGCTAGTGTGCATTGTATGATCTTACGATACTATCTAACGCTTGATGATGATAATTAGATGTCTATAGGCATTGTGACCTTGCAAGTCAACCACTTTTCATAGTAGCTTGCATTTCTAGGTTCATGATTAGTTTAGTTTTACACTTTGCATATGGAAAGAGCTCTCCTTTTCATCTTACGTGGACCTGTCAGTCGACTACGCTCACCTTTTCTTCTTCTTGATCACATCTTCCACTCCTTGTCTTTTTCATCTCAAACCTATTCCTGGTCATCACAAGGGGTTAATCGTATCATTATATCCATATCCCTAAAACATAAGTCTATATCCTATACATGAGAATCAATCTATGAGAGAGAGCACATACATAAACATTTTGAGCAAATAAGACAAGACAATACATATGACAACTGATACACATCCAAGTGAGACAATCACACATGATATATCCAACATCTAGTATATCTCATATATATATATAAGAAAATTCATGGTACATCACTAATATAAACCATACAAATGAGATCCCAACTAGATCAACATCTCAATAGTATCATCTAACATAACTCTAGCCTAAGCCCTAGCTCTAGGATGCGCTGGCACCATCATGTGGCACTGGTGGAGGAGGTGGTGGTGGTGCTGCCCTATTCAGAACCATATCTGATGCTCCTACCCTCTGAGAGTATGATGGTGCCCTCTAACACTTCCTGGAGATAAATTCCATGATAATATGCAGCTCTGGTTTCCTCCTGTCAGATCTCTAGTGTAGCTTCCTATGCTACCATCTTGCGACGTGCTATCTCTACCCTAAGATCTCTAATCTATTGGTCTCTCTCTAATCTCAGATCCACTAGCTATTGATCTTGTACTACTATGGTGATCCTCAACTACTGAATCTCTACCTCAAGAGTCTAAATACGGGCTCTCAAATCATCCCCTACAGCTAGATCCACCTGTCCCTGTACCTTCTCCTAAGAAGGTCTCTATACCTCCTCACTCCTCGAGTGCTGACCTCATCGCCATTTTAAGCCACTAGCTCTAGATCCCTCTCCCACCTCTTTGACCTAGCCTCCTCCTCTTCCCTCATCATCTCCTCTATCTCCTCCTCCCGGGGCAACCTATGCTACATCTGGTATAGTAAATCAAGGGAATGGTGCCCTCCATCACTCTACCCTGTACGCTGCATCAGCTCCCACATCCACCATGTCTAGGAGATACTCCCAGGGCTCCCTCCTGATCCCAGTTGTCTCCTCGATAGCCCACTGATAGTCTAACATGGGTAGCCACCCATGTCCCTCCTCATCTCTAGCCCTTGCATAGGTAGTCATCTCTTTGGAGACTCATTGCTACCTCCTAAACTATCACCATACCTAAGTGATACAGAATCTCTCGACAATCTCTAAGTGTTGACCTACTAGTGGCCGAGAACACATCACATAACTCAGCTCATCCTCTACGTCTCCCCATGCCTCAACATCTCTGTATGGCCTCCAAGTGAATGAGGTCATCTCATCCAAGAACCACCTATAATGTGTCACATCCCTTGTATGAGCATGAGATATGAACCTTGCATATCTATAGATATATGGGTATCTCCTCTCTCTCGACTGAACCCTGGGGTGCACCACAATGATGTGCTCCCATGCCCACACCTATGCTAGGATGGCACCGCATGCCCATGTCTGACCATCCCTATAGATGATCTCATGTAGCTCATGATACATCTCTGCCAATATGGTAGGACCCCATGCCATGCGTCGAGGTCTGCCTACTAAATCAACCAATAGCCTACCCCATCCAAGAGGAAATCCCTTCTGACTGTAGTCAGTCATCAGGATCTATGAAATGAATGATGCCACAATGCATGACACAAGAAAATCTTGACCAAAATCATCTATCAGCCTCTCCTAGCTAACATGCCTATCCAGAATGGTAACATCCTGGAACATCTCCTGGATGACTCGTCGTCCCTCAGTGGCATCCTAATCATAATACACCTAAGCCAGCACACAAATCATGTTAGTTTTCATCATATGGAAACATTAAACTTACACAATTATATCTAAAAACATGATTATACTTACAGGCTCGCCGTGGCATGGTACTCGCAGAATCCTGTAGACATCCTCTAGTGTGATGGATGCCTCCCCTGTCGGCAAGTGAAATGTGTTGTGCTCACTATGCCATCACTTGACCAAGGCTGTCACTAGCCCATGATCAACCCTGATATATGGGAACCGTAATAGGTATCAGAATCCCATCACCCTGATGTCATCCTCACCTGGATCATCTAGGTTTTGGACACATCTCGATCCCACCACCTTCGGCACTCCGATGATTAATGCTGAAAAGACCTCCTATAAACCATTAAACCCAGCCATATGTCAGTGCATACTATGATGAAAATCAGTACAAGACACTTAAAGCATAACTATTGTCTAGACCCATGTCTTACTTTGCTCAAAATGATTCAAATTTTTAAGTTTTACGGAGAAGTATCGTGCGATAATTCTCTCTATAGTAGTGCGATACACCTTTGGTCGTGTGATACTTTTCCCGATATTGTATGATACTTCACCAGTTATCATGTGATACTGGTATCTATATGTGCACAATACTTTAAGGACCCGCGAAGTATCGTGTGATGTTTCTTCCCAAAGGGCACGATACTTATAAAGTATCACGCGATAGTTCGCCTAAAACTAAAAATTTCAAAATTTCAAAATTTCAAAACATGCTAAATATGCATTAAATGCTATAAATGACTCAAACAACGACTAGTTTTCAGAAACATACTGGGGCACCATAATGTGGAGGTTGGTTGTGCAACTGGGAGTGCTTAAATCGGTGTCTGTGGATAGGAACTCCTACTGGTTGGGCCATCACTATCTCTCAGAGCTCTAGATTCTCAAATAGTTACAAGTCAAATGATTTTGAAAATGACACTTTTTACCCCTTTTATAGCATTTTGACTTTTTGATCAATTTTCAAAACACCTCAGAATTGCACAAAAATTGCACCCCTATCTCATTTCGACATCTCGGATCCATTTTTGGATTCGAAATCCAAGGTCATCTTGCTAGTCAAAATCATGTTTCAAAATTTTCCTTCTTCTACACAGTTGACTGACCATTTGAGGCATAATTCTCTGATCTTTGATGAAATTTCTTCCTTCCATGTCTCTCAAATTTTCTAGTCTTTCATTCGCTCTATTTCTAGTCTTCTATTTCTATTCTTCTACTTCCTCACTGGGGCATGTTTCATTTCTTAATGGTTATCTTATCGATCTTATCTTCGATTGTGATTGATTATGATTTGATCAAATCTTTATCATTTTGCTATTCTCCTCTACCTGATTTCGATTTTGATTCCAAGGGGGTAGTATCTATGGGATTCTCATCCCTGATTCTCTTGATTCAGACATCTTTGGTGAGTTTTCACTCAAGCTTGAGATTATTATCTCTTATTTTGGATATGATCTCAAATCAACCTCATGTTCAAAGGCCTTTGTTTATGCTTTGTCTAGATATGATCCTGAATTGACCTCATATCTGAATTGTTTTGTGATCCTAGATCAATCTCACATTTCAACTTCATTCTTTGACTGCATGTGTTCCTAGATTGATCACACATTAGTCAAAGAGGGGCAAATGTATGCACCCAAAAATGGTTGCCTAGACTTTGGGCCCCATTTATTTGATTTATTTATCTCTGAATCAGTTTTATCAATAATCAATATTTTTCAACACTATCAATTTCTTGATCAAATCTTAATTTCATCATTTTTGATTATTTGCCTTGGGCTAACCATTTTATCCTAAGTCTTTATTTATTTAAAAGGAATATTTCCTCCCCTTTTATTTAAATAAAAAATCCCCACTTTTCATCTTATCCTAAGTTGCACAAATAAAACATCATTCTTATTTTATAAAAAGGGGAAAAGTACTTTTTGTCTCATATGGACACAAAATTCAACTCCTATTTTCCTATTGGAGGATATTTGTGCACAAGGATCAAGCTTCCATTTTTCTCCACCGTTGATTAAGTATTTTGCCTCTTAATCTCAATGGTCTATTTCACCTCATTTCTTATAAAAGGAGAGCTTTCTCCTTCATTTGGACATCTTAGGTTTTCATGCTATTGTTATGGTACAGGTTTTGGAGCTCTCTTTGAAGACACCTTTGCATCCAAGATTTGAAGATCATTGTTGCATTCCATAGTTGCATATTTCCTTTCTTAGTTGCATGATCATGGCATTCTTAGTATAGATTTCCTTTTATGCAATAGAGTAATCTCACATAGTCTAATTAGGAAGGTTGTAATCCTTTGTTATTTCCTTTCAATAGCTTAATTACGTCTTCATCTTCATAGATTAATTTGCATACTCATATAGGTTGCATTGCATTGCATTCATTTGGATTTCATTGGAGATTTTGGCACTCTTGCCCTAGTCTTCAATTTTATGAATCTCTCATTGTGTGGTTGACTAGCAAGGTCACTAGTTTATAGCTCTAGCTGAGAGAAAATTCATTATAGTCCCTTGCAACTCCATGCATAGAGAGCTATGAGCTGTTTTGTGAGGCTTCATTTTTGAGCAACCTTTCATGTAATGGTTCATAGAAGTGTGGTCACTTTTACACCATACAATTTGCAGTTTATAGATCATTAAATCTTTATTTCAAAACATTACTTTTCAGTCTTTAGTATAATCCATTTAGTCAAGTATTATAGAATAGAGATTATTAGGAGATTTTTGATTTCCTCAAAGGATCATTCACCACCTTTGG
The DNA here is from genome assembly GCA_027943335.1 of Chamaecyparis obtusa. Classification (NCBI taxonomy): domain Eukaryota; kingdom Viridiplantae; phylum Streptophyta; class Pinopsida; order Cupressales; family Cupressaceae; genus Chamaecyparis; species Chamaecyparis obtusa. The sequence goes on from BSBK01006164.1 coordinate 414,166, forward strand.
AGGAATCTTATTTTGTGTACGCAGCTATGTGACATAGAGAAGTTAATAGTTTAAAGTGAATTTAGGCCTACCAGCCTTGGCTTGATTTAGCCAAAATTGCAGAGGTATCCATGGAACTTAGAGAGTTGGGTGAAGGTGTTGGTAGGTCCATAACACCCCTTAGATGCATTCCATTGACCACTTCAAATGGACTTCTATCAGTGGTCCAATTGACTATGTCATTATAAGCATATTCAACTTGTGCTAAGACTTGGTCCCAAGTGTGACCATATTCTTTAGTGAGGCACCTTAGGAGGTTACCTAGGCTCCTATAAACTACCTTTGTCTAGCCATTAGTTTGAGGATGGTATGAAGACTAGCAAAAGTGTTAGTGGCAATTATTCACCATTTGGCGAATATATTGCACATATTGGATTGACCCTACCACCTGAAATTTATTAATATTGGGTTATCACTCGGGCCCATCGCCCATCATTTTATTTAATTTTCTATATTTCTTTCACATTATCACCAATGGAATATAATTTTTGGACATGTCAAATTTTGAAAATTCACTTATAATTTGAAAGTGGCCCCAAATGGATGGCCTATATTCACCAATAGTTTGTACATATATATTTATAGGGGGCCCCAAATTTGCCTAGCATTTTGTAGATGTGTGTCTCAAACCGACACATTTCACCAACTTTATGAATCATACCAAGGTATTGGATGACCCATAATTGCCTCATAAATAATACAAGACGTGTTATAATTATGTGGGCTTCACAAAATATTTTTAGACCTAATACCTCCCGCCGAATTCACCAAAAAAGGATTAGTATAAATACATTCATAGATCAGTATTATTTTACATAATTTGGTTCAGTTCAATTTGATCGATAGCAAAGTTCAAACTATTGAGGCTTGACTGCATTGTCAAGTCGTGACTGTAATTGAAATTGAGGTAAAGGCAAGTGATTATTATTCTGCAACTATGTAATTTTGAGTTCATTCTTATTTATTGGGGACCATTTAGTGAACAATGGTGACCAAGGAGACCTCAGACATGATTTAAGGGTCAATAGATCATATTTATATATATTATAGTTCTATTATCACTTCTTCAACAAGTAAACAATTTTTTTTGGACTAGTAGGTTGGTAGCCTTTATTTAGTTGAAGAATCAAGATGTCAAACAAGAATAAGGGTAAGGGTCCCACATGGGGAAATCCAAGAGAGGCCAGTAAAACACAAAGCCTTATCATTGTACTTTGGTTATGGTGCTGGAAATGTTTCTGGCCAAAATCGGGAAACTACTTCATCACAAGAAGATTTTCAAGATTCACAACCTGAACCTACATGACCTATTAAAGAATTTAGCAAATCTGATATCTCAGATCATGATGAAATTGAAGAATATTTTTAGTTAAATATCTAGAGTAGCCATAATGATATAATTGACTTGGATGAGACTGAGAATGTTAGAGAAGATGATGGTCCAGGGAAGAAGAAAAGAAAATACAATTCAAAGAATGATAGAGAATCAAAAAAAGATTGGATGTGGGATCTGTCAAGGAATTTTCAAGTAGAATGGGTGTCAAATTATCCATTCATTGAGCCAATGGACAATCCAATTGAAGGTGAGACTCTAGTAGAATGCAGATGTAAGATTTGCACCAAGATAAATAAGAAGGAAAAGAGGTTGCAGCTAAAAATTGACACCATAGAGATGCATACGGATAAAGTTTACAAAAAGAAAACCATAGATGGAGTTCAAAAATTAGTTATAAGATGGAAAACAAAGGAGGAATATGAGCATGTTAGGAATGAAAAATTATATGAATTTCAACAAAACATAAAGACAAATCCTGGTGAAGTTAAAGGCTCTATTGAAGCTTGTTTTGGAAAAGCATTGGAAGCAGAATAATGGGAAGAGTTGTTCAGTTAAGTGTTGTCTTTGATATTTTGAGCAGAGGGCATCCTATGATAGACTACCCATCATTGAGTTCTTTATTACAGTTTCTAAAAGTTTGCAACTATCCTAACAGTCACTGGTCAGTAAATAGTGGATGGGAATGGGCAAGTTGTCTTGCTGAGGTTGAAAAATAGGATCTAAAGGAAAAAATTAAAGAGTCAAATTTTATTTCATTATCTTTAGACATTGTTATACTAGTAGATAATACCTCCTGAGTATGCATGCATGTTTATACTGTACACAATTTTGTCTGCTAACCTCATCTACTAACTATTGCTCAAATGAAGGATAATGTGACAATGGAAAATTTAGTTGAACTAGTAAAGAGTTCTCTAATTGAATATGGAAGTATAAATGACATGACAATTGCCAAAAATTTGGTGTGTGTTGGAGCTGATGGAGCTTCAGTAATGCAAGTCCACATGGGTGATATTTTCACAAAGATACAATCTTCTTATGCACCCTACATTACTCCAATTCATTGCATGGCTCATAGAATGAATCTAGCTTTTGGAATTGTCAGCAAGCATGCCCTAGTACAAAAAATTGAACTTCTAATCAAAGAGCTCTACCAATACTTCTATCAAAGTCCAAAATGATTGAGGGAATTTCAACACTTTACCAAAGTACTAACTGACGGGAACAAGCTTCTTAAGGAAAATGATACCAAATGGATCTCTTTGGATGGACCAGCACATCAAGTTTTTTTCAGAACATCAATCATTGCTTGGTATAATTAACTCAAGTCATGATGAAACAGGGCTACCAAAATTTCCTATGTTGTTGTGAATGTTAAGTAATGTAAAGACACTCTTAGCATTAGCAGGTCTTCTCCCCATGCTTGAGGAAATGAGAAATATAGTAAAAAAGGCCCAGCAAAGAGCTATGTATATTTTAGAATATTCTGGGATGCGTAAATTCACATGCATGATGCTCGATAATCTCTATCGATCATGTGATGATGTAAAATTTTCTAGCTACCAGAAAATCATAGATTTGGACAATCCTGACAACTTTTTAAAGATAAGTGCAAATGGGGAGTTATGTGTAGAAGTTCACGAAGCTAAGCTACCAATGCACTTCTTTTCCAGGTTCAAGTCCAAGGAACCAAGAAAGAACCTTAGGAAGAGACAATCAAGTTTTAAAAGGGAAGACTTGACCAAGATCGTTGAGTCTCTAACAGCTTCTATGAAGCACATTGCCTATGATCTTTCCTCATAGATTAGATAAAGATTCCCTCCAGTCAAAATACTTGAATCCATGGCTATTGTGTTTCCTCGATATTGGAGTATGAACAATTCAAAAGAGTTTTGAACTAGGATACTAACTTTGATAGATCATTTTTGCAAAACCAAAGAGTTAAATGGAGTAAATCTAAATGGAATTTTAGATGAATCTCATTTGAGAGAGAAATCAGGTCATTTTTCATAGACAATGAGGAATCAATATAATATTATGTTGAACCCCCACGAAGATGGATCAGTAACAGGGCTTTGGAAAAATCTAGCTGAGAGAAAAATGTTGATTGATTTAATATCAAAATTTTTCAAACTTGTTGATTTATGTTTGACCATGATATTGGGGTCGATGGAGGATGAGAGATTTTTCAGTGCTTTGGTATTCCTAATGTCAAAGCTAAGAAACAAAATAGACAAGAATTTGAAAAATTTCTTGAGGCTCTATACATCCAGGTATGAAGTCAATAATTTTCCTTACGAAAGGGCACTGAAATTGTGGAGGAAGAAATGTCAGAGAAGAGGGTTGGGAAACATTTCAAACCAAAGTGGGAGTGCCAGAGACAATGATGTCATTGAATCATGTACTAGTACTGGTATTGGTTCTACTAGTGGTGAACATCAGTTAAGTGGAGGTATGTAGAGTGAAGAAAAAATATCGAACAACCAAGGAAGCTATGAAGTTGATGGTGATGAATCCAAGGATCTCTATAATGATATGATGTGGCATCTTGAACTATTGTAGAAGTAGTAGGTCCAAGGTATTTATTAAATTTTTTCCTATAGTCTACTATCAGTTTTTGTATCTCATCATCAATCATTCATAATAACATATTCCAATGTCAAAAACATGAATGTGGTTGATAATGTCATCAAGATTTAATTCTATAATTAATAATGGTTTTCATTTGCATTATTCAGCTCATATGGTATAATTCTTGTAGATTTTTCATTTTCTTTTACAACATAGCAATTCATATGTTACAATTCTTAGAAATATTGATTCTCATTAATTTAATTACAAATATAATACAATGTAACAATTCATTCATTAATATTAGTAAGAACACAACTTTGTGATTCTATTTACAAAAGTCAATGACTCAATACCCATTGGCACAATGCCTAATTTCAATTTCATTACCCTAAGGCAATGACCCTGAATTCCCTTTTATAGAAACAAGGGAGCAACAACAGCTTCAGGTCAATTTTCCTAATGTGAAGTCTCAAAATCAAAATTAGTAAGACAACTACAACATCTCTACAACTGTACATTTCTTCTTTTGATAGGTTGATTTAGCATATTAGCAATAGAATTTACTACACTGATCCTATTCAAAAAAAAAAGTTCAAACTTGTTACTTTAAACTCAATTCAAGCAATTAGAAAAAAATATAGAGATGATTGAAACTGAAAGTACTTTCACATACTATGATTGATGAGATCAAGATTATTCTATCAGTTTCTTTAGTATGCTTCATTATGCGTCGGTTGGAAGGTCAATATTTGTCATGTTATAGTAAATGACCTGCAACCTCATCACCCATCCATACTTGGAAGAGTGACTTGAAAGAAATGATCCTTCCAATACTGCATTCAAATTTGTCAATTTTTTGATGCACTTTGCAATGCCTTCATGAGTTGTGTCCTGAGGAAGCTTGCCTAAATCAGATACCATTGTGTCCTCCAACTTTTTTTTGTAAGCTTCTCTTCCAACAAAATTTGTTGATGAGTAATTAGGACTAGGACCTGGCAAACCAAGACTTATCATTTTGGTTGTTTTTTTATTCATCTTGGTGAGCTTTGTCTCAAATAAGGCTAGAGTTTCCTCTGATTCTGTTAGTTTCTAACATTTTTCAAAGATAGAGTTCACCTTTATTGATGCACCAATGTGGTCCTGAATTACCTTTCTTGCCCAATTCATGTCATTGGTTGTGTTGATTTGTTGCAAAATCTGGTTTGCAGTATTTTGTCTCTGACAAAACTTTTTGTTCTTCTCAATGTGCTCTTTCAGCTTCCCAAAAACATCTCTAAGACTTTCATTCAGTTCAAAACAATCACACAACCTATCAACAGACACCTTTATTTTCCCCTAGAAGTCTTTTTTTATTTTCTTGACTATATTATTTACTCGGTCATTCAAGTTGTTTTTGTAAGTTTTAATTGTATTATTTGTCTTCTTTATCTCTTCTCTCATTTCTAAGAACTAGTGTTCACTATGTTTTTTTATTTTCTCTTCTTTCTCTTCCCACTATTTTATTTTTACCCTCTCATTCTCGAATTCTTTATTTAAGTTATTGTTTTCCTATGTCGCATTCTCAATGCTTTTGTATAAACTTAATTAATGAAGAGACTTTTTCATCCTCAAGTTTTTTATTGCTCTCTTCCAAGTTTTCCCTCGTAATTTTTAGTTCTGCATCCATATGTTCTTGTTGTCCAATTGCTTCTTTAGAGGATGAATTTTTTATCCTTTTCTCTAATTCTTTGCACCTATTGTCTATTGCTTTCTCCTTTGCCTTTTCATTTTCCAGGTCTACCTTTAACTTGTCTATTGTGCCCTAAAGCTTTCCTTTCTCTCTCTCCAACTTCATCACTGAACTATAGACCACTTGGTCGGTCATTTTCAACACATTTATCTTGTCTACATTTTTTTATTTTGGATAAATCCATTTGGAGGGTGCTAACTTGAAATTCACATGGATCTAACTGACTCTCTAGTGGATTGTTATCTCTAGCTAGGGGCATAACAACCATGAACTCCATCATTTATTTCTTTGGGTCATATGTGGGAAATAACCTATTGGATGCAGGTTTTGCATCACGAGATGTAGAAACTGCAACCATCTTCAATGTCTTAGTATTTTTTCTATTACTATTTTTTGATTGTTGAAAGTTAGTTACAAAATCATTGTAATGAAAATCAAGGTTTTCTGACATGATTGAATGTTTGAAAGGTGAAGTAGCACTTGCAGTGATGTAAGAGCTTCCACCTATGTTGCATGTGGTTCTCCTAATTCCACCATGAGGATTAACAACACCCTGACCCATTACAAGTGGATTTTTTGGAATGTTATGAGGGTTTTTTCCTAAAGGTGTGGCAATTGTTGGACTCACAATCACCATTGCCATTGTTGTACTTGTCATAACCTTTTTCTTCTTTACACTACCTTGATCTATGGGATCCACTGATTCAATGTCCACCTATAATGTCCTTTTTGAACCACTAGTACTACCCATGATATCCACACTTGTGGGAGTGGCACTTGATTTAAATTTAATCTAAGTGCTTGGAATAGGTGGAACTGGATTTGAAGCTAGAACAAATGAAATTGCAAGGGTATGAGACTAAGCAGTATTTTCTTTTTATGAATCTAATGATTCAACTCCAAGGCCTAGTTTCTCACCATATTTTGGTGGAACTGGTGGGTCAGGTGGAGACCAAGGCCCTTGTCCTTTGGGACCAAGACCACCCCAACCTAGGTAGCCCATTTTTTCTACAATATCTACCCCTTTGGTATATTTTTCTTTTGTGGACACATCAACTCCACTATTAATTGAATATACATTAGTGGATGTGGGATTCATAGAATCCTAGTCATACTCATTATCTAGATGATCATCATCATCGTGATATGCTTTAGCCAGATTCTCCTTATTCCATAATTCACTAAATATTTTATCCTCTTCCATGTCATAAAGATTTGTAGAGGTTTTTGGCTCGCTAAGATTCTTCATCGTTTCCCAAATATCAAAAATTTTGGTTCAAGTCCAATTACCATCTGTAAATTCATCCACTAGGTCTTTTGGAATAGATTTTCTAGATGGTTGAGCAGCTTTTTGGTAGAAATTGTATGATTTCATGGGCTACACTTTTCCTTTCTATTTGTGCAATTCCATAATTTGTGATGACAATTCCTATATTGAAATATTATTTTCAGTGGCATATTTCTCCATCTCTTTTTTGACCTCATCCCAGGACTCCATGTTTTTAAATTTTTCTATCAAAGCGAAAAAGGCATGTGTCACTTTGAATCCTCTTCTCTCAAATGCGAACCCTCCAAATGAGAAAGGCTAGGAAGGAAATATCATTTTCTTTTGCTGACCATTAAAGAGTGCATCTGTGCTCTCCATCTATTTTACATATTCCAATGCAAATACCCTATCTATCACATGTATTGGAAGTTTATAGGGTTCTACCACTGAACCGTAAAACCTTAACACAATGTACTCTTCCATGAAGTACCAATCAGCCAATTTTATTTGACTTTTGAGTTGAATGCAATCTCTACAAGAAACAAGTAATCTAGGCATTGCAGTGCCTATAATTTTATGGTACATTGGTGCCAAAAAGAAGTCTTCAAAATTGTTGTAGTTCCTTCTGTTATCAATCATCCTTATCTAAGGTTTCCATTCATATATTGGATTTTGGCCCTGACTGCAAAGCTTGTTTTTTTGAAATATTGCATGACGCTTTGCTAAGAGAAGATAGCACGAGTAGGTGGTGAATCTAAACGTCTTCTATGAACCTCTTTTAATCATTAGTAATTATTCTTGCATGCAACAAAAAATGTGCTCAATAAAACTATATTTTACTAGTTCATTTTCAAAATGAATATGAAAAAGAATTTCAAGAATGTTGGCACCCACTTCTTTGTTACTATCCAATCCCAAACAAAATGCTAGCAAGGAAATACCGTCTAAAATTCATTGCACAAAAATATCATAATCATAAGGAGGCTTATGATCTAGATTCACACTAGAACCGCTTGTTATTCCTCTGATATATGAATCTCTCTATGTTGCATCTATTTTTTCATAATCCTCTACCAGATTTCCTAGGTCAATGTGCATGTTTGAGTTTTTTTGTTTAAACCCTAGGTCCAAAAGACTAGAAAATTCACTCTCGGTTATGGACAAAATTTCCTCCTGAGTATTTTTATTCACAATTACTTTTCTATTTTCATCATAATTTTTGGTGTAGACCATGACAATTTCTGGACAAGGGAATACTTGAGGTAATGTCATGCATGTCAACCCAGCAACCCACAATGCAATTATATTTGTCATTGCCTTTATCGTGATGTTAAATGAATAAAATTTTGAACCCTTATTTGGATCGTTCCACTTATTTTTAAGTGAAAATATAATTTCCATTATTCCCTTATGTCCATGGATAATAAGAACATAAATATCATGGAATTCATCAGTGAAACCTAGTGTTTTAAGAAGATTGTGGAAGTCTATTATCTGACTTGGCCTTTTACTCATAATATTGGTATTTTTTCTTCCCATCGTGGTAAGTTGGTAACTGGTATCACTATTTACTCATAGGAAAATTCAAATATTTATACACAGCTACAATTTATAGGGGTGATTCAAAATTAAACCATAATAGGCTAATTCTTTTTCTACAATATAAACAATAAAGTTATAAACCAAGAGACTTGAAAAATTTAAAATGTGGGACGTAGGTGTTTAGGTTTTAGTAGTTACCCATAATTTCAATTTGTGCAGACTATGAGTGGGAAGAGAGATGAGAGACTTTGTTGCTTTCCTCGGACATCAATCCTCAACTTGGAAATCGTAACCCCTTTCTAAATCTCCACTACTAGTTAGAACTAAAAAACTTAGATTGAAAACCTAAAAGGCAAAAATTGTACAATCTACAGTCATTAGTCTTGTCACTTTTATTGCATCTTTATGAAGACAAATATCTGATGTTAGTTGGACATGTGTCACTTAATCGTTTGAAACTACAACTTTAGTTAGACACTTGAAATTACAACATTTATTAAATAATCCATTTTGCAGTTTACTCCAATTTAGATTTTAATTATACTTAGTTGAGGTTTAATTCATGACACGTACCTTGTTTCCATGGGACATTTACAAATAGAGGTTATCGTTCCCCAAATCGGCCTAAGATACATCTTTGGTCATTGATCTATGCTCATCTAATGATCATTATTAGTCACTATCATGTGTCATGGGTCCCATTAATTTTTGCCTTGTTGGTAGTAGTACTCACCAAGTCACCTCACGAGTCACACATCATCATCAAATGACACTTTTCACTAACCGTGTAAGTGGATGCACATCATGATTCCGGAATGGGTTTGCAAAAATGGGTTTTATTTTCCCTTTCGGCCTAAAATACAGCTACAGCTATTGATCTATAATCATCCAACCGTCATTGTTAGTCACTATCTGGTGTCATAGCCTCGTGGGTCCCATTAACTCACCTAGTCACCTCACAAGTCACACGTCATCATCAAATGACATTTTTGGTTGATTGTCCGAGTGGAATGTGTTTAGTGACATGTGTCATGATTGTGGAATGGGTTTGAAAAAATGGGTTTTCTTTTTCCTTTTATCCTGAAATCCACTGTACATCATTGATATGTGTTCATCCAACAGTAGTTATTTGCAACAGACATTGATATAATGTTATTTTTTCCTTTTTAGATATTAATGGATAATAACATTTAAAGTTAATTAATTGAATAGTAACATTGTTAGATACTACCGCAGGCCTAGAGCTATAGGCATCTACCATCGACATAACTTAACTGGTGATTAAATATCACAATTTTAGCCAATCAAATTCCACTATTTTTTTAATAATATTACATTCTAATATTTCATAAACTTAAAAAGAATATTTTTTAATATTTCAAGTTTCTAAAATTGTTTTTCTTCATCCTCATTGGCCAAAATAATTTAGCAATATGTAGTACCTCGCCCCTAGTCCAATTTTATAAATGTTATAATTAATCTAGGATGATAGATTATATGTTAGGAAATCATTGATGCTTATGACTTTATTGATCCCATACTTGCATGTGTATGGTTGGTGTGTTTGTTTTATATTATATTTGACGTGCCTAATGTGGTTGAGGGATGGAGTCATAGTTAATTGCTTGTGAGATCCACACAATCGGTCGATCCCTGCCATTGTCTGTTATATATTTATATATGATTGTACATGTGGGTGTTGTATGCAGGTTCGCAGGTACCAGGCATCATCTTCCCTAAATTGTTAGGATGAGCGTGCCCTATCGCAATATCTCAAATGGTAAGAGAGGGAAGATAACACGGATCCAAAACCCTGTCCTAAGCTTATTTATCCTAATTGTTGGATAAGTATCCGTTGACTACCCTATCCAAAATTTTCAGGTTGACAAAGTTCGTGGAATCCCTATCTTGAGCTTGTATGTTTATTCGATGATCTTGATTTATTGCTGTTTGATTATGTGATTTTTTCTATAGTCATGGAAAGTAATATTATATTTGGAAAAATAATATTAAATTTATTTCCTATGTTTTGTATGATTAATAATTAATTAAAAATCAAATATTAGGTTATTTGGTTTTAATTAATTAATTATGTGAAAATAGGATTATTATTGTTCATTAGATATTAAATTGTTAAATTACATGTTTTAATGATGTTAGGAATATTTAATTATTTAATAATAGATTTTATTATTAACATGTGCTTTATTGAGTTTGAATGTGATTTATTTGAAAAAGGTGAAAAACTTGTCTTTATGAGACCAAGTTGAGTTGTGCACAATTAAATATATTTTAATTATTAATTAGTATTTTCTCTCAACTAAAGAGGGAGAGTTTGATTGGGAGTTCTTTTGTGAGTCATCTAGGGTTTGCATGAATGGTGGAGTTGAATCCCTAATAGGGGGAATTAGCATTTATTTGCTTGGAAGCAGGTTGTTGAAGAATTGGGGAGAAAGCTTTTGGAGATTTTTGGAGATTTGTTTGTGTTCTTGAGTTTTTGTGTGTGTGCTTGAGCTTCTGGGTGAGGATTGTTTTCATCTGGATTTGGGATTTGCATGCACTGTGATTCAGATCTGTAGGATTGAGCTTTTCTGTTGTCAGATCTAGGAGTTTCAGCATTCTACAGGCATTCTAATTTAGTTTCTAGCATTGGAATTGAGGTAGGGGTTTGAAAGAACTTTCCAGTGATTTTATCTGTAGAACTTTTAGTAATTTTCTATGTTTGATTTGGTTTATAGTTTTAGATCTGTTTCTATTTATGCTTTTAATTTGAGGTTTAGAAAACTCATATATTTTCTTTTTCATATTTTTATATAGACTTGGCATAGTAGGGTTATGCTGTCAAAATTTTGAGAGAAAATTCATCCTAGAACATAGAAAATGAAAAATTAATCTTTATATAGTTAGTACTATAGTGTGGCTAAATTAAATAAATGGGTTGTTGTCAAAAATCCAATTTGGCTTCAAAAATTACATTCTGGGAAAGAAAATCATCCTCTGTTAAGAAAAAAGGATAGTGGAAAAATATTACCACAGTAAATTGGTTTGTTTGCAAATGGAAGGAAAATTACATTATCAAATGGAAAATACATTTGCAAATAATAGAGAAGTAAACAAAATGAGAAAAAGACAAATTTACATGGTCATTGGGCAAAGTGTTGTGTTTATCCTTTTCTGGAAAAAAATCCACATGACCTTTAATTTTCGTTTTCAGAAATATCTTCTTTTTTTCTTTTTTTTTTAAATGTTTTTTGTCAAATGTATATATATATATATATATATATATATATATATATATATGTTTAGCACTTTATCATCTAATGAAAATTGGTGAAATTGTTAAAGGCTTTTTTTTAAAAGAATTAAAAGTTTTAGGAGGGGTACAGGTCCCAACCCCATACCCCCACCCACGGCAGAGAACAGCCTGTCGGTAGTACACAGTACCGTCAACGGAGAAGACTCTGTTGGCGACAGCCATGGGTGCCATGCGACAGGACCTGCCCTGCCGACGACACTGTGCATCATGCAGTAGGGTAGCCATGGGCGCAGGTCCTTTACAAGTGGGCCCCACGTAATCTCCTTTGCAAAGTTTTATTTTATATAAATTAAACTTAGTTAATTTAGTTTTGTTATATTAAATTTTGTTATTTTATTTTGTTAATTAGTTTTAACAAAAATTTTTATTAATGGAATATGGTTTTATTAGTAATTTTCACTAATGAATATTATTCAATAATATTTTTTATTAAAAGGTTTTATTAAATATTTAGTAATATTTATTGGCCATTCTTACTATTGATAATAATTGTTAGAGTTAGTTTCTATTTAAAATTTGGTTAATTTTGAAGCAATATTTATTAATGGCTCTTAATTGAATATTGATTAAAATATTGCTTGGGGTTATTAGGGCTTTAGATAAAATTAATTTATTTTTTTATCATAAGGCTAGAGAACAATGTTTGCTAATGGAATAGTGAACTTTATATAATATGTTAATTAAATCTAATTGGACATGGATTAGGTTTAGTTGAAAATTGTAGAGACTTGAACTGTTCATTTTGTTAGCCGAGATATGAAGTATAGGGAGTGTTTGCAATTGTATGAATCATTTGGGCTTTGTTTAATACTGTAATGCGTGGTTCATTTTATATTTGTAAATGCATCATTTTATACTGAAACTGGACGTTTTATTCTATTTTGAACTCATGGAATGTATATAGAGATTATTCTTTATTTATGGTCTTTTTTCAATGCTTATTGTTAAGATTATCGAAACAGAGTTATGCAACACTATATGAGTATTCAATAATGGTCAATATAGAGTTTTATATGCTTATGGATTAGTTTTCAATTATCTATGATGCCTATGTGTCTTCTTTGTGCCTGGAGTGTTTTCTTTGTCTTGTTATGTTTTCGGGTACTAGAAGACCTAGGGGAAAAATAGAGGCTAGGGTATGAGTCAATTGTGACATGATTTCAGTATTATATTTGATGTGAGTGTTTATTCTGATTATCATCCCAATTTTGACCATTTGGGCTCATGTTGTATTGATTTTTACTTCATATTCTATAAAGGAGAATATGATATTGACTTTTATGTTCGATCCACGGGATCATGTATATATATATTCTTTTGTGAACACTTTGAGAGTGTCTTGTGATATCAGGGTTATGTGAGAACCAGTATGTTCCTGTTATTTTTGTGGAACAATCCTGAGGGGCATTGTTATCATTTTTTGATCTATGTGAGATCTGTGAGCCTAGGGTAGTTTACCTAGATATGTAGTAGGAGGTGGCTTGCAATAAGTGTCAGGGCCCACAAGTAGCTGCCAGGATCACTTATTGTTAAGTATCGTAATCAAGTGATAACTAAATATAACATTGAGAGATTTTAAAATGAACCTAATAAGATATGGTTTCCTCACCCTTGCTTAGTGCTAGTACAGACTAAGGTGGGAATGGAGAAGATGACTGGCCCCCTTTAAAAGGGATGAGTTGGCATAGTCGATGGCTTCGTCAATACAAGAGGTCATTGACACCATGTAAGGTCACTTGGGTGCCGAGATCCAACAAGATTACTAGGACAAAACTCAAGGGTTAGACATACATGATGACACCTTCCTATACATAGTCTAGTTATCCTACATGTGTTAGTTGCCTCTGGGTTAGTGAGTCTTTCATGGTATTATTACTTTTTCACCTTGAGTTAGAGAGCTTTCAGGATCCTTTCCTTACCTTGATTTGTTTGATGTGTGTTATCCAAGTGGGATCTGTTGTTATCTCCTCAGCATGGTGGGAGTGGACCTTTTTGATTCATGAGGTCGGGTCGTAGTGGTTCTTTTACCATTTGAGATTCTAACGTTCGTGCACCAGTGTTGGATGATCCCTATAGCAATTGTTCCTTCTTGATCTTCATTGTTGGAGATGTTCTCTTCTTCTTTTGGATCTTCTTCCTTGTGATCTTGTATCTTTGTATCAGTTCTTCAGAGATGTCTTGTATTCTTCATTTCTATTTTTATATTACATACCCTATGACATGTGCAGTGGATGTAGATCTATGGATACCTTACGGTACCAGTTGTATTTATGTCATCTTCTATGTTGGAAATATAGATGTAGTAACTGAGAGGGGGGGTGAATCAGTTAACCACAAAATATTACCACTGATCCCTTAAATATCTTAACAAATTATTTACTGTGCCACTCGGTAAACATACAGAGAAATGCTAAAAACTTGATCCTTGAAATGTGTAATAATTTAAACTGTTCTTAAGCATTCATCACTGATTAACATACATGAATAAAGAAAATAACATGAACACAAGAGACACCAGATTTACCGTGGAAACCCAATATGGGAAAAACCACCAATGTAACTAGTTACTATTTTTCACTCTTCTGAAGTGATGCCCAGTTAGAAGCCAACCCAGTAAAAGGTTACAAAACACACTGTTAGGTGTGACCTTGTTAGAGGATTTAATCACCTTGCTAGGAGTGGCCTTGTAAGAGGTCTTGAAACAATTCAATAGAACTGTTACCTTGTTAGAGGATTTACAAAATGGTTGTTAAACCAACTCGGTTAAGAGATTTTGATATCACTGCTACAATTGCTAGAGAGTAACAATGAAATAACCTGCAACTGAATTGCTGAATATATATCTCTATTCTGTTTCACTAGATCCTTACTGATTAATTAAATCTTTGCTGCTCCTCAAGGATATCTGACCATCCTTCAAAATTTGCACACACCTTTCTTCAAAATGATTTCTACATGTTGTATATCTTTTATCCATCATTGGACCTTCTATATATATATGTCATTTCATAATCATTTAGATTGACAAGTCAGCACTAATAATTATTATAACAGTCAACTAGGATAAAAAAACAGTAATAAAAAAATTCTTTGAAAGGGCCGACCTTGCTCGGTAAACATTAATCCTAAAAAGATTTCCTTCGGTGACCGAGAGATCTTAGTAACCACAGTGAATTCTGCAACATCCATTGGAGACCAAGAGAGCTCGGTAACCACTAATTTCCTTTGATAACCGAGGAGGCTCGGTTAACACTGATATCTGTCAAGTTTTCTTTAGACACCTGAGAGAACTCAGTAGACACTAAAAACTGCCTAGTTGACCAACTGAACTCGGTAGATACTAAGAACCGCTTAGCTGACTGACTGAACTCAGTAGATACTAAGAATAATAATTGATATGATATTTGTGTGACATCAAAGAAAACACATAGCTAATCCAAAAATGTCCTTCAGACAATTGTATCCAACAATCTCCCTCTTTGGCATTGATGGCAACACAACATGTCATAGCACAATAAAATTTCACAGATAAACCAAGAGTGAGAAACATAAACTAAACTTCATTCCGATTCCCATCATCTTCAAACTTCTTTCTTACTAAAAACTCTCCCTCTTAACTTCACAAATTATTCTTCTTAGAAATTTCTTGAAATGATAGCAAACTCTCCCTCTTTGACAACACATGCCAAAGACAATTAACACAGTTTCGGTAAATATCAATGTACCTTATGTACTGATTCATATGAAATGATTTCCTGACTATGCTGCATCAACTAATTGATCTTCAACATGTTCTGGTTGATGCATCACTAAAACTTTATTTAGTGAACCTCAAACAGGGGAGTGACCCCTAACTTGCCTCTTAGATACAAGACTGCATCCTTAGGTAGTGGTTTGGTGAAGATATCTGCAATTTGTTTTTTTATATGAATATATTCCAATCTAATTTCCTTGTCCTACACTAATTCTCTGACAAAGTGATATTTAATTGCAATGTGCTTAGTTTTGGAATGCATTACTGGATTCTTTGAAATATTTATTGCACTTGTATTATCACAAAACATAACAACTAGTTCTTTGATCTCAACCTTCATGCCTTCCAAAAGCTATTTAAACCATATAATATTAGAGTAGTTTACTACTACAGCAACATATTCTACTTCTGCTATGGATTGGGATGTGCAATTTTGCTTTTTACTAGTCCAAGATACTAAGCTCTTGCTGAGAAAGAATGCACCACCACTTGTACTCTTTCTGTCATCAATGTTTCCTGCCCAATCAGCATCAGTAAACACTTTTCAATCTAGATTGCCTCCAAATTTATACCACAAGCCATAATCTTCAGTTCCCCTTAAATACCTCAAGATTCTTTTGATTGCCATCATGTGATTTTCTCTAGATTTAGCCGAGAATCTTGCCACTATTCCAACTGCTAAGGCAATATCAGGCCTTGTGTGTACTACATACTGTAATTTTCCAATCATTGATCTGTATAAGGTCTGATCTACTTCTTTTGAATCATCATCTTTGGTAAGCTTTAGTCTAGTACACATGGGTGTACCAACTAGTTTTGAATCTTCCATACCAAATTTCTTAAGTATTTCCCTGATATATTTAGACTGAGTAATGTAGATACCATTTTTGTTCTGCTAAATTTGAAGTCCAACAAAATTTTTTATCTGACCAAACATAGACATTACAAATTCTTTGTTCATAAGCTCTAAAAATTCTTTTCACTGATCATCATTTCTTGTAAACACAATATCATCCACAAATATTTCTGCCAAAACAATTTTGTTATTTGATCCTTCTTTGATGTATAAATTGTTGTTATCATTAACCCTTTTGAAATTAATCTGAGTAAGATAGTTATGTAATCTTTCATACCATGCTCTAGGAGCTTGTTTCAGACCATACAATACTTTGTGTAATTTGCAGACCATATCCCTTTTGTTTGAATCTATAAAACCTTCAAGTTGCTCAATGTAGACTTCTTCCTCAAGAATACCATTGAGAAAATTAGATTTGATATCCATCTGATATAACTTAAATCCTTTATGTGCTGCATATGCAAGTAAAGTCCTCACACCTTCTAATCTTGCAACAGGAGCAAAAGTCTCTCCATAATCTATTCCTTCTTCTTGAGAATATCCTTTACATACCAATCTTGCTTTGTTTCTTGATACTTGACCATCTTCATTCAACTTATTTCTGAATACCCATTTTGTCCCAATTACATTTTTATCTTTAGGCCTAGGTACAAGAGTCCATGTCTTATTTTTCTCTATTTGCTCTATTTCTTCATTCATAGCCTCAATCCAACTTTCATTTTCTAATGCATCTTTGACATTTTTAGGTTCAAAATCAGCAAATAAACATGTACCTTTTAGTTTACTTCTTGTCATAGTACCATCTAATTTGTTTCCAATAATCTGATCTGGTTTATGATGCTTTCTGACGTATTTGGCTAATACAGGTTCCTTGCTTCCTGAATGAGTTATATTGTCATCTTCTTCATCTTCAGGTTCAGATTGCTTGGGCTCGGTAGATACTTGCTCGGTAGCTTCAGACTAAGACTCGGTACTTTGTGACTCGGTTAGAACTTCTTCTTGTGACTCGGTTACTGTACTGGGCTCGGTAGATGTAGTCTCCTTACATGTGTCTAGCAATGTATTAGGTTTGATGTAAATAAATTTTTTGTAGTCCTCTGGTTCCTTTTTGCTTTCTTCTTCAATCTTTTCTGCAAACTCATCAATTCTCACATGTGCACTTTCTATGATTTTGTGAGTAGACAAATTTAGACATCTATATGCCTTACTTTTGCAAGAATATCCCAAAAATATTCCTTCACTTTTTACATCAAATTTTCCTTTTCTAGATTCTTTCAAGATGTAACATTTACTACCAAATACTTTTAGGTAACTTACATTTGGTTTGTAGCCATACCATAGCTCATATGGAGTCTTGAATGTGTCTTTTCTCAGCTGCACTCAGTTCAAGGTATGAACTGTAGTGTTGATAGCTTCCTTCCAATATTTCATATCAATGTTCTTTTTGATCATTAGAGTCCTTGCATAGTCCATGATAGATCTATTCCTTCTTTCAGCTATTCCATTCTGCTCAAGAGTTCTCGGGGCTGACACCTATCTTTTGATTCCTCTTTCAATGTAGAAATTATTGAATTCATGGGAGATGAATTCACCACCTCTGTCTGATCTCAAGCATTTTATTCTTTTTCCTGTTTCCTTTTCTACTCTTGCTAAATACCATTTGAACTTCTCAAATGCTTCAGACTTTTCTCTTAAATACATAACAGTCATCATTCTAGAATAATCATCAACAAAGAGAATAAAGAATTTTTCTCCGATATAGCTCTCAATTTCAATAGGTCTACATAAATCAGTATGCACAATTTCCAAAATATCTTCAGATTGATAGTTTTTACTTTTGAAACTAGACTTTCCCATTTTACCAATTTGACAATTCTTGCATAGACCAACATCAAGTTTCTTCAAAATAGGAATACCTCTTACTTTCTTGAATTTTCTTATTTTTATCATGTTGTCAAAATTTACATGACATAACCTTTTGTGCCATAGCCAACTTTCTTCAATTTGAGCAATAAAACATGAGTAATCACCAAGATCAAGATAAAAAAGGTTACCTTTGGTTTGTTTGCCTGATCCTATCAGTTTTCCTTTGTCATCCAGCAGTCTTGCTTTGCCATTCATGAATTCGACCTTGAATCCAATGTTGATTAGCTATGCTACACTTTTGAGATTATGCTTTAATCCTTTGACCCAATATGCATTATCACATATAAGTTATTTGGTTAATTAAATTCGTCCCTTTCCTTTTATACAACAGGGTTCATTATTTCCAAACCTTACATTACCACCATCAAAGTTTTCAAAGTGTTCAAACTTGGTCCTATCACCAGTCATATGATGTGAGCATCCACTATCTATAATCCATGTATCATTCTTGCTTATATGAGAGATAAGTGCCATCTCATCTTCATCATTATCAGATTCATCTTTTACAGCAATGAAAACAATTTCTTCTTCACTATCATCCGAATCTTTAGCTAAGAAACATGTTTTCTTACCTTTATCCTTGAATGATTTGAAATTTTTCTTGCCATTGTACTTGTAATTTTTCTTCTCATCTTTGGTTTTCTTGTTTGGACACCTAGCTGCAATATGACCAATTTCTTCACATGAAAAATAGATTAAGGGAGTTTTACCTTTGTATTTTCCTCTACCTCTTGAATACTTCTTTGCAAGTAATGCTTCAATAACTTCAAGATCGCTATCAGAACTTTCCTCTGATTCTTCTTCACTTTCTGATTGGATTTTCTTCCCTTTCTTGAGTGAAAGTTTGGCCTCAAAAGATGATTCAATATTTTTACAAGTTGGAACATAGTTGTCATAGTTATCTAGTTCAAAGGTTGTCAATTTTCCAACTAAGGCATCCAAAGTTATATTGTGATTTTCTTCACATCTTCTTTCTTGAATAGCAGAAACTCTTATTGCATAAATAGGGAGTAATGTTCTAAGAACCTTACTTATAACTATTTCATCATCAATTTTTTCTCCAGAAGCTCTGATTGCACTAACACTTGTCTTGATCCTTTCAACATATTTTGCAATGTTTTCTTCTTCTCTCATTTTCATTTGATCAAACTGTCCTCTTAGGCTCTCTGCTTTGGCTCTCTTCACATTGTCATCACCGCCATAGATTTTCTTCAGCTTGTTCCACATTTCATGAGTAGTTGTGCAGTCTTTGATTTCATCAAATTCTTCATAGCTAAGAGCTGATGCAATGTCTATCATCATAGTGTTATGGTTCTTCTTCTCTGCAATGTCTTCAATAGTCAATGTGCCAGTAGGAATTGTATATTCTTGATCAATATATTTGCATCTTGAATCACCAATGGAAGCCAGATGTAATCTCATGAGACCTTGCCATGCTGAAAAGTTATTTCTGTTAAGCCTTGGAATTTCTCTTTTGTAAGACATCCTGATCTTTAGCTTAGGTCCTTGAAACCCTTCCTGGAAGCACCAAAAGCTCTGATACCAATTGTTGGTAATATAGATGTAGTAACTGAGAGGGGGGGTGAATCAGTTAACCACAAAATATTACCACTAATCCCTTAAATATCTTAAAAAATTATTTACTGTGCCACTCGGTAAACATACAAAGAAATGCTAAAAACTTGATCCTTGAAATGTGTAATAATTTAAACTGTTCTTAAGCATTCATCACTGATTAACATACATGAATAAAGAAAATAACATGAACACAAGAGACACCAGATTTACCGTGGAAACCCAATATGGGAAAAACCACCAATGTAACTAGTTACTATTTTTCACTCTTCTGAAGTGATGCCCAGTTAGAAGCCAACCCAATAAAAGGTTACAAAACACACTGTTAGGTGTGACCTTGTTAGAGGATTTAATCACCCTGCTAGGAGTGGCCTTGTAAGAGGTCTTGAAACAATTCAATAGAACTGTTACCTTGTTAGAGGATTTACAAAATGGTTGTTAAACCAACTCGGTTAAGAGATTTTGATATCACTGCTACATTGCTAGAGAGTAACAATGAAATAACCTGCAATTGAATTACTAAATATAGATCTCTGTTCTGTTTCACTAGACCCTTACTGATTAATTAAATCTTTGCTGCTCCTCAAGGATATCTGACCATCCTTCAAAATTCGCACACACCTTTCTTCAAAATGATTTCTGCATGCTGTATATCTTTTATCCATCATTTGAACTTCTATATATATATGCCATTTCATAATCATTTAGATTGACAAGTTGGCACTAATAATTATTATAAAAGTTGGCAAGGATAAACAAACTGTAATAAAAAAATTCTTTGAAAGGGCCGACCTTGCTTGGTAAACATTAATCTTGAAAAGATTTCCTTCGGTGACCGAGAGAACTCGGTAACCACAGTGAATTCTGCAACATCCTTTGGAGATCGAGAGAGCTCGGTAACCACTAATTTCCTTCGATAATCAAGGAGGCTCAGTTAACACTGATATCTATCAAGTTTTTTTTAGGCACCCGAGAGAACTCGGTAGACACTAAAAACCGCCTAGCTAACTGACTGAACTTGGTAGATACTGAGAACCACTTAGCTGACCGACTGAACTTGGTAGATACTAAGAATGATAATTGATATGATATTTGTGTGACATCAAAGACAACACATAGCTAATCCAACAATGTCCTTCAGATAATTGTATCCAACACTTCTATGTGATGTTGTTTTATACTTCATTTGTTTATATGAGTTTTGTAATTGTACCTAATCTAAATTAATTAATTAATGTTAAAGTAATATTCATCAAGGAACCCTTGAGAGTTGTAACCTATGTTGGTTATTGTATTATTGTGAGTAAATGGTAATTGCTTCCACATTGATGTTTATCTTGTATGTTAACTTAAAAAAGAAATTATTCTGCAAACTTAGATGCATTGTTAGGTTAAGTTCTCCTGGGATTCCCTGGTGGGGCATTACACTTCGTATCAGAGAATGGAGTTCTACACTGGGAACTCTGGGAAGTTGTGTGCCCATTAGATGTCTAAACTGTTAAACTTGAAACCAAACATAGACATTAACTCTTTTGTGTTCTAACAATCATTAAACTACATCTAAACATTTATGTTCTTGCATCTCTTAAATGACTTTGAGATATCACCTTTGTTCATGTAATTAATTATTCCTAATTACACTTTACTTAATCTTACTTAGGTTAATGCATTGCATAGTAGTTTGTGATTGAGACACCTAGGAGTGTGCACATCTATTAAGCACATGGTGTAGGAGAAATTTCACTTTTGGTGTGATAGTTGTCTTCACATACCTCATTGTGTGTGAGATCCACCTTTTGTGCTCTTATCACATTATCATCCTAATTCAATACACATACTTTATTGCATATTGGAGGATGATCCACATTTGGTGGACATGTGATTACACCTAGCATAGGTGATAGCTTATCATCTCCTTATCATTCTCTCATATCACCTTTCCTATATAAGGAGGCCTATTATGTAATCATTTCATGGAGCATTGATTAATTCATTGGATCTATTCAATCCATCCTTGTATTCATATTTTCTCTCTTGTGCTTTTCTTCAACCTCTAGATCCTTGGTTCAATATTTGCTATTTGCAAATTCTTACATGGTATCAGAGTCATTGGAGTGTTTTTTATTAGCCGATTTGAAGAGAGCTTGATGCAAGCTTTGAAGGTCCAAATCTCAGATCTAGCAACTAGCGTGTGATAGAGGCATCTTGGAGAAGATCTGACCTCACCATTGCGTCTGGGAGGTTGTCTCAATTAAAATCGACTATAAACTCACCCATATTCGGTGAAAGTCAAATCCGAGGCAAAAAAATTTTGCAAATCGGACCATAGGCCCAATCTACACCTCTGCAGTACGAATTTGAAAAAAATACTATATTTTTTTATTCTATATTTTTAGAATTTTTTTTCTGTCATTCTCTGCAAAAAATTTGGGTTAGGTACGAACCCCTATATTAGCATTGCACAGAGAATATTCTACATACTCCGATAGCGTGACATCATCACCGCAACACAAAGCATTCAAAGCATCTCAAGCAACACCCAAGTTGACCGCCAAAGGAATCTCAGCTCGCTTCTTTGTTTTAAGTGTCTGGCACTTTGCATATAAGAAAGGCTTATAAGCCTTTCGCTCAATACATGTGGGATTAAACCCATGGGAATCCCCACCGCCACTTCACCTCTGCTGCCCCTCCGTAGCTGGCTTGCTCCTCTCAAGGTCCCGCCTCCACATCCAGCGGCCTCTGCACCCCTATTGCATTGAGATCCTCCTTCGCTGGCCCTACCCGATCTGCGGCCTCTGTCACTCTTGCAACATCACTCCGCTCAGAGCCACCAGAAGCGGCCCTTCCAACAGTTGACACCCCCGCGCTGCCTTCACCTGCAGTGGCTCTTTCAAAACCCCAAGTGGTAGCCCTCGGTGCCACCTCAGCTACTAATGTGGCTAGCGACAGTCCTTCTCTGACACACGGCTCCTCCATAATCCACCACATGGCACACTCCAAGCCCCATACAGCACACGTCAGCATACCGACTGCCGCATCAGCTGCCAACGTGATGCCTGTGATCGAACCTGCCACGTCACCTGCAACCAGTGCCCCATCACTGACATGTCAGTGTATGGACTTGTATGACACACCCTGTCAACAGACACATCAGCAAAGGGGGCCAGATTTTTTGCTTACATCATCTTTTTCTAAGGCTAAATTTGACGGCTATCTTGCCATCATGATAGGCCAAATTGGGCATTTTTTACATCTTGCAAATCGTCAATTTTAAGATAGTAGTTTTCTAACATCACCCAGGTTTGAAAATTCACAGGCTTCACCATTGGAGTTTTCATTTTGATAGTCCAACTTTAGAGGGCTATAACTTGGTCATTTTTGCTCCTTTTTTCAAGCAATTATTTTTGAAATTGGGTAAAATTTCATCAAGAATCTAGTGGTGGTATTATTTTGGTGTTATGGTTGCCACATTTGTCAGAAATTGTAGATTTTGTTGACTGTTCCTGTCTGTTCCTGATTTCTGCAACTTTCAGGGCTTCGTTTGGGCACATACGATAACATTTTGAGGTGAATTTTTTTTTAAAAGTGCATGATTTTTCATCTACTTTCTAGATCTGCAACCAGATTTGAGTGATTTTGGGTAGACATATCACTTTCAGCAATAGGTCATTTTGGGGCTATAATTGCACTTGGTTAATCCTTGGATTTCAGTTTTTTGATTTGCATCAGTCATTTGAAGGAGTTATTAGTAGTTATCAGTCATTATTTTGTGTTAATATGCATAATTCAAAGGTTAAAATCTTCATTACATATAACTACCATGAATGGAAAGTATCTTTAAGTGATCATTTGTTGAGTCTTGGATTGCTTAGAATGACTCTTGGGTAGGATCAAGAACCTCAAACAGGTGTTGTAGAAAGGTGAAAATGGTTTGATCAAAGGGATAAAGCACTTGGCTATCTTAGATCATCCATCTCTCGCGACATGCTCTTTCATATTGAATCTTGCACAAATCCTCATGATGCTTGGATCACATTGGAAGGACTCTTTGGTAAACCTGATAGGATGAGAAAATTCAATTAGAGAATGATCTCATAGGTCTTAATCCTAGGGATTTTGACAATATTTAAGATTTTTTCTCTAAGTTCAATACTATTAGATTGGAGCTTTCTTCATGTGGCATTGTTAAAGGGGATGAACAATTGATCTTTTCTATTCTTTCCAAGCTTGGTCCTGATTATTCTATCTTTGTTTCTACATTCTATGCTACTATGGATGCTCTTGGTAGTGCATACAAATTGCCCTCTCTTGATGAATTTGCAGTGTAGCTCACAAGGGAACAAGCAAAGTTGTCACACATGGGTCAATTGAAGCCTTCCACACATCAAGCATTGATTGCAAGTGAGTCTACTTCAAAGGCTTCTAATGGTAAAGGAAAGAAACACAATAAGGATCCTAAGCCTCATGACAAAGGTAATGAATCTTCTTCACCAAAAAGTACTGA
This sequence comes from Chamaecyparis obtusa, assembly GCA_027943335.1. Classification (NCBI taxonomy): domain Eukaryota; kingdom Viridiplantae; phylum Streptophyta; class Pinopsida; order Cupressales; family Cupressaceae; genus Chamaecyparis; species Chamaecyparis obtusa. Next base: position 438,584 of record BSBK01006164.1, read on the forward strand.
ATCCAAGTCCTCTTCAAGAGAGGAATCATCTAGAAGAAAGAGAGATAAATGTGCATATTGTCAAAAGTTAGGACATGATGAGCATAAGTGTTTTCAAAAGAAGATTGATGAGCTAACTCACATTATTCAGAAACACAACATTAAGTTTCCCTCATTAGTGTCTGCTTCTTCTTCTACATAATCGGCAGCTTCTACATCTCCATCATCATCCAAAGATAAAGGTAAAGGGCAAGCACTAATGGCTTCCACACATCCTGAGAAAGGTAAATGGCTTCTTGATTCAGGTGCATCACATCATATGGCATCTTCTATGGATATGTTTTCTTCTATTGAGCCTTGTAATTCTCCTAATATTTTGATGGGTAACAACACATTCATGAAAGTTTGTGGGAAAGGTTCTATTCCTATGGGAGCAGGGACATTTAATGATGTTCTTTGTGTACCATCCTTGACCACTAATCTCCTTTCTATTTACCAAATTACACATGGGGCACAAGGTAAAATTGTTGAGTTCACTCCTGATTATGTCTATATTAGGGACATGGAGACTAGAGATGTCATAGCTATGGGATTTGTTGATCATACATCTCGCTTGTATTCTTTTTCTAATTTTGTTGATAATGATGATGATATTCATGATGTACCCATCCCTTTTCCAAGGGATAATTATGAGGAGAATTTTGGGCACTTGAATCATTTTGTTGTTGAGACAAGTGTTGATCTTCCTACTCCTCCACTTCTTGCTTCTTCAGACATGGGCTCTACTATTTAGTAGGATGATCATAGTGTTTCAGATCTTGCAAAATGTGATGACTACTTGAATGCATCTTCAGCATTTGTTGATTCTCATGATGCAGATTTGGAAGACATACATGAGGGGGTTTCTCTTTCCCTTGATGATAGTTTCATCATAGATGGGGACACTTATTCAACTTCTTTGGAGATTGGTGTACTTGATTCTTCTCCTTCTTCACTTGATTTGTCACATGAGGTGATAGATTCTTTGAGCTTGGAGATTCCTAATCAGTCTTCAGAGATTCATTCATGGAAACCTACATCTTCTTCCTCATTTCATTTGCACAAGGATTAGGTTCTTCATCATTTGATGTATCTATTTCTTCCTAGGGGGAGACATGTTTCTTGTAAGCATTGGTTGAACTATTATTTGCAGGTACTCTTCATCAACATGGGAGCTTCTACATTATGGGGGGGATATCATGTCTCCAACTATCCTTCTTATGGGGGGATACTTCTTTGTATATACATGATGTATGTAGTTCTTGGGGGGTCTTGAGCACTCCATCCATCCATGCATCTTGTTTTCTTCTCTCTTTTTGGGGGAGGGTTTTTCCCATGAGGTTTTCCCTCTTTCTCCACTTTATGAGAGTTATGCATTTCATGTATTGTATTTTGTACATGGGTACCTAACATGGCCTAGCAGTCGGGACCCATCTTGCATTGTGAGTTTAAGTGCATTCCCCTAAGTTGCACTTAAGGGGGGGTGTTGGTGTAATTAATTATTCCTAATTACACTTTACTTAATCTTACTTAGGTTAATGCATTGCATAGTAGTTTGTGATTGAGACACCTAGGAGTGTGCACATCTATTAAGCACATGGTGTAGGAGAAATTCCACTTTTGGTGTGATAGTGTCTTCACATACCTCATTGTGTGTGAGATCCACCTTTTGTGCTCTTATCACATTATCATCCTAATCCAATGCACATACTTTATTGCATATTGGAGGATGATCCACATTTGGTAGACATGTGATTACACCTAGCATAGGTGATAGCTTATCAGCTCCTTATCATTCTGTCATATCACCTTTCCTATATAAGGAGGCCTATTATGTAATCATTTCATGGAGCATTGATTAATTCATTGGATCTATTCAATCCATCCTTGCATTCATATTTTCTCTCTTGTGCTTTTCTTCAACCTCTAGATCCTTGGTTCAATATTTGCTATTTGCAAATTCTTACAACCTTGTCTTGTGATTGTCAAAGGTGTTTGAATTGTTTGTTGTGTATGGTCACCTTCTCTAATGCATCTAGGGTGAAATACCTTTGGATTTCATGAAGCAATTACTCCCTTGAGTGTGGCTACCACTAGTCACCTTATTATGTGGATGTGTTATGATTGATGATTCATTTATGGTTGATTTATGAATTATTCATGATGTGTATGGGCTAGCATTGAAAATTTGAACCTTCTTATGATTGGATTAGTCACCTAACTCTCTTTTCGTTATCTATTTTGTGACGCTAGTCACACTTAATTTATTGTTGAAATTGAGAGCTCTCATGATTTAATGTTGGACTTATGATTCACTCACTTGGGTTTTACCTATTGAGTTTTATGGTGGCTACTCCGAATGTTTGGTATTGTTGGCCCTGTTATGTGATAAGTGTTGTTTCTATCATGTTCATCATGAATCCCTAATAGTATGTATAAGGGAGGACATCATGGAGATGGTACTATTTTTCCTATGTGAAATTGGAAACATTGTGTATCCTTTATGTTTACATAAGTGTTGCATTAGATAGATTTTCATGAACTTCTCAACTTACTATTTGATATAGATATGAATGTGTTCTTTATGAAATTGATTGCTAGATATTTTCTATGTTGATGTATGGATAAAGGTATAGATCTATTTTGTATTATAAATGAATGATTGGTCAATGTGATTTTTAGTTTATTCCTAAACTAGATACTATATTGTTCTTAATGACTACATATCATGTTCTTATTCGATGACTTGTTTTCAGATGTTATGATTTTTTTTTAGTAAATGCTTTGTGGTTGGGGGATTCATATCCTCATCTATTGTAGGCTTCCAGGAGTAAGCCTAATCCTAGGGGGGGTGGATTTAGTACCTCACCCCTAGTCCGATTTTATAAATGTTATAATTAATCTAGGATGATAGATTATATGTTAGGAAATCATTGATGCTTATGATTTTACTAATCCCATACTTGCATGTGTATGGTTGGTGTGTTTGTTTTATATTCTATTTGATGTGCCTAATGTGGTTGAGGGATGGAGTTGTAGTTACTTGCTTGTGAGATCCACACGATCGATCGATCCCCACCATTTTTTGTTATATATTTATATATGTTTGTACATGCGGGTGTTGTATGTAGGTTCACAGGTACCGGGCATCGTCTTCCCTGAAATGTTAGGATGAGCGTGCCCTATCACAATATCTCAAATGGTAAGAGAGGGAGATAACACGGATCCAAAACCCTATCCTTAGCCTATTTATCCTAATTGTTGGATAAGTATCTGTTGACTACCCTATCCGAATTTGTCAGGTTGACAAAGTTCGTGGAATCCCTATCTTGAGCTTGTATGTTTATTTGATGATCTTGATTTATTGTTGTTTGATTATATGATTTTTTCTACAGTCATGAAAAGTAATATTATATTTGGAAAAATAATATTAAATTTATTTCCTATGTTTTGTATGATTAATAATTAATTAAAAATAAAATATTAGGTTATTTGGTTTTAATTAATTAATTATGTGAAAATAAGATTACTATTGTTCATTAGATATTAAATTGTTAAATTGCATGTTTTAATGATGTTAGGAATATTAAATTATTTAATAATAGATTTTATTATTAACATGTGCTTTATTGAGTTTGAATGTGATTTGTTTGAAAAAGGTGACAATTTGTCTTTAGGAGACTAAGTTGAGTTGTACACAATTAAATATATTTTAATTATTAATTAATATTTTCTCTCAACTAAAGAGGGAGAGTTTGATTGGGAGTTCTTTTGTGAGTCATCTAAGGTTTGCATGAATGGTAGAGTTGAATCCCTAATAGGGGGAATTAGCATTCATTTTCTTGGAAGTATTTTATTGAAGAATTGGGGAGAGAGCTTTTGGAGATTTTTGGAGATTTGTTTGTGTTCTTGAGTTTTTGTGTGTGCACTTGAGCTTCTGGGTGAGGATTGTTTTCATCTGGATTTGGGATTTGTATGCACTGTGATTTAGATCTATAGGATTGAGCTTTTCTATTGTCAGATCTGGGAGTTTCAACATTCTACAGGCATTCTAATTCAGTTTCTAGCATTGGAATTGAGGTAGGGGTTTGAAGGAACTTTCCATTGATTTTATCTGTCGAACTTTCAATAATTTTCTATGTTTGATTTGGTTTATAGTTTTAGATCTGTGTCTATTTAAGCTTTTAATTTGAGGTTTAGAAAACCCATATATTTTCTTTTTCATATTTTTATATAGACTTGGCATAGTAGGGTTATGCTGTCAAAATTTTGGGAGAAAATTCATCCTAGAACACATAGGAAATGAAAAATTAATCTTTATATAGTTAGTACTATAGTGTGGCTAAATTAAATAAATGGGTTGTTGTCAAAAATCCAATTTGGCTTGAAAAATTACATTATGGGAAAGAAAATCATCCTCTATTAAAAAAAAAGGACAGTGGAAAAATATTACCACAGTAAATTGGTTTGTTTATAAATGGAAGGAAAATTACATTATCAAATGGAAAATACATTTGAAAATAATAGAGAAGAAAACAAAATGATAAAAAGACAAATTTACATGTTCATTGGGCAAAGTGTTGTGTTTATCCCTTTCTGGAAAAAAATCCACATGACATTTAATTTCCGTTTTCAGAAATATCTTATTTTTTTTATTTTTTTTAAAATGTTTTTTGTCAAATGTATATATATATAAATTAGTGTTGTTAAATATATACATTAAATATATATATATCTATATATGTATATATATATATATATATATATATATATATATATATATATGTTTAGCACTTTATCATGTAATGAAAATTGGCGGAATTGTAAAAGGCTTTTTTTTTTAAATTAAAAGTTTTGGGAGGGGCACGGGTCCCAACCACATACCCCCACCCACGGCAGAGAGCAGCCTGTCGGTGGTACACAGTACCATTGAAAGAGCAAACTCTGTCGGCAGCACCTATGGGTGCCATGCGACAGGGCCTGCCCTCCTGACGACACTGTGCTTCGTGCAGTAGGGTAGCCGTGGGCGCAGGTCCCCACAAGCGGGCCCCATGTAATCTCCTTTGGAAAGTTTTGTTTTATCTAAATTAAACTTAGTTAATTTAGTTTTGTTATACTAAACTTTGTTAGTTTATTATTAATAATTGAAATTTTGTTATTTTATTTTGTTAATTAGTTTTAACAAAAAAATTTATTAATGGAATATGGTTTTATTAGTAATTTTTACTAATTAATATTATTTAATAATAATTTTTATTAAAAGGTTTTATTAAATATTTAGTAATATTTATTGGCCATTCTTATTGTTGATAATAATTGTTAGAGTTAGTTTCTATTTAAATTTTGGTTAATTTTGTAGCAATATTTATTAATGGCTCTTAATTGAATATTGATTAAAATATTGCTTGGGGTTATTAGGGCTTTAGATAAAATTAATTTATTTTTTTATCATAAGGCTAGAGAACAATGTTTGCTAATGGAATACTGAACTTTATATAATATGTTAATTAAATCTAATTGGAAATGGATTAGGTTTAGTTGAAAATTGTAGAGACTTGAACTGTTCATTTTGTTTAGCCGAGATATGAAGTATAGGGAGTGTTTGCAATTGTATGAATCATTTGAGCTTTGTTTAATACTGTAATGCGTGGTTCATTTTATATTTTTAAATGCATCATTTTATACTGAAATTGGATGTTTTATTCTATTTTGAACTCATGGAATGTATATAGAGATTATTCTTTATTTATGGTCTTGTTTCAATGCTTATTGTTAAGATTATCTAAACAAATTTATGCGACACTATATGAGTATTCAATAATGGTCAATATAGAGTTTTATATGCTTATGGATTAGTTTTCAATTATCTATGATGCCTATGTGTCTTCTTCGTGCCTGGAGTGTTTTCTTTTTCTTGTTATGTTTTTAGGTACTTGAAAACCTAGGGGAAAAATAGAGGCTTGGGTATGAGTCAGTTGTGACATGATTTTAGTATTATATTTGATGTGAGTGTTTATTCTGATTATCATCCCAATTTTTGACCATTTGGGCTCATGTTGTATTGAGTTTTACTTCATATTCTATAGAGGAGAATATGATATTGACTTTTATGTTCGATCCACGGGATCATGTATATATATTCTTTTGTGAACACTTTGAGAGTGTCTTGTGATATCAGGGTTATGTGAGAACCAGTATGTTCCTGTTATTTTTGTGGAACAATCCTAAGGGGCATTGTTATCATTTTGTGATCTATGTGAGATCTGTGAGCCTAGGCTAGTTTACCTAGATATGTAGTAGGAGGTGGCTTGCAATCAGCATCAGGGCCCACAAGTGGCTGCCAGGATCACTTATTGTTAAGTATCGTAATCAAGTGATAACTAAATATAACATTGAGAGATTTTAAAATGAACTTAATACGATATGGTTTCCTCACCATGGCTTAGTGCTAGTACAGACTAAGGTGGGAATGGAGAAGATGACTAGCCCCCTTTAAAAGGGATGAGTTGGCATAGTCGATGGCTTCATCAGTACGAGAGGTCATTGACACCATGTAAGGTCACTTGGGTGCTAGGATCCAACAAGATTACCAAGACAAAACTCAAGGGTTAGATGTACATGATGACACCTTCCTATGCATAGTCTAGTTATCCTACATGTGTCAGTTGCCTCTGGATTAGTGAGTCTTTCATGGCATTATTAATTTTTCAACTTCAGTTAGAGAGCTTTTAGGATCCTTTCCTTAGCTTGATTTGTTTGATATTTGTTATCCAAGTGGGATCTATTGTTATCTTCTTAGCACGGTGGGATTGGACTTTTTTGGTTCACGAGATCGGGTGGTAGTGGTTCTTTTACCATTTGAGATTCCAACATTCATGCACCAGTGCTGGATGATCCCTGTTGCAGTTGTTCCTTCTTGATCTTCATTGTTGGAGATGTTCTCTTCTTCTTTTGGATCTTCTTCCTTGAGATCTTGTATCTTTGTATCAGTTCTTCAGAGATGTCTTGTATTCTTCATTTCTATTTTTATATTACATACCCTGTGAGATGTGCAGTGGATGTAGATCTATGGATACCTTATGGTACCAATTGTATTTATGTCATCTTCTATGTGATGTTGTTTTATCCTTCATTTTTTTATATGAGTTTTGTAATTAGATCTAATTTTAAATTAATTAATTAATGTTAAAGTAATATTCGTCAAGGAACCCTTGAGAGTTGTAACCTATGTTGGTTATTGTATTATTGTGAGTAAATGGTAATTTCTTCCACATTGATGTTTATCTTTTATGTTAACTTTAAAAAAAATTATTCTACAAACTTAGATGCATGTTTAGGTTAAGTTCTCCTGGGATTCCCTGGCAGGGCATTACACGATAAGGGCACTTTTCTAGGTGTATCATCTTAAAATGGAAGCACTTACATGTTAAGAGTGTTTAACCCTGTAAGTAAGTGATTTGGCATCATGTCAAGCACCTCAAATTGGTCTTTTCTTGAATCTGGCATTTTCTCCTGATTTTGCTCACTTTTCCACTTTCTATCTGCATTTTCCTAGCATCCTGAAGTGAAATTCTTAGATTCTTGACTTTTGGGTCAAGGGTGACATTTTTGAGTCAAGGTCTACCTCAATCCTGACCTAGAGTGGGGTCTACCTTGCCCTTGACCTTGGGGCCAAATTTCAAGTTTCCATGATTTTCGGATGTCAGGTTTCGAAAAGAATTGTTTTCCCACTTCTGGGTTGGCTATTTTGGTCTCCGAAATGGTAAACTCTTAAATTATATTTAATTTAGGTCCATTCCTAAAGGGTTGAGGCCTAATTGGAATTTAATTCCCCAAGGTGGCCCCTCTAGAGGATTGTGCCCTAGATAACTATAAAAGGAAGCCTTCCTCTCTCATTTTCACATCCACTTTTCATGATCAAGACACCAAGCAATTTCATGATCAAGAGCTCTCAAGGAGATATTCACAAGCCATCAAGTTCTCTCTCAAGATATCATCCATTAAAGTCCTCTTCTCCATTCAAGTTCTCCATTGAAGATCAAGGATTCAAGCATTCAAGCCTTTGAAGGGGTTTGATTCAAGAATTCAAGATTCATCATTCAAAACCCTAGATCTAGCCATCATGGTGGTGTGATCTTACTTCAAGATCCCTTGTTCATCTTCAAGATCCATTCATTCTTCCCTCAAGGTGGATTCCAAGCATGAAATCATGGAGGGTTTGATTTACATTTGTTAAATGTTATGTTCAAGCTTTCATATCACCATACTTGTTTATATTTCAAATACAATTGCATATTTATTGAATATCATAGTTTCATTGTTAGATCTACTTCTACTACTTGCTAGCATTCTCCATTTCAATTTCATGATTAAGGTTGATTCCAAACTGGGGTTTGACTAAGGCAAACCCATCCCCCAAAAAGAAAACTATTTTTCTTGTGGGTACAGGTACAAGATGGTGAATTGAAGTGCAGATCTGGATACCCATTTCATTGAACTTCCAGGATCTGCGAACAGATTTTTCATCAAAGCAGTTGGGTCAAGGATGACCTAGACCACGACCTAGGTTGGGGACAACCTAGACACTAACCTAGGGCAGAGACAACCTCTTCCCTAACCTAGGGCAAAGATGACCTAACCTCAGAAAAAGATTTTTGTGTTTTGTAGATCTCGTAGTTTCAGTTCTGGATTACAAAAAGCAATAGTTTCTAAGACTGTTTGACAGGGTTTTTAGCTGATTCTTTTTCGGAGGTAAGTACCTTTATATTTTCATTTCAACATTAGTAATCTATATTTACTTTCCATATCAATACAATTTCATATAAGTGTAAAATATTGGCTTTGGGGTCTATTTTATGTGCGAACCATTGTTCTAGGACCTCATCCATATTTTACCTTATACACTAGGAGTGGGGTAAATTATTACACCAGGTTCTAATGTTTCATTCTTATAAATTTTAACAATTCCTTAACCTAAAAATAAATATATTCAAATTATACAAGGTGGTGAACCATATATAATTTAAAAGTTTGCATGGCCACATTGCTAGGGATATATGATGCAAAAAATATTTGAAAATGGTCATTTTCTATCTTAGGTATAAAGGAAATTGGTCTTTATCTTCCTCTAGGGTTTTAAAACAAATTTGTTTAAGTCCATAAAACCCTACCCCTCGTCTATTTTCTCATTACCTTTTCATGTCACTTAAGTCCCCTTTTCTACACATGCTTGTTACTTTCCTTTATATCTCCAACTCTCATGAGGCTAGCTGTTAAATTTAATAAATCCAAAGATTAGGCAACAAAATAAGACTTGATAGGAAAAGGTTATCTTGAAGTCTCCTGATAATCAGCAGTTAGTTCTTAACATTCAATGACTTGGTGAAGAGGTTATCTCCAGATTTCACAAGGTAGTGGTTAAGTCTCTTAACATTTGGAGATCTGGTGAAAATGTAAAGACTTAACAAGTGCAGGTTATCTCTGAATCTCATAAAGTCAGGACTAAGTCTTATAACATTTGGAGATTAAGAAACAACTGTAGATGATGGTAAAGATTAATGACTATCATTGAATCTCATGATGGAACCTGAGTCAAGTCAAGAATCTAGTGATTATGAGATTTGTGTTAGTCACTCAATCTTATAATCTAACCCTGGTCAAGACAAGTATTCAAAGATTGTGAGATATGCCTTTGTCACTCAATCTTGAGATAAAGCCTGAGTTAAGTTGAATGTCCAACGATCAAGAGAATGCCATATTCATCGAATCTCATGATGGAACTATGGTTAAGACAAACATTCAGTGACTCTGAGACAGCCTATTGTCACTTGATTTCTAGAAGAGGAGTGGTTAAAGACTTGTCACAATTAAAGGTAAAGGTTGTGTAGATCATATCTAATCTGATGGCGGGCATGATACCTTGATGAAAAGATACTTGAATGATATGATTTATATTTATATTTATATTATTTTATGCTATATATTTATATTAAATTATATTTATTATAACATAATTATATTTATTTGTGCATTATTCTATGTTATAATTATATTTATATCAATATGAACAAATCATGCTCATATTTATATGTGACAAACCTTACAAAGAAGTTAATAAAATCAATTAAGTTCAAATTTGTAACAAATTTTAAACAACCTTGCTAACATTTTGGCAAGAACTTTGCTACTCTACAGCCTTGTTGAAGAGGTATATAGTATACTTAAAATGATAATTTTTATTGATTATAACTTTAACATAGATGATAATTATAATCACATATAATTATCATACCTTATAATTGGAAAACCATAAATTCTTTCTCTAACCTTATTAATTCATTTGTCCTTCAAAATTCTGTAAAACTTTCATATTAAATGCAAGAGTGTGTGAAATTGGAAAAAATGTCATGACAGGTAACATTACCCAAATTTAATGTCAATGATAAGACATTTCTTTTATTAACTACAAGTCTACAACTGTGATACATTATCATTATCAACCATCCAATGGACGACCTCCACACAACCTACTAGTACTAACCATATGTAGGACTTGATATGTGTAATACATTTAAAATGGTGTAATTTTATATCAATAATTAATTGGGTAAAAGGTTCATACAACTTCCATTAATGGTATCTTAATTTAGGAATTTTGACAATAATCGAGAAGGTAATGACATTTTAAATATTCAGATTTAAAAATAGAAATACCTTCACTTCCTTATTTCTACTAAAATATACTTATATGTCTACTACATAGATAAAGAAACTAATTAAAATACTGCAATCACAGAGAAGTCTAAGAACCATTTTTGTACCCATAAAATGCAAATTGAAATGAACTTGCAAAATTTTCATTGTTTTTTCATAAAATTAGTAATTACATTATCTAGTAAAAAGAGAAACCTACTATATACTATTGATCCCTAAAGTTTTGTTGTTTATTAGTGTCTTACACTTAGTCATTTTCTAGGTAATGTTGGTTAGTCATCACTATGATTGAGTCATCATATTTAGGCCAAGTCATGTATAATGTAGATTTATCGAGTAGTAGTCACTGCCAAGTAAAACAGTGGTCACCGAGTACTTTTGTATTAGTCAAGTCAGCTTTTGCTGAGCTATGTAAAGAAGATAATGTCAAGCACCAGAATATAAAGAAAAATGAATGCTAAGTGCTAGAGATATCTAATGCTGAGCAAGCCAGAATTGACATATGTGTTTGTTATGGCACAAACACTTAGGTAAACTATTTTGGCTGACATTTATATTTCATTTTTTGTTTCTTGAGGAAATCATGGAGGTGATTACGCTCTTGTATTGTAATCATTAATACCTATGTAACACATGGAATGAATCAGAATTAGGAAAAGGTTAAGCGGCAAAGAGACATAATCTAGATCATAGATCTAAAATCTTGAAAAAGTTAATTGTCTATATAAGATGTGATCTGAACTCTCAAACAAAGTAAGTGTGTGAGAGAAAGAATATGAAGGAGATCTCATATTTTCATAATAGAGAAGTATTATGATAGAGTTCAGTGACCGAGTAGAACAGAGAAAAGAAGTGAAGGACATAACAAAGACATATTTTATAGAAGAGATCAAATCTATATTGGAAGGAGAAGATTTGTAATCAGCATCATAGCATGCAAATTGAAGGATTGGGTATTGAGACATTTTAACAGGTGTATCAGGGTAAATCTTTTAACAAAGTGGTTTTGATAGGCCTTAGTAAATCTCTTAGCTAAGTGCTTACTTAGTTGTAAGTATTAAATCCTTTTGTAAGGTAGATTGTATAAGTCTCAAAGCTCTTAACAGGGTAGACCCCTCACAGGGTAGATCATATTTTGTGATTAAATTTGTAGTCCTAATAGGAAAACTTTATATTGTAGTAGTGAAGATTTTTGGGTGTCATCCCCACCCCATTTTTATCTTTCAAGGGTTTCTGGGTAACCAAAATAATTGTGTTATGTTTACTTTTATTGGTGATGTTTAGCTTATTAGATCTGTTATACTGTTGAGTTTTATGCTTATGCTATGCAAGTTTCATTTATGTCAAAATGGATAAATCAGTGATATCTGATTCACCCCCCCCCTCCTCTCAATATCACATTTTCCCAATAGATTTCCAACAATTGGTATCAGAGCCAGGTTTCTTAAAGAAGTCTAACCACTTGTGAGATAAAGATCTTGAGATGGAGGTTTATAAGTTGGGAAAAATCATAGAGAATCAAAAGATTGACATTCAGCTTGCATTACAACAACTTGAAGTAGCTAGAGGAGAACTGAAGAAATCTTTAAGCATAAGAAGAGAAATAGCTATTCAATAAAATGAAACACAATATCAAGAAGAAGATACTATTGGACTATTTGATAGTGGAAAATCTATAGAAAGTGATAAAGCCATAAAAGAAATACTGGAGAAAAATAACATAATGAATGAGGACATCAAAAATCTGAAGAGAGAACAAGAAATACAATATGTGAGACTCTGTGAAGTAGTTGAATAGAAAAATAAAGTTGAAGAAGAAAAGACAATGGCCGAATAAGATAAAATACAAATCAATGAGACTTGATGAAAGGACAAGTGACATGAAAAGATTGACAAACAATCAACTAGACATGGTAAATCAACTGCTACTACTTAATCAAAAAATTGGGCAGGAAAGATGTGGAACTCACCAATCTAAGATAAAAAAACAATCAACTGAGGAATGAATTAAGAACTAAAAAGGAAGTTAATGAAAGGATGAATAAGCCTAATGAAGCTATAAGATATTTTTAAGAACTGTTAAGGTCATCTAGAATATCTAGTGATACATCTGGACTTGGACGTGATGAGCAATTATCATCCACTAAGGAAGGAAAATCATCAAAGAGTGGAAAGAAAAGGAATGCAAAACCAAAGAACAACAAGCCCACATGCCATTAATGTGGAAAGATAGGACATATAGCCAACATCTACAAAAGTAAACATGGTAAGTCTGATCCTAAACCAAAATTTAATGGACATTTTTTTAACTGTACGAAACATGGACATTAGGCACATGAATGCAGGACAAAGGTTAGTAATCCACCTACCTCACCTAAATTCCAAGGACACTGTTTCAATTGTCAAAAAAATGGACATAGAGCATCTGAATGCATATCAAAACCCAAATGGTCATCAAATCAATAGATGAAGTCACCTAAGAAGGGTAATACATACAATTGGGACTACAACACTTGGTACAGTTGCCATTACTGTAGAAAATATGGTCACATTGGAGAAAATTATCTGAAGACACATTTTAGGGGTAAATCCAAGAGTTGGATGAATGGAAGTATGGTATGTTATAAATGCAATAAGATAGGTCACCTAAAGAAAGATTTCAGGACACCCATACTGAGCGATGAAAAAGAAATAATGAAGAAACCATTGAGAAAATGAGAAATCAGATGAAAAAAACATGGAAGAAGAAAGAAGAGGGAAGCAATAGTGAAGCTAGTGCATCTGAGATCACCCAATCTGATGGATCAAGTGATCACACTACTTCGAACTAAGAAAGGAAGGTATGTATGGAATTGAGTCCTATAATGTTTTAATCCTACATCAGTTCCTGAGATTTGTTGAGAAAAAGTCCATATCTACATAGATTAAGATGCATTAGGACAGATTTGAGCAAAGGACTATACTGCATATTTTATGTCGAGTGTATTCTAGTCTATAGTGACCGAGTCACTAATGTATGTCAAGTACTTGTGATAGTCGAGATGTGATATACACTGAGCTGTAACTAAATGGTTGTATCGACTGAGCTTATGTTGACCGATTTTAACATGAGATTGCTAAGATAGTTGTATCTCACCTAGAAAGTGTATGAGTCATTAATGAAGCCCTAATCTGATTGTTTGAAGACTATAAAGTGATAATTTACCATCTATTTCATTCCACCAAATGAATTGAGAATTTTTTTGAGTGATTTAGAGAGCGAGTAACTAGTGTGATTAGTGCTAAGCATGATTTGTAGAAATCTTCATAGCATGCCATCGGAAAAACATCTAAAGAACACTTGTGCAAGGTATTTTATTGAGTAAATCTTTTCAATACTTTAAACCCTTAAGTTGTAAGACATGGAATCATCATCATCAGCTACAATGAAGAAGCAAGGAAAGGAGGTCTTTAATGTTCAATTAGTGAGGAATGAGGTGTGCAAGCCACAAATGTTCCAAGTCATTTTGGAAAGTGCAATCATGGGAGATCTAAATGGAGCCCTTTTGTTAATTCCAAAGAAAGTGTTAATGATAAATGATATTAGGTCATGTTATTTGTGCAAGATTGGAGAAATTGACAATTATGAACTAAGAGAGGCATACGATAAACTATGCAGCAATGGGGTGTTGAAGTCGGAACACCAAAAGGTTGCTGAGAAAGGGTTGGTTCATGCCCTTGACTTTCCACAAAATTTCAAAGTAGAATGGATCAAGATTGTACTGAGAAGGGTACATGATATGAAAATATGGCTAGAGAATAGACCAGTCCAAATCACCAAATACATGATTCACCGAGTAACTAGATACCCTAAACTCCCTGGGAAGAAAATAATGAGATGTCAAAGCAAGGAGGAAATACAAGCAAACACACAGGTAGTATGGAACAAGAGATGCATGACTATCTCTACTATCACCGACCCGCAAATTGAGTTTGCAGTAAGGATAATAATGCACAAATTTTATCAATCAAGTCGGTTGGATAGTGTCCCATGAATAACAATGGACCAAGCTTGGAAAATATTAAAGAGGGATCACACCTATGACCTTGTTGAGCTCCAACTAACACAACTTGTCGATAATCTTAAATCAATCCAGAAAGGAACAAATTCAATGTGTAAGTTTGGTTCCCTACTTGTTTGTTTATTCTTCTACATTCAGAAAATTTTTCCTATTGTTGGAGGAGTAGTATGGGATAAGAGTAGACCAGTGACAATTCAGATTAATGAGTTTATTAGTTAAATGGGTGTTAACTTTGAAATCATTATGGATAAATAATTTTTTGAGTTTAAGAATAAAATGATGAAAAGAAGTAGAATTCATGTATCCTTAGTAGAGAAATACAATCAGGACATATGCTTTCTAGTTGACACTGACCTCACATATGCTCAAGCTATAATACCAAGGGTATCATGGCTAATGCCATTACCTTATGAGGTAAACATTGATGAAACTACAATAGTAATCATAGCCTTATTAGTTGAGGAAGTTGATAAGAAGGCTACATATTTTGGAACCTATGAGGAAGTGAAGACTAAGATAACCATGGGACTAAAGTCTGCTACCATGGAGAGAAAGAGGAAAAAGATAGTGAAAGACATTGAGAAGTTTATAGGAGAAGGAGAGGTAGATGAACCTCTAGAACTGGCTCAAGGATTAGGAGAAGATAAATCAAGTGAGTCTAGTGAAAGTGAAGAGGAGGAGAAAGTAGTAGAAAAGAAAGGTAAGAAGGCACTAGTTACTAAGCCTATAAGAAAAATAATGCAAAAACCAAAGCCTATCTCCTCACATGTACTTAGGCCAAGAACTAGGGCAGCTTCTACTGATGTATCTATCAAGCCTCAAAAGAAAATCCCTACATCAGGTAAGAGAAAAATTGTTCAGCCTAAGGCAATGTCGAGCTAGTTGAAGAAGAAACCAAGGAGAAAACTCATTTTGGAGAAGGATGATGAGGAAATTGATAGTGATGAGGAAATAAAGAAGAAGGTATCATTACAAAAGAGAACACTGAATATGGATGAAATATGCCACAACATTAAGAGCACTACTAGAATAGCAGGCTTCAAACAAATAAAATCTGAAAGGATGAGTATTGAGGATAAAGAAAAAGTTGAAGAAGCAATGATTGAGATGCTATGCATATTTAAAATGGTACCACTTCAATTAGGGAAATTTATTCCTGATGATTATATCAAAGGCTAGCACATAAATAGGAATATTCCCTTATAACATAAAAAAAATTAGGGAAATCACACTTGGTCAAGTCACACCAAACTTGTCCCCTTCTTGCATTCATCAATACATGGAGCAGTACAAAAATAGATTCATTCCCAAGCTTCGGGCATACTCTATCCTTCAATACAAGGTTGAAGATGTTGTTCAACAAAGTCTAAAGGTATGGAAGATCATTTTTGGTCTTATAATTGATAAAAGTACACAATAGGATGCTAGCACATCTATGGGATTTGAGCTAGATAATAAAGAGGATGTTAGTGAACCTCAAATTTAGAAGGATGCAGCTTAGAAGACTAAGGAGCATAAGAAGACAACTGAAATAACCATTGTTGATATCATTGAGGACACCCCAGTGAAAACTCATATATTGACCGAGGAACAAATTCATGCCGAGGCAACAAAAGATACATCTTTGTCAGGCACTAATCCAGTGTTATTATAAGTGCTAGAGTATCCACAGATTGACGTACATCAACTATTAAATTTACCTTTGCCAATCCACACATAGCTACAATTGATATGCTATCCGGTCATAGTACTACTACCAAGGAACAAGACAAGTCAACAATTACACCTACACCTACATCTATTGAGAAGTCAAGTAAAGCGTATGCATAATAGTTTGCATTAGTTATGGTAAATCCTCATGTGGAGGTAAAGGAGCCAAAAAAGAAAGAGACAGAAAGGAAATAAACACTCAAGAGCCTAAGGAGAAAGAGGCAATAAAAGCTCTTATACAGATGCCGAGTGGTACAACACCTAAAAAGATGTCACATAAAAAGGATAAATCTCCTACTCTACAGGTGATACTCGAGGAAGTTATTGTGATTCCTAAATGGGACACAGATAGCTTGACCTATGATCAGATGAAAATTTTGCAAGATCTACTAAAGAAGAAGAAGAGAAAATAGGAAGAAATGAGAAGGGAACATCAGCAAAATCAAGTACTTCATGAAATAAAAGGTATATTCATAGATGCTTTTGATATGACTGATGTAAATTACTCTAACCCTATTCTGGAATAACTTGTTTGCATTGTCAAGAAAGTGACTAATGACAACAATGAGGCTAATGACAAGTTGTTTTAGTGGTCAAAAAGGAAATTTGAGACCAAGGTACTTAATAAAGTCTCTGCAAGAATCACAGTGAAGCAAGTAGAACTTTCTACCTTAATAAATAACTCAGAAGAAGTTTTACTAAATGCACAATCTTTGTACAAGAAATTTTGTGATGTAGAAGTGTTTACCAAGGACAACTAGGATTTGATACAGAAGCTATAGCTAGATATCACACTATTACATTTCACCTTAAATTTTGACCTAACAATTTGACCATATCATAAAAATGTTTAGCTTGGTCGCATTACAAAGGAAAAATTTTGTTTTTTAAAACTTTTATGCCCGTGTTGGTCTCAATTTCTGCCAATGATGTGTTGGTCAAAATCGAGACCAAAACGGGCATAAAAGTTTTAAAAAAAATGAAACTTCATTTCACTACATTTTAGCGCGAGCGAATGCGGGCGAAGTCAAATGAGAGGTAATAGGGTTATCACCCCTACTGCTAATACTATCGAACTTGATCAGGTATGTCGAATGATTTTCAATACCCCTAGTGATAACTAGTTTGTCATTTTGAAAACTGTAAATATTTATAATTGTTCTAGGGTTAAAGCCTTTTCACAAAATCTATTTTGTGCATATCTTGGAAGCATCTTATTCCACATTAAGCATGAAATCAGCATCTTTCTGAGGTGCCTCACCAAATGGTTAACATATATGTCTACAAAAGTGGCTTCAACTACAACATTAAATGTAAATCCTTTGATTCATGCCCACACCCGGTCAAAAACTCCCATTTTGGCATGCACATAAATGATATTGAGAAAGGTTGGGGGCTTTGGTTTTACACTTGCCATCTTCATTACAGGGATCAATCAGTTAGGTCTGCATCTATTTGAGACTGTATTCGGCAAAATGGTGCATGTAAAAATGATAAAAGCCTATGCATCAAGGATTTGACCGTATTCATCATTTATACTATTTTGTAAAATCAATAGTTAGTACATACCATTATTAACATTGAGTATTTTCTTTCTGCTAGTGAAGTAGATGATGTCTTACTTATTTTTGGTTGAACAGCGTGCAAAAATAAATTAGTTCTCAAAGATTTTAAATACTAAGTATTGTGCAATAAATGTAAGAATTGAAATGCTATAAGGGCATGGACTGTACGATGCATGCACAAAACAAATTTGTTAAAAGTATTTTATAAAACTTTAGCAAATACAAATTAAGTATATCAAAATGGTTGCATTGTATCAAGGTAATAGGATCCATCAACAAATAATAAAAGGGGGGTTTTTGACAGATTTATAGTAGGGAATGCTTCAGCAGACATTTATTCCTGCTTCATAGTTCATGTTGTAAATTGTTGAGAAGTAATTTGCAAACTTCAGATTGATCAAGTCTTGGAATTCTCTAGGGAAGATGGATTGGGAGTTGCATATCAAATACTCTAAATGGGTATGGGTATGGGTATGGATATCAAGAGTAGCAGATTATGTGGAAATTAGATATTAATCTCTATGCATCAAAATAATGACCCATGTGATATATATCTTGCACCAAATGCTGATCAAGTTGTGAGGTTGAATTTCAAGTAAGTAATCATTTTGTGTTGAAAGGTAGAGTTTTAGATGCTTTTTAATTTTGATCAAAAGTAGTAGTGCGGAAATATGGATTACGGTGATTGTTTAAGTTTAAATTAATTGTTGATTTATATTTAGAGGAATTTGATGTTTCATTTTTCATTCTCCAAACCTCTACTTGTTTTATTTTGAAAACTAAAAAATAATTTTATTTGGTGGTCTTGGGCCACCATAAATGAAAAACCTATTCTTCCCCCAACCAAATATTTGATTTTCATCATGTAATAATATCACACATCTGAAGACATTACTGGAAAGTGTTTGACCATACATATCATTACTAACACTTTTCACCATTGTTTTGATTGTATCATTGTCAACATGTCATCCATTAATCCATAATTCATTTAAGCAAGTACAAGATTAATATTTGACTACATACATGATTCATCTCTCTAATCATTCCCCACATGCATGTAAAGGGTTTTAAAAAATAACTCAAACCAAGAACATCCTATCATGTAGTAGTCCTCTTGATCATGACCATTGTTATCTTGAGTCTCACTATTGTTCTTAATATCCTGACAAAAATATGAACCTGTTGTACTCTCAAATTCATCATGGTATTCATTAAAAAATTGAGATGATTTCACATCCTCAAATGCACTATCATCCACCTTTAATGTATTATCATGCCTTGTGTCTATTTCATCCTTTGAGTCAGTTGCATCTATGTTATTGTCTAAATATTTCATGATATCAAGGTCTGAAATGTCACTTATTTCTTTTACCAAGTCATGTGCCTCAACCAAGCACCCAGCTTGGCCAAGGGGGTCCACCATGCAGCTATACTGCTCTACAGTGGGTTCAAAGCAATAGTTCTTCCTCATGACTTCAAAGTAATGCATGCCTTCATACACAAGACCAGCATGGCTACAAGCAGTTAGAAGAGCTATAAAACTGACAAAGTCTGGATTTATACCTTCCTACTTCATTTGATGGAAAAGAGAAATTGAAAATTCTCCAAGTCCATTCATCCCACATCCTACAATCATTGCAGTCCAAGAAATAACATCTCTTTGAGAGATGCTGTCAAACACATGTCATGCAACCAAACAAGCAGACCATGGATTTGTGGGATTCTCTGCATCACATTCATTCATTATTTCATCCATTAATAAAATGTAACATTAATTAATTATCACATGATAATTATTTCATGTTGTAAGCACAGTTGTACAATAGTTTGCAGTTTTCGACATAACGTCAAATGATTCTTATTTACTGTTATTTACACTACAAAGACGACTGCACTGTTTTATATATTGTAGGTGCTACATTGTCTAATTATTCAAGATCAATAAATATAGACTCAATAAGCCATCTGCAAAATGCTAGAAGCTCTGCTATTGTGTTGAATTTCATTATTATTTATTACCTGTTAGTATAATATACAAGTTGTTTTAATAACTTTGTTATCTGACTGGATCTAACACTTATATAACTATAGAAACCAGTAAATATATGTATAATATGCACACTGATGATGAAAGTAATGAAATATGTTAATTTATGTCAACTTTTGTCTACTCTAATGTTAAGGTTCTACAATGTATATGATGAATATCTTATCCTATGAATATTTGAAATTTACTATTTTTTTTAAATCCCATCTTTCCAATTGTTGTTCCCTGAAATATAGCCTCCTAGAAAAGCCATCCTCCTGTCCCCTGTTGTTCTCATTCCAGACACTTGGTCAAACATAGAAGAAAATTTGGGAATTCTATGGACTTCTGGAATGTTGTTTGCACAGAATGGAAAAATCTGGACTGATGAATTTTATAAATACAATAGCAAATATTTTTTGTGTTAAAGAAAGGTTTAATTCTGCTAACCAAATGATGTGTGACTACGGAACCAAGCATGATCAGGAAGCCACTGAATGGGGCCAATCCCTGAAATGGCAACATCCTGCACAATGCATAGAACAATACCAACAATCAGGCTGACAATCAGATATTGAAACCCTGCATGATAGTCTACAAACAAGATAATGAAACCCTCCTAAAAGTACCATAAAAGCATAGAAATAAACCATATAATTCAAATTACTCATGATATTTACATACTTGAAAACTTAGTGTCTTCTACACTATTCTCCCTAAGTTAGGGTCATACTTTGTCTAAAGGGCTACAAATAATCCAATAGTGTACAAGAATTTGAGAGAAATCCCACCCTATCAGACATGAAATGATTTGCTACTCTCTTGATAGTATCAACATCAACAGCATCTATTCGAGCAAAAAACTCGGCAAGAGGGATCCTTTGACCATATGTAAGCAGTTGCCAAAGAAAGACGAGACATTATCAATATGAGAAGCCACCATACAAAATACAAATTCTTAACTTGTAAAATGCATGATGAATCTAAAGACTGCTTAAAACAAAATTATCAATATACTTGGAGATAAAATATCGATCATAATGCCCCTTCACAGAAATAACTAAAAATGGTTCAATTTTAGTCAGAGACAAAATCAAACACATTGGATTAAGAGATTTCAGATTACCTGATGGCCAATATCTTCACCAGCAAAACTACTGCCATCCATGTGAAGTACCAAACATGATTTCAACTGCATAAAATAGATATGATATATTCAATTTTGATGTCAAAATACCAGTTTACTACTCACTATTAAATGGCATGCCTAGCATTCTCAAGACTAGCAATCCTTTTCAAATAAAAATAAAAATAAAACAACCATAGTAACAAATTTTCACCTTGATTTAATACAGGTAAGTACAACAAAACCAAACTAAGTTTCAAGTTGTGCACTCCACTCTTTAGTCAAAAATCATGATGTTATGAACAGATTATCAATTTTGTTACTTGTATGCAGAATGAAATCAAGGCTGAAAATCTCTAATAGCATTATATGAATTCTATATGCCAGTAATTGCCAAAACATCAAAATTTTCAAACTACAAAGTAGCATAGAGAACAATTCATATTGAATATGATTTATAAAGCCACAGATTACAAGATAAACAAGGAATTGTTTCCCCATTAAACCTACTTGTAAAGTAGGTGTTACACTCCTTTATGCGATCATACTATCGGTGGTAAAGTTCAATTAGCAATTACCTAATTCTGAGCTCGAATCACATCAACATCATAAATGTCTTGTGTCAACCTACTCATCTCATTCATTATCGTGTAAGATAAATCCTCCAAGCAATCTAGCTGGAAATGAGAAAAAGAATGTAAGATGCAAGTGGTTTTACACCATTTCATTTGTTATTTGAAAGATCAAAAAAGAATGAATAATAAATATTGACAACAGACATTCAGAGAATAGACCATGCAATCTACACAAACAAAGAGGATAAAGATTCTTTGTAAGCTAAATGCCTAAATGTCAATAAGAAAAGAGGTGGTTAAAATGTTCATGTACTGCTCTCCAAGTGTCAAGAATAGGTTATCAAATAGGTTGTCAACTTAGGATTGATTAAAGATTAAATTGATAGGCAATTAAGAATCATGGCGAAGAATGTTCTCTGCCTGGTTTTCAGCTTAAAGAACTAAAAATGGCATGTTGAATTCTCTCTCAGCAATTACTTATACAAGCAGTGGTTCAACATATCACTCACAAGCTGAAACACCTAAATATCAGTAAGCAAGGAGGTAGCTTACAAAGAATCAAAAATTCTGGTCACAAAAAAAAAATAGAAACTTTAAAAGCATGTTATGTGGGTATAGTAGTTTGGTGAGTTAGTGATGCAATATTGGCAAGACAGGTATGGTAGTTTGGCGAGTTAGTGATGCAATATTTTTCAAGATGTTTCACTTTCAATCAATAGGAATATGGAGATATTAAAATTAGAAACTAATAGGATTCAATTATATTTTATAAATTATTAGGCAATGCAAAAAAAAAGAGAATGATAAATTAAGGTTTTGTTGCAGTCACCGGAACAAAATCAATTAAGATATTGAAGCCTTTATTATGGTTTGTTGCAAGTAATTATGTGGAATACTTTAACAAAATATTTGTCTCTAGTGTTACTAGGATTTTGAATGATATATATAGTTGATAAAATGGTTGTTCAGTAATGATTTGTAATTGTAGGTTGCAAACAAATCATTCTTCTTCCACCAATGAGTCATTCCATTCAAGAAAGACCATGTTTGATGATATCAACGCACAAAAAAATAGGGAGACAATTGCTAGACTATGGTCTAACTTAAAAATAAAAGGTGATGGAAAATTTTATTGTCCTTGCAAAATTTGTAAGGGCTTAAAGACTTGAAGATATCTAATCAAAATAGCTAAGGAACATTGTAGGCAACATGGTCACATTGAAGGGGGAAATGAATTTCATCCATTGGTATGTATTTTAATAATTTATAAAATACATAAGACATGATTTGATGATGACAACATGGTCATGGTTAATATAAGGTCATCATTTTCATATAGGTCAACGTCCCTGAGTTTCATGTTATGGACCATGACAATCTGGAGATGTGGATTTCCAAATGAGGGAACATGGAGGTGTGAATATAGAAGAAGAAGGTAATGATATCATGGAAGAAGACCACGATGATGAAGAAGATCAAGATGATCACAATGATCAAGATGATGATGATGATGATGATGTTGACGCAGAGCTTGATGTACCTATACTTGAGAAGGCACACGATCCCCTATATGAAGGCTCTGAAACAACTCTTCTTGCCGTTGTATTGTTGTTGGTGAACTTGAAGGTTATGAATGGTTTATCCAACATAGCAATGACACGTATGTTAAGGTATGTCATATTTTTTCATTATTTTAGTCATAATTCCCTTACAATTAACATTGGGTGAATCGTGTAGCAATTAATATTCTTTAAATTAACAAATTATATTTTTGGTCATAGGTTGATAGGTGAGTGTTTTTTACCACCATCAAACATTCTACCTCGCTCGTACCAAGAATTATCTTCCATTATGAAAGATATTGGAATGGAGTATTAAACAATACATGCATGTCCGAATGATCATATTATATATCATAAACAACATGAATTTGCAACAGAATGCCCTATTTGTCATATTAATAGATATCAATTAGATCGAATAACAAAAAAGGTGCCTCGCAAGGTTCTTCGACATATTCCCATTATTCCATGTTTGCAATGATTATTCAAGTGCAATAGCTTGGCACAATTTATGGATTACCATGCACGCAATAGAATTCAAGATGACATTATGTGAATGCCTATGGATGGTTTGACATTTAAGGAAATAGAGGAAAAATGGTCACACTTTAAAGAACCTCGTAATCTCAAGCTTTCATTGGCAGCGGATGGTGTCAATCCGTTTGGAGAGATGAGATCTACTTACTCAGTGTGGCCTATTTTTGTTATCAACAATAACATTCCTCCTTGGTTGTCCATAAAGAGGGAGCACATAATGTTGGCACTAATTGTTCCAGGTATTTTTTGATTTAATGGTCATCTAAATTAATTTATTATTAATAATCCATTAAAATGGTCATAATAATTATGTAATGTTTTTGTTCATTCAACTAGGTAAGTACCAAGTTGAAGATATCAATGTATATATTGAGCCCCTTATCGATGAGTTGATGGTGTTATGGAATGGGGTCACTATGTATGACATCTCTAGACCAATAGGACAAAGACAATTTCAATTCCATGCAATGCTTGTATGGACAATACATGATGCCCCTGGGCTAACACATTTTTGTGGTATGTTCTCTTCTTAACACCTCTTTTTTGGTATGTTATAGTGCTAACACAAAGTTAACACATTTAATCCAATTATACACGATCTTGTAGGTCTTCAGGCAAAGGAAAAATTTGCATGTCCAGTTTGTGGTCCAAAGACAAAATCTTGTCATTCAAAAAGTTTAAGAAAGCAGGTGTTTGATGAGAATAGACACTTTCTCCACAGAAATCATAAGTACCGAATTACTGAAAAACATTTTTTCAATGGGAAAGAAGAGACTACATCAAAGCCATGGAGAATGACACCTCGCCTATGGAAGTTGGCATATAATAAAATAAATCATCGAGGTAATGTCATTCCATCTGATGGTTTTTGTTTCAAATTTATATTTTGATATTGTGTTTTGTTTACTAATGATGTAATTGATGCTTGTGAAGGTTGTCAAGGCATCAATGACCAACTTCTAAAAGGACTAAAAAGTTATCCTATGCAATTTACTAAGTTTCCGTACTACGAACAACTCTCAATCGTGCATTTGTTTGATCCTATGCATATTGGAAAGAATGTAACAGAGACATTATGGAAAATATTGGATGGAAGGCGTGACAAAGACCAAATTGTCAAAATTTGTAGTGACATTGAAGAATCCAACCATGCAATGAAAAATGTCATTCGATCAAATAACAATGGAGACCAAATTGATACAAGTGCCCTTACTTGGTTATTGTCGTAGCAGCAGAGCAATGCTATAAAAGAAATTATAAAAAAAATACAATTTCCCACAGGATTTGTTGCGAACATAAATGATCTCATATCAAAGAAAAGTGAATTTGGGCCATAGATGAAAACACACGATTGGCATATATTTATTAAGGTAATTCATATTATTTTGTATTCACTATATATTTGTATACTGCATGTAGTTTTCATTGCATTCTTTTATAAAATATTGACAAGATCATTTTACAAATATTGTAGTACATTCTATCTCTATCTCACCCACACCACTTTGCCAACGATGTCAAACAAGTTATATATGATCTTGGAAAATACATGAGGTGGTTGTCATCTAAAGAAATCAATAAAGAAGATATAAAATATTGGAAGAGAAAAATTCCTCTTCTTATGTGTGAAATGAAAAAGTGTCTACCTTCAACTTTTTTCAATGCACAAGAACACTACCTCATACATCAAGTTGAGGAGATTGAATTGTGTGGACTTGTACCAACTAGGTCAATGTAGATGGTTGAGAGCCACTTGAAATTTTTGAAAGGCTTGGTTCGACAGAGAGCACATCCTGAGGGTGTTATGGTGGAGGGATATATGGTATACCAGACCATGGTGTACATTAGTGAATATCTTCCTAAGTTTGCAGCAAAGATCCATGTAGATCGTATTTGGGATCCCAACTCCATTAACAAATTTGAAGGGGAGTACTTGATGGGCAAAGGTAGATTGAGGAAAGTGAGAGGTAAATATAAGATGTTATTGTAGTTAATTAATTCTTATAAATCTTCAATATAAGTTATTTATAATTGGTGTATTTTTTTTTATACAGCTGGTCGAGAGTGGGATGCAATACATTTGTATATTGCAGACAATCTTGATTGGATGACGGTATGGATTGAACAGTGTCAATAAAATGGTTGCTCATTAACATGGGAAGGTGTTGCTTCATTGGTTATAGAAGCTCATCATAATGGAGATTCCAATGTTACGCCAATGGTAATTGATCTAGCACATGGTTTAAGAGGTGGAGAGGTACGTACAAATTTATTAATGATCATGACTCGTATGTTTCATATCAACTCACGATGCAAACAATTTACATGCTTGAAAAATTGAAGGTCAAGCACCACAAAGCTATGTACTATCATGGCCATAAATTTCACATAAAAAAGTTGGTTGACATAAAGAAAACTTGTGATTCTGGGATAAGTGCAGTTTTCGAGGTCACCAATATATCATCTAGAAATGACATACATCCTCAACAATCTCAAAATCAATACTATGGCATCTTGGATGATATAATTGAGTGTGACTTTAACTCCTTCAAAGTAGTTCTATTCATCGTCAAATGGTACAGGCTACGACTGAATCAAAATGATCCAGATAAAACTATTATTCAACATGATAATAGATTTACAATGATTAATACAAGGTCGTTTGAGCCAGTTGGAGATGAGCCCTATGTTCTTCCAAGCTAGTGTGAGCAAGGGTTTTACTTAGAGGTTCCATATAAATACGGTTGGTCATTTATTGTTAGACATGATCCAAGAGGAAGGCCGATAAAGTATAATGTTATGGAAAAAGAAGATACTGAAGATGATGAAGAAGCAGATGATGAAGATCAAGATGATGATGATGATCATGATGATGATGCTGATGGTGATGATGATGATGATGATGATGCTGATGATGATGGTGATGGTGATCATGGCGATGATGATGATGGTGATGGTGATGATGGTGATGATGGCGATGAAGATGATGATGATGATGATGATGATGATGATGATGATGATGATGATGATGATGATGATGATGATGATGATGATGAAGATGATCAATGACATAATTGAAATGATTATATATTTATTGTGTTCAAATTGTAATGATTACATATTTATTGTGTTCAATTCTAATGATTACAACATATGTGATGTATAATTACCAATGTTTTTCTTACGATGCTCAATTAATTGCTGCTGATACATGTATATATTGTGTTTGATTATCACCCTTTTTGCAAATAGGCAATTGACTACAGACATCGTCACCCCTTCTGTTGACGATCTTGCATTCCATATATAAGGTAAATTTGTTCATGTTATCTTCTAAGTTATTTGTAGCATACGTATCATGTAATTTTTAGCTAACTTAAGATAAATGATTAACATATGCAGGAAATTTGACCCCTTTGGCATGGATCATGCACAGTGACATGGATCAACAGGTATAAGTCAATAAATAGACATAATTTTCTTATATTCTTCTTGTAGAAGAACCGTATAGAAATATAATTATATAATCACTTTCAACTTAGTACATTTTATATCAATCACGTATAGACAAAGAAGAACCGTACGTATGGGTCACGACTTGATTATTCTATATATATTGACGTGAAAATATCTCATTTGATGAATTGCAACACCCACCAAATAGGTACTTGTCAGATCTACCTACATCAAATGAGGGAAATGAGGGAATGCTAGATGAAAGTTCTACATGCAGTACGACTAAAATAAGGAGATCAACTAGAGGTCAAAAGATTAGAAAAAAATTTGATAAACGCATGCAATATTTCCTTGCTAATGGGGGGTCATGTTCTTATGATGATGAGACCAAAGGTGACATCAAGGTGCCCTTTCGGTACACACACATTGAGAAAGAATGGGTACCCAATGAGCTACCTCCAATTAACACTGATTTTTGTGTTAATGAGAGGATATATCACATTGCTTCATCCTCATTGCATGGTTTGGGCCTATTTTCCATGGATGGGATTAAGGTATGTTACAACAGAGTTTTTGAATTGTTCAAGTATGTCGGTCTGTGTTACAATTACAATGATTGGATGCGGATTGTTCAATATAAAAAAAGTATGCGTAGGTATGCACTATCAGCTAATTATATACAAAGGAAAGAAAATGATCAAAGTAAAATATTTGTAATGTACATTGATGGGAGACCAAAAGCAACAGGTAATATTGTGGGTTTTATAAATAGTACGTGACCTTCCTCAACTAATAAGCAACCCAATTGCATATTTGAGGTGCGTGAGGGGAATCAAGTTTTTTTATGTGCAATAAAATCAATAAGTGCAGGGGAAGAACTGCTAATAGATTACCATTTAAATCACATAGATACAAACAAAGTTACTATCATGAGGGTGGTAAGTACTATATACCATTTTATTAATAAGTTTTTTTTTTCTAAGTCTATTGCTTTCAGTTCGCTAAAGTTTTTATATTTAATCTTTGTCACAGGACGATATGGATCCTGCAAATGATAGAGGCCATTAGGATGCTCCTCCCACCCATTCTTCAGCAAGGGTAAACCTTATTGAAATTGTACAAATTAGATATTTGAAAAATGTTATATTATTATGTTATTTTATTTATGATTTTGGAGTTTTTATGATAGTTTTACTGATATTCCTGTCACAATTTGATGTTCAAGATAAGGGAAAAGCACATGCAACAATAGAGGCAATAGCTACCCCCTCTGATGATGATCATTTCATAGATTCACCTAATGTAACAATTATGTTGAAGAAAAAAATAAAACAAATCAATTTAGAAATAATTGGAATTTTGTATGAAGCAAATCCAACTGAGGAGATGCTGATGAGGCTATCTGAATTGAAAGCGCTCGCACGTTGGTATCAAGTAAGTAGTAATGAATCTTTAGTTATAACAAAATTTCAATAAAGGTTTATATTTTATACTCTTTTATGTTGTGAAGTAAAATATGTAATATGTGTTCTTGTTATAGGATTTTATGGAATCTCTAGTACCTGGTCAAGGACAATGCGGTGAGGCCGGTACTAGAAGACCTCCGACCACCTCAGGTAAAATAATCCTTTAGTTGACAAGTTACAAGGAATTTTTTCTTTGGAACATTCAAAAACTTCTTAAGTTAACTCTTACTTTTACTATTTCAAAATGTCTTTGCTAATAATGTATTGTTCAGGTCATCAATTGTAGGAGACTCCTCCTAGCTAGGACATCCATACGAGATTGTCGAGTGCAATGTTGGCCACAAGGTCCATGCAAACATCAACACCTTCATAGTCTATGGTAGCTAGTAAATCCTTGTTTTGCTATATTTGGTTTTGTGTTAATTATGATTTGATAATTTGTACTTTAATCTTGGGTGCATCACATAGTGGATTATTTTTTTGGAGTAGAAGATACACTAGTGGCACCGTTTGGTATGCTAGATATAGATCAATCTACATGTATTGGTGATAATTCACCATCATTTCTTGGATCTACCTGTGTTTCTAGCACGGGAGTTATGCAGACATCATTCTTGATTGACAATAATGAATCAATGCCTTAAAAATGTCCTAAGATTCCAGGTACTTTAAATAATTATTTTTTATATTGTAATATGCATTTACCTATTCATAACAAGTTTTGGATTGATTATCCCATGACATTTTTTGTAGGAAACGATACATTTTATAAGAAGCTTTATGACCTCGCACTGCATATATTCGGGCCCACCATACGTACAAGGTGGAACATCATAAGTGAACTAACTTTATCCCACTATTTTTTTTCATATCATTAATTGGTACAGTATTTTTCCTTTCATTCAGGTCTTTTCTTTTAGTAGCTATATCTAACAATTTTGTATTTTTTCTTAAAAGGTGGAATTTGCAAGAAAAAAAATTAAAAGATCAATTCATTAAAGATTTAGAGCATGAGTTTGGTAATAATATTTTTGACGAGAAGAAAATTTTAGAAAGAGCTTGAAAACATCTTAAGACTGTGAGGGACGCATATAGAAAGAGTCTCGTCCAGAACCCAAAGTACGAGCGTCCTCCCTTAATTTCAGTGAGGGATTGGAATGAATTCATTTTGGATTGAAAGGAGAAAGCGGATGCTCAAAGAGGAATTACACCAACAAATGCGAGAAGGTATGCAATAGTATTAACTACTAGTACAATGCAATAATGCACTAATTAGTGATCTTTATATCTATATCATCTAACATATTTCAAACTTTTCATAGGTTGCAGGACACTTCAATGGCAACAAAGGCCAAGCTACAAAATATTGGGCAGCACAGACTTGGCTCTGGAGGATATTTGAAAATTAAAGCACGAATTGTAAGTAGTAGTAAATGAATTACAGAGAAAAATTATTTATAAAATTCAAATAATTTTGTTTAATCAAAAAATGCAGGGCTCTAATTTTAATTTAGAGGCCACAGAAGAACACAAAAAAATTGCCTTCAAGGAAGGCTATCGAGCCATGGCTGAATGCCTACGGCAAGCTTCCACTAGCCCAACCGAAGAGTCTCCTGCATCATGTGCATAGGTAAATATGACAAAAAATATATTAGAAATTGAATACTTGAGCAACAATCAATTTGATAATAATGTGCATGACATTGCAATGCAGCCTCTTAATCATGACACAAATCATACGCCACATCATGAAGCCCCTGATGTGCATCATACTATCCAAGGAGGTGCTCGTTTTCTATTTAAAACTAATTATGTAATTATTAATACAGTTTAACATCTTAAATTGAACTTGGTGTAATATTTTTGTGTATATTTTAGAGGATACAGAATCATGTCATGGTGAACGAGTGCCAGAGGATGTTTAGACTGATCACCATGTAGATCATGTGGCACATTCAGGTAAAGAAAATCTATGTTTTGTTCTTTTAAATTAATTTTTTGATTTATAGTTCTTTTAATTACATAAATACTTGTAATTCACTAATATAAAATGGTGTGAATTTAACTCATGAAGTAGTTGTTATTGCAGCGGACCCCCCTTTGGTGCAGCAGCCTCGTGTTCCTGAACAGATGAGGAGGAGACACACGTTGGAATTAGAATCACTAGAGGAGGGGAATGATGAGGACATTGATCTTCCTCTTAGAAATTACATGATTAAAAAAAATAACAAGAAACCCAAAAAGAAATGATTGTAATTAACATTTATTGCTAATGAAAGAATGTTGTCTTAATGGATGTAATTTTGTACTAGTAATGTTGATGAATGGTGTGTTAATGAATTATTCATGAAAGTTGTGTGTTAATGAATTTTATGTGTTAATGAATTATTCATGAATGTTGTGTGTTAATGAATTTTTTGTTAATGAATTATTCATGAATTTTGTGTGTTAATGAATGTTATCATGTGATTATAATGATTGAATGTTATATTTCAAAAATGGATGAATGAATGAATGTTATTAAATGTTAATGGGGAATTTAGAGTGATGTTAGGGGGGGAGGGAGAGGGGCCAAATTAGCTTCCACCTTCACATGGTTGGCCTTGTTTAGTAGAGAATATTAAACTATTCTCGAAACCAAGTGAAGCTCAAACTTTAAAGACAAGCTTAGAGTTAATAGTGACAACCAATTAGCAAGTCAAAATGAAGTTCTTCATTATAGGTACCTTTTTAGTTTTTAAAGCACAATGTCATGTTTTAATATTGTGTAGTTTTTTTCTTAAGTCAAAGTATTCTTTTACTATAAGAACATAATTTATGACCATTTTAGTAACTATTCTAACATCGCTTTATGACAAATCCTATTTTGGAAGAGATGGCGATAAGTGGTGCTGTCTATTCCTTGGGAGATTGGATTGCATAGGTCTGTATCTCAAAATCATTTGCATGTGGCAGAAATGCATACTTACAACCATTTCATTCTACATTTAAAAACATTGATGACACTCTAGACACAAAATAATGCTCATGTTGTTGACTTGACAGTGCTATGAAGGCAAACCAATTTTTGAATTTGATCAAACTTGGATGTTTAGATCTGGTCTCCTTGGATTTAGTCTTCATGGTTCTTTATCTCATTATTACTATCATTTTAGTGAGGTAACACCTTTGCCTTCTTTCTTAGTCTCTTATAGTTCATACTTGTTTAAGTCATTGTGCACAATGTTAAAAATGGTCTTTGATGCATTTCCCATAGATGTTATGAATACAACACAAGATATTAAAACATTGCATTCCAAGGTTGAAGAATTGATAGAGAAACATCTTTTAGCAGTTACTTTTTTACACTTGTGTGCAATTTGCAATCACCTTTAATCAATAAAGACTAAAGTAAGTACTTTTGCCTTCTCTAATCTATATTTTGTGTGCAAATATGAATGATAAATATGGTTTTTGTGATTGTATATGTCTTTGAACTTCATGTCTCATTCTCTAGCACCTCCATATAGAGATATACATATTCTCCATAAGTTATAAGTTGTGCCATTGGTTCAAACTTCAAATAGCCATTTTGTTGTGAGAACGTTGATTTCCTTTATAATGTGTTTGAGTTCCAACCTTCTTATGAAACACTTATCTATGGATATGGAAACACAACTCAAGTTGTACTATAGCTTGCTAATTGAACATATTGTGTGCTAATGAATGACATTATAGGTTCTGAAATTAATTTGGTGCATCACCTTATTAGTCTTAGGTTTCATTTCATGTTTTCTCCATTCCCTTTTCTCGGCACCAGTAGTAGGAAAATTTTTTAGAATAGGTGAGCTCCAGGAGAATCAACTGGCTCTAGAGGTTAAACTCAATGTACTAGAACCCACACTCAGAGAGATCATCCCATATTGGAGGTTGCCAAGTTGGTCACTAAACAAGCGTGCAAACTTTTCTAACAACACTAATTCCTTGAAACACCCCTTGAAACTAAGGCTTTAGAGGAGTTTTTTCTTAGGTAAATAGCCCCACTTTAATAGATTAATCACATACCATTTTTTCCTTACTGTCAAACACCTTACAAGTTCCTTGTTCAAAATGACCTTCATGTTTTTGGCAATGTCACCATTTCACACTTTAGCCCTTCTAGGCCTGTCCTAATAGCCCAGTTCAACAAACAATTTGAACTTAACTCCACATTTTCCCAAAAAACCCAAGGAAAAAAATACATGATTGAATTCCCCTCAATAATTTACATAACATATGTCAATCTCATGGCATGATTCCTTGACTGTTGAAGTCATCCAGCCCTATAAAGCACTCACTCTAGGCCTAATTAGCCCTCACTTTTCAAAGCAACTTATAACTCCTCTCACTTCCAAGATTCCAAACCCTTAAAAAGTCTTGAAAAATGATCCCAATCCACATATTTTCAAGGTTTTAAGTTTCCATGCCTTCATTTAACCATTGTTTTGTCAAACCCTCATTTTAAGGGTCATAGGGCTAGGGCATCACCAAACCACCACTTCTAACCACTCCAAGGCTCCAACTTTAAACCAAACACCTTCACTACGACTTAAATAGATAGGATCCACCATAAAATGTACTCCTTCTTTGGAGAAAACTCCTCAACCAATGACTGTTGTTGTTCATGGCACCAATTTCTGAACTTCTACATTGTGGAAGTCATTGTTTCTTTCAATTTCCCAACTTTTCCTGTATTAATCCAACAATGTATGGAACATATATTACATTGAGGAACTCCTACCACAAATCATAGGCATCACAGAGTGTGGGAAGATTCCATATCTCCAAGAAACACCAAAACTACTTAACTGTTAAGGGTAAATGTATAGGCACAGTCAGATATAGAACAATAAATCCTTTACTTTGAACTTTACAAAATAGCGTCCAAGACACAAAACAATGTATAGGTTCAAGAGGGAAACATCTTATTTTGTTTTCAATTCAAAACAAAAATCCCTTAAGCATTGTAAATTGAAATGAAAGAGACTGTTACACAAAACAGTAAACTGTTGCAGAAAACAATAAAAATGCAGGAAACTTTTGTTTTTTATTGCTTCAGAACTTTCTTAAAACTCTTCCACGACCAACCCCTCATTTGGAATGATTCTCCCCATGAAAGTAGACTTCTCCCATATTAGAACTCCCAAAACTCCGTTGATAACCGATCCAAAATAGTTACAGACTAACTATTATCAAATAGTTTTGCTATTTTGCTAATGACTATGTTGACAAAGTTGTCAACTTGAAGACTTATTATCTCTTAGACTTCTTATCACCTATAATGGTGTTTAAAATGTATTTTAAGCTTATTGAAAACTATAAACTCCTATTCTTCTCCCTAATCCCATCCTTTAGCCATTTGTGGCTATATTGACAATATTTTGTCAATTTTTACATTTTTGCATTTTTAATGCATTCTTTGCATTTTATCCTTTGACTAACCCATGTTTCTTTATTATGGGATCATAATGACCTTAAAACCATATTAAACATTACATCAACTTCAAATGACTTTAATATATTTTGCACTAATTTATAACAGAGGAACTACTTAAGAATCTTTATGGATAATAGATATGCATCCACTTCTTCTATTTATAAGAAAAAGAACATGTTCAATCTACAGTGCTCTCTATCTATGCTCATCCAATCAGTATTATGAATATTAAATCTTTCATATGTCATCTTCTTTTCCTATTGTGACATGCTTAGCTAGTCCATTACTCTCTCTCACTACTATCAAGTGTAAATAATAGTATAGGGAGAGAGTAATGCCATAGTTAAGCGTGTCACAATAGGAAAAGAGGATAATAAATGACAGATTTAATGTTCATAATATTTCTAAACATTAGGGTATCTTTCACACTTATTTTGTTGAAATTCAATGACCCTCTTTCCCAAGGTTGGGTTATCAATATGCTCAACCACTTGTAGTATCTATTTCAAATATCACTGCAAATTAAGCTCAAGATTTTTCTTCACTAAAGTGATCCTGTATTTTTTAGTTTTAAGTTTTTGTCACTATACTTGATCCGTCATTTTCAACTTAATGCTTTAGCCAAGGATTTTATAGATGGATGAAATTATTCTTCCATAAGATACCTCTTATAGTACATATGTACATTTAAAACCACATCTCCTTGCACTATCTTCACTTGCCCCAAAAAGGCACTGTTGTGAGAGATCTTTGCAAAAGATGTCATGGCACTAGTATGTTGTCCATTCTAGATGGAAGGATTTTCATTCTCAATGGAAACTAGTTTAATGGCTAGGCCATTTCTATAAGGAGTTTCAAAAAAAATGGAATAGAGAATTATTTTCTACTACTACTTGTTTCAAAGACAAAATATGACCATAGCCTAAAACTCTTGCACAGGTTGGTTCACTCCTTGAAGTCGAGAATTCTTCTTAGATATGCATCATGATTTGGTTCTTCTTTTTTTTTTATTGGTTTTGCAATTGTGGAAAAGGACAAAGGGCTCCCTTCTCCGATCACTTTATTTTCCAAACTTGGTGTTTGGGTTCCACAAATTGAGTTCGAAGACTCTTTTATTGTTTGTCAATGTTGTTGCAAAGTGGGACATGCCACTGTCAACTGCCTGAGTAGCATGAAACACCACCCCATTTGTAGAAAAAATAAGGTTTTGTCTACTGTTGTTGAGGAAGGTTCCACTGCCTTTGAAGTTGTGCAGAAGGATAAAAATAGAGAAAAAGCTCCTATAGAAGTTACAACTATGGATCTCTCTTTAATGGTCCCTGGACTGGTTAAAGATTCTACCATTGATCTCTCTTGTTCCAAAAAAAAAGAGGTATTGAATTGTTGTATCCTTGTTTTAGGATGAAGAAGAAATCTTTGGATCGGTTTTGCTTCAAATCACCCCAACTATGGGTTGGTTGGTTGTAAGGTTTTTAGTTTTTTGTGATTATTTTTGTCTCTTTGGTGTTTCATGTTGTCCTTTTGTGCTTAATGCCTATCTACTCATACTTTTTTACAAGGTTCAGGGCCCTTTCAAAATCACCACTTTTTTTCTCAAGACATCTATTTTTTATTAAACTTGGCTTGATATTTTTGGATTAGCTTGTTGCGGTGCTTCCTTATGAGACCAATCCCTTCGAATATTCATCAATTGTGCTTTAGCCAGATGTGCCAACCCATGAGGAACAACACATTCTTGTGAAGAAGATGAATAAATGTGGACTCAGATCTTGTTTTGACTAAGTCATAGATCAATTCAAAACTAAATGATTAATAGACTCTGTGGTTTGTTAACAATTTGGGCACTTGGAGGATCTCATCCATGCATCTTTGCAAATGTGTTTGATGTTTGAATTTTCTCTACTATAACCATGATGTAAATATTTAATGTTAGCCAAATTTTGTTTTGTCACAACTCCTTCCACAACTTATGTCTATCGTAACTCTATACTAGTAGTGCTCCATATGCTAGATTAGCATAGAAATTTAATATAATCTCCTTTTCAAACAAGTTTGTCCTCATTATTCAGTTTAAGCTATATATTATGAAGCTTTGTTTCTAATTGCTCTTCTGCTGCATTTTTAGCTTTATAATGATACATAAATCTTAGTTCCATCTTGTCTCTACCCCATGCTTGAGCTGTCTTGATGTAATGGCAGCTCTGGGAAGACCATTGCATCTCCATTCTCTATGTAGCTCTATCAGTGGTTGATCAAATCATAAGACTAGATAACTGATTCATTTTTCATGATAGAATCCAATGGAGTTACCATTGTTTATTTTATTTCCCTAAACAGGATATCTTTAATTCAGAGTTCTAAAGCCTGGAATAAAGAAACCCTTGGTACAAGGAAAAAGCTTAATTGCTCCATTAGAGAGAAGCCTCCAAGACTCCAAAACCCACTTATACAGGTCCATAAGAAAGGTCCCAAAACAACTAAACTTGAAAATCAAACTATGGTGTGGGTGACGTTGCGCTCTAGTAGACATCATGATTTGGTTCTTGGTCATAGTGGTTTCTAGATATTTAACTCTCACAAATTTGAAGCAGAAAGAGGTATATTCTTCTACTGGATCTCATTAGAAATGGAAGTCTATGCCTCCTATAGCTGTAGAACGAAGGGCAGCCAAGTCTCTTGTATATTGTTGTATTTATGTCCATACTCATGGCTATGTATTAAACCTAGAGTTCCACTTTCTAAGTGATATCTGGTTCTTTGTTATAATGTTAAGCTCCTTGGATGTTATTAACCTCAACAGGTTATAGCATTATACACTAAAGTCTGAAGGTTGTATAGCAATGTGAAATGTAATCGTTGCCCCTTCTAAGACATTTAAAATCCATTAACCCTTTTTTGTGGAAATTGATATTGAATTAAGAAAGATAAAATGGCTAGCTTTTGTATAATACTATAAACCTATATGAGAATGCAAGTTCTAATAGGATCATCTACTTCATAATATGGTTTTAAAGACATTCAGCATAAATTTATTTTATAAATGTCTCCACTTCATGTTAATGTGTTGTCTCATATGTGGAAAGGTTACCCAATAATGACTGGGCACAATGCATCACATTTTAGAAAGAATGTTGCCTTTTATTTTTGAGGAAAACTCCCTCTATATCATTGCAACTACTTCTGGATTAGTGTTGGAGTTTTTTCCATCAATATTTATGATCACACTCTGTGATTCATCATCAGGATGATACTAGAGAGCTCAAGGAGATCAAAATATTTTGAGCCAACTTATTCAAGACTACC
This sequence comes from Chamaecyparis obtusa, assembly GCA_027943335.1. Lineage (NCBI taxonomy): Eukaryota > Viridiplantae > Streptophyta > Pinopsida > Cupressales > Cupressaceae > Chamaecyparis > Chamaecyparis obtusa. The sequence goes on from BSBK01006164.1 coordinate 476,160, forward strand.
TTCTTATGCTGATAGAATTTATTAAAAAACTATTTATGAATTGCATTGGAAATTGATAACTTTATTTTCAAACTTGTGTTAGTGGCCTTGCTTTGCTAGCTTTCTGATTTTTTTGTACAAGTATAAATAACCAGCACAGGAATAAATGAGAATTTCCTACATGGATCCATTATTGCTTACAGATGTATTACAATGCAACTAAATTATCAATTATATTTCATATTCCATTGCAAAAAACCCCGTTTGAACTTAGCTTTGAGGATATTTTCTTGAGCTAGATGTGAAGATGCATTATGATGAAAAGATCCAGATGTGAATAATATGAAATGGTCTAGATAACAAGTCTAGGTGCGAAGAATTATATACAGAGATCAATGTATTTCTAACTTGTCTGAACAAGGAATCTAACGCTTCATCGTAAGAATTATCTAGGAAATTTTTTTTAAATGAGCTCAAATAAGACACCAATACTAACGATGGGCATTTGTTAGTAATCATAGGTTTGTAACTGAATGTGAAGCTTTTCAATCTCCCAAAATGAAATATTATGCAAGATTTAATATTAGATGAAAAACACACCCATAAGAAGAGCTGCAAGTAAAGCTTATTCAAAATTGATTCTACTTTATTTAGAACTGGAAGGAAATAACAAAGGGAATATCATATTAGGAAATGAAAATTTGACTAACCTAACATACAATAATAACCAAGAATTTACTTCAACATACTAGAAGGTTTGCTTGAACCTATCAAACCAACATTGCATTAACTATCATCCAAAAAAATGTTTAAAAAAAATAGAATTCATCAAATTGGAGTGTCACCCATGTTCAAAACCAAGATAAAATCCAATGAATGTGCATTCAAACAAAGATCCAACTAGTGTATCGAAAAGGTAGGTAAATAAATCCACAAAAATCAAATCTTACTAGACATTTTTTAATACTTTTTAATAGACATTTTTTTAAAAAAATTTTTTAGTATTGGTCTCAATTTCAACCTTTGCACAAAACTAATTTCAACCACAATGCCATACATTTGACCAATAGTATGGTCGAAATTGAGACCATTGCACCAAAAAAAATTGACGACAATGCTATACAATCGACGATAATTTCTACAACAGTTGGTGGATAACTCAACCATTCATATGGTCACAATTTTGACCATTGGACCAAAAAAATTGACGGTGATTCTTCTAGTTTCAAGTGATTGCTGCAGTCAAAATGGAGACCAATACTATGGTCAAAATTTTGACCAATAAGAAATATGTAGAAAATTCGATGAAAAAAGAGCGACGAAAGTTTTAGTCGTGGATACAACCAATTATTGTTGAAAATTTGACTAATTCTCATCAAAATTTAAGGTAAAATTTACTAGTGTCAAGTCTACAGGTCACTCATTGAGCTTGGATGCAAGTTCCATCTCTATACATTACACCAGGCTTCTACATACTCAAGGGAGGTTAGCTGAGTTGATGGCTAATGATGGTAAGATAAGGGCTCGCTTACTCTCCATTCAAACAATGTTAACACCTCATCTAGAGGCCATACAAAGAGAGTTAGCTATGGAAAAGGAATTAGTTCAGAAAGATCCCCATCTTTCTATTGTCGAGAGCCTAGTTGACCTAGCTCCCAAGCTAGAAGTAAAGTCTGAGGTTTTGAAGTTTGCAACATCTAGTTGGGACAATGCATTGCATATGGTCATGCAGCTTCATAAACCATTTCTGGACAACTAGTATTTAAAGCTTCCTACACCTGAAGAACTTCAAGTGACAAAAATAAGGGGAAAATAGGAGTGACATGACATGTTAAATCACAAAGAGAGAGCAGAATTAGAATGGAGAAAGCATAAATGAATGGTATAACATACTAAGTTTTGTAAATGTGTATATGTATTCGATTGTATGTCAAATAAGGAAGTCTTATATGTACAAATGTAAATATTTTGTTTTGTAAGACCAAGTTAAGTTTTAGGGGGAGTATTCTGTAAATACTTCTGTTAATACTAAGTACTCTTGTAAATGTAATGAAAATGTCACAGTGAAGTGTTTTTTCCACTAATGTCAAAGGGGGAGATTTTTGATCCCTAAATTTTTGTTGTCTATTAGTGTCTTACACTTAGTCATCACTGCGACCGAGTCATCATATTTAGGTCGAGTCATGTATAATGTACATTTACCGAGTAGTAGTCACTGCCGAGTAAAACATTGGTCACTGAGTACTTTTTTATTATTTGAGCCAACTTTTACCGAGTTATGTAAAGAAGACAATGTTGAGCACTAGAATATAAAGAACAATGACTGTCAAGTGCCAGAGATATCTAATGTCGAGAAAGATAGAATTGACATATGTGTTTGTTATGGCACAAACACTTAGGTAAATTGTTTTGGCTGACATTTATATTTCATTTTTTGTTTGTTGAGGAAATCACAGAAGTGATTACACTCTTGTATTGTAATCATTAATCCCTATGTAACACATGGAACCAATCAAAATTAGGAAAAGGTTAAGTGGCAAAAAGAGATAATCTAGATCGTAGATCTTAAATCTTGAAAAATTTAATTGTCTATATAAGATGTGATCTGAACCCTAAAACAAAGTAAGCGTGTGAGAGAAAGAATATGAAGGAGATATCATATTTTCGTAATAGAGAATTATTATGATAGAGTTCAGTGACTGAGTAGAATAGAGAAAAGAAGTGAAGGACAGAACAGAAGATATCAAATCTATACTAGAAGGAGAATCTCTGTAATCAACATCATAGTGAAAATCAAAGGATCAGGTACTGAGACATTTTAACAGGTGTATCAGGGTAAATCTTTTAACAGAGTGGTTTTGACAGACCTTAGTAAATATCTTAACTGAGTGCTTACTTAGTTGTAAGTCTTAAATCCTTTTGCAAGGTAGATTTTATAAGTCTCAAAGCTCTTAACAGGGAAGACCCCTCATAGGGTAGATCATATTTTGTGATCAAATTTGTAGCCCTAACATGCAAACTTTATACTATAGTAGTGAAGATTTGTGGGTGTCATCCCCACCCCAATTTTACCTTTCAAGGGTTTTTGGGTAACCAAAATCATTGTGTTATTTTTACTTTCATGGGTGATGTTTAGCTTATTAGATCTCTTAAACTGTTGAGTTTTATGCTTATGCTATGCAAGTTTCATTTATGTCAAAATGGATAAATTAGTGATATCTGATTTATCCCCCTCTCAGTATCACATTTTCCCAATAGATTTCCAACATAAATAAAAACCAAAAGATGTGGTATAATTGTATAAACAAAAAACCAAAAAATGTGGTATGTTTGTATCAAAAACAACTACTAGTGATTTTCCCCTCAGGATCCATCTAAGTAGAACTATCTAGAGAGGATTAACTATGAGAATTCATCGAGCCAGTCCTATTTGCTCACCTGAGCGTCCACTTCATCAAGAAAAAACCACTTACAAAGAAAATCCTTAGCAGTCAGCACCCATTTCCTATGGTGCTTCAACTGCCCAGCATTCAGGCCCAATAGAAAAGGTTGCCTGGCCACATTCTGGCCTAGGAGGAGAAGCTTGGGTATTTCACTTACCCAAGGGATCCCCACCCCTATTTTTGCAAACACGACAACATTAATGTCATCCCCCAGGTATTCTTATTTGAAAATCTTCCTTAGTAGCATCAATATGTCCACCTTTTCTCCTTTGAGGTCGAGAAGAGATGCCAAAAAAAGGGATGTAATGTCCGTGTTCACACGGTGCCTATCTTCGTTGTGCAGAAACTCTCTGCCCAACACCATTTTAACAGCCTCATTTATGAAATGACCACCCTCCCTACAAATTGATTCCAAGGTTTCATCCGAGAAGGTGTAATGTGCCCTTTCAGGACCTTCTTAATTTTTTCCCATTATATTTCAAGATTAGGATTTTTGTAGACTAGTTCAATATAATTCCCTGTATATCCCATTTTCTGGTGCTAATATTTTTCTATATACTTTGTCATGAAAAAAGGTGTGTCTTTTCATTTAATTAATTTTATTATATTATTACTATCAATATTAATATTATTATTATGTTATTATTTATTAATATTAATATTATTATATATGTAATGCATATTATATATAATTCAATTTATATATTTTAATCATTATAAAAAATTATGTTTTATTATTTTATATAATAATATTTAATTATCATTTGATTAAATTTCATACTTTAACATTATTATTATAATGTAATATATTATGTGATATTATATATATAACATGATTATAATATTATATCATTATTTATATATTGTTCTCTCATTTTTTTTTATTAATTATTCATTTATATTTTAATCATATAAATCTTATTTTGATGGGGATATCATAGTCCACCCCTCTCAAGTTTTGCTTGTCCTCAAGAAAAAATCATTTATACATAATTTCTCGGAGAGCCAACTTACGAAGCATATAATTAGATGCAAGAAGACATAAGGGATCCATGGACTATACATCTTAATGCATAAAAACACAAAGAATACATGAAGTAAACACATGAGTGAATGAAAACACAAAGTAGACACAAGGTAGACACATGAGTGCATGAAGACACGAAGTAGACACGAGGTAGACACATGAATGCATGAAGACACAAAGTAGACACAAGGTAGACACATGAATGCATGAAGACATGAAGTAGACATGATATAGACACATAATACATACATTCTTGATTAATGCCTGAGCTAGGATCGAGAAAATGATTTACAAAATTTACTTTTTCAATAGAATCCTACAACCACAAGTGATCATTAGTACATAAGTGTATCTATAAGTTCCAAAGAAAATGTGAGTCTTGATAAATTACTCCAAGCCAATCCCATACTAAGCCCAAGAGTGGAACTTTTCCCCCCTTGGCCTTGGTGGCAAGTGTTAAGCATCCACACGAGGTGACCCACTTAGCGGGATGCTTTTTTTTTCAACTCTTATTATTATTCTTAGTCAAGAAGAACACTTAGGATGTAAACAAATTGCTTAGGCACCAAAATCAATGGTTTCCCTCAAAGTTTACAAATACAAGCCCTTAAGCCTTTCTTGGGACTTGCCTACAAGGTGCTCAGGGTCACTGATCCCTGCCTTATCTTGGGAATAACCGATTGGTTCGATTTACACTAGCCTCTCCCTAAATACACCTTTGTTCTCTCTTATCAGATTTAATACCAATTTTAATGTTCTTTAATAGGATTAGTTGTTCATACTCGTAAATCGTATCCAACCTTATTACTAATTCAACTCAAGAAAATAGGAGTTGATGTTATCAAAGTTTCCTAGACACCACTATCAATGGATTCCCTCAAAGTTTACAGATCCAAGCCCTTAAGCCTTTCTTGGGTCAATGCCCGCAAGGCGCTCAGGGTCGTTGATCCCCACCCTATCTTGGGACAAAGAGCCATTGCTTGGAATTTACACAAGCCCCTCCTTGGTAACATCACATCCTTCCTTTCTTAGCCTAATAACAATAGATTAAGTATCAATATATATATTTATAAAATTCTGATTTAGTTATCAATACTATTGGTAATGTCTCCTAGTAATTTAGACCAGTTAACATAAATTATCCTATATTTAGTATACATTGGATTGAATTTCTTAAGGCGTATTGATTTAACTTATGCTATTATAATGAAGTCAAGAAAACTATCTTTGTCTATTGAACAAGAGATCCATGCTAACTTTATTATTATTTAAGTCTAAGAAGGATGCTTGGACGTAATCAGATTGTTTGAAAAGCAGTCCTCAATAGACTTCCCTCAAAGTTTGTAGATCATGCCCTTAAGCCTTTCTTGGTACAATGCCCTCAAGGCGCTCGGAGTCGCTGATCCCCACCCTATCTTGAGAATGGACTATTGATTGGAATTTACTCTAGCCTCTCCCTGAGTACATCTCTTCTCTTTTTACTTAAGTACTAAAATTAATATTAAGCTTAGCCTGCATATCTGTTGTATATATGTTAACTGTGTTTAATAGGAGTTTTGGGATAATACACATACCTGATACAAAATTGTCTATATTTATATTGCAATGGTTGGTTCTCTACTTGGTTCCTGTTTTCAGCCTGACTGATAACAGAACAGTGAAATATACTCTCTGTGAGATATATATTGATATATATATAGTTCTATAGTATTGCCGAACAATACTACAGGGTTTCCTTACTTTCAACGATACCTCCTTAATTTACTTTCTTAGTATTTATCAATGGTTCGATATTGATGAAATGGTTTAGCTCTCTTCAATACTCTTCCTTCCATTTCAATTTATAAGTTACAACTTATATTCAATCCTGAACCCCTTAATCGTTGCTTGTATGTCATAGTCGGTCTCACTGCTTACTGTGTTTGACTAAAATTAATCATTATTTATTCTTTGATTGTCTGTTAGTAACATCTCTTGATGATCTTGTCTCCCTTGCGGTTGGTTCCATGGTATTATTATCAATTAATGAGTTTCCCTCGATGTTGGTTGATCTTCATTTCTTGGAGAATTTGATTCTCTTATTTACAGTATTAAAACAACTTATTTCATTTTTAAATAATTCAACCCGTCATTTCCTCTGTATCTGTTCATCCTCATAGATGAAAACCATTTTCTATCTCAATTAAATTCCCCACGATGGTCTATGTCGGAAGGTGGGATAATTGATGATATCACTACAATAGTAATTCAAAAATCGGCACATATTATCCTTAAGACAAGATCATGGTTTCATTTGGATGATCTTAATTTTATAAATCCCCCATGTGCTTTTGTATATATTTCTTTCTAAAACATCTCAACTTCAATCTATTGTTGTTGAATGAAGTATATGTATTCTTTTGACCATCCAAATCGATTCTATTTTATCAGATTATTAACTCTAATAATGGTCATCTGTGCAATCAATAAACATATAGCGTACTGTCATAGTTAATCTCGTATATCATTTCTGATTATCATATACATTAACATATATGGTTCGATAATAATGAAATTCATTGTCCAGGTCTTCAATGATCTTGAATACACTCTAACTCCCATAGAATAATAATGGATTGGCCAGTTCCTATGTTTAAATTAGTTTCTGATATTATACTTTCTCATGGAATGATAAAGATTAATCCATGTTCAGATCCTTGTTTTATCTTTTCCTTACAGGATGACAGGATCATGCTATGATATCAATTGTAATGTTCCCTTTCAGACCACCTTAATTTTTTTCCATTATATTTCTAGATTAGGATTTTTGCGGACTAGTTCAATATAATTTCCTGTGTATCCCATTTTCTGGTGTTAATATTTTTCTATATATCTTGTCATGAGAAAAGGTGTGTCTATTTATTTAACTAATTTTATTATATTATTACTATCAATATTAATATTATTATTATGTTATTATTTATTAATATTAATATTATTACATATGTAATGCATATTATATATACTTCAATTTATATATTTTAATCATTATAAAAAATTATATTTTATTGTTTTATATAATAATATTTAATTATCATTTGATTAAATTTCATACTTTAACATTATTATTATAATGTAATATATTATGTGATATTATAATATGATTATAATATTATATCATTATTTATATATTATTCTCTTATTTTGTTTTATTTTGATGAATAGTGTCTTTTCTATTAATTGAATATAAAAGTTACATATTCACAAAAAAGGGGCCAAGGGACATAAAAATCACCCCGTGAGAGTCCACACGGCAGAAGCTAGATCAAACAATAGAAACTAGAAACTATTCATCAAAAAAAAGCATAAAGCCATCATGCTGCGAGAGCAGTACCAACAGATCGAGGAGGATCTTTATCATCAGAACCCCGAACATCATTGGGATTGACAGGAGGGTTGGGAATCGACCAACCATCATCTTCAGTATCTTTTTCCTTCTCTTTCGCCCTAGGTGGAGAAATAGCCAAAGCCAAGCGGGGGAACTTGGAGGAGGTGGCCAGAGTCCAATCAGAGCCACGGTAAAAAATATGAGCAATAGGAGGGGACTGAGCTGGATCTAGAGACCACCCAAAGGGTCGGTGAGGCGGAGAAGCTGAGAGGCACCACCAATTGTCATTGCCACCTCTAGGAGAGTGGTGGCAGGGAGCTTGTGACTGCGGAGTATGGGAGCGGTTGGTCGAAGAGTTGTGCCCACGGCGGTGCCCCCTGGGCGGGGTACCTTCTGCAGACATAGAACCAGGAGGAACCTGAGAAACCATGCATGGAGCATTTCCCCAGTGATTGAGAAACTCCTAAAGGTGAGCCACCTCCAGAGCCACTTTATTATCTTGAACCTAAATCTGCATCATTACATTATTACAAATGCAAGCTTTATTATAAAAAGTAACATTAACATCAAGAAAGTTGTGAGAAAAGAGAACATCATTCTTATCTTTCCACAAAGTGAACAAAATCTTCATCCTGAAAGTATGCCAAATCTGGGTAAACTTGGAAGGGAGCTTCAAAGAATCTCCCATAACAATCATATGCCAAGAGAAAGGCTCGGGCTTGAAGGTTTTTAAAAAGTCACAAATACATTGCCAATACTGTTGACCTCTCTTACAGAACTAGAAGATGTGCAAAAATGTTTCAGGGTGACCACAAAAAGGACACCTAGGGTCATGAACACCCAGGTGTTTGAGCCTAGGACCCGTAGGAAGTCCTTGGAAGAGTAAACGCCAAGCAAAGAGGGCCATCTTGGGCTCTGTAATGGTAGACCAAATGGTCTGTAAATGAGAGCTCTAGTGGTACGTGGAAGAATGTAAATGTCATCTCTGATTGAGAATGTCCACCATGGGAAGACGGGGAGACAACCACCGGTAACCCAACTTTGGCTTGTAATTGCTGAAAGGAGTGGCGGGATACCACTTCCAATCCTTCCACCAAGGTCGAACAAACTAAACACCAAGCTTATGAAGAAAATGATCGAGAATAGCAAAAACCAACAGATCAAAATTCTGATGATCTGGGTGAGCCAGGTGATACTGAACCTGCATGTCATCCCAAGAGTGAAGGCTCATAATGACCCTAGAGAAGATGTCCTTAGGAGTCCAGATGCCACATTTGAAAAAGCGCAGAGCACTGGCTCCTTGAGTGTTAGCTAGAGGAATACCTTGAATGGAAAACGGTGGAGACCACCAAAGGTTCTGTTAATTAAAATAAATACCATTGCAAAAGCCATCACCATCCCACCGAAGCCAAGGCTTAATAGTTTCCCAGGCTTTCCATATGCTCTTAATGATGAAAGTGCCTTGGATCTAAACAGGCTCCCTCATAATAAGAAGAGTCTGAAGGCCAATACCCTTCCAAGTATGCCTGTGGATAGGATAGCCTAAAGAAATACAATGCCAAACAAGGATTTTCCAGGCCTCATCACCAGTGAGAGCACAAATAATCCACTTGGCACAAAGAGCATGCCCTTGTTTCTAAGTGGCAAGAAGACCAAGGCCACCAGAATCTCTAGGGAGACAAAAATACTCCCAAGAAACACTGTGGAACCCATGACCATCGGCTCTTGAAGCTTAGAGGAAGTCTCTAAGAAGGCACTCTAGATTTAGGTAGGAAGCTTTAGAGGGAGCCTAGTAAGAAGAATAGTAAACATGGGTAGCAGCTAGAATCTTAGACCAAATCTGGAATTTTCTCGCAAGAGACAGGGGTTTAGAGATCCAATATTGAAGCATCTTCTCAATCTTAGCAATCACAACATTTCTTAAATCCACAGGAGAGCCATGAAAGGAAAAGGGAATGCCCAGGAAGTGTAAAACTTCCCCTTGTTGAACCCTCTTCCAATCAAACTTAGCAAGCCAGGGAGGGGTAGGTAGGAAAGATTGTCTATAGCAAAGCGTCTTGTGCCATTGAATAGAAGACCCAGAGGCTTGACAAAAAGTATCCAAGAAATTGTAAGGCATTAGAAATATTATCCTCATCCTCAAGGAGAGTGAGAAAGGAGTCATCAACAAAGTCACCATTAACAAGCTAAGAAGGAGAATCACAAAGAGAAATGCCACGAACTAATCTAGAGGAGACAGAATTGGCAAGAAGGTACCCAAAGCCTTCAGCAGCAAGCACATATAACACAAGGGCCAGGGGGAAACCCTGGTGAATGGACCTAAAAAGCCCAAATGTGTCAGACTGCATTCCATTGATAGTAATGCAAGCAGAGGCATCACCAAAGACCATTTCCATAGACTGCAAAAAATTTGGACCAAAGCCAATGGCTTGCAGCATAGAAAGAATGAAAGGCCATTCAATGTGATCATAAGCTTTGGAAAAATCAATTTTAAGAAGCAAAATAGGATGTTTGGATTGATGGGCCATTCCATCCCTTCTCAGACAACAATAATATTGTCGAGGATATATTTGGACTTGATGAAACCAGTTTTCTCAGAGCGGACAATCAGCGGAAGGAGATGTCTAATCTTGAGAGCTAAAGCCTTAGCAATGATCTTGTAGGATACATTCAACAAAGTGAAGGGCCTCCAATTGCAAATATCTTCAAGGTCTCCAACTTTATGTATGAACTTGATATTCCCTTTATTTATGATAGCTCCCAAACTTTTATTATGGTAGGCCTCTAGATAAACTTTATGTAGATCAGGACCTATAGCATCCCATAAATTCTTGCAAAATTCACAAGGAAAGCCATCACACCCTAGAGACTTGTCATCTGCCATAGAAGAGATAGCCTCTTTAAGGTCATTGATAGTGAGAAGTTTCTCACACAAGGCTTTTTGCTCAACCGCTAGATGGTTTGGAGTAACAACAATACATGCCTTGAGAGCATCCTCTCGAGCAACAGAATGGCCCTGAGAAGAAAACACTTTTTCATAGGGGTAAGTGCACAAAGATGGGGGAACAAAAAGGGGGTATAAGATGCCACTTTTTCCCTGAAATCAGAAAACTCTGAACTTCAACAACAAAATGAAGATAGTTAGACTCAAAATTTTAAGATGTGACAAAAACAAGAGTTGTAATACTCTAAATCTAGTTCCTAAACTACTAACTTATTTTGAAAATAGTGCAGATTAAGGCCCTCAAAAAGGGGGAGCACAAAAAGTGGTCCTATTTTTTGTGAAAAAACATAACATAGCATCTGGTGTGCTCCCCCTAAAATGTTAACTTTTTAAAAAAAAAATTTAATCGCTCCGGTGAGAAGTTAGCTAACACCACGTAGTTTATCCCAGAATTTTTTGGTAATTTTTTGATGAATGTATAATTTTTTATGAATTTATGAAGAGCACAAATCCTAAAAACATGAAATTTCTGTGTGCTCCCCCTAGAAATCATTTAAAACTAATCAAAAATCAAATGCTTTTTTTTTTAAAGTGTGTAGAATGGAGTCTAGTTTCTAAAAATGTAACTTGTTGCAAAATTTGATGAATGAGCCAAAATCTATGCCCAAAATACTAAACGTTGGTTTTTTACAAAAAATAGACATACACACAAAAGAAATTAGAGTTGAAAAACTTAACATAATCAGAATTCAAAATAAATTATATGCTTAAATAGCTAACAGAGAGATCTACAATATCATGTTGTCTGATTTTTACATTCTTGAACTACGAGTAAACCTGACGAGGAGCACACAAAAAAACATGTTTTTTTTTTGTATGTTTGCTGGAAAACACATCTCAGCCCTGTTTGAATCATCCAAGCCTTTGGGTTGGATTTCCAAGGCAAATCCAAGCCTTAGGATTGGTAAATTCCAATGCCTTGAAAAGTGCATGCGCCCTATAGGGCGCACGCGCTATAGCGCGAGCGCGCTATTGAAAACTATGGCTTTCATAGTGCGTGCATGCTATGAAAGTCATAGTTTTCAATAGCGCGCATGCCCTACAGTGCGTGCGCGCTATATTGAATTGAGAGGAAAAGAGAGAGATAGAGAGCACTCTCTCTTCCTCTCTCTCTTTCCAAAATAGAGATTCTCTAAAATTTGTATACAAAGGCATCCTACAAGAAGGATGAAATGTTTCCTAAAGAATATCCACAATTCATATACAAAAGCATCATACAATAAAAATGACAAAAAATAATAGCTAAAAGGTAAAATTTACCATTAACGTCGATAGCACCAAGGTCATATCCACTGTCAAATCTTGGCCTATGATGTGAAAAATAAGCAAAGCAAGTGAAATGAAAGGGAAGGGATAGATCAAATAGCGAAGGTGCATCAAATCGGATCCAAATTTCAACCCTTTTATGGATTTACAGGTTTAATTGCGAGCCCATGGAATTGGCTAAGAGAAAAATGTGATTGTATATCAACTGATTACAAAATGTGCAGTTGAGGAGAAAATATTGCAATGATGAAGAAGAAAATTGGCTATGGAAAATCTAGTTATGAATTTTCTTAAGAATGAAACTATTAAGGAATTGCATGATATATCACTCAATGGTGCAAGGAATATTCTTGATGAACATGGGATTGCAGTTACATCTATTCAATATACCGAAGAAGATATAGAAAATCTTCTTAATAGAGAGATTAATGTGAGAGAAAGGGACATTTTAGAATCTAATGGTGATTTTTGGTGCCATCGAAGGTATGCCAATTACTTAGGACGAAGAGTAAAAGCCCACAATTAATGGAAAAGAGTGGGAAGAGCTTCTTGGACCCATGTCATGATAGAAGTTATAGATAAGGAAGAAGAGCTAGGAAGGGGAAAGCGGCAAAAGAAAGAAGTAAGATATGCATGTGAGCCTATGTTAGATGATGATGATGACATGAGTACTCACCATTTGCTAGTAGCTCAAGTAGTGACAGAAGCTCTTTAGTGCACATGTACCCTAGAACACAAAAATTTTAGATAGAGAAGTAACAAGTGCTGTGGAATTATCATAGAGCAATGTGAAATGAAGCCTCAAATTGGTTCATTAGCAAGAAAATAATTTGGCCATGCACTTCATTCTAGCACCACAAATATTTCTATTAGAAATGCCTATTCATCAATGGTCTTACATTTATAGGACTTGGGAAACCTAGTTACTCATGTTGGGCAATATCCCTCAAATTATGTAAGTTCATTGGCACCTTTGGAAAGGTAGTCTCACTCCTCATTTTATAACAAAGGGTAGTCATCTATGGTCCAAGGTTATAATTCAACTGACAAACAAAGAGCTTCTCAAGGTACTGATCTCTTTCGTAGAGAAGTTCCCAATTCATCTCAAGGTTCTCACTTAGGTGAGCAACTCCTCGAAGGTCCTCAAATAGACCCATTCAATATCCCAAATTGGTAAAAGGGTAGATGCAATTTTGGAAAGAGTGGGAAGAGCTTCTTGGACCCATGATAGAAGTTACAGATAAGGAGGAAGAGCTAGGAAGGGGAAAGCGGCAAAGGAAAAAAGTAAGATATGCGTGTGAGCCTATGTGAGATGATCATCATGAGTACTCACCATTTGCTAGTAGCTCAAGTAGTGACATAAGCTCTTTAGTGGACATGTACACTGACACAAAAATTTTAGATAGAGAAGTAACAAGTGTTGTGGAATTATCCATAGAGCAATGTGAAATGAAGCCTTGAAAATTGGTTCATTAGTAGGCAAAGAATTTGTTCATGCACTTCAATCTAGCACCACAAATATTTCTATTAGAAATGCCTATTCATCAATGGCCTTACATTTACGGGACTTGGGAAACCCGGTTACTCATGTTGGGCAATATCCATCAAATTATGTAAGTTCATTGGCACCTTTGGAAAGGTAGTCTCACTGGACTCATTTTACAACAAAGGGCAGCCATCTATGGTCCAAGGTTTTAATTCAGTTGACAAGTGGAGAGATTATCAAGGTACTGATCTCTTTCATAGAGAAGTTCCCGATTCATCTCAAGGTTCTCATTTAGGCAACCAACTCCTTGGAGGTCCTCAAATAGACCCATTCAATTTTTGAAATTGGTAAAAGGGTAGATGCAATTTTTGAAAGAGTATCCCAATTGAAGAGAAATGGAAATTCTAGTGAGCATAAAGTTATTGCAGATCCAATAGGTGTATCTCCTCTACTGACAAATATAATTGCTTCTAGAGACTTGAGTTTAAATGGAGACTGTTTGATCCCAAACATGCCCCAGTCGAGCAGATGAACCAGATGTTGCTTGAGTAAAGAAGATAGTGGTTTATTAAAGCATCTGCATTATTGCACTTGCTATCAATTCTCTCTCTCTCTCTCTCTCTCTAGATTGTCAAGGATTTCTAAAATTACAACTACAAGTAAGAAAATATTGCATATTGCACACTTCTATAAGCATGTGAAATATATAATCTATTCAAACTGATTTTTTTGTCTAAAACTGACACAAATCTCCGTGGATATTATCATGCTTAACATGATTTTCCAATGTTGTAGATATGCCATTGCCCTACTCTTTTGAGCATTGTAGGACCTCTAGAATTGGTTTGGTTTGTCTTGGTTGTCTGTTGCCATTAGGTATCATAACATACATAGCTCTTAAATGTTGGGTTAGATATACATTTGGGTACATTTAGATATAAATTGGGTACATTTGGTCTTTCTTGGTTGTCTGTTGCCATTAGGTATCATAACATATATGAGTGTATTTTATCCTCAGGCAATCACTCATCATCCCACCATCAGTCTACGTAGGATGCATCCATCCTTATGTCAAACATGTCAAATCTAATCTTTTTCTTCAATCATCTAATTTTGGCAAAAGATATTTGTTACATTCATGTTGACATTAGTTCTTTTGGATTTTTTTATATCTTTCTTGGAGTTCTCTTGTTTAGTCTCCTCAAGGTTACCATGATCCTTTATATCATGGTGTGTCGTGAATGATGAAACTTGGGACTTGTTTATGGTTTTATTTTCTTTTGTGTGTGGTCTAAATTTGTTCCTTGCACTTCCACATGTGATTCCAATAGTCACATGGTGCACTAGGTCATATCTCTTTCTTGTGTTCTTCCAACATCATTTGCACTAAAGTCCTTTATGGATCTTGTGTGATGCCAGTCTAACAGTTTCTATTTGTCGTGTCATGTCCTATGCACTATTTATGCCACAACCTTGGCTCTTCATAACTTGGCTATTCACTGATGTTGCTAAATCAAAATAAGTGCTCACTACATGACAAGCCATTTGCAAGGGTACTCAAGATCCATGATCATTTTTCATCACCATTTCACTTGCATTTTTATTCACCCATAATTCATCCTAACCTAGTTGCTTTTCCTAATTAAGCCTTTTACCCCCATCCTTGATTATGTCTTGGGGAGGTAAACTATCAGAGCATTTTCATTCTTATCTAGTCTATCTGCATAGTTATCTAATTTTCATATATGTTATATTATGACATTCTCAAGTTTTAATTGTGAGTGAACAATTGATTAACCCCACCACTCTTAGTTGTATTTACCTCCTTTTGGGCCTAACATCTTTGTCACATGATCCCCTATGGATGAGGTTCCCTCTCCTTGTACCTTCATGGATGCTCTAGTCCTCCATATTGGTCCATGTACTAGATGGTGGTTGTGGTACCAATGTTGTCTTTGTCCTTGTTCTAGTACTTGTGGTTGTGCTTGTGCACCCTAATCAATGTCCATCATGGTAACACATCCCTACCCACTATCTCTTCCATATATCTAGGTTACCTATACCCATGGTCTTCCTCCATCTCCCCCTCTATCTTACCTAGCTACTCTTTTCTTGAACACCCTTTGGTAAAGTGTTTCTACCTATCTTTTTACCCCCTCATAGGTGATGCTTCCTTTCTCTTCCTCCATAGTGCCACTACCACTGCTCTCCTCAAGCACTAAGCCAACTGGTATGCATCAACCTGGTGTCCTTGTATGTGCACCTCCCTCTTACACATCCATAGGGTAGGAATCCCTATCCTACACATATCTCTTGGTATCATCCTAACCCACCATATTGTATATGCTATAGTCACCCCTAGATTTGTTGGCCTAACACATAGATCCCAGTCAGATGACCTTATCTCAATCCACTCCCTCACAATCCCTCTCCAATCTAGAGTCCATCCAAACTATCCAACCATCTCCCATATCCAACCAAGGCTCAAACATACACATATTTATTGGTCTCTCAGTGCTACTACTAGTGCCCGCGGCAAAATAAGTACTACTTGTAAGGACTACATTCATTCTCCTTCCCCTTGTCTATCTCCCTTTCCCCTTCTCTCTCTCTCTCTCAAATTCTCCCTCTCTCCTTCTCTCCCTCTCCCTTTTTTATCACCTTCTCCCTCTCTCCCTTTTTCTTGTTTTATATAGCGCATACGCGCTATGAAAAAGTAAAGACTATCACTCTAGTCTTTAGTTTTACATAGCGCGTGCACGCTATGAAAAACTAAAGACCATCACTCTAGTCTTAGTTTTACATAGCGCGTGCGCGCTATGAAAAAGTAAAGACGAGAGACTTTTAGTTTTGCATAGCGCGCTCGCGCTATGCAAAACTAAAAACAACGGTTAAATTGGCCATGAAACTCATGATTGAGGCCCACTTTTGCTGTTTTTGTTTGATTTCTGCATCTTAGCCAACAAGTTTTCTTCTTTTCATGGTGCTAAGTGACAAAAAAACATATTTTGTCAATTTGCACTATTTTATTGTTTAAAAATCAACATCAAATTGCGAAGGTCAATCATTATCAGCGAAATTTATTGATTGAGGTAAGTTTTTTAGTTTTTTATATGTCAAATGTGAATAAAGAGTGTTTTGGTTTATAATTGGTATGATATATACTTGTTCAATGCATAATTTGATATAATTATAATAAATTTATATTATAATTTGTCATATTGTAAGAGGTTTAAATTAGAATTTGACTTATTGTTTTACATTTATATTATATTTTTAAAATTGTAATCAATTCATATGTAGAAATCATTATCATGCCAAGGAAACGAGAAAAGAATTTAACATCAGAAGAGCATGAAAGAGACAAAGAGAAGAAAAGGGAAAGAATGAGACAACTTCGTGAACACAAAAAATTAGAAACCATACAAGAAGATTTGTCTTTGGATGAGGAACATGAAACATCAATACAATGTAAAAGAGAATTGGAATTGGAAACAAAAAGACAACGAATGAGAAACTTGCGTGCAACAAGACAATTGAATTATGAAAATGCGAGGACATCATTTATGAGTTCCCAAGTTGAAGAGACATCATCATCCAATGTTGGAGGCACACCAATGTATCATGTTGAAGGCACACCATTGTCTTCTTCCGAAGGTGGAGGGACACCAATGTATCACATTGAAGGCACACCATCATCTACTTCCGAAGGTGGAGTCACACCAATGTGTCATGTTGAAGGCACACCCTTATATCATGTTGAAGGCACACCATTATCTACATCTGAAGGTGTAGCAACCACATCGTCTCATGTTGATGACACTCAAGATGGTACGCAATTCACACATAATGTTTCTGATGCTCCTAGAATTATTTATAGAAAGCCAAAATATTTGATTGATATTGATACTAACATTTTGCAAGCAATGCCTGACAAGATTCCCAAGCGTACTTGTCAAAGAAATGCTAATCATATTTGGAGATCATTTTTTGAGAATTTAAACATGACAGGAAGATGTCAACTATTTGTTGAAATGATGAGAAATCTTAAATTTAGGCCCATCATGAAGATTCTTGGGCTAAGAACAATGGATGAGTCTAGCAAAAAATCTATTGTAAAGAATCTAATGACTGCATATGAGAGTGTGGGTTCTACATCATGCACGAAAGATAGTAATGTCACACATCGTGTACTTACATCAACAATAGTAAGCAATCAAATGAAGAAATCTTGACTCATTAGAAAGACAAGAAAAACATTGAAAATAAGTAGAAAGTCTCTAATGAGAGCCCTGAGAAGGTGTAAAAGAGTGGAAGATCCAAATAGCAATGAGTTATGGGCATTTTCTGGTAGACTACCATGAAAAGATAAAGCAATTGTTGAAGCTTTGAAATCCTTGATTGAAGAATTTTGGAAGAATAATACACGGGTATCTCCTAATCAAAGAGATGTTGTAAGAAGGAGGATTGGTAGTCGAATTCATGTTCCACATCCAAAACATTTTTTGGATTCAACTCAGACACAATTCTTTTCAAAATTTATGCTTTCGTATCCTCAAATTAAAATTAGTCAAAGATATTTTGAAATGTGTAAACCTTTTTATGTCAAGATAAATCACACATGCACAACTTGTTGTTGTAGGGTACATATTGAATTTTCTAACCATTTTGAAGTTTATAGGAATATATGTGTAGCTTTGCACTCTAACAATGTTTTGCAGGATTGTAACATAAATGTCCCACCTAGATCTTCAAGGGAATTAATATCTACCATTTTATGTGAAAGAGTGGATGGTCAACAATTTTACAAGCTCTCATGCTTGAATGGTACATGCATAGATTGCGGAGGTTTGCGATGTTTGCCAATTTGTCAACATATGGAGAGTACGCATGCAATCGGTAATGAAATAGTGGAATTTGGAAAATATAAAACCGTGACATACAATCTAAAAGATGGAAAGGAGGCTAAAAAATGTGATTTAGTAATTGAAAAAATTCCAGTGTATCAGTTCATGGACATTTTTTGTAAAAAAGTTATTTATGAGTATGCAAGGCATACACATAGAGCACGATGGTTAGATATGCAATTCAAGTTGTGCAAGGACACATTCCCACTTGAAACCATTGTTTCAGTTGTGGACTTTGCAGAGAACTACACACTACAACCACAGAATGAGGTGCAAGCAAAGTATTATAGCTCTCAACAGGTTGCTATATTTGTTCATATAGCATTCATGCATGCACCAGACAGTATAGAGCAGAACAGGAAGATATTGAGGGAGTATCATTTTTATATCAGCGATGATCGCTCACATTCTACAGAGTTTGTACATGGTTGCTTTCAACTATTTTATGGTCATTTGGCAAATAGGGGCATAAAATATCATCGACATATCATTTGGTCAGATAATTGTGCATCCCAATTCAAGAATTCATGGATGTTTTATTGGTTGTGCAGGATGCATAAGATTACTAGAATTCAATATATGTGGAATTTCACAGAGGCCGGTCATGGAAAGGGAGAGCATGATGGCGCAGGTGCATGTATTAAAAGAGCTTTAGCACATGAAGAATTAAAGTACACAAAGAAAGCAACATTGTCAGATGCGAGATGTATTGTCCAATGGTTTAATGCTACAATGGGTCCAGGTAATGAAGGTGAGTCTATGGTTCGTAGATTTTTTTGGTTTATGGATGAAACTAACATTGCACCATATGAGGATTGTTGTACATTGACAGGATCGAGTGAGCTACACTCTTTTAGAAGTTGTAATGCAGGTTCATGGAGTATCCACACATAGTTTGAGTCCACTTGCCTCCTATCATCCCCATGAATCACTACAACTGACAAAAATGGAATCATCCATTGACTTTGATCGCTTATCTGATCTAGTACAACTAGGTCGGTATTTTCCACATACAAATAATCTCAAATTTAGTACTTTATCATAAATATTTAGTAAACTAATGTCCTCATTATGTTTATATCATTACAGGCCATGTTTTTGCTATTATTGCACCTAAAGACAATGAAGAAGGGACAGATTATTATTTGTGTCGTTGTGTAGAGGCAAAAAAGAAACTGGATCACTCAGTTATCGATGGTGAAGAATTGGAATACCCTATAGGAGCAGTGGTTGTAACTGGTACATGGCTTAGACGGTATGCTATGAAGAACCCTAGGTTGTGGTTGTTTGAGGATTGGGAGACACACAAAAAGATTCTTCATTATTCAAACCTCGTCGTTGCATCAAATGTCCACTTAATCAGATATGGGGGAAGACCGCAAAATAAAACTCTTTGGAAGGTTCTTGAGTCAGACCACGAGGCAATACTTGAGACAATCAAGGGTAGGGCAGACCCAATTGGTACATTGGACTAAATGGAGATACAAAATATCGTAACATGTCAAATTTATATAACATTGTAAATTGGGTGGATTGTAAATTTCTCATGCATTACCCCGTATGTATAACGAGAAGTTTGTAGCATTTAATGACCATCCTTTACTTCATTCTCTCCTTTCATTCCATCTTGATGCAGAGCTCTCCACTATCACCTTAAATACGCTAACTCAACTTGAGGATTCAACAAGTAACTTGGAATCAACTCAAGGAATTAGTCCTATTCAAAGATCAAATGGAGTTCTCTGACTTTTTGACTAGGCCAAGTATGGTGCAGGGCACCCTCCACTAGTAGAAATTTGTGTTGCTTTGTTAGTGTTTGTAATAAATAGGATGGATATGTATAGATCATCCTAATTTTGGTTTGGAATCCTAATGTGTGATCAAGGATCTTTTTGCAAAGTTATAAGCCTAAGATACCTTAGGTCACAGGGTTCACCTAGATAGTGACAAATTGCTACGTTAGATTTGTGAGATTTTAAAGGTTAATTGGCCTAGGAAATTGGCATGCAAGTCTAGTTTGCTATGGTATGGTTGTAAAAGGAACAAACTAAGAGTTGTTTCAGAGTCCTTAGGTCATATGAGGACCATCTACATGCCTGGGAGTGGTCAGGAAGTCCACTGGTGAAGAGTTCTAACTAAAGGCCAGGTTTAGGTGTAGAAAATTAGCGTACAGGTCTAGTTTGCTATGGTATGGTTGTAAAGGGAACAAACCAAGAGTTTTTTCAGAGTCCTTAGGTCATATAAGGACCATCTACATGCTTTGGAGTGGTCAGGAAGTCCACTGGTGAAGATTTCTAACTAAAGGCTAGGTTTAGGCCTAGGAAATTGGTGTGCAGGTCTAGTTTGATATGGTATGGTTGTAAAAGTAACAAACTAAGAGTTTTTTCAGAGTTATTAGGTCATATGAGGACCATCTACATATTTGGAAGTGGTTAGAAAATCTACTGGTGAAGAGTTCTAACTAAACGCTAGGTTTAGGCCTAGGAAATTGGTGTGTAGGTCTAGTTTGCTATGGGATGATTGTAAAGAGAACCAACCAAGAGTTGTTTCAGAGTCCTTAGGTTATATGAGGACCATCTGGATGCTTGGGAGTGGTCAGGAAGCCCACTGGTGAAGAGTTCTAACTAAAGGCTAGGTTTAGGTGTAGGCAATTAGCGTGCAGTTCTAGTTTTCTATGTTATGGTTGTAAAGGGAACAAACCAAGACTTGTTTCAGACTCCTTAGGTCATATGAGAACCATCTACATGCTTGGGAGTGGTCAGGAAGTCCACTGGTGAAGAGTTCTAACTAAAGGCTAGGTTTAGGCCTAGGAAATTGGTGTGCAGGTCTAGTTTGATATGGTATGGTTGTAAAAGTAACAAACTAAGAGTTGTTTCAAAGTTCTTAGGTCATATGAGGACCATCTACATGCTTTGGAGTAGTCAGGAAGTCCATTGGTGAAGAGTTTCAGCAATAAGTCACTTTTAGGCCTAGTTTCCCTAAAGCCAAAAAGACATTGAACTTTGATTAAAGGTCTAACTTTGCAAAGGGAGTTTATTGGGATAGAAACTCACTTAATTGACTATGTTACACCATCCTAAGAGATTGGGAATACCCATAATTCATTACAAGTGATTGGTGAATTGTGGGAGTGAAGGGCACACTACTTTTCGGCTGTCACCTCTGCATTAAATTAGGTCTGTGTCCAAGGTGAGTGTTAGGTTGTGCTGGAGTGGAGCTGGAAAACAAGGCTTTGAGATCTCAAATTACTTCGAAATGGGTGTCTAAAAATATCCTGATTGTGTCAAGATACCAAGTTGTCAATAAGTTAGAGTGAAAAATCAAGGTTGAGAAGGCTACAAGGAAAAGTGCATGCAGGTCTAGTTCACTATAGTACGGTCTTAATGGGAATGAACCAGTTGTTATTTCAGAAGCCTTAGGTCAAATGAGGACCATTTACATGCTTGGGATTGGTCAGGAAGTCCACTGGTGAAGAGTTTCAGCAATAAGTCACTTTTAGGCCTAGTTTCCCTAAAGCCAAAAAGATATTGAACTTTGATTAAGTGTCTAACTTTGCGAAGGGAGTTTATTGGGATAGAAACTCACTTAATTGATTGTGTTACACCATCCTAAGAGATTGGGAATACCCTTAAGTCATTACAGGTGATTGGTGAATTGTGGGAGTCAAGTGAAGGGCACATTACTTTTCGGCTGTCACCTCTGCATTAAATTAGGTCCGTCTCCAAGGTGAGTGTTAGGTGGTGTTGGAGTGGAGTTGGAAAACAAAGCTTTGGGATGTTAAATAACTTCTAAATGGGTGTCTAAAAATATCTTAATTGTGTCAAGATACCAAGTTGTGAAGAAGTTAGAGTGGAAAATCGAAGTTGAGAAGGCTACAAGAAAATTAGCGTGTAGGTCTAGTTTGCTATGGTACGGTCTTGATGGCAATGAACCAGTTGTTATTTTAGAGGCCTTAGGTCAAATGAGGACCATTTACATGCTTGGGATTGGCAAGGAAGTCCACTGGTGAAGAGTTTCAGCAATAAGTCACTTTTAGGCCTAGTTTCCCTAAAGCCAAAAAGACATTGAACTTTGATTAAGTGTCTAACTTTGCGAAGGGAGTTTAATGGGATAGAATCTCACTTAATTGATTGTGTTACACCATCCTAAGAGATTGGGAATACCCTTAAGTCATTACAGGTGATTGGTGAATTGTGGGAGTCAAGTGAAGGGCACACTACTTTTTGGCTGTCACCTCTGCATTAAATTAGGTTTGTCTCCAAGGTGAGTGTTAGGTGGTGTTGGAGTGGAGTTGGAAAACAATGCTTTGGGATCTTAAATAACTTCTAAATGGGTGTCTAAAAATATCTTGATTGTGTCAAGATACCAAGTTGTGAAGAAGTTAGAGTGGAAAATTGAAGTTGATAAGGCTACAAGAAAATTAGCATGCAGGTCTAGTTTTCTATGGTATGGTTGTAAAAGAAACAAACAAAGAGTTGTTTCAAAGTCCTTAGGTCATATGAGGACCATATACATGCTTGGGAGTGGTCAAGAAGTCCACTGGTGAAGAGTTCTATTTAAAAGCTAGGTTTAAGCATAGGAAATTAGCGTGCAGGTCTAGTTTGCTATGGTATGGTCATAAAAGGAACAAACCAATAGTTGTTTCAGAGTCCTTAGGTCATATGAGGACCATCTACATGCTTGGGAGTGGTCAGGAAGTCCACTGGTGAAGATTTCTAACTAAAGGCCAAGTTTTAGGCCTAGGAAATTAGCGTGCAGGTCTAGTTTGCTATGGTATGGTTGTAAAGGGAATAAAAAAAGAGTTGTTTCAGAGTCCTTAGGTCATATGAGGACCATCTACATGCTTCAGAGTGGTCAGGATGTCCACTGGTAAAGAATTCTAACTAAAGGCTAGGTTTAGGCCTAGGAAATTGGCGTGCAGGTCTAGTTTGATATGGTATGGTTGTAAAAATAACAAACTAAAAGTTTTTTCAGAGTTCTTAGTTCATATGAGGAACATCTACATGCTTTGGAGTGGTCAGGAAGTCCATTGGTGAAGAGTTTCAGCAATAAGTCAC
Organism: Chamaecyparis obtusa; assembly: GCA_027943335.1. Lineage (NCBI taxonomy): Eukaryota > Viridiplantae > Streptophyta > Pinopsida > Cupressales > Cupressaceae > Chamaecyparis > Chamaecyparis obtusa. The sequence goes on from BSBK01006164.1 coordinate 499,696, forward strand.
TTTTAGGCCTAGTTTCCCTAAAGCCAAAAAGATATTGAACTTTGATTAAGTGTCTAACTTTGCAAAGGGAGTTTATTGAGATAGAAACTCACTTAATTGACTATGTTACACCATCCTAAGAGATTGGGAATACCCATAAGTCATTACAGGTGATTGGTGAATTGTGGGAGTCAAGTGAAGGGCACACTACTTTTCGGCTGTCACCTCTACATTAAATTAGATCTGTGTCCAAGGTGAGTGTTAGGTTGTGCTAGAGTGGAGTTGGAAAACAAGGCTTTGGGATGTTAAATAACTTTGAAATGGGTGTCTAAAAATATCTTGATTGTGTCAAGATACCAAGTTGTGAATAAGTTAGAGTGGAAAATCAAGGTTGAGAAGGCTACAAGGAAAAGTGCATGCAGATCTAGTTCACTATAGTACGGTCTTAATGGGAATGAACCAGTTGTTATTTCAAAGGTCTTAGGTCAAATGAGGACTATTTACATGCTTGGGATTGGTCAAGAAGTCCACTGGTGAAGAGTTTCAGCAATAAGTCACTTTTAGGCCTAGTTTCCCTAAAGCTAAAAAGACATTGAACTTTCATTAAGTGTCTAACTTTGTGAAGGGAGTTTATTGGGATAGAAACTCACTTAATTGATTGTGTTACATCATCCTAAGAGATTGGGAGTACCCTTAAGTCATTACAGGTGATTGGTGAATTGTGGGAGTCAAGTGAAGGGCACACTACTTTTCGGCTGTCACCTCTACATTAAATTAGGTTTGTGTCCAAGGTGAGTGTTAGGTTGTGCTGTAGTGGAGTTAGAAAAAAAGGCTTTGGGATGTTAAATAACTTCCAAATGGGTGTCTAAAAATATCCTGATTGTGTCAAGATACCAAGTTGTGAATAAGTTATAGTGGAAAATCGAGGTTGAGAAGGTGATAAGGAAAAGTGCATGCAGGTCTAGTTCACTATGGTACGGTCTTGATGGCAATGAACCAGTTGTTATTTCAGAGGCCTTAGGTCAAATGAGGACCATTTACATGCTTGGGATTGGCAAGGAAGTCCACTGGTGAAGAGTTTCAGCAATAAGTCACTTTTAGGCCTAGTTTCCCTAAAGCCAAAAAGACATTGAACTTTGATTAAGTGTCTAACTTTGGGAAGGGAGTTTATTGGGATAGAAACTCAATTAATTGATTGTGTTATACCATCTTAAGAGATTGGAAATACCCTTAAGTCATTACAGGTGATTGGTGAATTGTGGGAGTCAAGTGAAGGGCACACTACTTTTCGGCTGTCACCTCTGCATTAAATTAGGTCTGTCTCCAAGGTGAGTGTTAGGTGGTGTTGGAGTGGAGTTGGAAAACAAGGCTTTGGGATCTTAAATAACTTTTAAATGGGTGTCTAAAAATATCTTGATTGTGTCAAGATACCAAGTTGTGAAGAAGTTAGAGTGGAAAATCGAAGTTGAGAAGGCTACAAGAAAATTAGCATGCAGGTCTAGTTTGCTATGGTATGGTTGTAAAGGGAACAAACCGAGAGTTGTTTCAGAGTCCTTAGGTCATATGAGGACCATCTACATGCTTAGGAGTGGTCAAGAAGTCCACTGGTGAAGAGTTCTATTTAAAAGCTAGGTTTAAGCATAAGAAATTAGCGTGCAGGTCTAGTTTGCTATGGTATGGTCGTAAAAGGAACAAACCAATAGTTGTTTCAGAGTCCTTAGGTCATATGAGGACCATCTACATGCTTGGGAGTGGTCAGGAAGTCCACTGGTGAATATTTCTAACTAAAGGCTAGGTTTAGGCCTAGGAAATTGGCGTGCAGGTCTAGTTTGCTATGGTATGGTTGTAAAGGGAATGATTCTAAAGGAAACAAACTAAGAGTTGTTTCAGAGTCCTTAGCTCATATGAGGACCATCTACATGTTTGGAAGTGGTTAGGAAATGCACTGGTGAAGAGTTCTAACTAAACGCTAGGTTTAGGCCTAGGAAATTGGCGTACAGGTCTAGTTTGCTATTGGATGATTGCAAAGGGAACAAACCAAGAGTTGTTTCAGAGTCCTTAGGTCATATGAGGACCATTTGGATGCTTGGGAGTGGTCAGGAAGTCCGCTGGTGAAGAGTTCTAACTAAAGGCCAGGTTTAGGCGTAGGAAATTAGCGTGCAGTTCTAGTTTGCTATGGTATGGTTGTAAAGGGAACAAACCAAGACTTGTTTTAGACTCCTTAGGTCATATGGGGACCATCTACATGCTTGGGAGTGTTTAGGAAGTCCACTAGTGAAGATTTCTAACTAAAGGCTAGGTTTAGGCCTAAGAAATTAGCGTGCAGGTCTAGTTTGCTATGTTATGGTTGTAAAAGGAACAAACTAAGAGTTGTTTTAGAGTCCTTAGGTCATATGCAGACCATCTACATGCTTCAGAGTGGTCAGGAAGTCCACTGGTAAAGAGTTCTAACTAAAGGCTAGGTTTAGGCCTAGTGTCCCTAAAGCCAAAATGGTATTGAAGTTTGATTGTTTTGGGTTTGGAACAGAATTGTGGGTGATATAATAACATCATAACATCATTTTTCATCTATATTAAATGATTATATAATCTTTTTTGCTTCAAATTTGGAAAGTTGTTGTAGGTGGTCATTTTGGTGCATTGAATTAACTCTATTTTGGTCTTTTTGATGATATAATGGGCCATTCAATGAATTTAAATAATGTTTTTCATTGAATGGACCCTATGTAACATATTTATGATGTTACTAACCATTTGGATGTAGGATAAGTTGTTTTAGTGGGTGTACACCATGACGAAGAGTGGGAAAATGATACAAAATTGATGCCACAAGTGTAGCAGCAAAGGATCCGCCTTAACAAGGGTATAATTTTATTTGAAACAGAAAAAGTATATGTCAAATGAAAGGTGAATCCACAAGGAGGAGTTCTGGAAATGAGTTTTGAGTTATTTTTAATAAGGCCCTAGTTTTGAAGGCCTAGAGGGAGCAATTTGGGGCTTTTGGGTATAGAAAGCCCACAGGATCCAATTGACTTCAAATTTCTCTAATTGGGACCATATTAGCACTCTGTGAAAAGTGGCAAGGTTGGGTGTTAAGTTTTTAATAGGGTTCCTTTGTAAAAGTGACCTATTACGTCTAGGAAGGAAAGTGGAGCAGCAATTTTTGGGGGTTGTGTTCCAAATTAACCCTACCTAATTCTGAGATATGTTTTGTAAAACCATAAAAGGTATCTGAATATGTAATTTATTTTGGAAGTGTTTTGGGAAAACTAAGAGTTATTTGGGAAAAACTCGCTGGTTAAGACTACAAGGATAGAGAGCCTAGAGTGTGGATTGAGGGTAAGATCTTGGAGTAGGACTTCAAGAACCACTTGAACATTGTTAGATTCATATTTTAAGCCATATTGAATCCCTATAATAGTAAGGTAGTTGGGACAAGTCAGATTGATAGGTTAGTGGCATATTGGCACTTGGGGCCACTTGGGTAAGGAACACCTTTGAGGAAACCAAGAAAACTTTATTTATAAAATAACCCCAATCTAACCTACCTATTTGCATCAAATTTTAAACCAAGCTATAAACAAATTGTTGAAGCATTAGTATCTAGATTTGTTATAATTTCTTTAAAAAATTATCATTGCAAGAACAAGAGCCACTTAGGCTTCTTACATATTATATTTATACATTTATGCATTCATTTCATTACTTTTGTTATTATTACAATTAAGGAATTGACTTTTATTGAGGACAGTGACTGGCATTTGTAGCACAGTTAGCAAGTTAAACATACAAGCATAACTATAAGGCATGGGAAATTTACAAAGCAAAGACATGAACATAAACATAATTTAGTATACATCAATACACCAAACACATGAATTGCATACCTAAAACATAAAAAATATATATTCGTAGGGCATGAAGTCAAATACATATGTCCAATAATGTCATACATTGAATATATTTAGTAAAACTGGCTTCCTCAAAGCCAAATGGATGTACAACGTATCACTGATACAATATACAAAAAATATGTCCACTAATGCCATATAGGCATACAATCCATATCCCTAATCTAGTCCTTTCCTGCTAGGGGAAGAAAACAAATCCCGAGCTGTCTTCAATCATCACGTCGATGGAGATGCAGTGGATGCCATAGTCTTCCGAGTGCGCTCACTCATCCTCCTATCTAGACTCTTCTGTAGCTCGACCTGATAAAAAATAAAATTAGATAGAGATAACTAATATACATCAAAATTGAATTATACAATGACATAAAATTGAATATTGGCTTACCACTAGCAGATAGTCACTATGTTCATCCACCGAAGGCGTATGCTGGCGATCTGGAGTCATAAGTCCCTACAAAAATGATCAAAATAATAATTAAAATACATACATGGATATCATTATAAAATTCAATACAAACTATTAAAATAACAATTAAAGTTAAGTGATCTCTTTCATACCTCAGTCAGTGCTTCAGAACTAGCTACTGCTGCAGCTACTCCGCGATCCAAAGTATCACAGACAGAAGGAGGAGTCTCTGATGTCAAAAGCTGAAAATGAAACAAAAAAATTAAATTATGTAGTTATCAAGATTACATATATTTTTTACAACCCTACTAATGAGTAAATGATACCTCTGTGAAGGTTCCACCGCATCCTCTGGTGTGTGGCGGCGAAGTGTAAAAGGGGACATTAGGATCATTGCCACTTCCACCGCCACCATCACTGTCACTGACACTCTTGCCGTAAATTTTCATCATAAACAATAGATACTACAAATTAAATAGTTATTCTTTTATAAATGAAATATGATCAAAGCAATTTCATGAACTTGGAAATATTTACCTGTGTGTCAATGCCAAATGTCGTATTTAGAAATCTATCAGTCATAAATCCAGGATCATCTTCCTCTCTCTCGCCAATACCATATGTGCACAAGCATCCACATGACTGACAAATATGGCCCCTCGAGGATTGACCATGGTCACCCTCAACTAAAGGAGTGGCACACTGAATGAGAGTCTATGTCAGAGCACTAATTGTGCCTAGTGTGTCTGTCTCTACATGTTCCTTCACAGTAGAAGGAATACTAACATGTTCTGCTTGTGGCTTGCCAATAACAGGCCTAGGTGCATTAGGGTCACGATGTGCCCCTTCTCGATCAAATGATGACCCCCCTCCTCTACCCTGAGAATCTAGAATGTCAAAATAATTTGGCACCTCTTTGAGTACAAACTCACAATAGAGTTTCCTCAAGAAATATATAGGAACTTCATGATTGTTACAAGGAGGCGCATCAAAGACCATCCACCATCTATCCCAAAAATTATTTTTAATGTCTTCATTTATGCACCAATGAATTGGGAACCTCTTTGTTGTAGTTCTAAGAGCATTTGCGTCCCCTGGTTTTTTAAATAGCAAACAAATGTCATCTTTTGTGATTTTTTTCTTCTTTATGTCGGCATAAGATAATTTATTTGCATAATATCTTTTTTGTTCTTCTCTTTTAAACTGCCATATATTAAGTTTCCCACTAACCGCGCTTACATGGGTCAAGATTATTTCTAATGATTTTGCAAGACTTTCCCGTCCCAGATTTGTACCTCTAGAATCTTTTAACCTACTAATTAAAGATTCTAATTCTTTTTGCCCTTTTTCAATTTGGTTCATCAAATTTTTTTGGGTTCCAGGAGGAGGTTTCTCAATTGTTGGAGGAGGCAATTCAGGTTCATTTTGTTCTTCATGAGGAGATGGAGGGTTTGGAGGAGTGTTTGGTGGAGGGTTTGGTGGAGGGAGATTATTTCTTCCTGAAAATTAAAAAAATTACATTTTAAAATCTTCACTATACAAAGAATTTAAACAAAATAAAATTAAAGCAAAATAAATTGCAAAAAAATTGAAATTTTAAAACAAATAAGAGGCATAAGTTGTAGAAACACTTACCTCTTCTTCTCAATCGACTTCGTTGACGCAGTGGAGCCATTTGATCAATGGATGAAGGAAAATAATAGTAGCAGGTGGAAGGCGTGCGCGCTTTGGGAGGTTTTCTTCACTGCACACGTGGGTTTGAGAAAGCAAAATGAGTTTTGGGCTTTCTCAAACCTGCGTTTGCCATTTATATTGGCTTTTTCAAAGTGCGTGCGCGCTATAGCACGCACGCGCTTTTTTTTTGGATTGCCCAAGCCTAAGGCTCAGGCAACCCAAGCCATAGGGCGTGCGTGCTATAGCGCGCACGCGCTTTAGTGCGTACGCACTATGTGCGATGGGGGGCCAAAAAGAAAAGTGGCATCTTTTTGGTCCCCCATCTTTGTGCATATACCCATAGTGTTGAACAAAAGCTTGAAGAATATGAGGTAGCTCTGAAAGGGTTTCATGAGCTTATTTGATTTTTTGAATACCAGAGTTGGTATGACGGGCTTTGAGGGTGTGGAGAAATTCTTTAGAAGCTTTGTCACCCACCTCCAGCCAATGGAGGCAAGCTTTGATTTGAGCTCCCCGAGCAACATAATTGTCTACAATTTTCTTCTCATGGAGAAGCTAAGAGAGCTTAAGTTGAAGCTCAACATCAAAGGGATTCAGAGAAAGGGCATCAGATGCTTTGTGAAGAGCTTTGGTGTTGGCTTCATAGGCACGTTTCCTATAGCAAGCCAAATGACAACTGTAAATGAAGAGAAATATGGAAGTACGGATGATGGCATCATTCCACCACTTGATCCAACTAGTGTTGTTGTTGGTCCAAGGCTCTAAATTCCAGACACAAAGGATGTGAGCAATGGTGGAAGTATGCATCAACACAGATGTGTTGAGAAAAAATTGAGTACAAGCATCTTGTCGGGCATAGGAATGCCACACAATGGTAAAAAAGATGGGGTAATGGTCTAACAAGGTCACATCTATCAAAGGAATGACAAGTAAATCCTGATCTTTAGAAAATGAGAAAAAATATTGAGTAGTTATCATAGAATGATCTAATCTCTTGAATATGCGATCAGAACTAGCTTTGAAATTAGACCAAGTGTGCCATACTCCACTCTACTGGCGACGATTAACATTAGGATATAAAATGCCCAATTTATTGTGCATATAGTACCATGCTTCTCTCTCTCCAACTGTCCATCGAAAAGGTACAATCCCTTATTTTTTAGAGGCTAGCTCAACCATATTAAAGTCCACACACATCACCCAAGTTGTAGGAGGCAAATTATCTTCTAGCCAACACCAAAGATGAGATCTCTCCACAACATCATTGGGAGCATAAATATTAATAATGCTAAAGGAATGATTATGGAGAGACAACAAGATCCAAGTGACATGCTTCATGCGGTCAGATCCATGTGTAATAATAGTAGAATGAAGGTGAGGTGACAGAATAGTAAAGACACCACCCTTACTAGCTTCGTATTGAGAAGAAAAAACAATGTTGTCTGGCCAGATGATGTGATAGGTAGAAGCAAGCAAAAAACCAAAAATTTTAACTTCCTACAAACATAAAACATCCATACTGTGAAGTCTACAATGGTTATCATGAATAAAGTACTTTCTAGAGAGGTCAGTTAGACCTTGTACATTCCAGGATAAAAAAATTCATGAAAAATATTACATGTTTTCCTTGTCCTCAAGAGAGGAGAAACTATTCTACAAAAAGGTTGGAATTGTACCAAAACTAGTGGATAATTCTCCAGAAGAGATAAACCACCATTTTTCCTCTAGGTCTTTCACATGACCAACAAGGCTATGAGACCGACACAAAGACTGAGAGGCTACAAATGAAATAGCTTGTGGAGTGAGCACCACCTCAGGGGTGGAAGACCACACAGCTTGAGTTTTCCCCTAAGAAACCAGATATGAAATAGGCGGAGCTACCAGTGTAACTTTGGTAGCAAGAGGGTTCTCTTCAACAGGAGGAGCAACTGGTGGTGATGCAGTAGTGGAAGTAGTTTGAGCCTGCTTAGAAAATGAGGCATTCCTACCTTTTTCTTGAAACTGTGGTCCATTCCTCCTTCTTCTCTACCTTTTCTTTCTTAGAAGGAGCATACTTTGGTGGAGGCTTGACCCAAGGGGTAGCCAAAGGGAAGTCTTTGATCTTATTCTCCATCGAATGACACCTATACCAGGTGTTTGACAGGTTCAAATAATGCACCTTCTGAGAGAAGGTGCGGGAGCCAACTTGTATCTCCAAAGAGTCTTTGAGGTTCATAGAAAGGTTGACCTCAACACAAATATGCTTCTGAGGATGGACATTAAAAACTTTTCATGTTCCATGACAATAACTTTGCCAAAGTTTTTGAAAATAGACTCAATGAATGGCTAGTATGACAGTGGGAGACCGAGAAACTCAACCCAGATGGGGACCCTAAGTTTCTTGTCATCTGAGATAGTGAAGTCTCGAGACCACCTCTAAAACACAAGCAAAGAGGACCTAACCATCTAGGGAGCGTGGCTAAAAACTACCTCTGCCTGGGAAGGGTTAGCAAAATGAAACAGAAAAAAACCTTTGGTAAGGTTTTGAACAACTTCAAGGTGGACTCCATGAGGAGTCGAACTCTTGTTTACCCACTCTTTGAGAATACTTTTAGGAGGAGTGCGACCCACAAAATACCCTATCAAGGTATTCTTTTCTAGCCATTCACAGGTAGCATCAAATTCTTGCATGTTAAGAACAATATCAGGGTTACCTCATGGAAGACCTTCGGGATGAACTTGCACGGTCATTTGTTTAGAGGAGGCACCATGGCTTTCTAAAGCATCAACTTGAGCACAAGCATCAACTGTTGGGCCAAATTTTTCTGGAGCTATTATAAACTTAACCCTAATGCAAAAATCTTGCAGTAAATGCGGTATGACAAGTAGGAAACTCAGCAAAAAAGTGCAGATAGAGAATCGTACACATGAAACCCTAGCAGAGCGATTTTACCTCTATGTTTCTTATTTTAATTGAGAAACATTGCCAGTTCCTTCCATTTTGATCTTACTATATTCTCATTTTATTAATTATTCATTTATATTTCAATTGAGCAACATTTCCAGTTCCTTCCATTTTATTAATCATTCATTTATATTTTAATTGTATAAATCTTATTTTGATGGGGATATCACAGAAGGGTCCCAAAAAGGCCTTCTAGGCCTCCTCAGATGTGCATCTAAGCCTAATAGGAGTGTCCATATAAATCTTGATTCTTTAGAAACCTAAAAATAAAATTATTTATAGACTAATGACCTAAACCAGAGGAAGCTACAATAATTTATCTAGCAAAGATGAATTGAGGAAGAAAAAAGCTAGATAGTCTATAAATAGCACTTGATTGATACTTAGAAATTAATTATTCTTTCTTTAATTGTATTAAATTCATTTTCCTTAATGTTTCATATCTTCCTGTAAATCTTTCCCATAAATACAAGAATGTTTCTTGTCACTGAAAAGTTGCATTTATTTCTTACCGAGTTACAATTTACCCTACAAGTTGCAACATCATCCACCCTCCATGTGTGACGTTGTAATCAATGATCATCATTGTGGTGTAGGTTAAGGTTTGATATGTGTCATGCTTATCGATACCAACATGTTGAGTGATGAGTCTGCAGACAAGTTGACACTTGACAACACTAATTTGTTACGTGTCAACATTCTGGTGACTTCTTGGAGAACTCTGTTTCCTTCAAGAAATTGGGGCCAAAATTAAACTTCAACCATTGATCTTTGATCATCAGACGGTCTCAAATAATACATTTAACATTATAAAATCATGTCTCCAATAAAATCCTAATCTACAATAAAATTGCATCCCATCTTTTGAAAATCACCAATAAAATATTTTTTCCCATAATTAACGAATGATTAGCCAATAACATAAAAATAATTCAAATTTTTTTGACAGTAGAAAAAAATAGGTTTTAAAGGGGACTTGAAACCTCGTACAAGTTAGAGAATAAAAGTTTTAACATTAAGCATACTAAAGAGAAACAGGTTTGGGAACCAGTCCGCCATAACCAAAACTAGTAGAAAAAACCCTAAAAACCAAACACCAGTAAAAGAAAAACTACTAGGGAGAATGAAAAAAAGGCCAGCACCAGGAACCCAGGGCACTAAACAAACTCTTTACGAGTTTCATCCGCTTCCTTCTTCGCCTCAGAGATCTTCTTTATGGTAGCATTGAAGTTAGAAAGCTCTTGGATTCTTTCTTGGATTTTTATCCTTTTCATAGACCTGGTACGTTTAACCAGGCCCTCCTCTTCCATATCCTCATTATCCTCCTCAGGCTTCTTGCTGGGGGAGCTGGCATCCAGCTCCGCTTTGATGGTCAGAAAACAATCCATGGCAGAACCCATGAAAAAATTATTATCTTGCATATGTTTCTTCATGGCATTCTCCAACATATCCATTCTAACTTGCATTTCTTGCACCTTCTTTTCCCTTTCATTATTCATGTTTCCATCTGAAGTATTCAAACCAGACTCCAACCTTTCCTGTAGGGAATCAACCTTAGCAGAAATAGAATGACATTTTAAATTCAAATTCTTTATTTCCTAAAATACCCATTTCAATAAATGAAATGAATACATATAAGATGCCTTTTTAGTCTAGAGAACCCCAAAGGGAGGGTCAATTTTTTCATCCATATCTTCCTTGAGCAGTTGAACATTATGTTCCTGCATATCCACAATTTTGGCAAAGGGAATGTTCTGAGAATTGGTAGGGACATTAACTTTCTCCGCACCAAGGGAATCCATCTCCACTTCAGGGGAAATCTTCTCCACATCAGGGGCATCCTTCTGAATATCTGAACAGGCCTTAATTATCACCTCTAGCTTAGGGGAGGTGGCCATGTCATGTTCTTCAAAACTATCATACTCCACCAAGATGGGGACCTGTTGACCACCAACATCCTCCTCTTTCTTGTCTTCCTCATTATTATTCTTAATCCCAGAGGTATTCCCTGCCTCCATAGTACTAGTAGCCTCTTCCTCTATGTTTTCATTATCCCCATAATTGTATTTGAAACTAAAGTCAAAGCATCACTATCTTCCTCGGTCAAATTAGTTGTGTCCTCATACCTGTCTGCACTATCAATAGTGGTATCAATTTCCATACCAGTATCCTTTTCCTTTCTTAATTTTTTTCCTGAAGGGCTCTCCTCTTTAACAACCATCTCCCTAATGCATTTCTTAGCTAGCTAGAGGTTTTGGGTGAAGAAATGATAGGGCTAGAGATAGCAGTTTGCTTAATATGTTCTACAATTAAAAGAATAAGCCCTTCATTCAGAATGGGTTTCTTCTCTTTCTTTCTATGTTGGGAAATACTAAGGTGGAGGGACTGAAGGATATAGTAAGGAAAAGACACCCTAATCTTATGACAAAAATGACAGAGCAACACAAAATGGTAGGAATGGGCACATTTAAACTTACTGTCTAGGGTAACATACTCCATTATCACCATCATAACCGTCGCCTAGATTTCCTTGAACACAACAACATCATAGCAACCACTTGAATCTTTCACCAAACTCTTCCCTTCATCCTAGATTTTGGGGAAGTGTCGGATGGCCTTTTGCAAAATTTTCTTGTCTCTATAAAATTTGATGCCCTTGAGGCTAAGTCCAGACACCTCCATAATGAGTTACTCAGTTATGTTCACAGCGAGACCAGCTATAGTAACCACCCCATCTTTCTAGGACTCTGCAAACATTTTCATAGCACTATCTTTAGTCCCATGCAACCATTCCATATAGGTAGTAAGACCCCCTTTAGTGAGAACTTCCCAGACCTCTGACATTTTTTTTCCATTTCACACAGTCCTTCGATTCCCTTCGATTAAGCTCACCACCCATGATCTCAGAGCTAACAATGATAGTAGCATAAGCAGAGAAAAACCAAATTTTGAAACAAAAGGAAACTTTGAAATAAACAAAGATTAACTTGTGTCTGCAATCAGTAATCTTGGGAAAGGAACCACTTTCCATAATCATATTACCCTATTTTGCTAAAATATGTCTAATCATCATAACTTCTTGAGATATACCCAATCCACCCTTTTACTTTGAGACCTGTCAAAAGCCAGCTTGGCTTTCATATCAACGGTGAGATTGCTACATCCATGCCAGATCACAATGTCCTTAGCTTTAACCACAAAGTTATCTAGCTCATCAATGGTACAATTCACTTCCTGGTAAGCGTGAGAGATAATAACTTGCTTAAAATACCTAATAATTACCTGGGCTTCCTTGATTATTTCCTTAATGGACCATGATGGTTTTTTCATATCATTGATGCACCTTAATATATTCATTTAATCTCCTTCAATCCAAACATTATGAGCCATATCTTTCTTAATAATTTTAAGGATTTGAAGAAGGGCCATGGCTTCCACCACATGGTTTCTTTGCACCCCTATGGGAATCTCCACAGCAGTAAGGCAATTAGCCAGGTCATCGCAAATGAGACCACCACAACCCGCTAGGCCTGGGTTTCCTTTCGCAACATCATCGAAGTTTATTTTAATCCATCCAGGCAGAGGCAAGAGCCAGATGGCATTCTCCCTTTGAATTGAGTTTTTATTTGTGGGCCCAGCACTGAAAACACCAGCATTGAAGTCCATCTTCCTACCAGTCGATGAACTATAATTTTCCTTGAGACTTCTCTTAATCTTCTCAACAATCACCATAGGTGGGAGTTCAATATTCCTGAAGACTCTATCATTACGTTCTCTCCATAACCTCCATATCACATGGGGAGAAATAAGATTCCACAACTATTGATCCACGGGGACCTTCACTTTTCTCCACTGCATACAGAAATTCTCCATATTGTTGGGAAAAAACTAGTTAATCTACCAGCATTGTAACAAAAGACACCAAACTTCCCAAGAAAAGAAGAAATCAATGGCGAGATGGAAGATTGACTCCTTAGCTTTCTTACACAGGAAACATCTATTACTCAAAATCATACCACATTTCTGGAGGTTGTCTATAGTAAGAATTTTATTCTGCAAAACTAGCCAGAAAAAATATAAATTTTCAGAATTAAACTTTTGTCCCACACCCGAGCCCAAAAGGGGAGAGGATTTGACTGCTTTAGTAAGAGCTCAAAATAAGAGGCCACAATGAAGATACTAGAAGGAAGAATACCCCAAAATAGCTCATCTTCTCTTGATGACTTAACCTTCTAGATCATTAGATCCAACATCAAAGGCTTAAGCGCTTCATCTACTAAGGAGAGGTCAATCCACGATCCATTTCTCCAATAGTCCCTGACCCTAGACCCAAATCTCTGATTGTAGAGGTTAATGAAAGGTTGAAAAGTAGAGATAGAGCTAAGGGGACAATCTTTGAGCCAGCAATCATCCCAAAACCTAATTCTTTTGCCATTGCCAAGATACCAATTAGCCCCTTTAAAGGCTGCCTCCTTAGCATTCTAGATATTATTCCAAATGGAAGAGCCTTGCACTTTCAAATATTTTTTCCAAAATTCAGAGATGTGTGAAAAAGAGAAGAGATAATTTTTATGGATAATTTCATTCCATTCTCTTTTTTCCCCAAAAATCCTCTAGGTCTATTTAGCAAGAAGTGCCATATTGGTAACTCTTAGAGGGTGAATTCCCATCCCCCCCCCCCCCCAACTTTTTAGGAGTACAAACCTTGTCCCAAGCCACCAGAGCCAACCTCTTTTTATCTTCCACTCCTGACCACAAGAAATTTCTTTGAATTTTTTCAATAATATCTACATGTTTATAACTAGGAATTTTAAAAAGACTAAGAGCATAAATGGGGAGGCTTTGCAAAGAGGTCTTTAAGAGCTGAAGTTTACCAGCTTGACTTAGTAACACACCTTTCCAACCAGCCACCTTTCTGTTAAATCTATCGACAATGCCAGCCCAAAAGGAATCAGGAGGTTTAAGACCAAGAGGAAGGCCAAGATAGGTAGTAGGGAAGGTATCAATTATGCACCCAATAATACTAGCAATTCTATACTGCTTATCCTCAGGATTATTGATAAAAAATAAAGAGCTCTTATCCTAGTTAATGGATTGGCCAGAACCTAAGGAATAAGTAGTAAGAGCTTGTTTAATAGCCTTAGCTTCCTGGATAGAAGAAAAACCCATGATGATAGTGTCATCCAAAAATTGTTCATGAGAACAAGGTCTAGAGGCCGAAGATGGTGAGAGACCTTTGAACGAGCCGGTGGAGACTAAATGCTAGAGATAATGACCCAAAAATTCAGCCATGATAGAAAACAAGATAGGAGATAGAGGATCTCCATACTGAAGCCCCCTGGAAGGTTTGAAAAATCTAGAGGGGGATCCATTAACCATAATAGCAGTAGTAGAAGTACTAATGAGCTAGTAAATCAGTTTGAGGAAATTGTCAACTAAGCCAAAAGATCTCAAAACCTTGATCAGCAAGTCCCAGTCCACTCGATCATAAGCATTCGAAAGATCCATTTTTAGAAGAAAGCCAGGGTTAAGAGAAACTTGAATGGAGTAACTAACCTCATGAACCTTCATAATTGAATCAAGGATCTACCTACCAGGAACAAAACCGCTTTGCTGAGGAGAGATGATTTGAGGAAGAATAGCTAGCAAGTGAGAGGTTATAACTTTAGACAAAATTTTGTACACAGAGTTACACAGGCTAATCAATCTAAAGGAATCCACCAAATCAGCACTAGGATTCTTAGGAATTGGAGCAATAAAGGTATCATTAATCTCTGTTAACAAAGATATAGCTCCAAAGAATTCTTTAATAGTATTGCAGATATCCACACCAATAATATGCTAGAATTTTTGAAATAAGAACATAAGGAACCCATCCAGACCCTAGGATTTATCACCTTCAAAAGAAAAGACAACAAACTTGACTTAATCCAAAGAAGGGATAGCAGTTAAAGCTTTATTGGTGGTATCATTAACAATGGTAGGAATGGAATCAAGAAGAGTATCTTGATTATCCAAATGAAGATTCACATCTTTAGTTAACAAGGAAGAAAAGAAGTCAATCATAGCCTCAAATATATATTTATCATTGGTGACCTCCCCATCCTCCACTTTAAGTTTGGAGATTATGTTAGTGTCTCTATGTTTGGAAGTAGACATGTGAAAGAATCTAGTATTCTTGTCCCCCGCTTTAAGCCAAATTGACCCCCTGAAGCTCCATATCAAAAAGAGCTTGATTATTGATAAATTCCATAAGCTCCACTCTACCATCAAGTTGACTCTGATTATCCACCCCACCAAACTTCTTGTTTTCTTTTAGAGGACAATTGAAGTCACCAATAATCAACCAAGGAAGATCCTGGAAGGATTTTCTATGATTTTCAACTTTTTCCAAAATTGGGATCTACCAGCTTTAGAGTTGGGGGCATAAATAGTAGTAGAAACCGATTAAAAATCCAGCTTAATATGAACAAAGTTAATGCTAAGGCAGTTTAGATTTTCCAAGATCACAGTCCCCCTAACATGATTCTGATTCCAAAAAGTAGAAACCCCTCCCAAAGCCCCTTCAAAGCTAATGCCAACCACCCCATTATTTTTAAAAATTCTAATTTTTTCCACCTTATCTTTCCCCATCTTATTTTCTTGAACAAAAATAATATCTAGTTTATGGTCTCTTACCAGATTCCTAAGAATGTATTTCTTATGAGGGGCATTTAGCCCTCTTATGTTCCATGAGATGAAATTCATTTCTTGACCAGAGTCCAGGCTCCCTGGATAGTAAGTTGCTTACCATTTGCAATATCCTTCTTACTTTCTCTTTCTCTGATCTCTTTGTTGGTATATCTTCCTTGGGTTTTTTTCTAAGATCCAACATCTACCTTTAGACCCTTGGATCCCCAATCTATTTTACTTCTAGTACTGACACCCTTGGAGCTAGGTGTGACAAGTTTACTCTCCTTTTTTTGTTTCTTCCCCTTTTGAACAGTCTAGAGTTCCTTATTTTGATCTGCAGAGGGATCATCTCTAGCAACAAGATCTTCATCACTACTCCCTAATAGAGTGTCAAGAATAGAAGAAGAGTCATCTTCATCTAATTTTACTTCCTCAATAAGAACTCTATCTACCAGAGATCCACTCTAAGAGTCATTGTTTAAATTTCCCAAAATAGGAACTAGCACCACCATAGGAACAAAATCATCTCCAGAAAATCCAGTGCCCAAATCCAAGAAGGGATTCTTAGGAGAATCTAAAAAAACTGGAGCAGCAAGGTTACCCTCAGTAGGGACAACTTCCATGGAGGAGGTAGCAATAGAATCTAAAACATGGGAAGCTAGTTCCACCATTTTCCCTTCCTCCAGTGCTGCGATAGTATTAGAATCCACTTTCTCAACTGAATCTTCATTTTTACTACTCTTATCACCTTCCAAAGACTTCACTTCCTTCCAGACTTGTCTAGTTAACTTTTTATGATCTGAGTCCATGGGGAGAGAAGCCTTGGGAGTTTTATTTGGGTAGTGCTTTTCCCAGTGACCCATCTTATGACACACAAAACAGGCAAATAGGAGTGATTCAAAACTCACCTCCTATTTCCAAAGGCCCAGTTTGGAGTTGATATTAATCACTGAGGGGAGATTGTCAAACTAACCTATATTAACACAAATCCTAGCAAAAACAAGTCTAGACTTAACAGCCATCATAGGATCAATTGACATGAGTTTACCTCCAAAAGAGGAAGCTAAACCCTTAAAAAACCCCTCATTCCAATATTCAAGGGGAAGCAGAGGAAACCTTACCCAAACAAGGGTAGCCATAAAGAAATTATCAAAGTAGTCCCAGTTAGGAACCCATTTGCAAAACCCATAGCCATTCTACCAAACATCCAGGGACCTCCACATAACACGGTCCTAATCTTCCTTATTGGAGAAAGAAAAGGAGAGAAATCCTTTTGGAAGGGCTGCAATATCAATGTGGCCTTTCAACACCCATATTTTCTTAGCGAAAGATCTAACCGCCTCAATATTAGAATGAGGACCCAGGAACTTACCGACCAATGAGAACTCCATAGCCGATACCGATTGATCCACCAAAGAATCTGGTACAAAAATAGAAACTTCTCCTTCTTGAAGGCATGCCTTAACTGATTCTTCAGAGGAAGGAGAGTTTTCCACCTTTATAGCTCCCACTAATTTTGACCACTTTTTTGGACTATGAGGGTTGACTTCAGCACCAACAGGGTTGGATTTGCCTCTTGACCCCAATTGTGGGTCCTTTGAAGAAGTAGCTGCATCGTTCAACACCTCAATAGAGGGACATGGCACTTCCCCTAACACAGCTTCACACATAGGTGAAGCCCCAGATGACACTTCCTTTGAGGGGGTACTCATGACACCCTTGCATGGGGAAATATTCCCTTGACCCAACAAAGAATGATCTGACACCGGCAATGCTAGATCCAATACTAGCAAGGAAGGCATCCACAAATCAAAAGACCCTTTCGAACCCACACCAGTACCAGGGCTAGAGCTAGCACCAGCAACTGCTCTGCCATGGCTCTACCTAAAATTTGAACATTCTCTCCCACTCAAATCCTCTCCCATCCTCTTTGCTTTGAAATGATTCGATTGTATGTTTGAAAATTCAAATGTTATATAAAATTATCCATTAGAATTATTTTTTTTCCCTTCAAAAGAAAATCATTCACCTCATATATTATAATTTTTTTACTTCAAAAAAAAAATAGCCTCATAAAATATATATTTTCCCCCACATGACTGTATAATTCGTTAGCAATTTATGGAATTTTAATTCAATAGGGAAAAAATCACCAATACAAACTATGAAAAATCATGGATTTGAAATTTTTTTTGTCTTCATTAAGAAATATTCCCGCCTAAATTAATGTATGATTCACCAGGATTTTACACTTTTCCTAAGAGGGGGTTTCTTAAAGTTATCCCTGATGCAGACTCAAAAGATAGATTGGTGCCAAGTTTGTGTCATAGTGTCTTCCAAAAATGAGTGAGAAATTTGGAGCCTATGTCTGATACTATGCTGAGGGGTATTCCATGAATCTGCACAACTTCCTTGAAAAATAATTGAGAAATTTGAGTAGCATCATGGATAGTCTTACAAGGTACAAAATGTGCCATCTTACTAAATCTATCTACTATAACATAGATACTATCATACCCCTATTTTGTCTTGGGTAAGTCAACCACAAAATCCATACTAAGACACTCTCATGGTCTGCTAAGAATGGGGAGAGGTTGATAGAGTCTAGCATTGGAGGATGTGCCCTTGGCCTTTTGGAAAACAATACAACACTCCACATATCTCCTTACATCTTGATTCATTTTAGGTGAATAATAGTACCTTTGAACTAACTCTTGAGTCTTATTGACTCCAAAATGTTTTTCTTGAATCACATTCTCCCTCATTGACCCTCTAGGTACACACAGCTAACCTCCTTTAAACAATAACTCATTTTGCAAAGTATAATCATAAAATTCACCATGAAAATGAATTTGGTGATACTTACATACCTTGTAGGCTTCTTCAAAGTCTCCATCCTCTAAGTATAGGTCCTTCAAGCTGTCAATTCCAATGCTTTTCAATTGCACCTCTTGTACTGTCATGAATCTCATGCTTAGTGCATCAAAAACCTTGTTTTTTTTCCCCTTCTTGTGCTTAATGGTGAATTTATATGCTTTCATATACTCCACCCATTTCATATGTTTATGACTAAGTTTGTCTTGTGAATTTAGAAAACTAAGGGCTTGGTTGTTTGTATAGACCACAATTCCTTAGGAAGGAGATAGTGTATCCACTTCCTTAAGGCTTGGACTAGAGAATATAACTCTAAGTCATATGAAGAGTACTCCCTCTTTGCATCACTAAGCTTCTCACTATGGAAAGCCACTAGTCTTCCCTCCTAGCTTAAGATAGCCCCTATAGCAATGTTACTAGCATCACACTCAATAGTGAAGAGTTTCTCAAAACTTGGGAGAACTAAGATGGGTTGAGTGGCTATATTTTCCTTCAACTTTTCAAATCCCTGATATCCTTGGTCATTCCATTGGAACTTGGTTTTCATACCACCCTCTATAGTGTCTAACATAGGTGCACATATAAAACTGAATTATTTAATGAACTTCCTATAATAATGATCCAGGCCATGAAAACTTCTCACCTCTATGGCAGTTTTAGGAGTAGGTTAGTTTATAATGGCCTCCACCTTTCTTGGGTCCATCTTGAGATTCCCATGTGACAACACAAGACCAAGGTACACTAGTTCCTATTTCATAAACTCACACTTTTCCAAGTTTATCATTATTTTTTCTTCATGCAACTTCTTAAATACAACTTGCAAATGCCTAAGATGTTCTTCTTTACTCTTGCTATAAATCAAGATGTCATTCAAGTATTATACCACAAAATTACCAATGAATTCCTTCAACACTTCATTCATCAACCTCATAAAGGTTCTAGGGGCATTAGATAGCCCAAATGGCATGACAATCCATTCATACAATCCTTTAGAGGTCTTAAAGGTAGTCTTCCACTCATCCCCCTCCTTGATTCTAATTTGGTGGTATCTTCTCTTGAGATCAATCTTGGTGAAGTACTTGGCTTCCCATAAATAGTCCATTAGGTCTTCTATTCTTGGAATAGGGAATCTAGACCTAATGGTAATTATGTTTATGGCCCTAGAGTCAGTGCATAACCTCCAAGTACCACCCTTCTTAGGAGCTAAGACACTAGGAACATCACATGGGCTAATACTTTTCCTAATTAGTCCTTGGTTTATGAGTTATTGGAATTGCTTAGAAATATCCTCAATTTGTTGTGGGGTCATTTTATAGGCAGCCTTGTTGGGAAGTTTAGCCCTCGTGATGCAATGTATTTGATGGCTAATGGATCTTTTATCGGGTAAGGTAGCTGGTTGTCCTTCACTTACTATGTCTTGATATTGCTTGAACATTTATTGTATCTCCACAGGTAACTCTATCTTCTTTTATGCCTAATCTTCTTTGGTCTTCAAAACCAGTGAAAACCCTACTCCTTCACCTTCTTCAAGAGTTCCCAAGAATTCTTTTTCACCCACCAATAGAACATTAGGTCCTTTTGACCTTGCTTCCCCTTCTAAAAAATTGTATCATGAATGTAACTCCATCTTTCTTGAATGAATAGGCATTCTTAGCCCCATCATGCATGACTTTCCTATCAAATTTCCATGGCCTTCCCAATAAAAGGTGACATGCATCCGTTGGTAATACATCACATAGTACTTTGTCCTTATACCTCCCAATGGTGAAGTCTAACCATGCTTTCTTATTAACTAGGACATGTTGTCCCTTTTTCAACCTAGTGACTCTATAGGGATTGTTATGAGGGATCCTTGGAGTCTTGAGTTTACTAACTACCTCTTCTAAAACAATATTGTCAATTGACCTTGAGTCAATAATGACCTTACAAACTTTTCTTGATATTTTTCATTTCATTCTAAACAATGCCCTTCTCTGACTAGGTTAATCTCTGATAGGCTCTTTGATGAGTGTTCTCCTTATCATAACATTTTCTCCTTCTTCTAATTCTAAAGGAACCTGTGCATAATTGCTACTTCTTGTGTCTTCTTGAACATAGTTCATCCTCTTTTCACTTCCTCATGATGTAGACCCATTCTCTAGACATATATAGGCTAGATATCCTAACTAGTTATAGTGGTAGCACTTCATGGTTGCAAATTATGATCCTCTACCTTGACCACTAGTCCTTCCTCTCCAATTTTTATTTGAACTTCTACCTATATTTCAACCCCCTCTTCTTGAGCTACCCTCATGTTGGTCTATTAAATTTGTCTCCCCTTGGGTCTTTGATTCTAAACTCCTACCTCCAAAGCCTCCTTTATGGCCTCTTCCATCTCTACCTCTTCCTTTATTTTTTTTGGAGTCTTGCGTCATCCTTAATTTTTCTGCCACTTTAATAGCTAATTGATGACATCTCTACACTGTGGTAGGGGTCAAGAGACTAAGCTCATCTTGAATGTTCCTCCTCAAGCCATTTAAATATATGGCTACCTTCACACACTCATCTTCGGTCACTCTAGACCTCATGCACAATGTTTGGAACTCCTTTGTATATGAGTTGACATATAGCTCTTTTTGTCTAAGGCTTTTCCTTTTCTTGTATGATTTGATTTCATAATCCTCGGGTACATATACTTCCCTAATCTTAGACACTATAGCTTTCCATGTGGCTATAGGATTCTTTTCTTCTTTCTCTCTCTCATCTTGGATGAACTTCTACTAAGTGAGGGAAGATACCCTAAGCCTTGACTTTTCTACTCTCACCTTTTGGGCATCAGTTATCCCATCACACTCAAAGTGATTTTCAAGTCCCTCAATCCAATCCATCACCACCTCTGGTTCCATTTTTCCACTAAATGTAGGTACCCCCTCTAAATATTTCCCACTTAGGGATTTAAATGCTTTAAGGAATGGTTCATCGACAAGGATAGGGTCTGGTTCAGGGACCTCGTCATCTAGGGTTACTTCTATGTCCTTTTCTTCCACCTTTTATTTTACTTCCTTGGTCTTTTCATCCACCTCATCTAATTTTTTCTCCAATTGGGATAATCTCTCTCTAAGTAGCCTATTTTCCTCTTCTTTCTCATCCACCTTCTTAGCTAACTCTATGTTAGTCACAATTATAGACTCTACAACTGACTCCTTAGGTTGGAACATCCACCCACAAGCCTAATCTTATAGGCTCTGATACCAATCTGATAGGGATACTCCTCCAAGAACTATCCTAGTTCTTCACTAAGTCTACTTTTAGACTACTTAGGGCTTCCTCACTGTTAGAACCCTATTGCTATAGGCTAAATTTTCTCTCCTCCTACACATGGAGTTTCCCTACCAATTCAAGTTCTCTCTTCTCCCATGAACTCACAACTGTAAGTTCATCGATCAACTACTTTTCCCTCTTCCAATTATCTTGCAAGAGATGAGGGCTCCTCTCCATTCTATTCACTCATTGAATAGTTCTTCTTGACTAGTTTGGCAGTCATCATTCTTTATTATGACACCATGATCTCTTGCAAGTGTGTTTTTATTACTCTTCCCTAGCTGGACTATGGCCAAGCTCTCCTAGGGTAAGATAATTATAGTTTCATGCATTCCTACCAGAGAACTCACAAAAATAAAAAGTATATACAGAGGCTCCATTTATTCTATGTACAATGTTGAAATAGAAAAGATCAAATGGAAGCCATTATTCACAGCTTGGTTGTTCCTCAAAAGCCAACCAAGTACAAGACTGAATCTACATAAACAAAAAAAAAACTACAAATGGAAAGTAAACATGCAGGTAATTAGAAATAGGAATTTTGATTACTTTTGACTAGTAATTACACACAGTAACAAAATTCTAAGTTTGATTCACTAATTCCACTATATCAAAATCAACCTTACAACTAGAAATGTAGAGGTCTTATATCAACCTCCAATACGTTACCAAAATGAACAAAATAGAAAAAAACTATTAGAACTTCCATTCTGTGTACAAATTGAAAACTGTCTCATCAATATAGTTGATCCCAATGGTATGATTGGGTATCAGCTTAATCAATTCCCAGTTTCTCCACTGCTCAGTCATCAATCGACACAACTTATACTGATGCTTCCTTGTGGATTGATCACCCACCGACATGATTCCTACCAATGACATCATCAGCCTTTGGTGTAACCTTTTTGACACTCCTCCACTAATGTAAGTCTATCGATGGACTTGTCAACATGTCTATCACCAATGACCCTATGCCATCATGACCCACCCTGATACCACCATCATCTATTGGCCAAACTTAAATCTTCCAGCGCTGAAAGTCTAAGTTGATCTGATCATTGTGTCAGCAAGACACCTTCTAATGCCTACATTGGTATAACCTACTCCAACTTTTCCATCAATGCTCAGCCTAATAGAAACTACACCTCACCACTCACCGATACTGGCATCATTTTGACTTAGCCCAATTTTCACATTGGTATTACCTCTATAGATGTTCTCATCGACCATCAGGCTGACTTAAAATAGGCTCCACCACTAATGCCTAGATGCTCGACATTGCCTATGTCGATTATGCTATCAATCTCACCTTGCCTGATATTTCCATCAGCCTTAGCTCTGTCACCAAATATAGTTTGTCACTGGGGTAAGATAACCCAATGACTACGACCAGACTTTTTTTTACTGACTAGGTGTGTACTAGATTAAGTACCTTCATAGGGTTAGTATCATCAATAACTCAAAATAACAACTAAATTACCACAAATAGCAATCTAATTAAGAAAATTAAATGACAATTGAGCACTCTATGGCTCTCTAATTAGGTTTTCTAATGCAAAGCTCTCAAAAATCTTCCATTAGTGACAACCCTAATATGAGAAAGTATGATAAACAAAGCTAAAAGATTAATGACTATTTAGATCTAGATTTGCCTTCCTAGCTTAAAATTGTAAGATGTTTGATGCTATTCCTAGATTTTTGTATGATTATTGATTTAATTATTCCTTTCTTTTAAATATTTTGGCAAGGGTAGGGGGTGGAGTTGATTTTATCATGGTTAAGTTGAGGTTTAGTCCATGGTTCCACCTTTGGAGACCATTTAAATATTTTGTCCTCAAAGCTTGGGACAAGAGGATAAAATGGGTGGACAAGATTATTTCTCCTTATGTGTGATGGAGATTTGATGTGATCTTGATACATGTGAGCTTGGTTCTCAAATCCTATTGGTTGATGCATTTTCCTCCCATTTAGTGGTTGAGGGAAAATTAGGATTTATTAATTGAATTTATTTAATATGTTTAGCCATGTGTACCCCTTGAATGGGTTGATTTGATTGAAATGAACTATGAAATTAATTAGATTAATTGCATAATTTATTGATTTTATTTGATTTATTCGATTTAAATTGATTTTATGGCTTTTGATTTTCAATTAAATTTGGATTATAGCTTGATTACAATTTTGCTTTGATTTTAGCTTGATTTGATTTTATTGCCTTGATTTTTCCATTGGTTGCCCACTTAATTGATCTTGTCCATTTTTAGGTGATTATAAATGCCCCTCTTTGAATTGATGCACGAAGCGTATCGGTTCAAAGAATGTCCTGATCATTTTTATGTGAATTCTTGATTAAGTTTGACTTTTGATTTGATGCTCAATAGAAGATGCAGATTCTGATGATAAGATTAATATAGTTTTGATTGATTCAAAGTCCTTGATGGTTGATCTGATGATAGGTTGTCTGATATGGTGCTTGATTTGATATGATTTGATGTTTGATGCCCCTTTCGATTGATAAGTAAAAAAAAAATTGATGAAAGATTAAGCTTTGATTTAATGGTCATACTCTTTATTTACTGATTATGATGTCATTCCTAATTGTCCAAGTGTATGCCCCCTCAGAAATGAAATGAAATTTGAGTTTAGGTGAAAGATATTATGTTTTTGATCAATTTGCATTTAAAAAATTCGATTAATAATAAATTTTGATTTCATTTCTGATAATGTATGTGCAATGGTTTGATGACAAATGCCCCTGATTTGGCAAAATGGGTGAAAAATTTGGGTCCCTGGTCAGTTTCTTCTAAACAATGCCCTTTAGATAAAAAATGGGCTATATATAGGGCTAAAAGGTGTTTTTACTATTCATTTTTACCTCCCCTTTTATCTTTTGGTTCTAACCCTTTTCTAACCTTTTCGACAATGGTGATCCCGATTTGTAAGCATAGGTTCGAGTGACATCATCGTTATCTACGTCCACCTAGCTATGAACCTCCAGTATGTACTCTGACAACTTGCTCGGTCAAATTTTTCCATTTAATTTGAAAAAATTTGGATTTTTATTAAAAAAACCATATTTTTTCCTTTTCTTTAATGAAATAACACATACAATAGTTTTAGTAGTGCGTAAAAACTTTTTAAAGCACATCTAGAGTTTTGCGTAGTGCGTACACTAGTTTTAGTAGCGCGTACAAGCATTATAACTAGGGCATGATTCACAACCACCCTTTCTTGTAGGTCGTATAATTGTCAAAGCACTTTTGATAATTTTAGCAGTGCTTTCAAGGGTTTCTTGTAGCGTGTACTAAGTTTTGTAGTGCATACATATTGTTGTTGCACATTTGATAATTTATGTAGTGCTTTTAATACTTTATGTTGCACTTTTTATTTTCAGTGCTTTTAAGAAATTAAATAGTGCGTACACCATGTTTGGTGAAATTTGTTAGCTTCTGAGTCATTTTTTTGATCCGCCTGGCATCGTCAATCAGTCGATTGGCTTAGGTATCAATTTTGGTTGATAGCGAGTTGTATGATGTTAGTTCTAGTCATGTCATATTGAATGTTTGATGGTCAATCTTGATTTTGCTTATGGATGATGATAAATTTTCCATCCTCTCTAAATAGAATCAAGAAAATTGATTGTGTTTTGATTAGGTTTTGATTGTTTGATTGGCTTTAGATGATCTTGTTGACACCTAAAAATTCAAGTCTTAAAATTGCAAATGCGTCAGGGAAGTATGATATTTTATTTTTATTATTTCCCTATTTTCTAAAAATTAAATAATTAAAAAGGGGTCCATAATGTTTATATGGTTTGATTTTTGAAGCAAAAGTTAATTATTTTATTTCCAAGTTTTAAAAACATTTATATTTTTTTGGAATAAAATAATTATTAAAAATTAGGTAAAAGGGGCGACGATCGGGAGTTGAACACTCAACCTCTCAAGCCAATCCCCTTTTCCTACTTACCTACCCTCCCACCCCCTAACCAATTAGTCTATTTATGTTCCTTGAGAGGGTTAAGAAAAGTTATTTATTTATTTTTGTTTTCATGTGCAGGTGAAGAATTATTACAACTCTTACACAGGGAGTAATTTCTCCTTTAATCATTTTTCCTTTTGTAATAATGTGATTTTTTATTTATTTTTATATTATTTATTTTTAATGTTAAAAGGAAAAAAAAGAATGGGGAGAGGGAGTTGAACACTCGACCTCTCGACCCATTCCTTCTTTCCTACCTAACTATCCAAATCTACCCCAGTAACCAATTGTTCTATGTTATTCTTCAATAATGGATATGTAAATGAATATATATATTAAAGAAATTCTTATCTTGTTCAAAATAAATAGGTTTTGTTTATAAAATGGAATTTCATATGTTGTGGTCACTAACGATTATTTTATTTTTAATTTTTATTCTATCCCCACAACCCTAAAATAAAATCATATGATTCAAAATAAGGATATAATTTGATAAATATTATTCTTATTTAGGGTTTTGATAAACTCTTGATATTGATTTTGATTTTTTCATATCCTTAAATATAGTTTATCATTTTTCACTCTATATTATTTCTTAACGTAAATAATTTTACTTTAGGGTGAGAAAGAATTTAAGTGAGTTACATTATTACTCACTTTATTGTTTAGGGTTTATGTTTAATAATACAAGACCTAAATTGGTTCTATATGGTGTTATTAGTATTAGGGTTGTTATTAAATGTGCATTTTCTTTATGCTAAAATTATGTAAATAAAACGTAATAGGATCAATGCTACTTTCTAAGATTAAATTATAAAATCTTTTAACCCTAATGTCTTAATATTTTAATATTACACTACATTATATTTGTAGATATATTTTAAAAGATATAAATATAAATGCATTATGTTTTACCCTAGAAAAATAAAAATAAAAATGCTGAAAGCATAATATTATTTCATTTATTAATTTTGAGTATTGTCTCATTAATATAATGCTTTATGATTTGACAATTAAAGTGATTGCTTATAACATATGAGGATGACATAGAAATAAATATTTAATCTTTTATGCTCCATTTTTATCATCAAATATATTTATAAAATTGTGGCGTTAATAAACTATTGATTATAAATGGATAATTTTATAAGGATCGTATTGTTATTAATATAATCATTTAAAAGGACTATCTAATGTTGATTGTTTTTGTGTGCAGGAAACTAATAGATAAACTATTATGCACGAGATACCAGAATGAAATTAATTTAGGGAAGATTTTCCTGAACAATCATTGTAATAGTTTATTATGCATTTTTAGAATTAGTTGCATAATTAGGTCCTGTGAAAGGGCATGTCCTTTCACAAGAAACCTTTGAAATATATATATATTCAATTAATGGTAGAGAGAGGAGAATAATTTTAGAAGACAATTTGGAGAACAAAATTTTCATAAAGGATATATGATGGAGTAAATTTTTTTTGGGTGAATCTAGCGAACCGATGAATGAATTTTGAACATTATTATCACATTACTGGAGGAGAGATAAGTTTAAAGTCTTTAATATTGAAAAGCAGTTTTTTGATGAATTATGTTGTATTGGATGAATTTTTTATTAAGTTCCTTTAATGTGATCGTTCAAATTTTAGTAATTATTATATGTGATGAAACTGCTGGTCTCCCAGGATATGTTTTTAGTTAAACTCTTCCAAATTGCAATTGGTTGGTCTATAAGCATCGGAGTTAAACTCAACAAAATTGTCTATAATGATTACTAGGGTTTTTACTGTCTCCGAGTACAACTTGATTATCAAGACTCTATTGCCCAATGTTATAGGCACTGATCTTTACTTTAGTTCATGTTGATATTTATGTCATTTTCATCTATTTGTTTCTAGGTTCCACCCATTCCAATTTTGAAGCAGTTATCTATATTTAGGACTGAGAGTTAAAAGTTTTCAATTAGTTTACTAATCAATTTCTAACGGTTCTTTCAATTTTCTAACCCTAATTTTATTGTAGTGTTAGCATTTTTAATTCTTTAGTATATTTGTAGTTCGATTGATTAGGTTTTCAGTTTTGATCCTAGATTAGACATATTAGATCCGAGTTCTTAGATTAGCAGTTTTCATTTATCATTTTTGTTTGGGTACACCTGCCTTGGTTACTAACCTAAAGTGCAAGAATCTGACCTAGACAAAGGTCGAATTCATCAATTGGCTTCCCGAAACCACTAAGAGGAAATCCAGTGATTTCAGGAGCCAACAGATCCAATATGTAATGATTTTGATTTCTGATGTGTTTAACTTGCTTTCTGTAGACTGAGTTTAAAAATCTTAGTGTTTGTGGCTTGTACCCACTATTGTTCAGTATGATAGATGACTTGAGTGGTGCAAAGTGCCAAGTCATTGGTCAATCTGGGTTGTCCTTTCTTCTTTCTCTCCTTCAATTCCACATGAATCAAGGTCTACTAATAGCTATGGTAGAGCGATGACACTCTAACCATAACACTTTCCACTTTTCAATGGGGGAGATGACCATCACTCCTGAGGATGTGTATCGATTACTCTGCATCCCTACTCATGGGAAGTTGATCTATTATGACCAAGTGTATGATGGGACAACATGCAGGTGGGTATTTCTTGATCTGACTATTAGGGCTGAGTCTCTTTAGTGGGTACAGTTTCCATTCTTTCCAGTGCTTCTTGCAGTTTTGGGTGCACTTGTTGGTGGTTTCCTTGTACCTGATCAACAAGGTCATGGCTTTTCAATTGGTTGGGACCGTATTCTGGAGGATATGATTTCACATCCTCACAGATTTGATTGGGGCTCTTGTTTGCTTGCTCAGTTATATCATGAGTTGCACAATGTGGTTTATCGGCATGGGGCCACTCTCTCTATTGGGGTGGTCCTTTTATACCTATGGACATGGGAGCACATCTTTGTCACCTGACATATCTTAGTTTGACATCAGGATCTAGGCTAGACCTTTTCTTGGATGTATGAGGGTATGGTGGTGTATAGGCATCGTATCATTAATGACATTGATCAGGTCATTTGGCGACCATATATTGGTTGTGGGGAAGGCATGAGGATGTAACCAAGTTGTCATTTATGTGCATGGTATGTTGGATGATAGGGTGCATGCCCTTGATTATTGAGAGATTCTTCTTTCTGAGGGTCTTACGCCAGTATGGCCAGATATAGGGTATGCCACAAGGATTGGCATTATATGCCTAAATACATGTAGAGAGGTCCCTATGGGGCCCATAGATTGACTATAAAATTGCTCATGAGGAGTTAATGTAGCTGCCCCACCTTATATGGGATATGAGAGATCATATTGTAGATGCAGGGATAATAGATGACTACATAGGGTGGTTTTCTCTGAACCCATTTTTGAGGTTCACTGATCCAACTAAGAGGATACTCAGGATCAAGGAGGATTCTGATGATGATAGTGGGGATAGTGATGGTGGTGGTGGTGGTCAGAGAGGAGGTTGTCAGGGATGATGGGGTTGGCGAGGTGATAAAGGAGGCATAATTATTATGCTTGTTATTGTTGATGCTCTTATTCCTCCCAAGAGTGGTGTACAAATGAAGGGTGGATGGGTGAGATTTAGGGGTGGACCTTACAGAGCCCTACATTAGGTGGGTGTTGATAAGGTGGCCAGATGGGGCCAACACAAAGTGTGGGTTTACAGGCAAGTGGGTGCACAAGTCATTGTTGATGTGGATACCCAGGCTGCAAAGATTTTGTTAGATCAGGCATATGGTCCTCTGGCACCTCCACCTCCATAGGCTCCTCCTGCATAGGCTCCTTCTTCTACCATGCCATCTTCTTCTATTCCATCTTCTTCTATGGCTCCACCACAGGCTCCTCTATAGGCTCCTCTTGCTGAGGCTCCTACTGTAGAGGCTCCAACGTTTGTTGCTGATGTTCGGGTGTTACAGTCTGATGTATCATAGATCAAGCAACAAGTTAGTCATCTCAGTAGTATGATGCAGTCCTTCATGGATACCATGAGTCAGCATGGGCTGCTATTTATGTCTAAATTTTGACATCTGATTCAGCCATAGACTCAACATGGTCATTTCTCATAAGCCAAATTATGAAGATGAGTATGAATTACTCATTTCACAAATATAAATGAAGTGACCTGTTGCCTCCTATTTAGATGGGGTTTTTAAATTTACTCTCAGAATGAGAGCCCAAAAACCATAGACCAATTCTAAAATGGAGGATTTTTTAATACTAGAAAGAGGATTGCAAATGAGATTAATCTAGCATGAGAATGCAATTGAAATTAATCTAAACATGATAGTGCAAATTAAGCTAAGAAACTTGAAAGAAAGATGAGAATTAATCTAAAACATAGTCAGAAAACTAATTAATATGAGAGTGCAAGATTATGCTAAAATGAGATTATTCTAAAAATGCAATATTATCAAAGCTTGAGAAAATATGAAAGTGAGACAAAAATTTGCTATAGTTTTAGTGCTCTCAAAATTGCCTCCTCAAATGAGGAAAAAGAGGTTCATAATATAGAAGAGCCCAGATGAAGGATGAAGAGTTTCTTGGAAAGAAACAACTGATTCTTCATCTCCTTGGAGGAAGGTGAGACAAATTGGAGATATTATTTAATAAATTAAATGAATTATTTCCACATGGGTGGTTTTTCACATTATTTTGAATAATTAAATTCAAGTGGGGATAATCCATTTAAATAACCAAATAATGTTTAATTCCTTTGATGTGTATTAGATAAAGGGGGTGGAATTAATTTAATTAAAGCACTAGGACTTTAGAATTAAATTAATTAATCATAGGGATTATTTAGCCAATAAATGTTGAATATTTAAGAATTAAATATAGTGTATGATTAATGCAAATTTAGGGTTTTTTGCATTTGACACCAAGTCAAATAAAATCAATTAGGAGATAGAATTACCTAGTACAATAGGACTTCGATGATGTAGAAATTTGAATAAATGCACCAAAATTGTTTAGAATTGTAAGGTGCCAATTTTGGGGTATTACATTTTGCCCCTCTTTGAAATGATGTGTGAGCAACATGTTGATTCAAAGAATGGTCTAATGTGACAAATGATGAGGTTTCAGGATTATCTCTAGAATAGAGCTTAACCCTCGGAAGTCAAGGTTAGAATTCCAAGACACTGATCAGATCGAGTTGCAAAACCATCTCTAGAAGGAAGCTTGATTCTCTGAATCCTAAGTTAGATTGTGAAGACATCGGTCGGATTACCACTTTGAAGGAAGGTTGTCCGTAGAACAAAGCTCAATCTTTAGGAGTAAGGGTTAGATTGCCCCAATACCCATTGATTAAATGATAATTGATGCAGATTTAGGACTATCTCTAGAATGAAGCTTAGTCCTCCAAGATTCAGGTTAGGTTGCCTAGATAATGGTAAAAAGATTTTTCGAGAGCCATCTCCAGAATGAAGCTTGACTTTCAGGAATTAGGGTTAGATTGCCCCAATACCTAATGAGATTTCGAGAACCATCTCCAGAATGAAGCTTGATCCTCAAGGATCTGAGTTAGATTTCTCATATACCTAATAGATAGATGACAAGATGACAAGATGTGAGGCCCAAAGATGCCCCTAGTGATGAGATGCCCCGAGCGACGGGGACTTTTGATTTAGATCAGACTGACTCGAGAATTATTCGACAAGAATCAATGATGTAATCATCCTGCCCCCTTAGGAGCAAAATCAAAAGATGACATATCAGAAAGATGATTGACAGCAAAAGGTTGCAGATATAGATAAAATCAGAGATCCAGAAGAACTCAGAATAGATTATGGAAGGATAAAAAATGACCTGGAGTGATTCGAAGGTCCTATTGACCAAGTTTGACTAATGTTGACCAAATTTGACTAGAGTTGACTTTTGATGAAAACATTGAAGATCTTGATAAAATGATGATGAGATAAGATTCCGTGAAGAAAAGATCACCAGAAGGTCGACTGCACAAGTGCCCGATCATGTTGATCCTAGAAATTTTAAAATGCAATTTTGAGCTGTTTAGAGATGTCAGATTTTGATTTCAATCCTGACAAATTGTGTAGTCTTGATGAAGTCAGGATGTGAGATGAGAACCCTTGGCAAATAGATCCAAAAGAGAACAATGAAGTGAGCATCATAATACTATCTCAATGCAAGCCTAAGCTAGATGCAATCCCTAAGACTTGGTTGTTGGACCCATTAGATTTTTATCATCATAGAGTTTTTAGTATCGGACAGTCGTAGGATGTCATACAACCCCCACTAACATTGCAATCATGAGAATATGAATATGAAATTAGTCTTAGATTTTTTGAAATGAGGTGCAAGCATTAAGGCACAAGAAGCCAAAATGACCTGAATACCCATTCCTTTTGATTTAGCAAGTTAACATAAGCATCAAAGCATAGTTGCTAGAATGACCTGAATGTTTCTTGCATACAAACATGCTAGATACATGATAGTTCCTCCTTTTTCTAAGTGAATTATAAGCATATCAAAGGTTCTCACAGTGACCCTTATGTTCACTTCACAGGATGAGCATTTGCAATTCCACTTGTAGTAGAAATAAGTCACTCAAACAAACAAGGAGAAGAACCAACCTCATCAAAGTTTCCATATAAAAGGAGTCAAGGTACACATGGCCATCCAACACAAGATGAAGGATCTTATGGTGGAAACCCCTCTTATATGGACCCTTTGGATCATTTGAACTAAACCAACAAATAGAAAGAAAAGAAAAGGTCATGCCCCCAGTCTTTGCTTCTCTCAGTCAAGAGAGATGTCTTAGAGTTGCTCAAGGAGGAATGATAATGTAAAAAGACAAACACACAAGAGAAAGGCTTAGCATGCTTCATAAAGTTAAAAATCTAGTTTCAATTTTAGTTTTAATGAATTAAGGTCAGATCAGAAGTATATAGCATGAGAAGTCTCAATAGGATGATGACAGTAGGTAGACACAGTGAGAACCACTAGTGACTGACGCAAGAGATAGTCTCAAGGAGGAATCAAAGTACTAATGAAGTATCAGTGGGAAGATGCAATGAGAACCACTGGTGACTGATACAACAGATCCTCAAGGAGAGAGATCTAAGAGTGAATGAAACATCAGCAGGAAAACATAGTGAGAACCACTGGTGACTGATGTACGAGGGATCCTCAAGAAGAGAGATCCGAGTGGTAGCTAGGTATCAGTAGGTAGACACAATGATAACCACTGGTGACTGATACATGAGAGATCCTCAAGGAGAGAAATCTCAATAATAGCTAAGCATTAGTAGGCAGACACAGTGAGAACCACTGGTGGCTGACGCGAGAGAAAATCCTCCAAAAATGATAGGACAATGCCCCCTAGACCAGGAAGATGCCCCAAAGTGTGACTAGTTTCAATCCATGTAGAGTCGAGCATAATCTCAAAGATAGCTAAAATGGAGTGCGTGAGCTCGAAAACTAAAGCAGGAAATAAACTAAAGTAGGAAAGAAAACTAAAGCAAGAAGCAACTGTACAGAGCCAAGAGGTGCTACAATAGGTATAGCATTAGGGAACAAGAGGTGCCTATTTACCAGGTTTTCACCATCTTGGTAGAGATTCTATTTTTGCTACCATGATGCCTATTTGCCAGGTTTTCATCAATGGCACATTTTTTTCTTTTTCAATTTTTTTGTACTTTTCTCTTTTTGATTTTTTTTGTATTTTTTGAATTTTCCATTTTTTTTTTGTATTTTTTCTTTTTTCAATTTTTTTTAATTATTATCAAGGCACCTATTTACTAGGTTTTCACCAGGATAATAGATACATCAAAGTGCCTATTTACCAGGTTTTCACTAAGATGATCATTTTTTAAGGACATTTTGTAATTTTTAGGATTTTTCAGAATAGAGTATGTATGGGAGCATATAGAGAATGTCTCAACTTTAGAACTGCTTCAGGTATAGAGCATTGATTGGCTCTTTGAGTTGTTCTCCTTTAGTAGTAGAGAGTTGGTAAGCACTAGACCCAAATGTTGTAGTGATAATGTATAGACCGAGCCAGTTTGGTTCAAACTTTCTTTTCTAGGTCCGCTGTTGTTGATTCTTGGGGATTTCTCTCAGGACAAGATCACCCACTTGGAATTCCTTTGGTCTAACTTTCTTATTGTAGCTCTTAGACATTCTTTCTAGTATGCTCTTAGATGATCAAACACTACTTACCGATGTTCATCCAGTAACTCTAGCTCTTATAGCTGAGATATTCTAATATCTTCATTAGTAATGAGGCCCCTCAGAGAGACTCACAATGTAGGAATCTCGACCTCAATAGGAAACACAACATCCATGCCATAAACTAAGGCAAAGGGTGTGGCCCCTATTGGTGTTCAAATGCTTCTTCTATAGGCCCATAAAGCTAGATTAATCTAGAGGTGCCAATCCCTACAATATTTGTAAACTATTCTATGTAGGATCTTGAGGATTGTCTTGTTGGAAGCTTCTACCTGTCCATTACCCTAGGGATAATAGATCAAGGACCAATGCTGAATAATTTTGAACTTAGTGCATAATTCCTTTAGATCCCTATTCTTGAACTGCCCTCTATTTTTAGTGATTATTGAGGAGGGTACACCATATCTACAGATGATGTAATTCAGTATAAACCTAACTACAAATTTTCCATCAGCTATGGTCAGAGGCACTGCCTCAACCCATTTAGTAAAATAATCTATGGCAGTGATAATGAACTTGTGTCCTCATGATGAAGATGGGTGAATCTAACCCACCAAATCAAAGGCCCATTGCTGAAATGGTTAGAAACTAATGAAGGGAATGAACTCCTTGGCGGGAGCGTGAATCAGATTTCTGTGAAGCTGACACTGTTTGCAAGAATTGGCATATTGTATAGCTTCTTTTTCCATAACTGGCCAATAGTAACCAGATCTAATAAGTTTACGAGCTAATGTTAGGCCACTTGAATGAGAACCATAGATGCCTTCATGCACCTCATCTAATGCACATTTGGACTCATTGGGTTCTAGACACCTAAGGAGGGTACCATCTAGACCTTGCCTATACAAGTCATTAGCTACAATGACATATTGTGAAGAATTATGGATTAGGTGACATTTTTCATTCTGGATGTAAGTGTCTGGGATAATTTGGTCCTAAAGGTAGGAGTAGATATGATGGTAGTGGGATGAATCATGTCTAATGACTGAATAGATCATCTTAGATTTAGGGGATTGTAGGTTGGGTAGTGTAATGTCTCCACTAGGAATTCATGTCTGAAGTCATTTTCTGGTATCTATAGCATAGAGGAAAGGGTAGCCATGGCATCAAATACTTTATTATCTTCTCTTGGAATCTACTGGAAGGTAATATGTGCAAATTACTTTTTTAGATCATCAACCATTCATTTATAAGGCACCAACTTTTCATCCTTGGTTTGATAGATATCATTAACTTGATTGATGACCAATTGGGAATCTCCAAAGTCCTTAAGTTCATCCACACACCATTCAATGGCTATCTTCATACCATTGATTAAAGCTTCATACTCAATGATGTTATTTGTGCAAGGGAACAACATCTTATAAGCCTTTGGTAAAGAGTATCTTTGTGGTGTGATGAATATTATTCCGACACCTAACCCTTGCTAGGTGAAAGATCCATCGAAGAACATGCTCCATGTTTGATGTGTGAGAAGCATTATGGATTCATCTAGAAATTCAATTTTCAAGGGCTGATGATCCTTGAGAGAAGCTTCCACCAACTGATCTGTAATTGCTTGTCCTTTAATGGCCTTTCTCTCTACATACTCAATGTCAAACTCATTGAGTATCATGACCCATTTCGCCAGTCTGCCTATGAGAGTATCTTTGCTGAGTAAGTAATTTAATGGATCAATTTTAGCAATGAGTCTTGTAGTGTGAGAAAGCATATAGTGCCATAATTTCTATGAAGAAAAAACCACTACTAGACAAGCTTTTTCAATGACTAAATAGTTCATCTCATAAGAGACCAAAGTTTTGTTAATGTAATAAATGGCTCTTTCTTTGTTATTTTGATCTTCTTGAGCCAACAGGGCACCCAGAGATGTGCTTGTAACTAAGATATAAATGATGAGTGGCTTGCCATGAATAGGAGGGATCAATATTAGTGGATTTTCAAGATATTGTTTGATTTGAGTGAGCCCTTTGTCACATTCTTTGTTCCACTCATAAGTCACACCTTTATGTAGAGTTTTGGTGAATGGTTGTGACTTATCGGCCAGTTGTGCAATGAAGCACTGAATAGATTGTAGTCTACCTTGAAGTCCTCTCATTTTATTGATGTTCTTTGGTGGAGGCATTTTCATGATTGCTTGAAATTTTTTAGGATCTATCTCTATGCCTTTAGTAGATATGATATAACCCAACAGCTTGCCAGAAGTGACACCAAATGCACAATTTTTTGGATTGAGTCACAGATTGAATTGTTCCATTCAATCTAGTGTAGGACCTAGATCTACAAGATGTGTCTTCTACTACATGCTTTTAGCCAAAGTGTCATCCACATAGTATTCCATTGTTTTATGCATCATGTCATGAAAAATAGTGGTTACATCTATTTGATATGTAGCTTCAGCATTTTTCAGTCCGAAAGACATGACATTCCAACAGAAATTTCCCCAAGCACATGTGAAGGTAGTCTTTTCTTGGTCTTCTAGCATGATCTTTATCTGATTGTAAGTAGAGAAACCATCCATTAAAGAATACATTTCATAGCCTATCATCATATCCACAATCATGTCAATATTGGGTAATGGAAAGTCATCTTTAGGACATGCTTTATTCAGATCCTGGAAGTTTGTACAGACTCGAATGGATTTATCATGCTTAGTAACTAGAACAATATTGGAAATTTGTGTAGTCAATGGCTCTGATGAAACCAGCTTTGAGAATTTTTTCTAATTTAGCTTTGACTAAGAGTGCCACATGTGGATGCATCTTTCAAAGCTTCTATTTGATAGGCTTAACACCTAGTGTAATAGATAGATTATGCATGATTAGATTGGGATCCAATCTAGGCATATCAAAGTAAGTCCATGCAAAATTGATTTTCTTGCTTTGAATGAAACTGGTGAACTTTTCTTTCTCTTCTGTAGATAGTGACTATGCCAAATGAATAATCTAAGGTGTAGCTTCCATGCCCAAGTTTACTGGTTGGGTTGGCTCAATTAGCACTGATGATCTTTCTTGAAAATGACTCGGAAGTGTATTAAGTATCTCATCCTTGGGTGCCTCAGAGAGGTTTTCACCCTCAGCTATGTCTTTTATTTTTAATTTTTTTGGCTCTAACACTGCCATAATGTGGTTTTCACCATCAGAGCACCTATTCTTTTTTCTTTTAATTTTATGACTAAGATACTTGATATCAGCTTCAGTCATGTTGATATTGTCTTCACTGGTGGAGAACATTATAGGTTTGACAGTGTTAAGATAATAGGCAAGAGTGTAGTCATTCTGGAACATAAGGACTTTGCTAGATGGAGAGGGAGAGTTCCAGTCGATGAGTTTTGGATTTTGGAGTGAAAGAGAAGTGGTGGGTTCATGTGCATTCACAGTATAGCCATCAAAAGCATGGATGAGTAAGTCAAGACCTAGAGAAATCTCATCCAGAGGTGTTTTTGATTCCTCTCAAGTCCTCATAGTGGAAGTAGAGGGAATGTTAACATTAGTGAAATCACACTCGGTCGTCCTAACACTAGACCCTTCACCTACTTCGAAAAGGTTTTCATACACATGAAAAACATCTATATCTTTATCAAAAGCTGCATCAAACAGAGAATCAAACTCATAATCATGTGAATCAGTGATGCTTGATATGGGAATTCCATCAACACTTGCTATATCATCTGACTCATTTTCATCTCTTATAGTATTGATGGTTTTTTGAAGTTGATCTCATTCATACTACTCTTGGAAAGCTAATGGTATGTACTGTTCACCCTAAAAATTGGGATCATCCATTTGCATTGCTCTCCACTGGTCGTATGTGAGTTGATGCACTGAAGTGGTGTCATCGAAATCACTATCAATCTCTACCAGATGGACAGGTTGATAGGATCATCTAGTTCTGTAAAGAATGTGGCAAGATCTAGAGGAATGGGATAGGGAAAGATATCCTCTTCAGAGCTATCCTCTGGATTCACAACTGTGTAGTGTCTTTAGATTCTGGCTTGAATTTTGGTTTTGGTTTTGGCTCTGGTACAAACTTGTTAATCCCTAAATGAAATGGGATTTTATTGAAGCCTAGACCTGTGGTGTCCTTGGTGCGACAACCTATGGCTTCAATTGGTTCAAGAAAACCATTATCATTCACCCCTATAGGGCCACTCCCTTTATAACTAAAGCACTTCATGATTTTGAAGGCTTCACTATATGGTTCTTATTCTAAGTCACAAGTAGGAGTGATTTATTCAGATATATCCTTCCCTTTATAAAGCCAAGTTGTAATAGCTCTATCCTCATCCTCATCTTCTAGCGGTGTTGTGACCTTGACAAAGGCACCATCATAGACTATTTGTGGGGAACAAGAAGAAGGTTTTTTGTTCTTAGAGGGTCTCCCGTAGGAATGTGGAGGTGGAGGAAAAGCTACTAATGATAACATAGGTTCTATCTGATACCCTCCCATGCCTGTGTCTTTAAGTTTCAGAGTCCATTCCATTTCTTTGAGTTTGGCATCATAGAATTCAATAGACTCCCTATCAGTCAGGACAAGATTGTTTGCAGATTGTGTGAGTGTGTTGCAAGAATAGTTGGTATTGGCAGGTATTGTCACTTCTACTCCATGGAATAGGAACTTGATACATTGGTGATATGTGGATAGAACTGCCTGCATTTCATGGATCCATGGTTTGCCCAACAGTATATTATATGCAAGAGGAATATCTAGAACTTGACAAATGACATCTCTTTCAATAGGTCCAACTTAGATTGGTAGCACACCTAGACCTTTGGATTTGTGTTCTTCTTCATCATATGCCTTAATGGAGATTTTCTTGTGGGCATCTATGCAATCTTCATCATAGCCTAATTGGGTGAGCAGCTTAGCAGAGAAAATATTAAGGCCAGCACCATTGTCAATAAGGATGTGGTGGACATGTTTTGGGCCTATCATGACTTATATATGCAAAGGAGCATTGTGCTGATGGCTCAAAAAATGGTCATCTTCTTTGAAGAAGGACAAATAATGTGGTGAGGTTAGGTGACCCACCATGGATTGAAACCGGTCAAGATCCAAATCTTTTGGGACATTTGCCTCAGTGAGGGATTTATCAAGAATCTCCCTATGAGTAGGTGAGATCTTCAACAACTCAAAGATAGTGATCTGAGTGTTGGTACATTGCAACCGGTCTAGAATGCTGTAATTAGTAGTATTAGGTGTGGGGACCAATTTTGAATTTTTGTTGGTAGGGCCAACAACATTTTTATCTGCAGGTTGCTTTGGAGTGGATGTAGAAGGGTCAGGACCCTTAATGGTGATTTTTGCATGAGAGTGAGTAACAATGCTTGCACAATCCTGAGACAATTCAGGTTTGGAAGAATGAGACGCAGGGCCTCACAAGACAAATAGAATCTTAGGTTTAGGAGCATCCTTTCTCCCCTTGATAGTAATCAGATCGCAATACTCAACCTCAACAAGTTCAATCATGTTGATGACATTATCATTGGTAGTGTATGTGTAGTTAACCTTGGCATTGGTATTCTTAGTCTTGGAAGATTCACCCTTCTTGTGAGGAGGAAAGGGATCTTTGAACGCATGTTGATCTAAATTCTTGTTATGGTTGTCCACAACAACATCACCATTGTCAATCAAATCTTGGACCGTATGGCACAGCTGGGTATAAGTAGAAGTTTTATGACCCTTGTTTTGGTGATAATCATACTATGTGTTGTCATTCCACCAATGAGGTTGTGGTTACAGATCATAGAGACACTTTTCCAAAGGAGAAATTATTTGGTTTTGCACAAGAGTCTTGTAAACCACATCAAGGGGTTCTCCTAAAGAAGTGAACTCATGCTTGGGTCGAGAGGCCCAAGGCTTGTTTCTAGAAAATCTTTAAGATGATTGTCTATTG
Source organism: Chamaecyparis obtusa (assembly GCA_027943335.1). Classification (NCBI taxonomy): domain Eukaryota; kingdom Viridiplantae; phylum Streptophyta; class Pinopsida; order Cupressales; family Cupressaceae; genus Chamaecyparis; species Chamaecyparis obtusa. The sequence continues at coordinate 539,555 of BSBK01006164.1, forward strand.
TAGCCTTCTCAGTGGCTTTGACCACCTGTATACTAGAGGTAAGATTAAAAATAGACTTCAAAGGTTTTGAGGTCACATTTTCAACCACTCCATCATTCAAAACATCTCTATTCTTGTTGATAAACTTCCCTTTATCTATGTTTGAGGAGGAAGACCCTTGTTTGTTATCTTTTTACAAAGTCAACTCTCCTTTCTTGATCATAAATGCTTCTATTCGCATAGCTTGCTTAATCATGCTATTGAAGGTTTGGGGACCTTGCAATTGTACTTGATATCCAAAATCTGGGACAAGATTGTCCCAAAAGATGTCGAGCCTTTCAGACTCTAGTAGTTTGTGAGGATATTTTGTACATAGTTGTCTCCATCTCTAGAGAAATGCTAAGAAAGGCTCCCCTTGTCATTTCTTCAGATTACAAAGGTCTCAAATATTAACTAGATGCTGAATATTATGTGAATAATGTTGGAGAAATGGATTAGCAATCTCATCAAAAGTCTTGATACCCATGGGTAGTCGAGAGAACCACTCCATAGCTGACCCACCCAAGCTATGAGGAAAGAGGCACATGAGGTAAGTCTGATCATGTATTAATTCCATGGATAGCATGCCAAAGTCCCTCAAGTGATCTTGGAGATCAGTAGTACCCAAGTATTTTTCGTATTTAGGTAGCTCTACACCTTTGGGAAAAGGTGGCATGTGAAGAATCTTATCAAAGGGGAAAGGATAGATTCTTTCCATTGTGAACTATTGTACTAGTTTATCCTTATCCTTCACAAGTTGGATAATTTGGTTTTGCATGTCTCAAATCATCATTTGCAACTTAGCAATCTCAGTTTCTTCTTCTTTGGCCACAAGTGTCTAGATTTGGTAGTCTAGGGGTAATTTGGCCCCTTGTTTGGCGAGCTCAAGAAAGTATTTCTCCTTCTCTTCTAGAAGGAGGATTTCCATCATTTTGATAAGACTCTTGTTGGCCTTTGTAGCATCTATGTAATTTTGGGTTATCATCTCATCATCATTACTAAGAATCTCATAAATGCTTGGGGCTTGATCTTGATTCTGGTCATTTTGAGGGTGATAGTGATATGGTTGCTAGTCTCCTTGAGATTTGTTTCAGGATTGGTGTTGATTCTGATCATTTTGGGATTGATCATAACATTGATCATTTCAAGAGTGATCATGACATTGGTCATTTCAGGATTGTTCATGATTTTTGTTGTATTCTCCCTCTTGGAAGTCGAATGGGCCTCTCATCTTGTCAATGTGGGATTGTGCAGCACACACAAATTTAGCACAAGTGGTAATAGATTCGATATGATCAGTAGGTTCAAAAGGGTCAATTGAATCAATATCATCAATAAGATTGACCTAAGAAAGTGGTCTTTCATAGTTTCATTGATCTTGGAATAGTTGTCCTTGAAATAATAATTCAGGTGATCTTTGAAACAAGGGATTATAACATTGTTGGAACACTGGTTTCTGAGAGGTTGTGAAAATAGGATTGAAAGGGTTGATAGGTTCAGAAGGATCAATAGGATTAATTATAGAAAGTGACCCTTTAGAGTCTTGCTGGTATTCCCATAATGGGTTAAGATTGTTTGGAAATAATAAGTTGTAACGCTCTTCGAACACTGGATTCCAATTTAGACTGAGGTTTAAATAGAACGAAGGTCTGACACTAGGTCAGCTAATAGGAGATGAAGATTGAAGAAAACTTTCTCTTAAGATTTCCAATGAGGAGGAATGTGAGGATCCCTCTTGACGCTCAGGTTGGATAATGGGTTTGGAATGACCTCTTCCTTGATTGCGAGATCTACCTCTACCTTGTCTGATGCCATGGATGGGGAATGTGTTTCCTCTTCTAGTTGTAAAAGGCATAGACAAAAATTAAATAATGAGGGAGGACTTAAGATTATGCTTGAACTCTATCTCTAGGAATAACGAAAAGGAGATTAAGGCTAGAACATCCAAGATGTGAAATTCACCTGGCATGAATCATCAAGAGTATGGCTAGAACAACCAAGATGTGACTATAAGTCACAAGGTACAAAAGAAAAATAAGAGAGGACAAATAACAGAGAGACAATACAAGTTTAAGAAGTAATCAGTCGGTCCTCAACCTGAGACACTCAGTTTTAGATAGTGGACAATAGGAGAACAAGCAGACAGACCCCAGACAAAAATTAGATTAAGTAGAAAGTTGACCAGTCAATAGGAAATAGCTCACTATTTTGAGAATTAGGGTATAGTCTCATGTGAGGAAGTGTTGGTTTGCATGATGAAATTCTAAACTTCATGTGATAAAATGCTGGCTCGTGAGAGGAAATGTATAGTTTTTTGAAATATCACGCAAGAAAATACTAGGGTTTGATAGATCGACATAGTTTTCAAGATAGAAATCAGATTTTGAGACATGGCGTGGACTGATCTATAATAGAATTTCTAGTTCTCAGACATTTTTAGGATAGTTTGAATCAATAATCTCATTTTGAATGTTGCAAGAAATTGTTTACAATCATGAAGTTTTAGATCAAGAAATACTGACGCAAGAAGTAGTGATGAACAGTTCTACCAAGGACAAAGCAACTTGGCAGAATCATGGGAGTCTTTGTTTAATCATGATGGATAGTTTAAGACTCAAAAAAATTACTTAGTTATCCCTGCAAAGAAAATGGTAGAGAAGACAAAATTCATGCCTCACAACTTATGTGCACGCATTCACCTCACACAGTCCTTTCACCCCCTAGAGGGTGCCTGTGTTTTTGGTGTTTCCAAGGACTCAATAATATATGTTCAAAGGTTACCCTTGAATTAGGGGCTAGTGTCATATACCACCTTCAAGCATCTAGGTGCATGCCTATGGTGAAAATCTAGGGGAGAGATTCTTCCCCCTCCCTGCGCAAAGACTATGTCTCCTTTCGGGGTGATCCAGGTAGGAAACTAACTAAGAAAGTGTTTAGTGGGCTTCCATTAACACTAACCTTTGATGCCTTGATACAGGGTTGAGGCCTTGTAGCCACACCAACACCTGAAAGTCATACACCCCTACAAGCAGGGCTAGGAGCAGTGCCGCTCAGTACAACAGACATTGCTTTCTCAAGATGATAGTCAAAATCAAGAGAAAGAAGTTAACATGGCTTTGGAGTCTTTAGAATCAACAAAGATTTCTTTATTATAATGAGGTGGAATCATCAACAATAGGTGTGTACTTACTTGGGTCATTCCCAGAGGTTCAACTTCTAGCAAGCCCTCTAAAGGTGATACAAACTTTGGTTTGGATCCAAGGGTCAGATTTTCTAATTCTCTCAAAGAGAGAAGAGCATAATTCTCTACCTCTTCACCTTACCCAAACACATAAGACATATTCATCACTGAGCTAAGTCCTCTTCAACAAATCCACAAGCTTTTGGGTTTTTGGTTCTCTCAAAGAGAGAAGAGCATAATCCCCTAACAAGTAGACGTGCTAAAGATTCGCTACCTTTCCTTGCTTCCCCAGGTATCTATCATGGTAGAAAAATCTCATTCTCAAATTCATCCATGGGCATCACTTCATTGTAATGAAGAGCCTATTATCCTATCCTGCTATCAAGACCCTTAAGAAATTTTAACAAGGCCTTGGTTATACCAAGTGAGTAAAAATAGTAAACAAGCACAACGTTTTAAAATAGTCTTCGACAACCATCCTACAAGCAAACCATTAGCAAGTTTTGTCTTCATCAAGCATCCTGCAGCCCACTATTATGCTGTGGCAAAAAATAGAGATATGAAAATAATAGCAAATAATAATGTCAGAAAAAAAAAGCAATAGAAATAGTACAAAAAATTAGGAAATTTCAAATTCTGATGGCAAGCTTCATGCGAGAAATTGTCTAGCTTCACACGAGAAAATGTAGGGTCTTGTGTGTGTGAAAATTGTACTTGATTTGTAGACACAACACTTTAGTAAAATATTAGAGGTTAGCAAAATTCAAAATCGTACAAAATTGAAATCTAATTTAACCAAGTGATTTACTGCCTTCTAGTAGGTGTGAGATTGATGTTCTCAGATTGTTATCGAGATCAGTGACCTAGATGACACCTAAATGAAGGATTTGAATGCAATTGATCTAGATATGAATTGAATGCAATTAATCTTTTTTCTTTTTTTTGATATTTTCTATGCAATAATATGAAAAATGATATGAAATCTATGATATGTAAAAACTGATATGCTATGAATTGATCTAACAATAATATGAAAACAAAAGTGATCTCACAACAATGTTGATTCACAATAAGCTTTGATCCTTCCAATTGCAATTCTCCAGCATGATTGTGCAAAAATATGAGATCCTTTGAGATGAGCTGAGGTTTTAATTTTATAGAAATTCAAGGCTTTGGAGGTGCATGGAAAAAAGCCATAAATCACTCAGATTAACTCAGGTTGATTTTTGAGTTATTTGATAATAAAGATAATTTAATTCACAAAAATATGCAAATCATGCAAAAACAACTTTTTAACTCAAATTAGAAGTTTAGATCAACTTTAAAACTCAAAAATGATGTTGAGTTCCAAAAAGTCAATAACTTGCATTGATTTTCTGATTTGGAGTTTAAATGTTTCTTTTGAATGTGCATAATAATTATGAATTAATTAAATAAATAAAGTGATTTATGCTCAACTTAACTGATTTTTGAAAATAAATAATTGATTTATGGGTTAATCAATTATTTAATCAAACTTTTATTAAAAACTATATTATTAAATAATGACAACTTGCTTTAATTAATTAAATAAAAATTTAATCAATTATTCATAGGATATTGGATTTATTGTCAAAATTAAATAATACAATTAATAATAGATAGAATTAAATTTAATTACATAATTAAGTGGCAAGATATTAAATCTAATTAATTAAATATGAAAATATTCAATTAATCAAACTTAGGATAAATGTGATTTATCGCCAAATAATCATTAAATTAAAGATAATTAAGATAATTAGGAATATTGCTAGGAATATTTCCCGATGCAAAATTTAAGATAATCAATTAGGATTTGATGATGTTTAGATGTGCCTTAGGTTAGGACTTTGATGTCAATTTCATTTGAATTGTTGATATAGAAGATTAATGAACTTATAGCCCATTTTTGGGGTATTACATTTTGCCCCTCTTTGAATTACTGTGCAAAGCGCAGTGGTTCAAAGACAGTCTGTGTTTGATAAAGATATGAAACTGATTCGAAATTGATAATTGATATGAGACATAAGCTTATTGAAAGATTTGATATGAAGATAATAGGTCCTGAATGACCAAAGATAATGTTAACTATAATAGCGAATGAACCGATGATTGCGAAAAAGTGTCAAAACACCTGATTCCAAACCTTATGATTGCGAAGAAGTTAGTGACCGGTTCTAGACTTGATTGTCTTAGCAAAACTAGTAGGTATCACATCTGAACCCTTCAGTTGCTGAAGAACCAAGGAAATAACACTGATGAACCGATGGTTGCAAAAAGTTGATACAAATTACAAGATTAGGAGGATACCAGATTGATATGGATCGACAAATCTGATATGCCCCAAGTGATGATAGATTTACCCTGAGTGATGAGGACTTTTGATGAATCAGTAGCTAGACATGGTTGTTGTCTTGATCACTGATGAAAGATAATAGATTCCAAATAAAATTAGATTTACAGACTTGAATGATGTGCAATAGCATGCCCCCTTCGGGATTGAAATTGAAATCTGACAAGAAAAGTCAGTGTTGATAGTTTAGAAGCATGTTAATTGATTTGAGAAGTGGTTAAACACGTCTAGGAATATATTCTACATTGTTGGAAGGTCCCAAAAGACCAAGTTTGACTAGGTTAAACCATGAGTTGACCATAGTTGACCAAGTTGAAATTTTGATAGTTTGATGTAAGATAATCAGTTAAGTTGAATACTAGATTTCTGTGATGATTGAAGGTTGATTATGTAAGTAGTTAATAATGTGAATGATCTCAGATTTTGATTTTGATCCCGAAAAAGGATTCTACCTGCTCTTTCATTGGAGGAACTTTCATGTGAGATTCATCTCTTGTTAGATTTGAAGATGCGAGTGGAGAATTGTTTAAGCATTGAAGTTCGTTTATCCATTGTGAGATCATGCAACATGCAAAATGCAAAGAGACATGCAAAATGAAATGCAACCTAAGACCTAGGACCTAGTCACTAATCATATGTCGATTTGTTATCATCATTGAACTTTTAGGTAACTGGATAAATCAATACAATGCCCACTAGCTAAAAAAACCATAGACATATGAATATTGATTTGTATGCACAAGAATCAATACAACACCCACTGGTCAACAACCATGGATATATGAATATTGATTTTGTTTTTGGAATGTCGGATTAGATATAAGCACCAAGGCACAAACGCCAGGATGACCTGAATATCATGTCCATTTTGATATAGCAATTTGCATTTAACATACATATCAAACGGTCAAGAGATCATTCTAAATCCAGTGTGAATTACCCGTAGTGACCCTTTAGCATTCACATCCTTAGGTAAGATCGCGTTTCACAGTAGGAGAAAGAACTCACTCAAAAAGACAATAGTTAGATCAAACTTCCTTGAATTTTTTGGGTATCAATGGTCGAGGTATGCATGGCCATCCAATTTGAGATAGATGCTCTTCCAGTCGGACACCATTTCAATCTAGAATTTCCAAAGTTGTTTAGATTTTCACATACAAGCAGAAAACAAAGAAAAGATTATGCCCCCAGTCATCACTCTCTAAATCGTATAAAGGACATCATCGAAGAGCTCAAAGGGACACAATATGCAAAAATCTCAATACGAATCAGTAAGCATACAAGGAGATAAAAGCATGAAGCACAGATCATTTTCAATTTGTGTTTGATTGCGTTGTTGTAGATGCAAAATCCTTTCTGGAGACAAGACAGACTTGACTGGCTCAAATGAAGCTTCAAAAGGACTCTAACCAGATATGATACGTCTAAGATATACTGGAGACCATAGGATATGACATTGATTACCCCTAAGTGTTAAGCATTGATACGATACAGATGTTATTGTAGATTGGTGTACAAACTGACTTATTGAAAACAGGAATGCGAAAACAAACCGGGAGATATGTACAAACTAAAGCAAGACTGAAAGCTAGGAAAGACTAAGATTGCACTGATAGATGGAGTGTATTGAAACAAGTGGCACCCATTTGCCAGGTTTTCACCATCTTGGCAGAGATTCTATTTTTGCTACCAAGGCACCTGTTTCCAAGTTTTCACCAAGGCACTTTTTCTCTTTTTTTCATTTTTTTTTTATTTTTTAATTTTATTTATTTATTTATTTATTTTTGTAGTTTTGATATTTTTTTATTTTTTTGTAAATCATCAAGGAGCCTATTGCTAGGTTTTCACCAAGATGTTCATTTTTTTAGGACTTTTTTTTATTTTTATAATTTTTTAGGACATTTTACCATAGACTGAATGTCTTAGGTGTAGAATTTCTTCAGATGGAGAACGTTGATTGGTTCTCAGAGCTGTTCTCCTTCAGTCATTGAGAGTTGATAGGCACCAGAGCCAAAAGTAGCAATGATAAAAAAGGGATCCAGCCATTTGGGTTCAAACTTCTCCTTGCGTTCTCGATGGGATTGATTTTTAGGATTTTCTCTCAAGACTAGATCACCAACTTAAAATTCTCTGTGTCTAACTTTCTTGTTGTAGCCTCTAGACATTCTCTTCTGGTATACTCTGAGATGATCATACACTTCTTGTCTACACTCATCTAGTAGTTCCAGTTCTTGTAACCTAGACACTCTATAGTCATCATCAGTTACTAGACCATGTATTCTAATTCTGAGTGATGGGATTTCAACCTCAATACGCAGTACCACTTCAGACCCATAAACTAAAGTGAAAGGTGTAGCCCCAGTAGGTGTTCTGATACTTGTTCTGTAGGCCCAGAGAGCTGGATTGATCATGAGATGCTAGTCTCTTCCTATTTTATTAACTGTTCGGTGCAAGATCTTCAATAGATTTTTGTTGGAAGCCTTTGCTTGGCCATTCCCTTGTGGATAGTAGATAGAAGACCAATGTTGGGTTATCTTGACATATTGGGAGGCATTACGGATAAGGTATCTCTTTTCATGGCGGTTGAAGGTATCAGGAATGATTTGGTCTTGGAGATAGGAAAAGAGGTCTTTGTATCTGGATGAATCATGACCAACAATAATGCAGATCATGTGGGTTTTAGGGGAGTCATATGTAGGATAAGATAGTGCTTCCACTAGGAACTCATAGCATAGCTCATGTTTAGGCTGCTGTAATAAAGTAGATAGTGTTGCCATTGCATCGACAACCTTGTTCTCCGTTCTAGGAATTTTCTCAAATGTGATAGATATGAAATATTTCTTAAGATCATCTACCATTCTCTTGTAAGGAATGAGCTTTCCATCTTTAGTTTGGTACATATCATTGACTTGATGAATAACAAGTTGAGAGTCTCCATGAATGTGTAGCTCTGTTACTCTCCATTCAATTACTAGTTTCATACCATTCAAAAGGGCTTCATATTCTACAATATTGTTCATGCAAGGAAACTTTAATCGAAATGCTTTTGGGATTGAGTATCCTTGAGGAGTTATGAACAATATGCCTACCTCAGAGCCATTTTGTGTGTAGCAGCCATCAAAGAATAATTTCCATTCTCTAGAAGAAAGATGCATGATAGAGGAATCTGGGAATTCCATTTGCATTGGTGTGTCATCAAACATGGGTACATCTGCTAGTTGATCAGCAATAACTTGTCCTTTTATAGCTTTTCTTTCAACATATTCAATGTCAAATTCTCTTAGAAGCATGACCCATTTAGCCAGTCTACCTGTGAGGGCAGCCTTGCTTAGTAGGTATTTTAGTGGATCAATTTTTGCTACTAGATGCATGGTATGAGCTAACATATAGTGTCTCAGTTTCTTTGATGCAAAGATCATAGTGAGACAAGCTTTCTCAATCATAGAATAGTTATTTTCATACGCCACCAATGTTCTGCTTATATAATAAATGGCTCTTTCATTTTTCTCTTCATCATGTTGCACTAGCAATGCCCCCAGTGATGTGGCTATTGTGGAGACATATAAGATCAACGGCTTCCCATGAATAGGAGGCATCAAGATAGGCAGATTTGATAGATACTTCTTGATATGATTAAAGTTGTTCTCACATTCTTCATTCCATGCAAAGGTCACACATTTATGTAATATTTTTGTAAAAGGCTGTGATATGTCCGCTAGCTATGATATGAATCTTCTGATAGATTGAACTCTTCCTTGCAATGTCCTCATTTGACTAATATTCATGGGAGGTTGCATCTCTATTATAGCCTTGACTTTAGCTGGATCAACTTCAATGCCCTTCTTTGAAACTATGTATCCTAAGAGCTTTCCAGAAGTGACACCAAAAGAACACTTCTTAGGATTTAGTCAGAGACTAAACTTTTCCATTCTATCTAGGATCATGCTCAAGTCCTTTAGATGTTCAATTCTGATCATACATTTTGCTAAAGTATCATCAACATAATCTTCCATAGTTCGATGCATCATGTCATGGAAAATAGATGTCATTGCTCTTTGATATGTAGCACCATCATTTTTAAGCCCAAATGGCATGCCATTCCAATAGAAGGTGCCCCATGCACATGTGAAAGCAATTTTCTCTTGGTCCTCTAGAGCAATTTTTATTTGGTTATATCTAGAGAAACCATCCATTAAGGAATACATCTCAAAACCCATAGTCATGTCCACTATCATATCAATGTTAGGTAGTGGAAAATCATCCTTAGGGCATGCTCTATTCACATCTCTAAAGTTTGTGCACACTCTGATTGACCCATCTAGTTTAGAAATAGGTACAATATTAGAGATCCACTCTACATAGTTAATAACTCAGATGAATTCAGCATTTAGGAGCTTCTCTAATTCATCTTTTACCAAGAGTGCAACATGAGGATGCATCTTTCTCAATTTTTGCTTGACAAGTTTGACATTTGGAGCAATAGATAAATGATGCATTATAAGATTAGGATCCAATCCTGGCATATCTAATATTTCCATGTAAAGTTGATCTTCTTCTCTGTTAGGAATGTTGTAAAATTTTCTCTTCTTCTGATAATGATTGTGCTACATGTACCAATTGTGGTTCCTCTGTTGTACCAAAATTGATGGATTGGGTGGGCTCAATTAGAACTGGAGATCTATCCTGTAAATGACTTAGAAGGACATCAAATATCTCATCCTTAGGTGCCTCAGAGAGGTTTTCACCTTTGGATACATCTTTTATTTTTACTTTTGTAGGTTCTGAGACTGCCACAAAGTGGTTTTCACCCTCAGAACTCTTTTTCTTTTTATTTTTACTCTTATTTTTCTGACTAAGATATTTGATGTCTGACTCGGTCATGCTGACGCTTGGTTCACTGATGGAAGTCCTCATAGGCTCAACTACATTGAGGTAGCAAGCAAGGGCATAGTCATTCAGTAAGGTATAAATACCATGGCTCGAATTTGTGGAGGTTTGATCAATAAGTTTTGGATATTTGATAGTCAAAGTAGGGAAAGATTGGGAGATAGTGTTTACGGATATGGATCTGTCATCATTGGTCCTAACCTAACACTCAAGTTCAAAGGTGATACTACAACTTAAGACATCCAATTTGTGAATAGGCTTAATGTCATCGTGGGAGTCCAATTCAGCCATAGGTGGATCAAACTCGATAGGTTCATCATTTCACTCTAGACTTACGTTGGTTTGAGGTGCATATTGGTGAATAAAATCAACATGTTTCTCTATGATAAGCTCATCTAGTTCTGGGATGACTCCCCATTCATAGTCATTAGATTCATCTTCTAATTCAGGATCTCTAGGAAATCTTAGAACATGAGTAAAGTCAGGGTGAATACCCCAAGAAGGGTTACCCTCAGATTCTGATTTGTATTCATACTCATGAGAATCTGTCTCAAAATCACTACCACTTCCCTTTTCTTGATTGTTTTTGAGATTAGCTGGTTCTTGTGTTGCAACTATCTCTTGATTGATAGTAGGTTCTTGTGTTTCTACTACATTAATTCTCTTGATAGGATCATCTTTATCATCAAGAAGGTCTTTGATCTCTTTAGGCAATTTTTCATAGGGGATGAGTTCTAAACTATCTAAATCACTATCTGATGGTTTTGTTTCTTCTTTCTTAAGAAGAGGTTCCCCTGGTGTGATCTACTCTATGACATGAGAGCAATTACCTTTGAGGTGATAGGGTTTCTTCTTAAAGTCTAAGCTGACTTTATCTTTATTTTTTCTACTAGTATGTGGGAGAGGTGCCACGAGACCTTTTCCTCTGACTCCTAGAGGTCCTTTACCTGAATATCCCATCTTAGCTATTAGTTTATCTCCTAGATCATATGACTTGGAAGGGAGTTTGGATACTGCAAAGTCACCAGTTTGAACAACTTGAGATTTAGGTTCATCTTTGTACAGCCATGATAGTATAGCCTCATCCTCTTCAAATTCTTTCTTGGATACTTGTTCTGCAACAAAATTCTTTTTATATGCTTCAAGAGGTTCTTTAGAGTCTGGTTTGGATTGTTTCAAAGATTGCCCATAAGACTTAGGTGAGATAGGGAGAGATGTCAAAGATAAGACTGGCTCGATAGTATATTCTCCCATACCATTTTCTTTGATATTAACCTCTTTTGCAAGATCTTCCATTTTAGATGTGGATGCTTCTTTAGTTGGTTCAATGGAAGATTCTTTGTTATTAGGTACAAGCTTATCTACACTTTCCTTCAAGGTGTTGCAAGTTGTATTCAGATCTACGGGGATAGTAACCTCTACTCCTTCATACGGAAACTTCAAACATTGATGGTATGTAGAAGGAATAGCTTGCATTTCATGTATCCATGGTCTCCCTAGAAGGACGTTGTAGGCCAAAGGTAGATCAAGCACTTGACAGATGGTATCTTTGATAACTGGACCCACTCTGATAGGTAAGACAATGGTGCCTTTAGAAGATCTTTCTTATTCATCATAGGCCTTGATAGTTATTTTCTTTCTAGGATCAATAGCCAATTCTGAAAATCCCAATTGTGTGATCAAGCTATAAGAACAAATGTTTAGACCAGCGCCCCCATCTATCAACACACGTTTGACTCTACAATTCTGGATCAAGACTTCTATATGCAAAGGCTGATTATGTGGGTGACTCAAGGAGTTGTCATCTTCCTCTGAAAAGGAGATATATTGTGGAGATGTAAGATGTCCAACCATAGTCTAGAACCTGTCTAAATCAAGGTCATCAGGAACATTGGAACCGAGAAAAGCTTTATCAAGAATGGCTCTATGAGCTAGAGATATTCAAAGCAACTCAAACATGGAGATTTTCACATTAGTATGTTGGAGTTGTTGAACAATTCTATAAGATGTAGGCCTTGTATCCTTTGGATTGGAAGATTTGGAAGCAACCTTCTATTTAGAAGCAGATGAAAGATTGAAGGGCACCTTAGGGACATTTGATGAATCTGGGATTTGTCCTTTCAAATGCATTCGAGCTTGTGATCGAGTAACTATGTTATCTGAGGAATGACCTCTGTCTCTTCGTACAATTGTGATGACATTGCAACTTTTAGAGAGACATGGTTCAACCATATTGATGACAGCATTATTTCCAGGGTAGGCATAGTTGACTTTTGCCCCCATATTAGGCTGAGAAGTTGAAACTTCTTGACTATGTTTCGGAAATGGTTCTGTGAATGTTGTATGATCGTTATTACTCTGGGGATTGCCAATTGTGATGTCTCCACTATTGATTAGATCCTGAATGGTATGCTTCAAGTGATAGCAATTATTAGTGGGTAAAAGCACAATAAGCTGTCACCCTTTTACAAAGGAAGAGGCTAACAACACAAAAAATGAAAAACTTCAAGGGCATAAAAGTCACATTTCTGTTGAGAATTTGAAGATGATGTAAACTGATAAAATGTGTAAAATAAGATGAATTTTATGCCTATAATTTTTAAAAATTAATTTGAGCAAAAATTAATATTTTTTTTTAATTTTTTAGGTCTATTTTTCATATCCTAAAAATACTACAAATAAGGGAGTTCACTTCCCGTCAAATCATTATAAGTAAAACATTTTTTTTCCCTCCAATTTTAGAATATGTTTTAGATGACATGCATATCTAGTGTAGGAAAAAAGAAAGAAGTTTTTTTGATCTATAGTTTACCTGTTATAAGTATTGAAAGTCGATCTTACTTGAAATCAATAGTTTTTGTTTCCCGTCACTTTTACCCTATCAAAACTATACCAAAAACCAAATAAATTATATATTCTTGAAGAGGACTCTCTCCTCTAGTGCTATATATAATTTCAAAAAAAAATTGAATTGATTTAGTATTTTTCTATATTTTCTGAATCAACATCTTCTCAAATTTTAATATACCTACATGTAGTTTTTAGCAAATTTGTTTAACATTTTGTAGATGAAACAATATAAAATTTATATGTCCAGAATCATACTTCCGAGATCTAGAAAAGGGTACTTTTAGTTTTTTAACATTTTCTATTTTGATCTAAGAAAGGAACAACATAAGTGCAAAATTCTAGTTTTTTTATGTTTTTGGTGGTTTGTCTACCAACATGGCATGCCACCTAAGTAGACTGGGCCGAGTCTGACTCGGTCAAGTCCCCCTAGGGGTCGGCCCCACTCAAATAGCCTAATAGTGTGCAAATGAGTGGTTTGTGATGTTTTTTTATATTAAAAATATTATTTAGACTCAGTCGAGTACCACTCGGCCCAGTCCAATGGGCCACGTAGATGCCATTCGACACCATGTGGTGCCTATGTGTACTCAGCCATGTTAGACTCGGATGAGTCTAACTCAGTCGAGTTTAATTAGGCCGAGTGAATTGAGTTAGCCCAAAAGGTGACACTTGATTGTGCTTTTACCCTAGTTTTGTGACCTTTACTCCGATGGAAATCACAGAATTCATTTCCTCTCCACCATTTTGGTTTGGGGTCCTGATCATTTGGTCATATTGGTGGTAAAGAGATGATGTTATTAGCTAGTAGAGTTTTCATAGCTGATTCTAAAGACTCTCCCAGAGGAGTAAACTTTTGATGTTTATCCCATCTTTTGTATTCTGGCTTCTTTTAAGATGGTTCAGAAGAATTTTGCTCTGAAGCTTTAATGGCTTGAGTACCAAGAGTGAGATTGTAGGCTGGTACCTTTGATGAGGCATGGACAGTGTCAACAACACCATCTGTGATGATGCCTTTGTTCTTGTTCCAATTTTTGTTCTTGTCTTTAGAACTAGATCCTGATTCATACTTGTCTTTTTGAAGTGTAATTTCTCCTTTTTTCACAAGAACTTTTTCAATTTTGATAGCATTATCCACCATCTTATCAAAAGATGTATGATCTTGCATTTGTAGAGGATAATTGATTTCTGGAACAAGGTTGTTGATGAAGTTTTCCAATTTTTCTATTTTTGGAATAGGTCTGGCATATAGAGAGAACTTCTTCCTCCATCTCTTGAGAAATGTTAGGAATGGTTCCCCTGGATATTGCTTGAGATTACAGATATTGATCATGGTGATCGGGTGCTGAATATTGTAGGAGTATTGTTGATAAAACAATTTGATCAACTCCTCAAAATTTTTGATAGTAGAAGGCAGTCTAGAGAACCAATGGATGGCTGCTCCCCCTAGAGATCGAGGGAAGAGACACATCAGATAGGTTGGTTCATGCATGAACTCCATTGATTGTGTACAGAATTCTCTAACATGATCTTGAGGATCTGAGTGTCCATCATACTTATCATACTTCGGCATCTCCACTCTTTTTGGAAAGGGTGGCATGTACAAGTCTATCAAATGGAAAAGGACATAGAGCCTCCATGGAGAACTCTTTGGGTTCCTTCTCTTTTTCGAGTTCATTCAGTTTAACTTGTAAAGCATGTATTTGTTTCATCATAGTTGTGAGTGGAGTTTCTTCCTCATGTGTGATGATAGCTTTGACATTAAAATTAGGAGGAAGCTTAGCTCCTTGATGAGCTAATTGTAAAAAGTATGCTTCTCTATCTTCTTTCAAGAAATGCTTCATCATTCATTTGAAGTTATCATCATTTTGATATTGAGCAATTTCTTCAGGTGTGGGTTCCTGATCTGCACCATGTTAAGATTGAGCTCTTTGAGAGCCAAAATTTGTCCCTGCTTGAGACATGGTAGGAGTTTGTGGACTCCCTGGATTAGATTGATGAGGGGTATGTTGAGTACCTCCATGAGTTGATGGAGGAGGTATGTAACCAGATTTCAATCAATAGTTGCCAAGACCGTCATCCTCGTAAAGACCAGAATTGATGAGTTGCTCAAGAGTTGGATTTTGGAGAGTGGTGATAGATTTCATGTGAGAGGAAGCTCTAGTCTCCACCATTAACCTCAAGTGAAACAAAAGAATAAGATCCAGATAACCGAAAAATGAATTAAATCAAGATGATCAAATGATGCAACCTTGTCAAGGTTTGATTGATTTGAAGATTCGATTAGATGTGGATGAAGGATACTATGCCTTGGATGTATGGGTAGGTTCCCAAAAGATAGCAAACAAGATATCACAACACTCAGTCATTTTGATGATTGATTGATTGAAGATTGATAGTTATGACAAGGTTTTGACATGAGATGATAAAGACTCAAATTGATTAAATAGAAGGCTAAATCAGATTCAAAAGGCCACTTTAGGAAAATGATTGGATTCTTAATAGCTACTGCTCTATTCCTGACACAGTGATTCATTCGATAGATTCTAAAATTAGGCTGAAAAAGCTAAATATCTGGCAATTCTGACAATTTTTTGACAACTTTCAAAAATTTCCCAAACGACACTCTGTAGACTCGTACGATAGTGGGTATGCTATGAAATGATAGTTGCAAAACTTGTACGACAGTTGGGTAGCAATGAAACGACAGTTGAAAATCTCATATGACAGTTGCAAGATTTTGACTTTGAGAATTTGCTGGCATGGAAACTTGTATGACACTGGGTACTTAATCATACGACAGATGGGTTGTAATGAAATGACACTTGGAAAAACTCATATGACTTTTGACTTCCTGAAATGATTTTTGACTCCAAAAAGGATTTTACGTCAATTTTTGCAAAATTTTGAGTTTGCAGATTTAAATTGTTTGCAAATTTCAATGTCCAAATTTGAGGATTGTAACAGATTTGTTTGTTTTCAGTAACTAGATAGATAAACAAGCACGCAAAATAACAATCAAGTGATTTCAAGCATGTCTAAAAACAATGAACAAGGGTAAAAGCAACCTTGCGCATGAATAATCAAGTGACTTATTCGTTCTAATCCTCAGAAGTGTTAATTGTGTACATTCCAAAATGTTTTGCAATGATGCACATATACCCTAGAAAATGAAACTTTGGCCTCGCTAGGGTTTTTAGTAATGGTTTGACTCTGCAAATTTTATGATCCAAAGGGGTGAACTCCAATCCTGGCGCACCAAGGTTTTGACACAGTCTGAGAACTTAATCTTCAGGAGCTGCTAGGGAGATCTGACAACCCAACAATGAACCATACCTATGGAGATTTCTTCCACAAGGACATTTATATAGTGGCTGTCACTACCACGGTGAAAATGGCTATTACCGCTGGAGGTTCCATCAACATATTTTTCCCTATGAAGGGAGTGTCTGCTACGGTTAACCCTCTCTCAAGGTGACTCACAATAGTATACCATAAGGGGACTTGGCTCTAGATCCAAGGTTTTTGACACCTTTTCACTTTTAACCCAAACAAAGCAAGCAGATTAATCTAACATGCTAAGACAAAGTTTTACTTCACCAGGGTCTATGATGTCAACTCCACGTGATCTATCAACCTCTCCGGGGAGAGAATGTATCAATCAATAAGAGAAGGTGCACTAACCAATTTTGATTCACCAAAGCTCGTGATGTCAACCCCACGTGATCTATCAACCTCTCCTAGGAGAGAATGTATCGATCAATAAGAGAAGACGCACTAAGCGAGTTGAATGTGAAATGCACTAAGTATCCTCCCTACCTACAAGGATTCTATCGTCAAGAAGGATTTCACTGGGAATCCAATCTCTCAAGAATCATGAATAGTGTTCATAAGGCCTAATTACTATGTGAGCACAGATGTATGTTTCCAAAAGTGAATCTACCAAAAGTACCCAAAAAGAAGAAAGAGGAACACTTAACGCTTAAAGCGAATATGAGATGAGTCCACAAGGTGGAACACTTAACACCTCACACAAGCTGAAAATGAGTCCCCAACTTAGAAAACAAGTGAGTTTCTAAAAGCACAAATGGGTTGCCAAGTGGAACACTTAACGCTTCTGTCCTATTGACCCCTCCCCTTTAATGTGGCGCTGACCTTGCAACCACGGGGTGGAATGAGGGGTCAGTGGATTAGCGAGTCCAATAACCCAAAATAGCAATCAAGATCAATCACAAGTAATCTAAGATTGCTAATAAATACTTAAGGTGTCACAACCTAGTATCAATTATGTAAGTGTGTAAAACAAAAGCATGAAAAGAATCACCCAAGCTAGACACACGAGAGATTTATTTTAAGCCCAAATCAAAATATTATCAGCACAAGTGGAATACCTAAGATCCTCACAATGCGCTTAGTAGATTTTTACCTAATTTTAGCAAACTTTACGCTTTTTCCAATCAAAACCAGCAAGAGTCAATCAAAAATAGAGAATTCCAACTGTTAAGATTAGCTGTTAGTCAAAATCCAAAAATCAAATCTGACAAACTGCTTGCAAAAATGAAACGACAATTGAAATCTAATGCCTAAACTCATACGACAGTGGGTCTATTACCAGACAACAGTAAGAAACTCATACGACAGTGGGTATGCTCCCAGACGACAGTCTGGAAAATCGTACGACACTAGGTGTCTGATGAAATGATAATCCAGCTTCCAAATGACAGTGGGTGCCTGATGAAATGATACTCAGTCAACTGTCATACGACAGTAGGCTCAAACTCATACAAATTTTTTTAGAAACTCGTACGAAGATTGTACGGACAAAAAATAAAAAATTGTATTTTTGCACAAAAATCAAGGAGAAAAAGATAGAAATTGATAGAATTGAATTAGAAACCTGTTCCAAGGCCCCATGATGGGTGCCAGAAATGTGTGTGTGAAAATTGTACCTGATCTACAAACACAACACTTCAGTAAAACATTAGAGGTTAGCAAAAATCAAAATCATGCAAAATTGAAATCTAATTTAACCAAGTGATTTACTGCCTTCTAGTAGGTGTGAGATTGTTCTCAGATTGTTATCGAGATCAGTGACCTAGATGACACCTAAATGAAGGATTTGAATGCAATTGATCTAGATATGAATTGAATGCAATTAATCTTTTTGTTTTTTTTTTATATTTTCTATGCAATAATATGAAAAATGATATGAAATCTATGATATGTAAAAATTGATATGCTATGAATTGATCTAACTATAATATGAAAACAAAAGTGATCTCACAACAATGTTGATTCGCAATAAGCTTTGATCCTTCCAATTGCAATTCTCCAATGTGGTTGTGCAAAAATATGAGATCCTTTGAGATGAGCTGAGGTTTTAATTTTACAGAAATCCAAGGCTTTGGAGGTGCATGGAAAAAAGCCATAAATCACTCAGATTAACTCAGGTTGATTTTTGAGTTATTTGATAATAAAGATAATTTAATTCACAAAAATATGCAAATCATGCAAAAACAACTTTTTAACTCAAATTAGAAGTTTAGATCAACTTTAAAACTCAAAAATGATGTTGAGTTCCAAAAAGTCAATAACTTGCATTGATTTTCTGATTTGGAGTTTAAATGTTTCTTTTGAATGTGCATAATAATTATGAATTAATTAAATAAATAAAGTGATTTATGCTCAACTTAACTGATTTTTGAAAATAAATAATTGATTTATGGGTTAATCAATTATTTAATCAAACTTTTATTAAAAACTATATTATTAAATAATGACAACTTGCTTTAATTAATTAAATAAAAATTTAATCAATTATTCATAGGATATTGGATTTATTGTCAAAATTAAATAATACAATTAATAATAGATAGAATTAAATTTAATTACAAAATTAAGTGGCAAGATATTAAATCTAATTAATTAAATATGAAAATATTCAATTAATCAAACTTAAGATAAATGTGATTTATTGCCAAATAATCATTAAATTAAAGATAATTAAGATAATTAGGAATATTGCTAGGAATATTCCCCAATGCAAAATTTAAGATAATCAATTAGGATTCGATGATGTTTAGATGTGCCTTAGGTTAGGACTTTGATGTCGATTTCGTTCGAATTGTTGATATAGAAGATTAATAAACTTATAGCCCATTTTTGGGGTATTACAGGTCCTACGCGACATAGTGTTTTTCTCGCACAAGAAAGTGCTAATGAAAGCAAAACTTCACGCGAGATTTTCGTACACAGTCATATGGCCGTACGGACAAAGTATTAAATGCTGACAAAAAATTTGAAAAGAATGAGGCCATAAATAAATTTTCTACCCCACGGTGGGTGCCAAAATGTTTATGTCTAAATGTTGACCTCTAATTCAGCCATACACTCAACATGGTCATTTCTCATAAGCCAAATTACGAAGATGAGTATGAATTACTCATTTCACAAATATAAATGAGGTGACCTATTGCCTCCTATTTAGATGGGGTTTTTGAATTTACTCTCAGAACGAGAGCCCAACAACCATAGACCAATTCTAAAATGGAGGATTTTTTAATACTAGAAAGAGGATTGCAAATGAGATTAATCTAGCATGAGAATGCAATTGAAATTAATCTAAACATGATCATGCAAATTAAGCTAAGAAACTTGAAAGAAAGATGAGAATTAATCTAAAACATAGTAAGCAAACTAACTAATATGAGAGTGCAAGATTATGCTAAAATGAGATTATTCTAAAAATGCAATATTATCAAAGCTTGAGAAAATATGAAAGTGAGACAAAAATTTTCTATAGTTTTAGTGCTCTCAAAATTGCCTCCTCAAATGAGGAAAAAGAGGTTCATAATATAGAAGAGCCTGGGTGAAGGATGAAGAGTTTCTTGGAAAGAAACGGCTGACTCTTCATCTCCTTGGAGGAAGGTGAGACAAATTGGAGATATTATTTAATAATTTAAATGAATTATTGCCACATGGGTGGCTTTTCACATTATTTTGAATAATTAAATTCAAGTGGGGATAATCCATTTAAATAACCCAATAATGTTTAATTCCTTTGATTTGTATTAGCTAAAGGGGGTGGAATTAATTTAATTAAAGCACTAGGACTTTAGAATTAAATTAATTAATCATAGGAATTATTTAGCCAATAAATGTCAAATATTTAGGAATTAAATATAGTGTATGATTAATGCAAATTTAGGGTTTTTTGCATTCGACACCAAGTCAAATAAAGTCAATTAGGAGACAGAATTGCCTAGTACAATAGGACTTCAATGATGTATAAATTTGAAGAAATGCACCAAAATTGATTAGAATTGTAAGGTGCCAATTTTGGGGTATTACAACTATAGGCTAGCTTGAGTCGAGGTCCTGATCCTGGTCTTGATCCTGATGGTGCCGGTGGTTCTAGCAGTTGAGCTCTTTGAGATGATATACTCATTCTTTAATGTACATTAATGATGCTTATTTTTATCTCGAGACATTAGGCTTACTGTATTCTTTTATCAAATGATGTTGTTAATGATTTGATACTTATTGATACTTTGATGGACTTTGATTTCCATTTACTGATGGTCTTTGATGATACTATGGACTTTGAAACTCATTTGATAGATTTACTTTATATGATGTCATCATGTGTTGGACTTCTTTTTCATAGGTGCTTGATATGATATGCTGATCTACATGATTCTATCTCTATATGAGTTGTTTTTATGCTTTTCCAAATGCAGTTTTATGGTATGAATGCACATCTCTATTTATGAGTTAAATGATTATCTTACTTATGACATAATATAGATAGATGCATGTGATTCATGGTTTAATATTTATGATATATGGTTTTAATGATGTTAATGATTAATGCTATGTGATGATGCTTTATGGATGCAATTTATTTGATGGTATGGTTGTATGCAATGTAATGCCATGGGTGTAATTAATGTAAATGAGATGCAAATGTGATGTACTCATATGATGCAATGTACGGATATTGATGTTTTAATGATTAATGAGAAATGTGATGGTAAATGAGATAAATGATATATGGATTAATGATGATGACGCAATGATATATGATATATGGATGATTATGTAGATGTAAATGCAATGACCTAATACACTTATTTTTTAATATAATTCAATGTGTAAATGAAATGGATTTGATGAAATGTACCGATATGTAAAATGCAATGCATCAATGATACGAAATGCAACGTTTTAAAATGAACTTAATGAAATGCAATGAATAATGTCTTAATGATGTAATTAATGCAACTATAAGATGATAATTAATCAATGAATGCAAACTAATGTAATGCAATCTTAATTGAATTTGATGAGAATTATTATGAATGATTTTTAAAATGAATTCACACTAATGCAAATGAATTTAAATGAGTTTAATGGATATGACCTATGATGATAATTAAAGATTTGATTTAAAATGAATGTAATTAAAGTGGCTAAATGGAATGAACTAAAATGAATGCAAAATAATGCAATGCAATTTAAATGAACTTAGTTTAATGTCCTAAATGAATGCAAGATTAACATGAATGAAATGAATCTAACAAATGCAATTAGTCTAATGCAAAGCACCTTTTTTTTTTAGTTGATTTTTTATTTCCAACACACTCAATTACATAGAGTTTTTGATGTGCATTTGATTTTTTATTTAACTCCACCCCTTTTTTGGGTCTCTCTTTCAAATCTATTTTCAAACTAAGAAAGTAAAATACCTTAAATGCATTTAATCTAGGATGTATGCAGCTAGATATCACTATTCACAAATTAGGAGCTTATATTCATTATTAAGCAGTTTTGGAATCTTGAAATTAGTACAACCATCACTAGTTCAACCATGATGATATGAATACCTTTTTCACCTTTCTCATTGGTTTCCCACCCTTGGTACAACTACCACTGATTGAAATCAATCATGAGAGTATGAATACCAATTTCATCAAATTCTATGTTGCAAGTGGATTTTGGTATTATGATATTTAACATCAAAATAGCCAAGGTATCCTGTTGCGTAAAGAAACAAAGATCTTAGTTTCACCATATGTACATGTCCTCAATGATTCTTTGATGATCATGTCCTTACACAAATAATATATATTTTAAAACCTTGATCCTAAGATAGTCATTTAGAAATCAATAAAATATCACGCTTTCATCATAGCTGGTCTAGTTTAAAAACTTTCATCGATTCACTAGAGAGATGTGATTTCATCAATCAAGTCAACACTTAGAAAAAAATTTACATTGTTTCTTCAAATCCATATTTCAAGCATAGTTCTATCCATTTCATATTTTAATCCTGATAAAGATAAGGTCTTTGTGAGATCTTGGATCAAAATTTTGCATTTGGTTCGATTGATATTTGGATTAGGATTGAAAGTGATTGCATAAGTGTTTCACTTGTGCTTTGATGAATTGATTTGGTGTTAAATTGATGTTTTCTTTGGTGGATCCTTCCTCCTTTAGAGTAAAATTATTGCCCCCAATTTTATGTAATTGCATTGTGGGACTTGGGACAATTTACATATTAGATTGGTGATGAAATCTTCGGGTACTTACAAATGCAACTGTGGGGTTTTATTATGCAATATATACAAATTCTGGTGAATGCAATATTTACAAGGATGACCACTAGGCATGACACTAACTTGGACTTTCAATGGCACCTATTTACCAAGTTTTCACCAATTGAATGGATTTTCTCCTTTTTTTATTTTTAAATCTTTTTCCCTTTTTATTTTTTTTGCTACCAAGGTGCCTATTTGCTAGGTTTTCACCAAGGTACTTTTTCTCTTTTTTTAATTTTTTTTGTATTTTCTCTTTTTTTTTTAATTTTTTTGTTTCCATATCATCAAGGCACTTATTTTCTAGGTTTTCACCAAGACAACATCTTTTTGAGGATTATTTTTTAAAGTTTTTAGCTTTCTTCATGCTCAATTTTCCACTCTTTTTTATATTTTCTACATTTCTAATTTGTTTTCTCTTTTCTGCTTTTCAATTTTTTTGGATTTTTTAGGACCTCTTTTGACTATATACAATAAATATGATGCTCTCTCATCTGATTTCTCTAATACTCTTTTTCTTTATCCCTTTTCAATTGCTTCATGTGTGGAACCTTTTCAAGTTTATACTATTTATTGGCTCTTGTAACTCTTCTCCTTCACAATCAGCTAGTTTATAGGTGCTTGTCCCAAAAGACAAAGTGATCACAAAAGGTCCTAACCAATTTTCTTCCCATTTTCCTTTCTTTTCTCTTTCTTCTTGATTCTTGGGATTTTCTCACGACACCAGGTCACCTATTTGAAATGCCCTCAGTTTGATATGCTTGTTATAGTTTCTGGTCATTCGATTTTGATACACTTTTAATTGATCAAAAGCTTTTTGTTGTCTTTCATCTAGTATTTCTAGTTCATGTAACTTAGAAACTCCATAGTCTTCTTCACTTAATAACCCATGCAATGAGACTCTTAAAGATGGAATTCTTACCTCCAAAGGTAAAACTACTTTTGCTCCATAGACTAGTGAGAATGGTGTAGCTCATGTTGGTGTTCTGATGCTTGTCCTATAAGCCCATAAAGTTGGGTTTATTTGAATGTGCCAATCCCTACCTTAATTATCCACTGTTCTCTTCAATATATTTAAAATATTCTTGTTTGTAGCTTATGCTTTTCCATTACTTTTTGGGTAATATATTGAAGATGAGTGATGTACCACATGAAATTTTGCACATAGTTCTTCCAAAACCTTATTTTTGAAATGTTTTGCATTATCCATTATGATGGCATGAGGAACACCATATCTATATATTATGTGATTTAATATGAATAAGGATATCTTCTTTCCTGTGGAAATGGATAATGGTACAACTTCCTCCCATTTGGTAAAATACTCCATTGCAGTGATGATAAATTTATGACCATTTGAAGATGGTGGATAAATCATCCCTATCAAATCCAAACCCCATTGATAAAAGGGCCAAGGTGTTGTCATAGGATGAATCTCTTGTGCTGGTACGTGGATCAAGTTCCCATGATATTGACATTTACAATGGGTTTTTGCAAAGTGACATGCATCTTTCTCCATAGAAGGCCAAAAATATCCTATCATAAGGAGTTTCTTAGCTAGGATTAAACCATTTGAATGTGACCCACAAATCTCTTCATGAATTTCTTGTAAGGCTATGGTTGATTTCTCTTTCTTTAGACACCTTATAATTAAGCATTCTATCTAGAATTTTGCAATACAACATGTTAGATACCAAGGTGTAGCGAGAAGCTTGGCTTATAAAGCTTTTCTTTTGATTTCTAGTTTGATCTATGGGCAATATTTGGTCTTTCAAGTAGGTGTAAATGGCTCCACACCAAGGTGATTCATGTCCTATTAGTAAAAAAATGGTGTGAGGATGGGAGGGGTGAAATGTATGTTTCTCAACTTCTTCTACCAGGAATTCATATCTAGCATTTTGATCTTGTATTTGGAGAAGTGAGGCCAAAGTAGCCATTGCATTTGTTGCTTTATTCTTATCCCTTGGCACTTTCTCAAATGTGATTAGAGTGAAGTATTTCTTGAGATTCCCAATCATGTTCTTATATGGTACAAAATTATCATCTTTAGTTTGATACTCATCATTAATTTGATTAATAACTAATTGGGAATCTCCATAGATTTGTAGCTCTATCACTTTCCATTCTAATGCCAACTTTATGCCAATGACCAATGCTTCATACTCAGATATTTTATTTGTGCATAGGAATAGCAATTTGTATTATCTTGAAATTGTGGACCCTTGAGGAGTAATCAATAGTATCCCTGCTCCTAACCCATGTTGTGTATAGGAAACATCAAAATACAATTGCCATATTTTTTCTTCAACATTAACAATTTCAGAATCTGGAAATTCCACTTGGATTAGATGTTCATCTTGTAAAGGTGACTATGATAATTGATTAGCTATTGCTTGGCCTCTGATAGATTTTCAGTCCACATACTCCATGTCAAACTCACTTAATACCATGACCCATTTGGCCAATCTTCCATTTAATGTTATTTTTCTAAGAAGGTATTTCAAAGGATCAATCTTTGCAATGAGTCAAATTTTGTGGGATAACATATAATGGTGTAATTTTTGGGAAGAAAAAAGTATGTCCAAACATGCTCTTTCAATGAAGGTGTAATTCAAATCATACTTTACTAATGTTCTTCTTATGTAGTATATGGCGTTTTCCTTTCCAACTTCATCCTCTTGAGCCAAGAGTGCCCCTAATGCATGTTATGTTGTTGAGATGTATAAAATTAATGGTTTTCCTCTGATTGGCAGCATCAAAGTTGGAGGATTCATTAGTTACTTCTTCAATAAGGTGAATGCTTCTTCACATTTCTCATCCCATTTGAAAACTGTGTCATTGTGAAGGAGTTGAGTGAAATTGTGGTACTTTTCTGCTAGTTGGGAGATGAAACTTCTGATGGATTGAATCCTTCCTTGAAGGGATCTCATTTGACTGATATTTTGAGGTGCCCCCATTTCCATGATTGGCTTTACTTTGGCAGGGTCTACCTCTATTCCTTTTGTAGAAACTATGTACCCTAATAGTTTTCCTGATTGTACACCAAATGCACATTTCTTTGGATTTAACCTTACTTTGAATTGCTCCAACCTTACAAATATTATTTCTAGGATGGGTAGATGTTCCTCCCTTGAGTGGGATGTGTAATCACCTAAAATTGGGCTAATATAACCTAAGGCCCTATTTGCCCTTAATTCAGCATTTAATGTTAATTATGTTAATTTGATCTTTGATTATTGACATAATCCTCAAAATTCAATAAAATCAATCAAATATCAAATCAAGCACTTATCACTAAGGTTTCAAGTAAAAATGAAGGTGATTAACTCTAGGCCTATTTAATTAATTCAGTCCCACCAATTGCATGGCTAGAGTTATTAAATGAAATAAAATGATAAATACCTCTTAAATAAAAAAAAACACAACAAACACACCCTAATCATTAAGAGGCTTTCACATGGATCAAGGATCAAGCATGAGTGCATCTCAACCACTCCTCACGGATGCATCTCAATCGTTCAATTCCTCCTACAATCTATAAAAGAGAATTTTCAAAAGCTCTTCTTCTCTTCCTAATTTCTAGAATTTGGAGCTCCTTCTTGCTTCTTGAACTTCTTACTAATGCTTTTATTTTGGGAGGCTTCTTAATTTTTGGATTATGAACTCTCTTTCTTGATGCTTTGAATTTGATAGTAGTTCTTATGTTTTCATGCTTAATTTCATGCTTTAGCTAATTAGAAAATACCTCAATTCAGTTTATAATGGAAAGAACTCATGGTTTCATGCTTAATTGAGAATGATTTTCTAGACTTAGCTTAGTTTCATGCAATTTCATTTGAATCTCTCATTTTAGTCTCACATTGTCACTATTTAAGGGTCAAATTTGAGAGCTACTAACCCTTATTTCATACTTGCACAAACTAGAGAGCAATAGGATGATTTCATTTGTTAATTTCTCTAATTGCATGCTTATTTCCTCTAACAAATGATGTTATGTCCTATTGAAGTATTGTGTTGCAGGTCACAAACTCACACACCACATTTCTGGCACCCACCATGGGGTCTAGCCCCGAATTTCATATTTTTCAAGCTAATTTCTCTGATTTTTATCATATTTTTTTTGCCAGATGATCGCATTTGGTAAACACAGTTGCACCTTGGATTTCCCAAATCACACCTAGTAGTCACATCATTTCCTAGATCGCATCTAGGAAGAATCTCGCATCTGGTAAATTCTAGGATCACAGCCTATGATCTAGGTTGCATCTAGTAAATAGGGTCATTTTCAGAAAATAAGATTGCATCTGGAGGAATTTAGGATCACATATGGGAGTTTTTAATGCATTCTTGGGTTTTCTGACTCCTAACAAGTTGCTTTGTTGATTTATCTAGTTTTTGACAGCTTAACTATGGTTTGCAGGATGAAAGATAGAGACCCAAATCCTCAAACTACTAACAATTGTTTATGATTTTCTTTAAAAGAATAAAATGAACTTAATGCATTTATTATTGAGCACTTAAATGAAATTTAATTTTACTTTGTAAAACAATTAGAGGTTTATTCTCTTTTCCCCTTGAGGGAAAATTAGAAACTCAAAAATTGGATTACACTTTGAGGTTAAATTGGGAAACGAAGGCTAACACTTGCATATGTTTTGGATTTGAAATTTGAGCTAGGAAAGTATGCTCTTCTCCTTCAAGGAGAATCAGAAATCTAGATCTTACAATTGCATATCTACTTTCTTTTGAAGCCTTATCTTTTGAGAGCTTATGAGAATTGGATTTCTAACAAGCTAATGAATGCATGTGGTGTTTTTGTTTGATCTTAAACAACCTAAAAAGTGATTTGTAGATCGTTTGTCCAAGATAAAATCAAAAGAGACTACTAATTCTTGTCATGCAGGTTGCCTCTAAAGAAAAATCAAAACAAAACTTTATGCTTGGTTTTTCTAGGAATATTAAAACAATTTGAAATCAAGTTACAAATCAATTAGAGGATTATGCTCTTTTCCCCTTGAGGGAGAATCAGAAACTCAAACATTAGCTTGTTATTTGGCATCAAATTGGAGTTGTTGAATCTTAATTTGCATGATATGTTTGGGATCCTTGGTGTGAGTTAGGATATTATGCTCTTCTCCTTCATGGAGAATTAGAAATCTAGAGCTCATTATCATCTATCCATTTGCTTTATTGTACACCTTTAGAGGGCCTATTGGTTGAGGAAAAAATCTCTCGAGAATGACCCAAGTGGGGACAAGTCTTAAGCTGACTCTTCCACCCCACTATAAAATTTGATGCTTCCTTGAGGCTAAAGCTTCAAAAGACATGATCTATCTAGTCTTGGGAGATTGATGAGCAATCCCAATGATAGACTTGGATTTTGTGTAGAGTGAAGCCACTTAAATCTTTCTTGCGAGACTACACACTTTCAGGTTCCTATAGGGCTTACAACCTCAATCCTCCTTGTGAGACTATGGGAGATGGTTGTGAATGGATGCCTTCATTAAAAACCTTATGTTAGATGCTACCCAGATCACCCCCAAAAGGTTTTTATCACTTGTGTGAGGCAAATAGTAATTGCCCCAAGAAATTCACCATATCAAGCCCCTATTGACGTTACTACTCAGGTAATATGGGCTCCAATATCCATTGCATGTTATTGGACTACCATATTGTGAGGAGTCTTTGGGTGTGTTCCTAAGTCAATGAACAAGTAGTTTCAATCTCTACTTAGCATAAGGTAGGATAGGTGTGTCTAATTAAAATGATTGCTTGATGTGTTCTAAATACAAATTCAGATAATCCCCCCCTAAATGAACAAACACGAAGCATCTACCAGCAATTACAAATGCCTACAAGTCACTAGAATCTGACAGACATGAAACATTTTCCAAAAAACACTGAAACAAACAAATTCCTGACATCAGAAGATTGCATCCTGTATTCCTGAGTCACATCCCATATCTTGGATCACATATGTTTAAACCTAGATCACATCTAGTAGTTACATCATTTCTCGGATCACATGTGGTGACCACTGTATTTCCTGAGTCACATACTGTATTTCCTGGATCACATCTAGGGACCAAAAAATTTCACCAGTCATTGTAAAAGATTGCATCTGGGATAGAGAGAATTTTTGTACATTCAAGAACCAATTTTTTTGCATTTTTAGATACCCATTTGGCCCAATAGTAAGTTCTTGTTGTCAAAACATAGCCATCTAATAACCAGAAAGAGTCATCTTTGAAAATGCCTTGTCACCTTGCATGGTCCAAATCTGTATTGTCTATTTGTGAAGTTCAACATATCCTATCAACTACACTTAAGGTCCCAGATCACAAATAGAGCACTTTGACACCCTTTGATGCTGGAACTTCCACACTATCAGACCCACTTGCACTTTGGTTCCCAACTCACAAACATGGCACTTTGACACCCTTTGACGTTGGATCCATAAAATAATTTCAAACCCACTCTTGCATCCTTGGATCCACAATCAGACCCACTTTTAAACACAAGACATTCATTGGTTCCTCAATCCAATTTTCATGGTTATTACAAGGCACAAAGCTTACCATTTTGAAAAGAACCCATTCTTAGATGAAGTATAATTGCTCACACTTGAAATAGGAGAGACCTCAAGAATTAATCCCCTATTTGGCACTACACCAAGAACTACTCATATAGAAACACCTGGATTGATAAACATGAATAACAAGGAAGAATACCATTGGGATGAAAGATACCATTATCCAGATAATCAAGAAGAAGATGACAAACAAGAACAAGACAATCAAGAATAAATCCAACAACAACAAGACCCTTATGATTTCAATGATGAATGAGTCCCTACAGAAAGTGAATATAATAGAGCTATAAATAGAAAATGATTCAACAAAATCCTTGAGAGAACTTTGGATGAAAACAAGGAAAAATACTTCCTCAGACTCGTAGCTCAAGGAGTAAAATTGCCAAAGGACTATGATGTCAACCAACTCAAACAAAAATAAGATCTTAGTCCTATATCCATCCTCACAAGGAAATTGTTTGCTATGCAAAATGAAATCAATGAGCTTAAGAAAGAGAAGGAAAAGCCCACAAAGCAATACTCATTGGAACACATATGTCCTTTCCCCTTTGATAAAGGACTAAAAATTATTCCATTTCCCAAGAATATCACAATTCCAAAATATGACAAGTACACAGGAGATTTCGACCCTCAAGATCATGTGAGCAAGTTTGGCACAACCAGTATGGAGTTTATGCATGAGAAAACATACCTAATGAGATTATTCCCATGAAGTTTAGGTGGGAAAGCTATGGATTGGTTCTCAAAAATACCTATAGGAATCATGACATTTGATGAGCTAGTGAAAAAATTCATACAATAGTACTCCTACAATATCCAACACGCAGTGACAATGTTGGATCTATGCAATACCAAGCAGAAAGCAGGAGAGTCATTCTTGAATTTCCTACAAAGATGGAGGAAAATATTTGCATGATATGCTAGGCAGATACCTACAAACAAGAAAATGGATATCTTTATTAACAACTTGGTTCCAGAAATGAATTTTCCAATACAATTGCAAGGACCTCCAAGTTTTGATAAAATGATAGATAGTGCCCTCAAAATTGAGGAAGTCTTGATAAAGAAGGGCGGCATCACCATCAATAATGAAAACAAAGAAAATTATTACCCAACCAAGGAAAAATACAAGTATGGAAACAAAAACAAACATGTGGTCAATGATGGGGTTGTTGATACTCCTAGTCCAAAACCTAAACTAGATGTTTTCAATCTTACAATAAGTCTTCAAACAAGCAAGAATCTAAATCCTACTATGACACCAATGGAAAACAAGACCTTCAACAAACCTCCTATTCAAACATAGCCTTGGATGCCAAGACCTAAGAGGACATTTACACCATTGGGAGACACCTTGGAAGTGGTCTTGAAATCACTATTGGACAATAAAATCATTACGATTCCTGATTCCAAACCTTGGGAACTAGAAATAAAACCAAAGTGGTGGATCGACAATGATTATTGCAATTTCCATTGCAATAAAGGACATAAGACCAACAATTGTATGAAATTGAGACATGTTATTCAAGACTTGATTGAAGAAGGTAAAGTCAAGGTAGATGGACATCACACAAACAATGATCACAAGGCATTCCAAACTCCACTACCTAACTATTAAAAATGGGAGTCTTCCAAAAGAAACAAAATTAACTATACATATACAGATGATGGCAATGTAACCCATATGGTTGAAACATGTGAGAACTCTATCAATATGATCACTCTAAAAGGATTTAAGAACAAAATTGAATCCTATAATGTTGTAACACGAAGTCAAGCTAAGCTCACTCTCAAAGGGGCTTAACCATCTAAAGAACCAGCTACAATAGCAACAACATCTAAGCAAGGAGCATTGCCTCCAAAGTTTATTCTTGTGGATCAATTACAGAAGACACCTACTCAAATATCTATTCTTGAGCTATTGAAAATCTCTCCTAGCCATAGGGAAATTCTTGATCATGCCCTACTTAGCACTAATGTACCAAAAGATCTAGATGTGGATAGATTCCAAGCTATGGTTGGTCACTTTAATTCCCCACATTACCTATCTTTTTCAGAAGAGGATGATAAATCATTAAACCAACCACGTTGTTGGAGATTTGCCAGCAAGCTAGTGCTGACTGTATATTTGTCATTGATGACAACATATGGTAAGTAGCATGCATGGAAGACTTATGCAATAAGGTTTGAGTATATGAAGCATTGACATGTTATCAACATGATATCATGGATGTAGAGGTTAATTTTTAGTACAGACAATTATATAGTAGCTTGTGTCAGCAGTGTTCCTGACAGAGTTACAGGCAATGTTCTATGAGTGATTGTCCATAAAATCATTATGGATCCTTGTGCCTTTGGATATGTGATAAATACATGATAGTGATGTTACATTCATGGATGCAGAATTTGATATGCACTAGAAGTGAAGTTATGTAGTCGTCATTCGCCAGTTGCATTTTCCTATGTTTATTCAAAAGAGTTGACATAGATTTTATTGGTACAGCAGTTGCTCCTGTCATATCAGTATGTGCACTTGGATTAGTGATGAGATAATATTCAATAAGGTTTGGCTAAGAGTGCATGATGTAATTCAGCTTGAGGAGAAAGCTTGAGTTAATTTGGTAGAGCTGACAGTGTGTAGTGTGTGTCTACATTTATTAATATTGGATAGGTCCTAGATTGTGTTGTGTGCTTAGTAGAGCCAACATAAATATTATTGGAGAGTTTTATTGTTTCTCTATTATGATTTCAAGGTGCTTCTAATAGGCTGACTTGATTATATCATTTAGAGAGAAGATATTTATAGGCAGTCATTTGTGATTGCTAAGTCATGGTTTAGAGTTGAATGTGAAGAGCAGAGTAGAGAGTACGAAGTGTTGAGCCATCAACAGAAGGTCTATGTGACCAAGTAAAGAGTATATGCTATTCATTGGAATTGATCCAGACAACAAGTCTAAGCGCAGTTCACCAAGATCCATATATAGTGTGTATCTATTATTCTAAAGGTTGCAGCCTTCACCCCTTTGAGAAATGTGCTCCCAGACAATGCATCCTCACCCCTAACAGGTTTAATTGTAAAAGACTCCTAACAGGGTCCGACCCTTGACCAGGTCATTATACTTATTGCATTGTAAAGATCAACTCTTAACAGGGTTGTAAGATCTTCTAACAAGGATCATTATACACTAGTGCAGTTTATTAGTGGGTGTTAATTCTCACTGAGGTTTTTACCTATTTGGGTTTCCCCGTAACCAAAATATTGGTGTTGTGTTCAAGTGTTCCTTCATTTTGTTTATGCTTAATGTTTAAGTGTACTTAATTGGATAAAGAATTGAAACTTGTAGATAACTGATTCACCCCCCCCCCCCCCCCTCTTAGTTATCTCTTGGGACTATTCCTAATAATTGGTATCAGAGCCAAGTGCCTCGGAGAGAAAGTTTAATAGCTTGAGGTTGATTAGATGGCATTCTTTAGAAAAGACAGTCCTAAGTTTGATGGAGAGAACTATCTTGATTGGCAGAAGAAGATGATGACACATTTACAGTGCATTGCATTTGAAGTTTTTAAAGTAGCTATCAAAGAAGTTCAAATCCCCTCTCTAGTAGATCTTGCAAAGGATGATGCTACTAGAAAACAAAAAGATTTGTTCCATTAGAATGCAATAGAAAAAGAAGCCCTTATTAGCACCTTGTCTGATAGTGAGTTTTCAGAGATAAAGAAAGTTAACACAACTTACAAGATATGGAAGTACGTAGAAGACATGTTTGAAGGAGATAAACAAGAAAAGAATGCACACAGAAAGACATGGAAGAAAAAGTACAATACATTAGAGATGTTTCCTAAAGAGAACATAAGAGCCTACAATCAAAGGATCAATGAAGCAATAGCTGGAATCAGAAACAATGGTGGAGAAATCTTAGAAGAAGACATAATGGATAAGGTGATGACTACCTTGACACTAGAATATGAGAGAAAGATAAACATCCTTGATGAGACTATGCAATTCTCAGAAAACTTCAAAAGAGAGACCTTAATCAGCAAGATTTCTGCATTTGAGATATCAAGTTTGAAGATAGAGCCTAAAAGTGAAACTACCTTTAAAGCCTTAGTCTATGGTAAGAAATCCTTTCACTTCTCTAGTAGTTTTGATGATGATGATGAAGAAAATGCACTAGATGATTTCATTGCTATGATTGCTAAAAGAGAAAAGAAAGGAAAAGGAAAATATGAAGGTCAATTTCCATTCAAATTCTTTTCCTATAACAAGATTGGTCATTTTGCATCCAAGTGTCCTACAAGAGTTAAGAAGTTAAAAAATAACCACAAGCCTAAGTATACAAAGGAATGTTACTATGCTGGTGATGGAGTATCAAATGAAGAATTAGCAGAAGAGGAAATTGGATTCATTTCTCTTGAAGATGACAAGAACACACAAGAGTTAGCATTGATTTCACATGCAGACATCAGGATAGATTGGATCATTGATAGTGGTTTCTCACATCACATGATAGGAGGAAAAGATAGATTTGTTCATTTGGATAGGTACACAGGTGGCATGGTTAGATTTGGAGATAACGCTCCTAAACCTATCATTGGTAGAGGAGCTATCACATTGGATAGAAAGAAAAACATTGATGATGTTCTTTATGTAGATGGTTTGCAGCATAACCTTCTTAGTGTTGGGCAGTTTCTTGAAAAAGGTTATCAGTTGGAGTTCAAAAACAACAAGTGCATCATTAACAACAAAGATGGTGTTATGATTGCATCAGGCTCAAAGAATAAAGGTAATGTTTTTCACCTGAACTCATAAGCAACTTGTTTTGTTGCTAAATTTTATGACAGTTGGCTTTGGCATAAGAGACTATCATATCAATTTTGATAACATAGTAAAGAGAAGCAATGTAAAGATAGTAAGAGATCTACCTAGCATAGAAAATCTAGTTGATACTATTTGCAGGGAATGTGTAATGGGAAAGCATGTAAGGAATTCATTTAGGAGAAAGCATAATTCAGCAAAGAATAAATTGGATCTAATTCATCCAGACCTATGTGGACCAACTCAAACAAGATCATACTATGGTGAAAGGTATTTCATTTTGTTTGTTGATGATTATTCTAGAATGATGTGGGTTGCATTCTTGAAAGATAAGTCTGAAGCATTTGAGAAGTTCAAAATATTCAAAGCTAAGGTTGAGAATGAATCTGGACTAAAGATAAAATGTCTAAGATTAGATAGAGGAGGATAATTCACCTCTGATAGATTCTATGAGTACTATGAAGAACATGGCATAAAGAGGCAATTGAGTGCACCAAGAACCCCTCAGCAGAATGGGATTATAGAGAGAAGGAATAGGATCATCCTTGATACAACACACACCATAATGATTGAAGGAAAAGTGGCACACACCTATTGGAGAGATGTGGTCAACACAATAGTCTATACCATCAATAGAATACAATTGAGGTCTGGCACAGATAAGACACCTTATGAGCTATGGTTTGGTAATGTTCCCATAGTGAAATACTTCAAAATATTTGGAAGCAAGTGCTACATCAAGAGGGATGAAGCAATAGGAAATTTTGATGCAAGAAGCGATGAAGGTATTTTCCTTGGTTACTCTACTAAAAGAAAAGCTTATAGATGTTTTAATTTGAGACTGAAAAAGATCATTGAAAGCCATCATGTTAAGATTGATGAAAATTTTATGGCTCAAGAAAGATATCATGATTATTCACCTATGATTGAAGAAGAACCTAGTCCTTCCACTAGTGAGACAGTTGTTGAAGAGACGATTGACAGTATTGATGTATTATTCAATGACCTTGAAACAAGTGAAGAAGAAACTCAAAAGGAAGATGATTCAGTATCACCTAAAGTTCCAAAGTATACATCTAGATATCACTCTAAGGATGGCATCATTGGAGATCAGAGTAGTAAAGTCACAACAAGATCAAAAGAAAAGAATTCAGCAAGAAATGAAGCTATATATTTACTATCTCAGATAGAACCTTTAAGTGTTGAAGATGCATGTAATGATTCATATTGGCATGATTCTATGAAAGAAGAACTAGATCAGATTATCAAGAATGATACTTGGGAACTGGTCCCAAGACCTAGTGATAAGAATGTGATTGGAACAAAGTAGATATTCAAAAACAAGATGAATGAAGATGGTATAGTAGTAAGGAACAAGGAAAGGTTAGTATGTAAGGGATATGTGCAGAGAGAAGGTATTGATTATTCAAATACATTTGCACCAGTAAGAAGATTAGAAGCTATTAAGTTTTTCCTAGCTTATGCAATATTCAAAAACTTCAAATTTTATCAGATGGATGTTAAGTCAGCATTCTTGAATGGAGAGCTAAAGGAAGAAGTATACATTGAACAACTAGAAGGATTTACCTTATCAAGAAAACCTGATATGGTATGAAGATTAAAGAAGTCCCTTTATGGACTTAAGCAAGCCCCTAGAGCACGGTATGAGAGACTTGATGGATATATAACAAAAATTGGATTCAAGAAAGGAGCAGGATATTGTAATCTATTCATAAGAGAGACATCTAAAGGTTTACTACTTGTAGCTATATTTGTTGATGACAATATCTTTGGGGGTAATGACAAACTTAGTGTAGAATTTGCTAAGGAGATGCAGAGTGAGTTTGAGATGAGCATGATTGGACCTATCAAATACTTTTTGGGATTAAATGTGCAAAAAATAGAAAAAGGTATTTTCATTAATTAATCCAAGTATGTGAAAGAAATATTGAAGAAGTTCAAGATGGATGATTGCAAACCAGTGGGTACACCTATGATAATAGAATGCAATCTTACAAAAGAAGATGATTCTTTGGTAGTAGATACAACATTGTACAAGTCTATGATTGGTAAACTCATATATTTAACTCAAACTAGACCTGATATTTCTAATGTAGTTGGCATAGTTGGAATATTTGTAGCAGAGCCTAAAAAAGTCACCTCATGGTAGTAAAGAGAATATTCAAATATTTGTAGGGCACTATAGATTATGGCCTATGGTATCCTAACTCAGAGAATGTTGAGCTTCATGTATATATAGATGTAGATTGGGTAGGATGCTGATGATAGAAAGAGAAAATCAAGAGGAGCAGTGTTTCTTGGTGACAGACTTGTCACTTGGACAAGAAAGAAGCTAAATTGTATTTCTCAATCAATGGCAGAAGCAGAGTATGTTGCAATAGCCTTAAATTGCTCTACAATTGTTTGGATCAAGTAGATGATAAAGGATTTTGGAATTCAGATTGATTATCCTATTGCTATCCATTGTGATAACACTAGCACTATTAACATGTCAAAGAATCCTATGATGCATGCAAAGACAAAACACATAGAGATTAAGTATCACTTCCTTAGAGAGAAAGTGGTAGAGAAAGAAGTCAAATTGGATTATGTAAGTACAAAGAAAGAACTAGAAAATATATTCACAAAGGCCCTACCTAAGGATACTTTTGAGTATCTTAGGGGGAATTTGGGAGTAATTCCCTTCCCTGATTCTTCTTAGAGAAAGTGGAAAAGTACACCAGTCCTCAATGACTAATGGATGGTTGACTACTCTACTTTAGGAGTAGTACCAGAGCTTAAATGTTTGGTGCCCTTTTCCATTGATGTCAAAGGGAGAGTAGTATATAGTCATGAAAAATAGTAGTAAAAGGGGAGTACATACAAAACAAAGAAGAAGTATTATACAACAATAAGGGGAAGTAGTATTCAATCATGGAAGCAGTTCAGTTAAGGAAATGGAGAATATAAAAAGATTAATGTAGCTGCTAGAGGACTCATCCTTGGGGGAATTTTGATGAGGAAATGGAGAATGTTATAAAATATTTGTTCATTTGGATTGGTGGTGTTTTTCATTCCATATGTTTCCATCTATGCCAAAGGGGGGAGATTGTTGGAGATTTGTCAGTAAGCTAGTGCTGACTCTATGTTTGTCATTAATGAAAACATATGGTAAGTAGCATGCATGGAAGAATTATGTAGTAAGCTTTGAGTATATGAAGCATTGACATGTTATCAAAGATATCATGGATGCAAAGGTTAATTGTTAGTACAGACATTTATATAGCAGCTTGGGTCAACAGTGTTCCCAATAGAGTTACAGGTAGTGTTCTATGAGTGATTGTCCGTACAGTCATCATGGAGCCTTGCACTTTTGGATATGTGATGAAGACATGATAATGATGTTACATTCATGGACGCAAAGTCTAATATATAGTAGAAGTGAACTTATGCAGTCACCATTCACTAGTTGTAGTTTCCTGTGTTTATTTAGAAGAGTCGACATAGATTTTATTGGTACAAGAGTTGCACCTATCATATCGGTATGCGCACTTGGATTAGTGATGAGAGAAGAGTCAAGAAGGTTTGGCTAAGAGTGCATGATGTAATTCAGTTTGAGGAGAAAGATTTAGTTAATTTGGTAGAGCCGACAGTGTGTAGTGTGTGTCTACATTTATTAACATTAGACAGGTCCCAAATTGTGTTGTGTGCTTAGTAGAGCCAACAAAAATATTATTAGAGAGTGTTATTGTTTCTCTATTATGATTTCAAGGTGGTTCTAACAGGCCAACTTGATTATATCATTTAGAGAGAAGATATTTATAAGTAGTCATTTGTGATTGCTAAGTCATGGTTCAGAGTTGAATTTGAAGAGAAGAGCAGAGAGTGTGAAGTGTTGAGCCATCAGCAGAAGGTCTATGTGACCAAGTAAAGAGTATATGCTATTCATTGGAACTAATCCAAATAGAAAGTCTAAGAGAATTTCACCAAGATCCAAATATAGTGTGTATATGTTATTCTGAAGGTTGCAGCCTTCACCCCTTTGAGTAGTGTGCTCCCAGACAGTGCGTCCTCACCCCTAATAGGGTTAATTGTAAAAGACTCCTAACAGTGTCTGACCCTTGACCAGGTCACTATACTTATTGCATTGTAAAGATCAACTCCTAACAGGGTTGTAAGATCTTCTAACAAGGATCATTATACATTAGTGTAGTTTATTAGTGGGTGTCAATTCCCACCAGGGTTTTTACCTATTTGGGTTTCCCCGTAACCAAAATATTGGTTTTGTGTTCAAGTGTTTCTTCATTGTGCTTATGCTTAATGTTTAAGTGTACTTAATTGGATAAAGAATTGAAACTTGTAGATAACTGATTCAACCCCCCCCCCCCTCTTAGTTATCTCTTGGGACTATTCATAACACACGTAACCAACCTCTACATTTAGAAGTCCTTATTCACAAACATTGAGTTAAGCATGTCTTGATAGATGGAGGCACTGGTTTGAACATCTGCACGTACGCACAATTTGATAAAATAGTTGGGCTTCTCAGAACATGCAATTGATCCTAGGAGAAAGATAACTATCAAGGCTTATGACGAAGAAGAAAGATCATCCAAAGGGTTAGTTGTTTTACCCATCAGATTGGGGCCAGTAGATCAAGAGTCATGCCCAAAATTAGGGCAAAACACACACAACAAATTTTTATTTCTAAAGACAATAACTACTAGGTTGCATACTAAGGTGCACTAAACACGAGAAATAAAACACCATCCAATACACTTAACTCACAAGGGGATTTATGGCACGTGCTAGCTTGCCGACATCCCCTATACGTTAGGTGCACTAGACTAATGAAACCACTAACTAGGGTTAATCATAAAGAGATTATGAGGGAGAAATCCCTAAATCAAAAACTCAAAATTTAAGACAATAATACTAAATTAATATTAAATTTCCTTAGTTTAATTTATAAAAGAATAAAGTGTAACACGTTAAAATAAAGCCACCATTAAAATTCAATAACAATTATTAGTGGGTTTACTATCTTACCTAGGTCCCACCTAGGGATTATAAGTTTAATTAACTTCTTAATTAAAATATGTCCAAGAGGAATAATAGAGCGATGAATTATAAGAGTCAATTAATTCAATGATTTATATTATCACAAAATTAAAATTCCAATAACACAAACATCAATTAAATAAATAAAGGAAAAGACCCAATATCACCACTTAATAATAAATGATCTTAAAATAAAATAACTAAATAACACTTTCCCCAAAAAATCAATTTAATTCCCAAATGATAGGGGGAAACTAAAAAAAATCTAAAAGGCAAGTAATTAAAAAAAGAAATACATATTTTAAAGAATTAAAAGAGGAGAATAATAAGGTCCACATAATTAGATAACCACTGACTTAATCAATGAAGAATATATTTCAAAGAATTAGATAAAATAAAATAAAAAATTTATGGTCCAATGGTCAACCAAACCCTAAAATGAAATTAGGGTTTAGGCCAAATAAAACATGGCCTGAAACCCTAATCCCTAGCTTTTCTTTATTCCCATCTTTTTGTGTTGTCTTGGGTTTGCAGGTTGTCCAGAGGTTGAGAGAAAGGAGAAGGAAAAGAGTATACTCCCAAGTACACATGAATGTATACACACACATTCCAGTGTGTGTATACTTTCATATGTACTTGTGCATATACAACCCAAAAGATCCAGGCTTCACGATGTCTGAAACCTAGTAAACAAAGTTTTATTTCATTAGAAGCGTCAGGTCTTACATTAGATCTCGGTGTTTCCATGGTTTCCTCATTTATCCTAGAGTTTATTTTAACCAGGGTTAACAAAAGAGGATTTTGGCTCTATATTAGATTTATTTATCTAAACGAAAATAAAACTTTGTGGCTCTACTGAGAACAAAACTCAAATACGGATTTAATACAATAAAAGTAGCTTATGTCTAAGGGTATTCATTTTTGTTTTAGTAATGATTATCTTTAACTTTGTTTTGAATAAATATTATATAATTTAGAAAAGGGGGGGTTTATGCATGTACAAACTATAAACCAAACTTTTAATAAAATAAATAAATAAATAAATGTAAGTATTTTTGAATGGCCACTGCTCAGCCATGAAACCCTCCATGGCCATCGATGATAGTGGCAAAGCCATTAACCATCACAGCCTCAGCTGCTGGCAGTAGTGGCTAGGCCACTAACCTTCATGGCCTCAGCCGTGGTGGCAATGGAACCACCACTGGGCATCATGGCCTCACCTGTGGCGATAGTTGTGCTACCACTGTGCATCACGGCCTCAACCATGGTGGCAGTGGAGCATCCACTGTGCCTTCGACCGGTCGCTAGGGTTCACAAAAACAATCAAAACATTTTTATTTCATTGATTTTGTTTCATTACTTTGCAAAGTTTATCATTTCGTTAATATTTTTTGTAAAGTTTTGATAACCAATATGGTTTATACGGTGCGATAAACATATATATTATTATATATGCATATATATATATATATATATATAATAGTATATATGTATATATAATAATATATGATATTAAGATATTAAAACAAAACATAAGGAATGGTACTCGGAACATTGCTATTCTAAATTTGAAAGTATACAAATATATTATTATATATATCTGACATGATATATATATAATAATATATTTATTTATGATC
Source organism: Chamaecyparis obtusa (assembly GCA_027943335.1). Taxonomy (NCBI): domain Eukaryota; kingdom Viridiplantae; phylum Streptophyta; class Pinopsida; order Cupressales; family Cupressaceae; genus Chamaecyparis; species Chamaecyparis obtusa. Next base: position 580,567 of record BSBK01006164.1, read on the forward strand.
GCTACAAAGCATTATTTTTTTTTAAAAAGAACTTACTTATTTTAATTAGTTATATTTTAATTTATAGTTGTTGCAATTTAAATATATGTAGTATATTAATACACACACACACATATATATATATAGTGAGATATATATGTTTATTAATATATTTACATATAATTGTGATTAAAGTATTAAGTAGAAGCATTAACATAATGAGAGCAATGTAATCATATACTTTTAAGTACATAACCATTTTAGTTTACTTTCTTCCATGTACATTAATGCAAAAATTAAAGAGATACAATTTCAACCTTTTTAACATAGAAAGCACAAGCATTTAAGGAGCAGTGAAAACTTTAGTGGTGATTATTCACCATTTGGCGAATGTCGCCTATCTGCAACCTAGGAATTGGCAAATATTTTTCCCATATTGGATTGACCCTATCGCCCCGCATTTATTAAAATTGGGTCCAATGCCTAGGTCCATTGCCTAGCGGTTTATTAAATTTTGTCCATTTATTTCACATTATCGCCAATGGCATATACGTTTTGGGCACAATATATTTTTAACATTCGCCTATAATTTCAACGCGGCCCCAAATGGACAGCCTATATTCACCAATAGTTTTATATATATATATATATATATATATATATATATATATATAGGTGGCCCCAACTTCGCCAACCATTTTACGGACGCGTGTCTCAAACCGATGGGTTTTGCCACCTTTATTAATCATACTAAGGTATTGGAGGACCCATCATCACCTAGGAAATAAGACAAGATGTGTTATAATTACGTGGGCTTTGCCAAATTTTTGGACACCGACCTAATACCTCCCGCCCAATTCACCAAAAAAGATTAGTATAAATACATTCATACATCAGTTTTATTGTACATAATTTGGATCAGTTCAATTTGATCGATAGCAAAGTTCAGACTGGTGAGTCTTGACTGCTTTGGCAAGTCGTGACTGCAATTGAATTTGAGGCAAAGGTAAGTTATTATTATTCTGCGATTATGTAAACATTGTAGATTATAGTTCTATTGTCATTTGTCACTTCTTCAACAAGTATACATTTTTTTCACTGGTAGGCTAGTAGCCTTTATTTCATTGAAGAATCGAGATGTCAAACAAGAATAAGGGTAAGGCTCTAGCATATGAGGAAAGACAAGAGAGGCCAACAAAACAAAAAACCTTATCATCATACTTTGGTCATGGTGTTGGATATGTTTTTGGCCAAAATCAAGAAGCTACTTCATCACAAGAAGATTTTTAAGATTCACAATCTGAGGCTGAACCTACACAACATATTAAAGAAGTCAATGAACCTGATATCTCAAATCACGATGAACTTGAAGAATATTTTCAGTTAAATACCCAGAGTAGCCATAATGATATAATTGACTTGGATGAGACTGAGAATGTCAGAGAAGATGATGGTGCAGGGAAGAAAAAAAAATACAAATCAAAGAATGATAGAATGTGGGATCTGTGGAGGAATTTTCAAGTAGAATGGGTGTCAAAGTATACATTCATTGAACCGGTGGACAATCCAATTGAAGGGGAGCCTCCGGTAGAATGTAGATGTAAGATTTGCAGCCAGATAAATAAGAAAGAAAAGAGGTTGCAGCTAAAAATTGACACCATAGAGAAGCATATGGATAAAGTTTACGAAAAGAAAACCATAGATGGAGTTCAAAAATTAGTGATAAGATGGAAAAAAAAGGAGGAATCTCAGCATGTTAGGAATGCAGAATTATATGAATTTTAGCATAATATAAAGATGAAGCCTGGTGAAGTTAAAGGCTCTATTGAAGCTTGTTTTGGAAAACCATTGGAAGTAGAACTAATGGGAAAATTTGTTCAGTTAAGTGTTGTGTTTAATCATTTGAGCAAAGGGAATCCTATGACAGACTACCCATCATTGAGTTCTTTATTACACTTTCTGAAAGTTTGTAACTATCATAACAATCACTGGTCAGTAAACAGTGGATGGGAATGGGCAAGTTGTCTTGCCGAGGTTGAAAAAGAGGATCTGAAGGAAAAAATTAAAGAGTCAAATTTTATTGCATTGTCTTTAGACGAGGTTACAGCAGTAGACAATACTTCCTGGGTATGCATGCATGTTTATACTGTACATAATTTTGTTCACCAACCTCATCTACTAACTATTGCTAAAATGAGGGATAATGCGATAGCGGAAAATTTATTTGAACTAGTAAAGAGTTCTCTAATTGAATATGGAGGTATAAATGACATGACCATTGCCAAAAAGCTGGTGTGTGTTGGAGCAGATGGAGCTTCAGTAATGCAAGGCCACAGGGGCGGTCTTTGCACAAAGATACAATCTTCTTGTGCACCCTATGCTACTCCCATTCACTGCATGGCCCATAAAACTAATCTAGCTTTTGGAGTTGTCAGCAAGCATTCTCCAGTACAAAAAATTGAATCTTTAATCAAAGAGCTCTACCAATACTTGTGTTGAAGTCTGAAGTGATTGAGGGAATTTCAACACTTTGTCGAAGGACTAACCAATGGGAACAAGCTTCTTAAGGATAATGATACTAGATGGATCTCTTTGGATGGACCAGCACATCAATTTTTTTTAGAATATCAATCGTTGCTTGGTCTAATGAACTCAAGTCATGACTAAGTAGGGAAACTGAAATTTCCTACGCTGTTGGCAATGTTAACTAATGTAGAGACACTATTAACATTAGCAGGTATTCTCCCCATGCTTGAGGAAATGAGAAATTTAATGAAAAAGGCCCAGAAAAGAGCTATGTATATTGCAGAATATTTTTTGCTGAGTAAATTGACATGCATGACGCTCGATAATCTCTATCAATTATGTGTCGATGATGTAAAATTTTCCAGTTGGCTGAAAATCATAGATTTGGACAATCCTGATAACTTTTTAAAAATCAGTTCAAACAGGGAGCAGGAAACTTTAAGAAACCCCCTCCCTAGAAAAAGTATAAAATCTTGGCGAATCCTACATTATTTTGGGTCAAAAAAAAAAAAAATTTGGCAAATTTTTTTAATTTGAAAGGAAAAAATATTATTTGTACTAGCGATTTTTTTTCAATTATATGAAAATTCTATAAAATATTGGTGAATCTTTCATTATTGAAGAAAAACATGATGACCCTACTTTTTGTAATCGTTTGATGATCTAAGATCAATGGCAAGAATTCTATTTCGGGCCAAGGTTTTAAAGGACACAAAGATTCCCTCGAAAGTCTTTGGAATAGAGACATGTGTCAAATCTATTTCGAGCCAAAGTTTTAAAAGCGATAAAGTTTCATTGAAAGTCTCTGGAATAGAGACACATGTCAAATCTATGTACTTAACCCGTACTCTAACTTAAATTTTGACTACATATTGGTGAAGATGAGAATCAATTAAGACAAGCTTAGGAAATTGTAGGCAAAAATATTTAATTTATTGTGTGGAAAAATTAATTCAATTGGCGAAGTCATCGCTGAAATAAAAAAAATTCCATGTCACTATTGGCGATTTGCCTATGCATGGGCCCCAATTTTTATAAAACGCAAGTGACATGGCCACCTCAAAAGTCCAATTTTTTCACCAAATTTTGGGTCCCCAATGAGTGAAATTCGCCAATTGGAAAATATTCACCACTAAAGTTATCCTTGATGGGGAGTTATGTGCAAAAGTTCATGGAGTTGAGATACCAATGCACTACTTTGCCAAGATCGAGTCTGAGGAACTAGGAAATAACCCCAAGAGGCAAGTATCAAGTATTAAAAGGGAAGACTTTACCAAGATCGTTGAGTCTATAACAACTTCTGTGAAGCACATTTCCTATGATCTTTCCTCACAGATTAGAGAAAGATTCCCTCTAGTCAAACTACTTGAATCCATGGCTATTTTGTTTCCTCGATATTGGAGTATGAACAATCTGAAAGATTTTAAATTTAGGCTACTAAATTTGATAGATCATTTATGCAAAACCAAAGAGTTAAATGGAGTAACTCTAAATGGAATTTTAGATGGAAATCATTTGAGAGATCAATCAAGTCATTTTTCAATGACAATGAGGGAATAATATAATATTATGCAGAACCCTCGTGAAGATGGATTGGTATCAAGTCTTTGGAAAAGTCTAGCTGAGAGTGACTTATTGACAGATACAATATCAGAATATTTCAAGCTTGTTGATTGATGTCTGACCATGATATTGGGGTTGGTGGAGGATGAGAGAGTTTCAATGCTTTGGGATTCCTAAAGTCAAAGCTAAGAAACAAACTAGACAAGAATCTGGAAAATTGCTTGAGGCTCTGTACATCCAAGTATGAAGTCAATACTTTTCCTTACGAAAGGGAACTAAAATTGTGGAGGAAGAAATGTCAGAGAAGAGGATTGGGCAACATTTCAAACCAAAGTGGGACTGGGAGTGGTAATTCCAAAGACAATGATGTCATTGACTCATGTACTGGTATTGGTACTGCTAGCGGTGAACATCAATTAAGTGGTGGTATGCAGAGTGAAGAAAACATATCGAAGAACCAAGGAAGCTATGAAGTTGATGGCGCTGAATCCAACAATCTCAATGATGATATGATGTGGCAGCTTGAAGTTGAACTATTGTAGAAGTAGCAGGTCCTAGGTATTTATTAAGCTTTTTTCCTGAAGTCTACTATCAGTTTCTGTATCTCATCATAAATCATGCATAATAGCATATTCCAATGTCAAAAACATGAATGTGGTTGATAATGTCATCAAGATTCAATTCCACAATTAATAATGGTTTTCATTTGTATTATTCAACTCATATGGTACAATTCTTGTAGATTTTTCATTTTTTTTTTTGACAACATAGCAATTCATATGTTACAATTCTTAGAGTTAGAAATATTGATTCTCATTAATTTAATTACAAATATGATACAATGTAACAATTCATTAATTAATTAATACTAGTAAGAACACAACTCTGTGATTCTGTTTACAAAATTCAATGACTCAAATACCCACTGGCAATTTGGCACATTTCCCAATTTCAATTTCATTACCCTAACTCTAAGCCAATGACCCTGAATTCCCTTTTATAGAAACAAGGGAGCAACAATAGCTTCGGGTTGATTTGCCTAATGTGAAGTGAGAAGTCTCAAAATCTAAATCAATAAGACAACTAAAAGTCTACAACATCTCTACAACTTTAGTTGTACATTTCTGCATTTGACAGGTTGGTTTAGTAAATTAGCATTGGCAATAGCATCTGCAACTGCAAGACTGCAACATTGATCTTGTTCAAAAAACAAAGTTCAAACTTGTTACTTTAAACTCAATTCTAGACTCTAGTATTTAGGATAATATCAAAGATATATACTAAAGATATAGAGATGATTGAAATTGAAAGTACTTTCACATACTATGATTGATGAGATCAAGATGATTCTGTTAGTTTCTTTAGTATGCTCCATTCTTTGTCGGTCGGAAGGAAAAAATTTGTGATGTTATAGTAAATGACCTACAACTTCGTTAGCCATCCATAATTTTTTTTTTTTTTTGATGGGTAATAGGTCGAAGCCAAGATCAACAAGGGGCTCAAGAAGAGTTGAACCCAAGACCTCCCAAATGAGAGGCTCGTAACTTACCGTTGCGTTGTGGGATGTTCCCTATCAGCCATCCATAATTGGAAGAGTGAATTGAAAGCAATGTTCCTTCCATTACTGCATTCAAAATTGTGAATGTTTTGATGCACTTTGCAATGCCTTCATGAGTTTTGTCTTGAGGAAGGTTGCCTAAATTAGACATCATTGTGTCCTCCAACTTTTTTTTTAAGCTTCTCTTCCAATGAAATTCGTTGATGAGTAATCAGGTCCAGGACTAGGCAAACCAAGAGATATCAATTTGGTTGTTTTACTAGTCATCTTGGTGAGCTTTGGCCCGAATAAGGCAAGAGATTCATCTGCTTTTGTTAGTTTCTGACATATTTGAAATACAAAGGTCACCTTTATTGTTGCACCAACACAGTCCTAAATTCCCTTGCTTGCCAAATGTCTGTCACTGGTTTTGTTGATTTGTTGTATAATCTACTTTGCAATTTTCTATCTCTAACAAAAACTTTTGTTCTTTGCAATGTGCTCTTTCAACTTCCCATAAACATCTGTATTATTTACATTGTCATTTAAGATATTTTCATAATTTTTAATTGTATTATTTTCCTTCTTTAGGTCTTCTCTCATTTCTGAGTGTTAGAGTAATAGTATATTTACCTTTATAATTAAGTCTATCTGATTTAATTATTAAAGGTCACTATTATTCTTTTTTCACTTAAGCTTGTCATTTAGGTGCATAATAATTAATATGTTTATTAATTATTAAATGCACAAACCTAGCTTTCTCCGGCTTTAGAGTTTCTCACCTTATAAGCCGCTTTTTGTAATTATTGTTCATACTTTTTGAGAAATACAATTTTGCTCTCACTCCGCTGAGATTCTCAAAACCCTTGCTCTCTCTCTCTCTCAGGTTTTCGCTCCAGCTTCTGGTATTTTGCTTGCAGGTGATCTTGGTTTTTTGTGGATTTGCACATTTGTGAAATCTTACATGGTATCAGAGCAACCCTGCCGCTGCCGAGGTTGAAGTTCTTGGAGCCTGGATTCGAAGACGACAGCCACAGCTTGTTTCTGGGGTTTTCTGTCACTTTGAAGGAGGCACGATCTTCTGGAGCAGATTGAGCAGAAACGGACTCCGCCATTGCGTTCAGAAGGTTCGGGAGAGTCGAAATCATATAAAACTCGACTCAGTTTGGCCCCCGTGACCACAGGGAAAAAAATTTGCCCTACCAGGGCCGTACGGCTCAAAAATTGAGAAAAAAATCTCGAAAAAAAAACAAAAAAAAAAGTTTTCTTTTACAAAACACGGCGCGCCGCCCGCAGCGGCTGCCGGGTAGCGCGCCGCCAGTGCGCCCCCACCGCGCCGCCGCGGCCAGCCACCGCCCGGCCGCCACCCGCGCTCCGCCCAGGCCCCACCGCCGCTCCGCCCGGGCGCCACCGCAGCCGGTGGAGCCGCTTTCCGGCCACCGACCCGCCACCCGAGGCAGACGTAGGTGACGTCATCTGACGTCATCTGCCGATTTATTTTTTCGGTGGTTTTTAAAAAAAAATTTCCGACCGTATGGTTATGACATCATGCTGACGTCAGCGACGGCCCAGTGACGGTCATACGGCCGTCAAATTTTTTGCCGTCCCTGGTTTTTTTCAGAGAGCTTACATTTGGGGGTACTTGGGCGTTTTTGCTCCTACAGGGTTCATACGGACTCAAAAATCGACATATGATATATCACCGAAAAGGTCTTTCCGAGACGGACGCAATGATGTTGGTTTGGTTTGCTGATTCAGCCATTTGAGCTCTCTTTTTTAGCGTCAAAGTTAAGGCTTCTCCTTTCCTCCTTCTCTGCATCTGGAGTCCAGGTTTTCTCCTCATTCTTTGTGCTTTCAGTTATTTGTTGTACGGGGGTTTGTTTTATACATTGTGGGGGGGGTGTTTTTCCTTTCTGTAATTTACTTCAGAAAAGACCCTTCTACTTCTATCTTCTTCTTCTCTCAATGTCGGATCCCTCTGTGGCCCGGCTGACACCGCATAATTATCATACCTGGAAAGCACACATGACCAGACTTCTTATGTCACGTGGCTTATGGTCATGTCTGGATGAGAACCAACCTGTCCTGCAACGTCCCTTTGAGATTCTTCAGCACAGAAATAAGATGGATGAAGCCATGGGCTTGATTGCACTGAACATCTCCGACAGTCTCCTCTTTCACTTGGAAGGTTTGACCACACCTAGGGCCATTTGGGGAAAGTTTTCAGATTTGTTTGGCACAGTTAATGAGTTCAGGGCACTTCAGCTTGATGCAGAGTTGACTACTTTGACACCTACCAGCTTTCCCACCATTGAGGACTTTTTGATGAAGTTCAAGTCTCTGCGTTCAGTTTTGCAGGGATGTGGGAAAACAAAGACAGATGATGAGTGTATCTTCTTGATACTCTCAAAGTTGCGAGGACAGTATCAGATCTTTTCTTCCACTTTCTACTCCACCATGGATGCTTTGGGTGCTAGGCACACCATGCCTTCTTTTGAGACATTCTGTGATCGGTTGACACGGGAACAGGCAAAGATCCAATAGATGGATGCTTCTGGCTCTTCTAGCTAAGCGTTGGTTGCTCAGTCTTCACAGGGGAAACCAAAACAGAAAGGCAAACTGAAGAAAGATTCCGCAGGCAATGAGTCTTCCTCCAAACCTGCACAGAAAAATGATTCCAAACCTCCAGCGAACCCTTCTAAGGGTAAATCTTCTTCGAAGTCTACTGAGTCTACCTCCAAGACTAAGAAGAAATTAGTTGAGACCTGTAGCTTTTGTGGAAAGGATGGACATCCCGTTTCCAGGTGTTGGAAACGTTTGGAGGCTTTAGAGGAAGCCATGCAGAAGCATCACATTTCAGCTCCCCCGTCCACCTCCTCCCCTGCAGGGAAAGGTCATGCTCTTACTGCATGAGCTATGACTTCTGGGCCCACCTGGATTCTTGATTCCGGTGCTTCTCACCACATGACACACACTCAGCAGTTGGTCACCTCAATTGCTCCTTGCGCTACTTCGCAGATTGCTGTTGGGAACTCATCTCATCTTTCTGTTTTGGGTTCTGGTTCAGTTGCATTAGCTGGGGGTTCTCTTCAGGATGTTCTTTTTGTCCCTGACATTTCGACGAACTTTCTGTCTATCTATCAGATTTGCCACTCTGGCTCTGGTAAGACAGTTGAGTTCTCACCACATGATGTGGTTATTCGGGACTTACATGATACTGAGATGATTGTGGCTACTGGGAGTGTTGACACTGCATCCCGCCTATACAGATTTGATGGATTTGAGTCTTCTGCTGGCACAGGTTCCTGTCTTATAGCACATGCAGATTCAGTGAGTAGACTTTGGCATGAGCGTTTGGGCCATGTCAATTACAGATATCTTCAGCAGATGAGCACACAAGCACTTGTTCTTGGGCTTCCATAGATTACTTGCACTGATGGGGTTTGTCAGGGTTGTGTTCTTGGCAAACAACATAGGGATCTTTTTCCTCAGGGACGAGCTACTCGTCCTTTAGCACCATTGGAGTTGATTCATAGTGACCTCATGTCCTTTCCTACTCCTTCTTTTTCTGGTGCCCGCTATGTGCTCACATTTATTGATGACTTCTCCAGGCGCACATGGGTGTACTTTTTGAAGTACAAGTCTGATATCTTTGATTCATTTCGAGTCTTTAAGACATTTGTGGAGAAGCAATCTGGTCTTTCTATTCGCCGGATACGCACAGATAATGGGGGGGAGTATGTGAACCAAGCTTTCAGGGATTTTTGCTCTGAACATGGTCTTCAGCATCAGTTTTCAATGCCCTACACCCCTCAATAGAATGGTGTGGCAGAGAGAAAGAACAGAACACTTCGGGAGATGGCTAATTGTATGATTCAGTCCAGGTCCATGGATTCGTCTTTTTGGGCAGAGGCTGTCAATTGTGCCAACTATATTCAGAATCGGATGCCCCATAAGGCAGTTCGACATATGACTCCTGAAGAGGCTTGGTCTCATGTCAAGCCTGATGTATCTTCATTTTGAGTTTTTGGTAGTGAAGCATGGGCATTTGTGCCTGACGCTCAGAGGAAAGTGATGGAGCGGAAGAGCCGACACCTCATTTTTGTTGGTTACTGCGAGGATGTTAAGGCATATAGGTTGTTTGATCCTGATTCCAGAGAGGTCCTATTTCGACAGGATGTCCAGTTTGATGAGCGCCTTCCTGCAGTAGATACCCCGCTTCCAGAGTCTACTTCACTTACCACTACTCCCTCATCTCTTCCAGGTGTGTTTCAGGATGATGAGGATGATGATCTTGGTGATCCCCATTTACCTCTGCCACCGGATCCTCCACATATGCCTAGATGGGCTCGTGTTACAGTTGATGCTGTAGGCTCTCTGGCTGGTGACCCTTCCACCTCTCGTCGCACCCGGTCTCATATTGCAGGTTCCAGTCTTTTGAGTCATGCTATTTGTGGTGATCCTCAGACATTTGGGGCAGCGACAGGACATACTGAGTGGGACAGTGCTATGGAGGAGGAGTATTCTTCTTTGATGAAGAATCATACTTGGGATCTTTGTTTGCTTCCTAAGGGAAGAAAGTTAGTGTGATGCAAGTGGTTGTATCGTACTAAGTTTGCTGCTGATGGTTCTATTGATAAGTACAAGGCACGTCTTGTTGCGAAAGGTTTTTCACAGGTTGAGGGTATTGATTACACTGAGACATTTGCCCCTGTCGCCAAGATGAACTCTATTCACCTTGTCTTATCCCTCGCAGCTTCTCAGGGATGGCCCATTTTTCAGATGGATGTGAAGAGTGCTTTCTTGCACGGTGATCTTAGTGAGGAGATTTACATGGAGCAGCCTCAAGGATTTGTGCAGGATTCCTCCTTGGTTTGCAGACTTCGGCGTTCTTTATATGGTCTCAAACAGGCCCCTCAGGCTTGGTATGAGAAGATGGACTCTTTTCTGCTTTCTACAGGATTCACACGCTGTCATTCCGATCCTACAGTCTACATTCAGCGTCTTGAGGATGAGATTTTGATACTTGTGCTATATGTTGATGATCTTCTCATCACAGGTAGCTCATCTTCTATGATTCAGGATGTTCAGTGCGCATTGATGGAGCAGTTTGAGATGACAGACCTTGGTCTTTTACACTTCTTTCTGGGCCTACAGATTGTGCAGTCACCTACTGGGATCTTTGTTTACCAGCAGAAGTATGCTCTTGACATGCTTCAGCGCTTTGATATGCTTGATTGCAAGCTTGCTCCCACACCTTTTCAGTCGGGTGTTACTTTGTCTACCTCTTGCACTACGCCTTCAGTGGATGCTACTTTGTATCGGCAGTTGGTTGGCAGTTTGTTATACCTGACACACACTCATCCTGATCTCTCCTTTGCAGTTGGTCTTGTCTCTCGGTTCCCACATGAGCCTCATGAGAGTCATTGGCAAGCTGCCAAGCGTATTTTGAGATACATTCAGGGCACACTTATGTATGGCATTCACTACACATCAGGGGCTCCTCACATTGTTGGCTACACTGACTCAGATTGGGCTGGTGATGTTGATGATCGGAAGTCTACTTCTGGCTTTGTTTTTTGCCTTGGCTCTGGTCCTATCACATGGTCGTGCAAGAAGCAGAATGCTCGAGCACTTTCATCTACAGAGGCTGAGTATAGAGCGGCAGTTCATGCTAGTCAGGAGATTTTATGGCTTCGGAAGTTGATGACTGAGTTTGGTTTTCCTCCTGATCGTCCCACTGTTCTGTGGTGCGATAATCAGAGTGCTATTCACATTTCTCGCAACCCGGTGGAGCATCAGTGCACTAAACACATTGAGCTTCATATGCATTTCATTCGTCAGTAGATTCAGGATGGTGTTCTCACTTTGGAGTACATTCCCACTGATGCGCAGGTTACTGACATCTTCACCAAACCCTTTGCATCTCCGCGCTATCTTCAGTTGCGTTCTATGCTTGGGGTGACGGAAGTTGTCCTTGGGGGGTCTTGTTGAGTCCTTCCTTCCTTCATGTTTCTTTTCAGCATGTTGTTGTATCTCTTTTTGGGGTAGGGTTTTTCCCACTGGGTTTTCTCTATTTCCCCGGTTCACAGAGATTTCTTTGTTGTTGGGTACCTAATCAGGCCTTGTTGCCGGGACCCATTTTCTTGCTTTCTTAGCTGTGCTAGGTTAGTTTCCTCCTGAGCTTCGCTTAAGGGGGGTGTTAGAGTAATAGTATATTTACCTTTATAATTAAGTCTATCTGATTTAATTATTAAAGGTCACTATTATTCTTTTTTCACTTAAGCTTGTCATTTAGGTGCATAATAATTAATATGTTTATTAATTATTAAATGCACAAACCTAGCTTTCTCCGGCTTTAGGGTTTCTCACCTTATAAGCCACTTTTTGTAATTATTGTTCATACTTTTTGAGAAATACAATTTTTCTCTCACTCCGCTGAGATTCTCAAAACCCTTGCTCTCTCTCTCTCTCAGGTTTTCGCTCCAGCTTCTGGTATTTTGCTTGCAGGTGATCTTGGTTTTTTGTGGATTTGCACATTTGTGAAATCTTACACTGAGAACTAGTGTTCACCATGTTGTCTTATTTTCTCTTCTTTCTCTTCCCACTATTTTGTTTTTACCCTCTCATTCTCCAATTCTTTCTTTAAGTTATTGGTTGCATGTCCCGCATTCTCCAATTTTTTGTATAAACTTAATGAAGAGGCTATTTCATCCTCAAGTTTTTTTTCGCTCTATTCCAATTTTTCCCTTAAAGTTTTCAGTTCTACATCCATATGTTCTTGTTGTCCAATTGCTTCTTTAGAGGATGAATTTTTTATCCTTCTCTCTAATTCTTTGCACCTATTTTCTGCTACTTTCTCAATTTCCTTTACATTTGCTAGGTCTGTCTTTAACTTATCTATTGTGCCCTGAAGCTTTCCTTTCTCTCTCTCCAACTTCATCAGTGAATTGTAGACCACTTGGTTGGTCATTTTTGACACATTTATCTTGTCCACATTTTTTATTTTGGATAAATCCATTTGGAGGGTGCTAACTTGAAATTGAGATGGATCTAACTGACTCTCTGGTGGATTGTTATCTCTAGTTGGGGGCATAACAACCATGAGTTCCATCATATCTTTATTTGGGTCATATGTGGGAAATAACCTATTGGATGCAGGTTCTGCATCATGAGCTATAGCAACTGCTTCCATCTTCATTTTCTTACTATTTTCTATATTCCTATTTTTTGATTGTTCATAGTTAGTTACAAAATCATTGTAACAAAAATCAAGGTTTTGTGACACAACTGAATGTTTGAATGGTGAAATAGAACTTGCACTGATGTACGAGCTTCCACCTATGTTTCCTATGGTTCTTCTAATTCCACCATGAGGATTAGCAACACCCTGACCCATTACAAGTGGAGTTTTTGGACTGTTCTGAGGGTTTTTTCTTGAAGGTTGGGAAATTGTTGGACTCACAGTCACCATTGGCATTATTGTACTAATACTTGTCATAACATTTTGCTTCTTTACACTGCCTTGATCTCTATGAACAATTATTTTCATGTCTATCTGTAATGTCCTTTTTGGACCACTAGTTGTAGTTGTACCCATGATATCCACAGCTATGGGAGTGGCAATTGATTTATATTGAATCTGAGTGCTTGCAATAGGTGGAACTATATTTGAAGCTGGAACTAATGGAATTGACTAAGTAGATGAATGTGATGATTGAACTCCAAGCCCAAGGCATGGTTTCTCACCATGTTTTGGTGGAGCTAGTGGGTTAGGTGCAGACCAAACCCCTTGTCCACTGGGACCCAGACCACCAATACCTTGGTAGCCCATTTTTTGTATAATATGTGCCCCTTTGGTATATTTATCTTTTGTGGACTTGTCAAGTCTTGTACTAATTGTGGGATTCACACTGGATGTGGGATCCACAGATTCTTGGTCATAGTCATCATCATTAGTGACATTTTCTTTAGTTGGATGCTCCTTATTCCACAAGTCATTAAACATTTTATCCTCTTCCACCTCATAAAGATCTTTAGAGGTCTTTGGCTCACTGAGATTCTTCCTCATTTCCCAAAAATCTTGAATTTTGGTTTGAGTCCAATTATCATCCATACATTCATCCATTAGGTCAGTTGGAATAGATTTTGTAGATGGTTGAGCAGCTTTCTAGTAGAAATTGTACGATGTCATGGCCTGCACTTTTCCTTTCTATTTGTGCAATGCCATAATTTGTGATGACAATTCCTATATTGACATATTATTTTCAGCAGCATATTTCTCCATCTCTTTTTTGATCTCGTCCCAAGAATCCATGTTTTTAAATTTTTCAATCAATGGCATACTTTCATGTTGACATTTGCTTGCATAGTTCCCATTATCTCTAAGCTTTGTTCCAATTATGTTGAGTGGATCATACTACCAGTGACTATCAAAATCAAAGTGAAAAATTGTAAAAAAGGCTTGTGCCACTTTGAATCCTCTTCTCTCAAATGTGAACCCTCCAAATGAGAAAGACAAGGAAGGAAATATCATTTTTGTTTGCTGGCTATTAAAGAGTACATCTATGCTCTCCATTTGTCATACATATTCCAATGCAAATACCCTCTCTGTGACATGTATTGGAAGTTTGTAGGGTTCTACTACTAAACCGTAAAACCTTAACACTGTGTACTCTTCCATGAAGTACCAGTCAGCCAATTGTATTTTACTTCCAAGTTGAATTAAATCTCTACAAGTAGCAGGCAATCTAGGCATTGGAGTGCCTATAATTTTATTGTACATTGGTGCCAAAAAGAAGTCTACAAAATTGTTGCAGTTCCTTTTGTTATCAATCATCCTTATCTGATGTGTCCACTCATATATTGGATTTTGGCCATGACTGCAAAGCTTGTTTGTCTGAAATAGTGCATGATGCTTTCCTAAGAGAAGATAGCACAAGTAGGTTGTGAATCTAAATGTATTGTATGAACCTATTTTAATCATTAGTAATTGTTCTTGCATGCAACGAACAATGTGCTTAATAAAATAATATTTTATTGGTTCTTTTTCAAAATGAATATGAAAAAGCATTTCAAGAATGTTGGCACCCACTTCTTTGTTACTATCCAATCCTAAACAAAATGCTAGCAAGGAAATACTGTCCTGAACCCATGGCACAAAAATTTCATAATCATAAGGAGGCATATGATTTGGACTCAGGCTAGAACCATTTGCTATTCCTCTGATATAAGAGTCTCTCTGTGTTGCATCTATCTTTTCATAATCCTCTGCCAACTTTATCAGTTCAATTTGCATGTTTGAGTTTTGTTGTTCAAACCCTAGGTTCAACAGACTAGAAAATTCACTCTCGATTATGGACAAGATTTCCTCCTGAGTATTTTTATTCACAATTGCTTTTCTATTTTCATCATAATTTTTGGCATAGACCATGACAATTTTTGGGCAAGGGAACACTTGAGGTAACGCCATGCGTGCCGACCTAGCATTCCACAATGCAATTTTATTTGTCATTACATTTACCTTGGGGTTAAATGAAGAAAATTTTGAACCCTTATTTGGATCATTCCACTTGTTTTCAATTGAAAATCTAATTTCCATTATTTCCTTATTTCCATGAATAGCAGGATCATAAATATCATGGAATAAATCAGTGAAACCTGGTGTTTTAAGAAGATTGTGGAATTCTATTATTCGACTTGGCTTTTTACTCATAGTCTTATTCTTGATATTTTTTTTGCCCATTGTGGTAAGCTGGTAAGTGGTAACCTAAACCAATATCACTATTTACTCATAAGAAAATTTAAATATTTATACACATCTACAAGCCTACAATTTACAGGGGTGATTCAAAATTAAACCCTAACAAGTAACTGGATAAATTTTTTTCTATAATATAAATAGTAAAGTTGTAAATCAAGAGATTTGAAAAATTTAAAATGCAAGAACTAGGTGTTCAGGATTTTAGTAGTTGCCCATTACCCTTAGTTTTGATTTTTGTAGACTATGACTAGGAAGAGACTCAAGAGCTGAGAGACTTTGTTTCTTTCCTCCGACCTCAACCCTCAACCTAGAAATGTATACTGCAGACTACTTAATAACTTATACTTATAAATGAAAAATTAGATTGCAAACTTAAAGCGCAAAAAGTGTACAATCTATAGTCATCACACTTGTCACTGATCATGTGAGTGGACATGCGTCATGAATCCGAAATGGGTTTGCAAAGAAGTTGTATTTCTTTTCCCTTTTGGCCCGAAATACAACTTCGGTCATTGATCTACAATCATCCAACAGTCATAATGTCAATGCAATGTTAGTCACTATTTGATGTGGTGGCACCGTGGGTCCCATTAACTCACCTTGTCACCTGATGGCTGAGTCACCTCATGAGTCACATGTGTCACATCATCATCAAATGACATTGTTGGTAAGTCATGCGAGACTATGAGTGGAACATGTTTAGTGACACTTGTCATGATTCCAGAACGGATTTGAAAAGATGGGGTTTCTTTTTCCTTTCAGCCCAAAATACAACTTCAGTCATTGATCTACAATCATCCAACAGTCATTATGTCGTTGTTAGCTAGTGTGGTGGCCCCGTGGGTCCCATTAACTCACCGTGTGAGACTGTGAGTGGAACATGTTTAGTGACACGTGTCCAAGGATTTTTTTAGTGGTGAATATTTGCCAATTGGTGAATATGTCACGATTGGGTGATAGAAATTGGTGAATAAAACAATCAAATATAGGTCGGATCATTCACCCAGATTTTATACAATGGTCATATAGTGGTCAGAATGTTCGCCACTATTATTACGTAATTTCAGTTTGGTAGTCAGGTTCTTCGCCCATATTTCTCTTTACTGTTTACTCTTATTTGCCACGGATTAAATTGAGTGTCTCTTTTGAGGATCATCATTCGCCAAATTCCCATTTTCCTATGTGAAATTTTTATTTGTCCTAGGACCCAATTCACCATGCATCACATGCAATGGGGTCCCAAGTTCCTGCTCTACTCACCCACTCAATTACTTGAAATTACGCGGGGTTCACCAAATATTAGTTCTTATCATATGTAATGGTTGGCCCATTCGCCAAAATGGACGATGCCGATTATGAGGCAAAATTTGATGGCTGATATGAAAATGGTTTATTTGTAGTTGTCTATTTAAGATGTATGAGTTTCATTATTGAAACATGCTGAAAAGAAGGAGCCTTCGAGAGATTTTCATTTAGTACTTAGTAGCATAATAATTCAGTTGATTCTAAGCTTAGAGCTCACAATTGTGATCGGTAGCGAACCGGAATGACTACGACTACGAGTTCGTAGTATTTTATTGCAGCCTTAATTTGATAAAGATGTCATAATCAAATTTAAACAGGAAGAGGACTAATGAAGGTGGAGATGTCCAAGAGAGGCCAATGAAATGCAGAAATATATCTTCATACTTTGGCGGGGGTAGACGCAATAGTGTTGGTCAAAGTGAGGAAGGTACATCATCAGAGGAACCTGTACAATCTCAACCTACACAAGAGTCTATTCAACAAATTGGGGAGCCTAATAAATCTAGTGACGAAGTTGCAGAACTTGATATCTCTAATGAAGATGACCTTGATGAAGAATATCCAATAAATAACCAGTACCAAGATGAATCAATCGACTTCGGTGATGATGATGGTGCAATTAATAGTAACACTAAAGGGAGAGGAAAATCAAAATAAAAAATTGATCGTCAATGGGAGATGGCCAGGAGATTTAAATTTGATTGGGCAGAAAAGTATCCATTCATTGAGCCCATGGACAATCCAATTGTAGGTGAGCTGCTAGTAGAATGCAGATGTACAATTTATAGTTGGAAGTATAAAAAGGAAAAGCGGTTGCAGCTTAAACTAGACACCATAGAGAAACATGTTGGTAAGATTTATGAAACCTCAACTGTAGATGGAAGGGAAATAAAAGTGGTAAGATATAAAACAAAGGAGCAATGTCAACATAAAAGGAATGCTGAGGAATATTATTTGTTTCAAAAATTTAAGACGAAGCCCGGTAAAGTTCAAGGTTCTATTAATGCTATTTTTGCAAAAGCAAGTGAAGTAGAAGAACGTGGAAAAGTTGTTCAATTAAGTAATGTTTTCCATATTTTGAGCAGAGGGCGTCTAATGATAGACTATCCAGAAATGAGTGGTTTGTTACACTTTCTAAAAGTTCCTAACTATCTTGTCAATCATTGGTCGATAAACAGTGGATGGGAATGGGCAAGTTGTATTACGCAGGTTGAAATAGAGGATGTACAAAGAAAAATAAAAGAGTCAACCTTTATTGCATTGTCCTTAGATGAAGTTACGGCAATAGATAATATGTCGTGGGTATGCATGCATGTTTATATTATACAGAATAATGTCCACCAACCACATCTACTAACTATTGCTAAATTGAGAGACAATGCGACAACAAAAACTTTATTGCAGTTAGTAAAGAGCCATTTAATTGAATATGGAGCTATGGATGAATTGACAATAGCGAAGAAGTTGATCTACGTTGGATCGGATGGAGCTTCAGTAATGCAAGGTCAAAGGAATGGTCTTTGCACAAAGATGCGGGCTTCTTGTTCACCATATGTTGTTGGCATTCACTGTATGGCCCATAGGATGAATCTTGCTTTTAGAGTTGTGAAGAAGTTTCCTTCAGTAAACAAGGTTGAAGATTTAGTAAGAGAGTTGTACACATATTTTTGTCAAAGTCCCAAACATTTTAGGGAATTTTAGCACTTTGCTGATGGAATTACCGATGGAAACAAGCTTCTTAAAGATGTTGATACCAGATGGATCTCTTTGGATGGACCAACGCATCGATTATTTTCCGAATATCAATATTTGATTGGACTGATGTACGAAAATCGGGACAATGCAGAAAATCAAAGATGTGGTGACCTGCTTTGGAGGTTGAGCAATTTAGAGACATTTTTTACTTTGGCATCTCATCTTCCCATGCTAAAAGAAATGACGTTCATTATGAAAAAATCCCAGCAAAGAGCCATGTATATTGCAGAATATGCTCACTTGCGTAAAATGTCATGCCAAGCCCTCGATAGTCTCTATCGTACTGACCTAAATTTATACGATGATAGATTTAATCACTAGCGAAAACTAATAGATTTGGATGATCCTAATAATTATTTAAAGATCATTGAAAATGGAGATTTATGTGTTTGTGTAAGGGGATTTCAGATACCAATGTACTACAGTGCCCCAAAGAAGCGAGCTACAAGAGTTACAAGGGAAGAGTTTACCAAGATCGTCGAGTCTATAACAGCTAATGCAAGGGACATAGCCTATAGAGTTTCCTTTGAAATAAGATCATGATTCCCATATGATCAACTTCTTGAGGCCATGGCAATTGTGTTTCCTCAATATTGGTCCTTCAACTCTAAGGAAGATTATCGTAAAAGGTTGTTGACTTTGATAAAGGAATTTTGCAAATCTGTAGAATTCAATGGAGTGACTATCAAAGGAATATTAGATGAGGGTCTTCTTAGATAGCAATCAGGCACCTTTGCAAGGATTATGAAGCATCAATATCAATTAATGCATAACCCACATGAAGAGGGCTCGGCAACAAAGCTTTGGACAGAACTAAAATAGAGCACAATGTTGCGTGAAGAAATTTCAAAGTACTTCAAGCTTGCTGATCTATGTCAAACCATGATATTGGGTTCAATGGAGGATGAGAAATTTTTTAGTGCTTTGGGCTTCCTAAAATCAAAGCTAAGAAACAAACTAGACAAGAATTTGGAATCATGCTTGAGGGTATACACATCTAGGTATGATGTCAATACTTTTCCTTATCAAAAAGCAATGGAAATTTGGAAGAAAAGATGCAAAAGAAGAGGGGTGGGAAACACCATTAACCAATCTCCTATAGTGACTCCAAGTGGGAAAAGTACAATTGGCAGTGGCACTGGTGATGGGATTGGGAGTCATAGAAGCGGAGGTCAGAGTGAACTTGAAGAAGACACAAACGAAAATGAAGAGAACAATGAAGCAACTACAATACCAGAATTGGATGATGATGATGACACAGAGATGAATTGGAAAATTTAGGAAATTTTTGTTAAATTAGTAGTGGCAACCAATAGGTATTTTTTGAACTTATTAACTACTATATGATATCCTATCATCCAATGTTCATTTTAGAAAAGAAAGAATGTATTATGTTTCATCATTAAAATTTGAGAACAAAGAGTATTATTACTGTAGAGTGCAGTTTATATCATGTCATCAATGATCATTCATATTTGAATTTGAAATTCCTAAATGAAATTGTGTATTCCAATAGCATATAACAAAGTAATTTTGTATTCTTAGTTAAACTCAACTAAGAATAAATGAATAAAATAGACTAACTCAACATACATTGAATTGGAAAGCATGAAAATTAGATAGAATCATAGAGCACAATTTGTTTTGTATTCATTTGCAATATATTAAAATTTAAAGTAGTTCAAAATTCAGAGCAATCTTTGTAGGCCACTCCAAACATCCTCTAATGGCAGAACAATTTGGTTCATAGTATAGTCACACTCCTACAACTTCGTTAGCAATTCATATTTGGAAGTGTGACTTGATAGAACTGTTGATTCTAAAAGTCCATTCAAAGTTCTCACTGGTTTGATGAAATCCAAGAATGCATCACAAGATATGTCTACAGGGAGAAAGCGTACATCAGTATTTATTTTGTCTTGCAACCTTGTTTTGTAATTTTCTCATCCAATGAACTGATTTTCTTCAAATCCCATAGGCAAACCAAGACTTTCCATTTTCACTTTCCTTTGTTCCATCTTTGTGATCTTCTACTTAGCTTTGTCATCCAATTCCTGTGCTTCCCGTAGCTTCTCACATTTGCGAATGATACTTGATACCTTTACTGATGCATCAAGGTGGTTGCTAATTCCCTTGTTTGATAGATAACTATCACTCTTACTGTAGAGTTGTTGCATCATATCTTTTGTTGTCTTTTCTTTGTTGACAACATCCATGTTCTATTGAATGTTGTTTTGGAGCTTCAAGTAACATACTCTCATACTTTGAAGCATTTCAAACCAGTCATACAAGTTATTAGACATCGCCAATATTTGGCCCCAAATGTATTCTTTTGTAATCTTCACTAAATTATGATTAGTATCTGTTAAAGTCTTAATTGTACAATTGGCCTTCTTTAGTTCTTCTACCATTTTTTCACAATTGTTTTTCTCTTCTACTACTTTTTGTTCCCAATGATTGGCTTTATCCGCCTAAGAGGCAGCATTACTCTCTAGATTTTTAAATAACTTTTCTGAACTGGCTCTTTCTTCGTCAAGTTTTTTTATCATTTCTGCCAATTTTCCCCTCAGTTCCTATTCCTTCACCTACTCCTGTGCCAATTTTCCCCCCAGTTCCTTCAGCTCCTGTTCCTTCAGTTTCACCCACTCCTGCTCTTGTTCCTTCACTATCGCCTCAACATGTCCTTGCTCTGTATCTACTGATTTTTTAATCTTTTTTTGCAATTCTTTCAAACTGTTCTCTAAAGCTTTCCTCTTTGATTTTTCATTGCTAATGTCTGCCTGTAACTTTTCTATATTTTTCTCGAGCTTTCTTTTCTCTCTTTCCACCTTTAGCAGTGCACTGTAGACCACTTGGTTTGTAGACTTTGAGACATTGATTTTGTCCACATTTTTACTTTGGAAAAATCCATTTGGAGAGTACTAACTTCAAATTCAGAGTGATCTATCTAATTCTCTAGTGGGTTTCCATCTTTGTTTGGTGGAATAGCAACCATGAACTCCATCATGTCTCTCTTTGGGTCATATGTTGGAAAAACCCTATTGGATGTAGGTTGTTCCTGTGCAGCTACAGTAAGGGCACTAGACTCCAATGCCTTCTTTGATTCCTTATTCTTTGTTTTTGTTTCTGCAAAATTATTATAGAAATCCTTGTAATGAAAATCTAGTGTTGCAGAAGGATTTGAATGTTTGAAAGGTGAAGAAGAGATAGAGATTGCAATGGCTATTGATCTAACTAATTCTCTTTAAGGATTTGAACTTCTAGAGGGTTTTGCTGAACCTGAAATTGGCAACACTTCTTTATGATCTAATGTCATTGTTCTAGAACTGGAACTGGAAATGGAAAACTTTTGCTTCTTGACACTATCTTCTTGTATGGGATTCTATGTAGATTCTAGTGGCCTCTTTAGAGAGGGAACTTGTTCTATAAGGTGCCCACTCCTACCAATGCCAGTCCCATGAATGCCACTAGTACTACCACTAGGTCCACTATCAGAGCCAAGTCCTACACCATGATCATAAGCAGTTTTTTTTGTCTGAATTGTATTTTAGACGCCTTCTCCTGTGGGACCCAAACCACCACCTTTATAACCCATTTTTTCAAGAATGACTGCCCCTTTTCTATATACATTTTTTCGGTCCTTGGAGATTGCACAGTGACTCCCAGTCTGTGGAGTACATGCATTATCAATATCATGATCATCTCGATCACTGCTGTCAGTGTTGGATGTGGAATTAGGATGCTCCATTTTCCACAATTTTCTAAACTCTATATCCTCATCTATGTCATCCAGATCTACACTGGTCTTTGGTTCACCAAGAGCCTTTCTCATACTCCAAAAATCATCCTTTTTCATTCTAGTCCATTTTCTATCCTTACAAGCTTCTGCTATTCTCTTTGTTATTTTTATGTTTGATGGTTGAGCAGCTTTGTCATATAAATTGAAGGACATCCTAGGCTGTACAATGCCCTAATTTATTGTTGTCATAATTTGTGATGACAACTATTCAACTAAAATGTTTTCCTCGACGGAAACTTTCTCCATCTCTTTTCTAATGTCACCCCAACTATCCTTGTTTTTGAACTTCTCTAGCAATGGTTTACTTTCATGTTGAAATTAGTTTGCAGAGTTCTTATTAGCAACAAGCCTTTCTTGAATGACGTTGAGTGGATCATACTTCCAGTACCACTCTAAATCAAATTGAAAAATATCTTAAAAAAATTGTGCCACTTGGAAAGCCTTTCTCTCAAATGTTAACCCTCCAATTGAGAAAGGTAAGGAAGGGAATATGCTCTTCTTCGATTGGTCAGAGAAGAGTCTATCTGTGCTCTCTAGTTGTACTACATATTCTACTGCAAAAACCCTTTCTGTCACATGCATTGGAAGTTTGTGGGGTTGCAGTTCTGATCCGTAAAACCTTAGCACAATGTAATCTTCCATTAAGTACCAGTCAGCCAATTGAGTTGTGCTTCCAAGTTGGATGCAATCCCTACATGAAGTAGACAATCTGGGCATTGGAGTGCTTGTTATTTCTTTGTACAATGGGGCCAAAAAGAAGTCTACAAAATTACTGTAATTCCTTCTGTTATCATACAATCTTATCTGAGGTGTCTAGTTATATATTGGATTTGGAGTACCTGTCCCCCTTTGAATTTCAAGCTTGTTGTTGTTGCTCATTAATATTGCAGCATTCTTGGCTAGCAGAAGATAGCACAAGTAGGTTGTGAACCTAAATGTCTTAGAATTGCCTCTTTTAATCAATGCTAATTGCTCTTGCATCGATTCAACCACATGTCCAACAAAATTATATCTTACTGGTTCATTCAGACAATGGATATCCCAAATGAATTGAAGAATGCTAGCACTCACTTCCCTATTGTTTTCCAGTCCCAAGCAAAATGATAGCAAGGATATAGTATCCTGAACCCATGGCACAAAAACCTTAAAATCATAAGGACGTTTATGGTTCTCACCCAATGAAGCCTTTGCCTCTGCAACTATTAGACCCTTTACAAATGATTTTTTTCCATCTTGCGGGACTGCCTCATATTGCTCTGCCAGCACTCCCAGGTCGATTTTGGCATTACAATTTTGTGGGTCAAACCCTAGGTCTAGAAAACTGACAAATTCTTCCTGGGTTATTGTTAAAATTTCTTCTTGAGTTTGTTTATTCACAATTGATTTTTTTCTTCATCATAATTTTCTGCACAAATCTTGACAATTTTTGGGCAAGGGAAAACTTCAGGTAATAGCATGTTACCCAGACCAACATCCTAGGAAGCAACTTTATTGGTTATTGCACCTACCACTGCGTTAAATTTTATAAATTCAAACCTCCTTGGCCCAATTGCCTTACTGCACAATGTATGTTTAATTGCTATAACTCTCTTTTCACCTTCGATAACAGGATCATAAACATCATGATACTCATCGGTGAAACCAGGGATTTGTACTAGTTTTCTAAAGTCCATTACAGTTTTCCCTTTTACTTGCCCTAGGCCTTGAGTTTTTGCTTTCCCCATTGTTCTTCGAAAAAATTAAAAAACAAAGATTCACAGATATTTACTAATAGTAATAATATCACAGATATTAACTAACTAATTAAGAAAACCCCAATAGAACATGCAAGAATTAAAATTTCAAAATCAAGTTAAACTTAGTACTTACCCGAAATTAAAATTTGAATTTTGAAATCAGGATAGATATAAGTTCAAATGGCTAAGGCTCTCACAAATTACAGTCTCGATTTCCAAATCTCTGGTGACGGTTCCTATTCAATAGTTCTTTTTAACTCTACTGCTACGAGTACAAGTCGATAGGTTTTTAAAAAGTAAATGTTAAAAACCTTTCGTTAAATGGTAAAGTAATCTTTCTACATCATACACGTGTAATGTAAACATTCGTAATCTTTCTAAAACATTAAATGTCAACTTTCAACGTGTCATGTTTCCAGAGTGAGTTTTCAGAAAAGCTTTTTGAAACTCATAGAACTTTCAAAATACAACTTCAGTTGTTCATCTGTTGTAATCTAACGATTGTCATGATTGGCTTGGGCTAGAGATTTTGATCGACGGGCGGCGTGTGATCGCATGGAATATTCTCTCTCCATGTGATCATGTGCCCACCTTCTGATTAGATGCCATTGGTTTGTATGCAATGGGACCACGTGATGATTCATCATTGAGTATGTGCGCTGCTGCGATTGTGAGGGGCCCAATTCTTCATCATGTTAGTCATCGCTAGGTCAGGGAATGGAGAAAGTCTCCAGCGAATGGGAGTTTTCCTTTATTGCTAAATCTCAATGGTGGGGCCTAGTTTCTGGATGAGTCAGATGGTCTTGTCATGTCAAAGCATCAATGGTGGTCGCTAAAGCGCAAGGGAGTTGTCAGAGATATGCGAAATCACGTCGGCCATTGATTCTTCTTTACAGTGTAGGGTTTCAAACTGTGGGCCATGGTGACATGTATGCACAAATGGCATTCCCCTATTGGCCGAAGGAAATAAAGAGATGGAGTGTGGTCAGCGGGGCTTGGGCTAGAGATTTTGATCGATGGTCGGCGTGTGATCGCATGGAATATTCTCTCCCCATGTGATCATGCGCCCACCATCTGATTAGATGCCATTGGTTTGTCTACAATGGGACCACGTGATGATTCATCATCAAGGTGTTAGGTTGTGATTGGTTGAGCTGGTAAAATGTTCAGTTGTCGCATGATCGCATGTCAAAAAATTTTGACATGCGACCAAGCGACCGGTTACTTCTTGTGCTGGGTCCATTGGAGGGGAGGGCAGTGGTCCCACTAGAGGTTATGTGGCATCCTGTGGGTGGTTGTCGCATGATCGCATGTCAGAGTTTTCTGACATGCGATCATGCGACTAGTTGACACCTATTCCTCAGCCCAGTGGTAGATGGTGATGCAACATTTTTTGATTGGTCGATGTGGCAAAGACATGGAAATTATCGATGGGGCCATGGTCAAAGGGGCTTGCGGGTTGGCCAGCATGTTTCAAGATTTACAGCTAGCGTGACAGTTTGTCACATGTTCACATGAACCAATTTCATGGTTTGCGATCATGTGACAAACCCTGTGTTTTAGCGGTGGTGGTCATACGGCAAGGTAGAAGGGTGACATGGAGGTATGTTGCATGTTCGCATAGCCCATTTCCTGGCTATGCAATCATGTGACAATTGTTCAAGCCTTAACTCTAAGATGAGATGACGTTTTACTTTTCATTCAAGCCTTAACTCTAACCAATTATTCTATCGAGGTAATGAATAGATTACACATATCTGTCAGTACATTATTTTAATTCTATAATTAATTCAAATTTCAAATCAATATGATAATAAATATACTTAGTACATTGCTTTAATTCTACACATCGCCTATGGTAAATGGTAATATACTCAGTACATTACTTAAAACTTTACTTTATTTCTATCTAATAAATGCCAAATTAAGAATGATACTTTTCAAGCATATTGCTGGTCCTTATAACATTTACTAAAAACTATTGGCGAAAACATGACATGTGTCATGTTTCCACCGATAGTTTTCAGTAAATGTTATAAGGACCAGCAATATGCCCGAAATTCATCTTTGGCCATTGATATGTATTAAATCCAATGGACGTTTGTCATTTGAGTCTAATGTCATTATCATAGTCATGGGTGATGGGACTGGGACTGTGGGACCCGATGCAACGTGTCAGTATTCAAATTTCCAATAACAAATAAATTAACAAATAAATTAATTCAACTATTTGGAAAATAATTTTGCCATTTTTTTATAAAAATAGTATCGGTTATTAAAATATTCTCCAACCAATACCCATATTTCAAAACATAATTCGCCATCAATATTAATAAATTTATTTTTTTTTTTAAATTTAATCACCATTTTTTTATAAAAATTGTGTAAACTATTAAAAAATTTGCCACCAAATATCCATAGATTGACACATAATTCGCCAACACTATTAAATTTTTTTCACCCAAATCACATGTGATTCGCCACAATTTTATACTTTTCAGGAGGGGGGGTTCCTTAAAGTTATCTC
The DNA here is from genome assembly GCA_027943335.1 of Chamaecyparis obtusa. Lineage (NCBI taxonomy): Eukaryota > Viridiplantae > Streptophyta > Pinopsida > Cupressales > Cupressaceae > Chamaecyparis > Chamaecyparis obtusa. Next base: position 607,057 of record BSBK01006164.1, read on the forward strand.
TGCACGTGTCATGATTCCAAAATGGGTTTGAAAAGATGGGGTTGCTTTTCCCTTTTATCCCAAAATACAACTTCGGTCATTGATCTACAATCATCCAACGGTCATTATGTCATTGTTAGCCGGTGTGGTGGCCCCGTGGGTCCCATTAACTCACTGTGTGAGAATGCGAGTGGAACATGTTTAGTGACATGTGTCATGATTCTGGAATGGGTTTCAAAAGATGGTTTCTTTTCCCTTTCATCCCGAAGTCCATTGTACATTGTCGATCTGTGCTCATCGAACGGTAGTTATTTGCAACGAAAATTGTTAAATGTTATATTGTTATTATTTCCTTTATAGATATTAATTAATAATGGATAATAAGTTAATAACATTTAAAATTTAAAGTTATTAAATTGAATAGTAACAATTCTAAATGCACTATTTTTTTGATAATATTACTTAAGTTAGTGTTTAGAGATTATGAGATTTTCATTTTTGTGGTCGCTGACTCGCTAGGTCTCCCAAACATGAGTTATCAATTAAAGTAATATTTTTTATTAATTATAACTTTAACATTGATAATTATAATCTCATATAATTCTCATACCTTATAATTAGAAAACCATAAATTCGTTCTCTAACCTTATTAATTCATTTGTCCTTCAAATTGATTATATAGTATACTTAATGTTAAAATGATATTTTTTATTGATTATAACTTTAACATTGATAATTATAATCTCATATAATTCTCATACCTTATAATTAGAAAACCATAAATTCTTTCTCTAACCTTATTAATTCATTTGTCCTTCAAATTGATTATATAGTATACTTAATATTAAAATAATATTTTTTATTGATTATAACTTTAATGTTGATAATTATAATCATGTATAATTCTCATACATTATAATTAGAAAACCATAAATTCTTTCTCTAACCTTATTAATTCATTTGTACTTCAAAATTTTGTAAATCTTTCATATTAACTACAACTGTCTACATTGTACAACTGTGATACATTTTAAATATTCAGATTTAAAAATGGAAATACCATCCACGTCGTTTGAATGTTTTCTTATTTCTACTAAAACATACTTACAAGTTACATCATATATGTCAAATACACAGAGAAGTCTAAAAACCATTTTTTGTACCCATAAAACACAAATTGAAATGAGCTAAAGCTTACAAAATTTTCACTATACTTTTTCATAAAATTATAATTACATTGTCCACTTCCAGTACAATACTACAAAGAGAAACCTACTACTATACTATAAACAAAAAAAACCCAAAAAAGAGGTATGTTTTTATCAAAAAAAAAAACACTAGTAGTCCACTAGTGATTTTGCCCTTCGGCTCCATCTAAGTAGAATTTTGCAGAGAGGATTAACTACAAGAATTTGTCGAGCCACCCATATTGCCCCACCTAAGCCTCCTCTTCATCAAGCATAAACCACTTACAAAGAAAATCCCTAGAAATCAATGCCCATTTCCTATGGTGCTTCAACTGCCCAGCATTCAGGCCCAACAGAAAAGGCTGCATGGCCACATTCTAGCCTAGGAGGAGAAGCTTGGGTATTTCACTTGCCCAAGGGATCCCCACCCCTATTTATGTGAACACAATAACATTAACATTGTCCCCAAGATATTCTTCTTTAAAAACCCTCCTCAACAGCATTAACATGTCCACCTTCTCTCCTCCGAAGTCGAGAAGAGATGCCAAAAAATGGGACGTAATGTCCGTGTTGACCCAATGCCTATCTTCATTGTTCAGAAACTCTCAGCCCACCACCATTTTCACAACCTCTATTACGAAATGCCCACCCTCCTTACAAATAGATTCTAAGGTTTCATCAGAAAAGGAACCCAAAAAAGCCTTTTGGGCCTCCTTAAATGTGCATGTAAGCCTAATTGGAGTGTCCATCTAAAACAATAAAACTTTAGCAAACTTAAAAATAAATTATTTGCAAAGTGCAGAGTACAGACCCTAAACAAACAGATTATCTAGCAGACTAGCAAAGGCCAAAGATGAATCGATGAATAATGAAGCTAGATTGTCTATAAATAGCCCTTCAATCCTTGATCGTAACTTAGCAATAAATTATTCTATATTTAATGGTATTAAATCCATTGTCCTTAATATGCCTCTAAATCTTTCATGTAAATATTTCCCCTAAATGCAAGCATGTGAGAAATTAAAATTTTGTCCTTAATCTTTCATATCTGGCAATAAATCTTTCCCATAATTACAAAACTGTCAAAAATCGGTTAGATCACCTATACAAATTTGGAAGTGGTGCATGACAAGTTAAAGAAAGATGCTTGTCAGTTGTCACTGACAGGGCATTTATTTCTTACCAAGTTAAGAGGTTACAAGTTGAACTATAGTAATAGGACCGTGATTATTGATAGTAGACACTAACATGTGTACATTGTAGTCTGCAGACAAGTTACCCTTATTTGATACATGTCAACAGTATGGTGACTTCCTTGACAACTCTGTTTCATTCAAGAAATTGGGGATGAAATTAAACTTTAGCCATTGATCTTCGATCATCAGACGGTCTCAAATAATACATTTAACATTATAAAATAATGTATGTATGTTAGGTATGTTAGGTATGTTAGGTTAGGTTACGTGTCCGTGCTATGTCCCATCTTTTGAAAATCACCAATAAAATATTTTTTATTACCATAATTAACGAACAATTAGCCAATAAAATAAATGAATTTTCAAACGGCACATAAAATTCACCAGTAAAATTATTATTTTTTCCCTTCAAATAAATATCATTCGCCTCATATATTATAATTTTTTACTTCAAAAGAAAATTATTCGCCTCATATATTTTATTTTTTTACTTCAATAGAAAATTATTCGCCAGCAATTTATGAAATTTTCATTCGCCAGGGAAAAAATCACCAATAGAAACTATGAAAAATTGTGGATTTGAAAAAAAAATTCGCTTGCATTAAAAAAAATTCCCCCCTAAAATAATGTATAATTCACCATGATTTTACACTTTTTCCTAAAAGGGGGTTCCTTAAAGTTATGCATGTTAAGGAGAGAAAGAATTCCTTCTACACTTTGTAAAATTTAAAATGAATAATAAATCTATTCTTTTAAAAGTAATAACAACTATATTTTCAAACATTTATTTTTTTGAAACTTTTCATAAAATGAAAATAAACTCTCCTTTAGGAGTATGTTTAAACAAATATAATATAAATTTATTTATTTTTAAAAATGAAATGATCACAATAGACTAATGTACATAGAATAAAAATATATTTTCTTTCTTGCATGTAGAGAATCCAAATCAGCAACATAGCATATCTTTTGCAAAACATGGCATTTACATTTCTTTCATCTAGCTCTAAACATCTTCACTAATACTTCCTTTCTAACATAAAGGAAACACAATACATCTTTCTCATATCTAACTTAATACAATAGATTCAGGAAATAATTAACTAACTATTACAAGCATTCATATGCTAGGCATTTTTACATAGTCCTTTTAAAAGAAACAACTTGCACAAAGGCATCAAGCCAAGCAAAACTCAATCATGAGAGGATCTATCCAAAAATTCCCATTTAACTCCATGGAAACCAGCAAGTCAAGCCTTTAAAAATTTGCAAAAAAAAACAAATCAACAAACCATGGAGGCTCACCTCCCAACCTATGTCATTTCATGGCCACCCCCGAGCTAGGGGAAACAAAGATGGATAGGGGATTTACATTCATACAACAAGCACATACTCAAACAAAACAAGCAACTAAAATAAGAACACCAAATTCCCTTTCCCATGACTATGCACATAATGGGTCACCTTGGACCCATAATAGGGGTGAAGGTGGAATCTACCCAAATAAGAGAATGCCATATAATAAGAATAACATGCCTTCATCAAGGCCAATAAACTGCACATGATGCCTTCACAAGGCCATAAAATCAACCATCAACCCTTCACAATATTACTTAAGTAACAACTCCCTTATGACCCCCAAATGAATTTCACAAGAATGGCAACATGGATGCCCATACATCCATGCCTCATCCCCTTCTTGAGGAAGGACTCTACACTAGATGGGTAATCCCAACTCTATCCCTTCACCCATCAAGGCTCTCTTCCCTCCCAAGGGTGAGTTTGGCCTTGCACATCCCAAAGAAGAAAATGCAACAAAGAAAGGGAAAACCACATGCATACATAGATTAAGAAGCCAAACAAATACTTATAAAACTTAGCATTCACACAAACACAAGAAAGTAAAATATGCACATAACATTAAGAATAAGAGTCTTCAAGATCCAACCTCAATCCAAGCTAATGTAAATGTGGGTTGAGATGAGCTTCCACCTACAAGCCTCCTCCTTGCTAAGCAACTAGAAAAATTTGCTACAATCTCACAAGTCTCCAAAATTGGAGAGTGGGAAATTACCCTCTAATTTTCCCTCCAACTCCTTAACAAGACAAACCCTAATTCCTTCAATCAAGAGGGGGAAATTCAAAATTCAAAATTCAAAATTCAAAATGAGGAGAGGGCTTGGCATGCATCTCCAAATTCGTCACTTTTCAAAAGAGCATCTTTTGAAGGGGCAAAAATAGCCAAAATACATCGTAATGGTTAAAATTTGACCCCCAACACATGGCACACCTATGGGGTAGTCTATTTTTAACCTCCACTAACCTATAGGGTCGCTAAATGCCTCTCAAAAGTCCACCTAAAGATAACTCACGAAAATGAATAAGATTCCCACTCAAGGCTCCTAAAAATAGAAGACCACTCACACACATAAAGCACTTGGTCATGCCAACTCACATAGCATGTATCAATTGACATCACAAATAAATCACAACACATCACAATACACATGGCATGCCAAGTGGACTAATATTAAGATAAATAAATAAACATATACAAATAAATACAACCATGCATCACTTTACAACATCAAACATTACAACGATGTTAATTTCTCCCCTTGGAGATAACCTTGGCTTAACAGATTTTTTTACAGGTATCCATCCTTAATTTCCCCTGATATTACCATGGTCCTACCTACACACTTGACAAAATATTAGTAGCTCATGAAATGTCAATAACATATATATATATGTAAGTAGAATACATCTCAATAATCACATTCCTATCATCATAAATTTCTAACTGCATCTCATGATAATTCTCATAATTTCAACATTGCATTTCTAAATTTTAAAAGCATATTAAATCAAGAATACAATGATATATGTTAATCCACCTAACATAATAATCACGATCATCTCATAAATTTTCCTAACATGAGTGTAAGATTAAAGTATCGTACTTAAATCAAAGATTCATCAAATACTATGCTCAAGACCTAATAATTAAACACAAAAGTAAAGTCCTAAATCATCATCACATAACCATAGGTCATCACATAATATAAAAATATAATATCTCTATCCAAATAGTCCAACATGATAAAATAAAGTGTCAACATGAGTCAAAAGATGGAAAATAAACTGCTATGAAATGATGTCATGGGGTGAGGCCTCACATGTCCTATGTCAAGTTCTTGATCTACCGCTTGCTTACAACATTCTTCTTGGAAGACCATGGATACACTCAATGCAAGTTGTGCCTTCAACTTATCATCAATGTCTGAAATTTCCTCATAATGGAGTGGTGGTCACTATTCCAGCAGATATAATCTATTCTTGCAATAATCTCAAATAAATAGAAAGCATGGTTCCTCATAACAAGGAAAGCTCCCATAAGGCGGAAACATCCAAAGAAATGGTTTTGAAAAGCTTTTCTAAAAAGATCAGCATCCAAGAGACAAGCATGGAAGAGTACAAGATGGGCCCCATGATGTCTTTAACAGATCTTCCAATATCTCCTAGAACACAAGGAAAACCTTCATCAACATTTACACCTTCCAGTTGTTACAAGTAGTGGTTGTCATTGCACCAAAAGATCAACCTGTTAATGTTCGATACAACCACTAGACTTATAGAAGACACAAGAGGTGGTTAAGACATGTCACGAATCCTGAGGGGAGTGCTGACCATTTTGTCAACAATCTCCCCCTCAGCGTTACCTGAGGGGATTTGAACCTATGACAAAGCTCTGATACCACTTGTTACAAGTAGTGGTTATCGTTGCACCAAAAGATCAACCTGTTAATGTCTGATACAACCACTAGACTTATAGAAGACATAGGAGGCGGTTAAGACATGTCACAAATCCTAAGGGGAGTGCTAAACATTTTGTCAACACCAGTGGTACTGCTCTAACTATACATGAAGGAATTGGAATGGTAAAATTAAACGTATCCCTTGAAGAAGAAAATGAGGAGAAAGCTATCTTACAATGGCTTGACAAGGAAAATGAAGAAGATGGAAATGTAAAACATGTGGAAATAGCTCCTATCAAATATGGAAAGGGATATGAAATCATGAAGCAAATGGGTTACAAAGGAAAAGAACCCTTGGGAGAAAACAAACAAGGACATGTAGAGCCTCTACATATAGAATTTAGAAATCCTAAAGACAAGAGTGGACTGGGTTTCAGAGAAGCAAGGTTTCATCCTATAGCAGAAAGTGGTCCTGTGTTTGATAGATCAGCAGACTCAGATGATGAAGAAGTAGAGGAACAACCTATTTCCTATGAAAGGTTTCTACTCTTACAAGGAGATCCACTATCATAAATTGGCACCAATGTTGAGCAAGAACTCGAAGAAGAACAAGAGTGCCAGAGTCTCATCAATAAAACACCTCGTTTTGATGAGGAACCTCCACAAGAAATATTGCAAGAAGAAGAGAACCATGACTCTGAAGAAAAAAATGTACCCATGACTATTGCCCATTTCTTGGGAGTTTTAGATTATAGTCAAGTAGACTCACATGAGTATGAGTGGGATGTTCTTTTTGATGCTACCATGGACATAGAGGTGGATGTGATACACAAGTTTTCATCTGGAGTCTTAACTGAAGAAGGAGAGAGTTCCAATGTTAGATCACTAGAGTTAAATTTGAATAACACTAACATGAACTCTAATAATAATGAACATGACTCTAATAATCCTAACACTTATCTAGAAGAAAACCTAATGGACGATGTCTTACATGTTAATAATGTTGATAACAACATGGTGCTATCTCTTGAACCTGCTGAATCTTTGACACTGTTACATCCTAAACTAATAGATTGGATTGAGCCCACATCCACAAGCTTGCTATCCTTTGACAATGACTATTTCATAGCCTATTATCTTAACACTTGTGAACCTTTCCCTTCTTCTACCAACGTAAGGAGAGAAATAATGACTAAGGAGGATATCAAGTTTCTCAGTCTCAAAATGAAAAAGAAAAAGAACAAGAGATCTGATGGTGAAAACCACTTAGTGGTAGTATCAGATCCTAAAAGAGAAAAAAAAATGATGCATCCAATGGTGAAAACCTCCTAGAGGTGCCAAAGGATGGGATCCTTGATATCCTCCCTGATCACTTTCAGGAAAGATCATTAGTTCTGATTGAACCTACACAACCCATTAACTTGGGAACAACAAAGGCACCTCAGCTCATTCACATTGCTCAATCATTAGCAGAAGAAGAAAAGATCCAATTCACAAATTTCTTCTAAGGAAAGAAGATCAATTTCACTTGGTCTTATTTAGACATGCTTGGACTGGACATAGACTTGATCATGCACCATTTGTCTATTTTACCAAATGTAAAACCAGTAAAGCAAAAACTCAGAAAGATGAATCCACACATGGCATTGCTAGTGAAAGAAGAATTGGAAAAACTATTGAAGGCTGGATTCATTAGGGCTATTGATTATGTGGACTGGATCTCAAATATAGTTCCTATTTCCAAGGCAAACAAATCCATCAAAGTTTGCATAGACTTTAGAGATCTAAATAGGTCTTTTCCTAATGATGGCTTTCTGCTTCCAAACATAGATATCATTGTAGATCTGATAGTTGCCTATGAAATGTATTCACTAATGGATGGATTTTTTGGATATAATCAAATCAAGATTTCTCCTAAGGATCAAGAGAAAATAGCATTCACATGTGCATGGGGGACCTATTGCTGGAATGTGATGCCATTCGGTCTTAAAAATGCAGGTGCAACTTACCAAAGAGAAATGACTACCATCTTCCACGACATGATGCATAAGAACATGGAAGACTACGTAGATGACACCTTGGCTAAGTCAAAGATAAGAGCTACACACATATAAGACCTAAGGAAGATCTTTGACAAAATGGAACAATTCTAGTTGAAACTTAATCCTAAGAAGTGTGCATTTGGCGTGTCCTCTGGGAAACTGTTAGGGTTCATAGTTTCAGCAAAGGGAATTGAAGTGGATCCAAAAAAAGTAAAAGCTATTCTAGATATGCAACCACCAAGGAACATTAGTCAAATGAGAACATTACAAGGCTTGCGTTATAGTCCATAACAAGATTCATCTCTCAGTTTGCAGACAAAGCACAACCTTTCATGAAGTTGATGCGTAAGGGAACCACTTTCACATGGGATGAGCAATGTGAGAAAAAAATTTCACAAGTCAAGAATTATCTAATGAATCCTCCTATCCTAATGGCACCAATCTATGGGAAACCTCTATTGCTCTACATATCAGCTACAGATACATCATTAGGAGTATTGCTTGCACAAGAGGATGAGACCAAGAAAGAAAGAGCTATATATTACATCAGTAGAACCTTAGTCACATTTGAGGTGAATTATTCAATGATTGAGAAAGCATGCTTAGGAGTGGTGTTCACATCTCAGAAGCTTAGACACTACATGTTAGCACACAAGGTGAAGTTGGTAGCTAAAATTGATCCACTTAAGTACTTATTGAACAAAGCAATGTTGACAGGAAGGTTAGCTAACTGGGTCCTAATTTTAAGTGAATTTGACATTGAGTATGTGGATAAAAAAGCTATTAAGGGATAGGTGATCATTGATCAACTTGCAAAAACACCATTACTAGATAACCAACCATTACTTGTGGAGTTTCCAGATGAATCTATCATGCACTTAATGGAGCATCCCTGGAAAATGTATTTTGATGGGTCCTTCACATAGCAGGGATCAGGAGCTGGGTGCCTATTCATCACACCACAAGGCTACAAGATTCCAAAATCTTACAAGATGATCTTTACATGCACCAATAATATAGAAGAATATGAAGCTCTTGTGAATGGGCTTAAGATGGCAATAGAATGGAAAATTATTGAGTTACACATCTATGGAGACTCACAACTCATTATCAATCAAGTTAATGGTGATTATCAGAAAAAGGATGATAAGCTCGTGCCCTACAAAATAATGGTGGATGACTTGAAAAAGTAATTTATCTTCATTACATTTCAAAAAATTCCAAGATTAGAGAATAGGGAAGTTGATGTGACGGCTACCTTAGCATCCATGTTACAATTAGAGGAGCACCAATTTCTCTATGACTTCTTGGTGGAAGAACTCCCTTTCCCAGCTTATGACTCACCTAGATCCCAAATTGTTTGTGCCCTAGAAACCCAATTATTATCCAGATATGCCCCTCTCTATTCCTATCTTAAAGATCAAACAATTCCCGAAAGCTATTCTAGAAATGAAAAGAGATCCCTCATAAGAGAAGCATCGCATTATGTTATCATCGCTATTGACTTGTTTAGACGTAGTCTATATTGCATGCTTCTTAGGTGTTTAGAACATGAAGAGTCTAATCGTGTATTAAAAGAAGTTCATGAAGGTGTGTGTATCACACTCAAATGGTTTTTCATTAGCTAAAAAACTCTTAAGGCTCAGATATTATTGGCCCATTATGGAGAAAGATGCCATCCACTTTGCAAAAACTTGTAAGAAATGCCAAATCCATGGCAACCTGATACATGCACCAGCTAGAAAGTTGATTCCTTTCATAACACATTGGCCATTTCAGCAATGGGCCTTTGGTTTGGTTGGTCATATTTACCCCAATTCATCAAGTGAACATATTACATCATCACCACAACTGAGTATTTTACAAAATGGGTGGAAGCTATTTCATTGTCCAATGCAATAGGAAAACAAATCTCAATGTTCATCTTGAACTACATTATTTGTTGTTATGGCATACCCTCGTCGATTATGACTGACAATGGGGGTCAATTCAAAAATAAAGACATAGATGAGTTGTGTCTTCAATTCAAAATCACTCAGCACCATTCCTTAATCTATTACCCTCAAGGTAACGGACAGGCTGAAGCATCAAACAAAAAAATTCTAAAAATATTGCATAGGATAGTAAACAAATTAGGAGGGGATTGACATTTGCAAATCAATCCAACATTGTGGGCTTACAGAACAAGTATCAGAATACTAACTGGCACAACTCCTTTTGCACTAGTTTATGGATTAGAGGTAGTATTACCAGTTGAGGTAGAGATTCCATCACTGAGCATATCATTGAAACATCTAGTCACTAATGAGGACCATAAAATCTCTCAACTGCAAGAGCTAGAATTGCTAGATGAGTGCATGCAACAAGTGTTTGATCATCTCAGAGCTTATCAAAAGAGAATGTCTAGAGGCTACAACAAGAAAGTAAAACCAAGAAATTTTCAGGTGGGAGATCTAGTCTAAGAGAAAATCCTAAGAATCAACAGAATCGAGAATAGAAAGGGAAGTTTGAACCCAATTGGCTAGGTCCCTTTGTCATTACAGTAGCATTTGGATCAAGAGCCTATCAATTGGCTATGCCTAAAGAAGATGTTTTACTAGATCCAATCAAAACTCCACATCTGAAAAGGTTTTATGCCTAACATTCTGGAGGTAACTCCTATACAGTGAAAAGAGTCCTGAAAAAAGTTCAAAAAAAGAAAATATGGATCCTGAAATTTTTTTTAAAAAATAATAGAAAAAGTCTTGAAAAAATGACCATCTCAGTGAAAACCTAGCAAATAGGCACCTTGGTGAGTTCAAAAAAATTGAAAAGGGGAAAAAGTACAAAAAAAATGGAAAAGATAAAAAGTGTCTTGGTGAAAACCTGGTAAACAAGCGCCATGATAGAAAAAATAGAATAAAACTATGGCCAAGTGATGAAAACCTCATAAACAGGTGCTACTTGTAATCGGCGCTCTATTTATCAAGACAACACTTGTGCATTTGGCCTCTATAAATATCAGTTTGTACATATCTTCCAGTCACTTTTGTGACACGCCAAATCCTGAAATGAACTATCCAAAGATGTGTCCTCCTTAGTTTGGAATATGTCCACATTAGGATCCTAGGTAAATTGTTTCGTCCTAGGGGGCATTGATCAAAATCAGACATGTTGACAAGATGTTGAGTCCGCAATTGACAATAAACTACAAACAATGGTATTTTTCAATACCACCCTAGTTCGTAATTGACAATAAAATATGACCAAAGGTATTTTTAAATGCCAACCAGCTGGACCAAAGTGTGTTTCTCAACACAACGTCATGGTGAAAAGAGTGTTTCTAAACACTAAACAGGTGAAACAACTTTTGGATGAAGGAAAATATTTGATTGATAATAATTCTTATGCATGTGTTTGCAAGATTAATCAAAAGTGTTTTAAACACAATAATCACAACTGTTTGTTTCTTTTATGAAAATACAATGATCATGTTAAAGGATAATAAACTTTTCTTATTATCAATTTTTTATTGTTGTGTTCCCTTGAGTGACTCGATGATGTTTTTGGACTAGAGAAACAAGGACTGGGGGCATGACATTTTCTTTTGTCTTATGTTTGTGGTAATAAATCTAATGATCCAAGGTGATAATGAGAAATGGGTGTCTACTATAAGAGCCTCCAGCATGATTGGAACGCCATGTATAGCTCGACTTGTTTCCTATGAAAACCTTAGTAAGGTTGAATTTATTTCCTTGCTTGTTTAAAAACTAACAATGATAAACTACTTTCTAGTAAGGTACATGGTAAATTGGATTATGCCCAAGGATATGAATATAAAATGAAAGGTCATTGCGGGTATACACTTACAAATTGTGTATCAGAAAAGAAAATGGTATATCAAACATGAAGTAACTGACAAGACATTCTAGCTGGGTGCTTTAATGTTTAGGTTATCTTTCAACATGACGAAATAAAAAGGAAGTATTCATATTTTCAGGATTGCTAAATCTATCGGTGAAAATTGTACTATCCTAATTTAAGGTCCCATTACCAATAGCTCTATGATGATAAACAACCCACTTTGAATAAATAGTGATAGTCCTAGGTGTCTTAGTCTAGGTGCATTTCATTTTAATTGCATTAAGGTTCATTTTTAGTTGCATATCATATTAATGTGCATTAGGTTCATTTAGGTGCATTTCATTGTCTTTAGTTGCATTGAAATTAAATTTTTTAATTGCATTCATTTTAATATAATTGCATAAGCATGAATGTGTGAATTCAACTATCTAAAACATTGATATAAACTGAAATACAAAGCATTTTAAGAAAGATGAAAATTCTGAAAGCATTTAAACCAATTTCCATCTGTGACCAAGTACATCATGACATCATAGGAACTGAAATGAAATGACTAAATTTAAATCACTGATATCCATTTGCATTCATAATCCATTTCATATCACAAAACCATTTGCATAATGCATCCATATTCATTCATACATAAATAAAAATGAGATGTCCATACATCGCATGGCAATACATCTCATACATCCATACACATGAAATAAAGTTTGCATTCATAAAAGCTTTGGAAAATACAAAAACATAACATATATCAGTGAAATATATTATGACATCATCATATCATCATCTAATCTATAAATCTTGACCAAATATGACAATGGCATCAATATCCAAGACATAAGATACATGCCATATATCCAACATGTGCAAAGGAATCAAAATCCATCAGAGATCAAATATCAACTATGACGAAAGTAATATAACATCAGATCAAATAAAATGTCAATGTCAGAATCAGAAAAAGCGATCAGTATATCATCATAGTAGACTATTAGAAATTTTCATATCAAAGCATCAAAAGGATCACTATGTCAACATCAGTATATCAAAGCAAAGAAGAAATAAGTATCAGAATATCAGTATCATGTGAGACAAATGTATCAACAAGTGTACTGTCTAAAGAACATAAGAAAGTGTATCAATAAAAAATGGTACAATATACATGATATATCCAATGAGGTACAAATATACAAAAAAAAAATGAGAGTATAATATATCATGCCTTGCTCACCCCCTCATCTTGAGGAGGAGGAGGGGAGGTGCATCTACTCTACTAGGAGGAGGTGGAGGCATGGCTCCCTCAGACTGTTGTGCTACCACTGAATATAACAGAGCTCTCTAGGCAGCAGGAACCGCAACACAATATAAAGTGAAGTAGTAAGTGGTCCTCTGACCCTGGTGGGTAGCTGTATGGACATATATGTCTCGCTCTCCCCTCAGCTATGCTAGCTGAGCATCCCTATCTTCTCTCAGCTATGCTATCTGTGTATCCCTCTCCGCTCCAAGTTGATTCAACCATGCATCTCACTCTGATAGCTGAGCTTGGAGGGTCACCATCTCTAGTCTCAAAGCAACCCTCTCCTGCTCACACCACGATAACCTATCTCCACCATCACCTGCCGGAGAATCCTGTGGTGCCTCCTGCTACTGCTACGGCTGATCCTGACTGTCTCCTCCTATCGGCCTCTGTGCAGGCTCATCTCTCTGTAAAAGAGTCCATGTATCCCTCTGAGGAGGGATAACTCTCAATCTACACCACCACTTGCTAGCCACCATCTCCACCTGAGGCTTGACATCTGATCCCTCCTCCACCTCCACCCCTCCCGTCCACCTCCACCATCCCATCCATCTCCTCTACCATCTCCACCTCCACAAACCTGATCTCTGCCCCAATCCCTATCCCTGGCTCAGCCTCTGTCTCCACCTCTAGTAGCCCGACCACCGCCATCATCTGCAGGATCATAGTCTAAAGCGTCCTCAATCCGTGGAACAACCTCATCTGGAGTAGTAAACCAAGGGACTGGATGCTCATGTATGATATTGTAAGGCACCACCCCATGACACCAGTTCAGAGCAGATTATTTTCCATCTTTAGACTCATGATGACACTTTATTTTTATTATGTTCTGCTATTGAGCCAAAGACATTATATTATGATACTATGTGTTGATTTATGTTTATGTGATGGTAATATAGGACTTTCACTTTGATGCTATTTAGTAGGTTATGAGCATAGTAATTGATACATCTTTGATTTATATATGATATCTTGATGTTACACTCATGTTAGGAGAATTTATGGGAAATTATCATGGCTATTATGATTAGATGGAATATCATGTATCATTTTAATCTTGACTTTATGTGCTTTAGAAATGCAATGTTGAAATGATAGAAATTATTATGAAATGCAGTTAGAGATTTTGATGTTAAGAATGTGATTTTTAGATGTATTTCATTTACATATATGTATATGATATTTGACTTTTCATGAGCTACCGATGGTTTGTCAAGTGTGCAGGAAAGACCATGGAATTTTTGAGGGAAATCAAAGATGGATATTTGTAAAATCATGTGTAAGCCAAGGTTATCTCCAAGGGGAGAAATTAACCTCGTTGTAAAGTGTAAATTTTGTAAAGTGGTGTATGAATGTAATTGTTGTATTATGTTCATTTTATTTTATTAGTTAGTCTACTTGGCATGCCATGTGTATTATATATAATATGATTTATTTGTGGTGTCAATTGACACATGTCTTGTGAGTTGGCATGCTCAAATGTTTAATGTGTGTAAGTGGTCTCTATTTTTAGGGGCCATGAGTGGGATTCTTTTTCATTTTCGGATTCATTCTTTGAGTGGCCTTTTGAGTGGCTTTTAATGACCATTTATGTTAGTGGAGGTTAAAAATAGGCTACCCCATAGTGGTGCCATATGTCGGGGGTCAAATTTTGACTATTGTGATGGTTTTTGACTATTTTTGCCCTTCCAAAAGATGCCCTTTTAAAAAGTGACGAGATTGGAAGAGCCACTCTTCACTTTGAATTTTGAATTTTCCCTCTTTTATTTTGAAGGGTGACGGTTTGTCTTCTTAAGGAGATGGAGGGAAAATTGTTGGCTAATGCCCACTCTCCAATTTTTGGAGACTTAAGAGTTGTGAGAAATTTTTGTGTTGTTGTACTTGGAGGATTTTGGTGTTGCATAGCAAAGGAGGAGACTATTGGAAAGCTCAAATCAAC
The DNA here is from genome assembly GCA_027943335.1 of Chamaecyparis obtusa. NCBI lineage: Eukaryota > Viridiplantae > Streptophyta > Pinopsida > Cupressales > Cupressaceae > Chamaecyparis > Chamaecyparis obtusa. The sequence goes on from BSBK01006164.1 coordinate 622,304, forward strand.
TTTCTTGTTTTAAGCTTGCATCAAGTTTGGATCTTGAACTCTTTGTCCTTATTGCCATGTACAAATCTTTTACTTTTCCTATGTTGTGTGAAAGTTGGTTATTCTTGTAAAAATTTGTGTCTTCTTATCTTTGCTTGTATGTCTATTTTCCTTTGTACATTGTTTCTTGGGGTTGTGCAAGGCCAAGCTCACCCTTG